>OY979769.1:20148960-20778960 GCA_963855975.1 Andrena chrysosceles | reverse complement strand
AAGGGTGTAAGGGTAAAGGGTGTAAGGGTAAAGGGTGTAAGGGTAAAGGGTGTAAGGGTAAAGGGTGTAAGGGTAAAGGGTGTAAGGGTAAAGGGTGTAAGGGTAAAGGGTGTAAGGGTAAAGGGTGTAAGGGTAAAGGGTGTAAGGGTAAAGGGTGTAAGGGTAAAGGGTGTAAGGGTAAAGGGTGTAAGGGTAAAGGGTGTAAGGGTAAAGGGTGTAAGGGTAAAGGGTGTGAGGGTAAAGGGTGTAAGGGTAAAGGGTGTAAGGGTAAAGGGTGTAAGGGTAAAGGGTGTAAGGGTAAAGGGTGTAAGGGTAAAGGGTGTAAGGGTAAAGGGTGTAAGGGTAAAGGGTGTAAGGGTAAAGGGTGTAAGGGTAAAGGGTGTAAGGGTAAAGGGTGTAAGGGTAAAGGGTGTAAGGGTAAAGGGTGTAAGGGTAAAGGGTGTAAGGGTAAAGGGTGTAAGGGTAAAGGGTGTAAGGGTAAAGGGTGTAAGGGTAAAGGGTGTAAGGGTAAAGGGTGTAAGGGTAAAGGGTGTAAGGGTAAAGGGTGTAAGGGTAAAGGGTGTAAGGGTAAAGGGTGTAAGGGTAAAGGGTGTAAGGGTAAAGGGTGTAAGGGTAAAGGGTGTAAGGGTAAAGGGTGTAAGGGTAAAGGGTGTAAGGGTAAAGGGTGTAAGGGTAAAGGGTGTAAGGGTAAAGGGTGTAAGGGTAAAGGGTGTAAGGGTAAAGGGTGTAAGGGTAAAGGGTGTAAGGGTAAAGGGTGTAAGGGTAAAGGGTGTAAGGGTAAAGGGTGTAAGGGTAAAGGGTGTAAGGGTAAAGGGTGTAAGGGTAAAGGGTGTAAGGGTAAAGGGTGTAAGGGTAAAGGGTGTAAGGGTAAAGGGTGTAAGGGTAAAGGGTGTAAGGGTAAAGGGTGTAAGGGTAAAGGGTGTAAGGGTAAAGGGTGTAAGGGTAAAGGGTGTAAGGGTAAAGGGTGTAAGGGTAAAGGGTGTAAGGGTAAAGGGTGTAAGGGTAAAGGGTGTAAGGGTAAAGGGTGTAAGGGTAAAGGGTGTAAGGGTAAAGGGTGTAAGGGTAAAGGGTGTAAGGGTAAAGGGTGTAAGGGTAAAGGGTGTAAGGGTAAAGGGTGTAAGGGTAAAGGGTGTAAGGGTAAAGGGTGTAAGGGTAAAGGGTGTAAGGGTAAAGGGTGTAAGGGTAAAGGGTGTAAGGGTAAAGGGTGTAAGGGTAAAGGGTGTAAGGGTAAAGGGTGTAAGGGTAAAGGGTGTAAGGGTAAAGGGTGTAAGGGTAAAGGGTGTAAGGGTAAAGGGTGTAAGGGTAAAGGGTGTAAGGGTAAAGGGTGTAAGGGTAAAGGGTGTAAGGGTAAAGGGTGTAAGGGTAAAGGGTGTAAGGGTAAAGGGTGTAAGGGTAAAGGGTGTAAGGGTAAAGGGTGTAAGGGTAAAGGGTGTAAGGGTAAAGGGTGTAAGGGTAAAGGGTGTAAGGGTAAAGGGTGTAAGGGTAAAGGGTGTAAGGGTAAAGGGTGTAAGGGTAAAGGGTGTAAGGGTAAAGGGTGTAAGGGTAAAGGGTGTAAGGGTAAGGGTGTAAGGGTAAAGGGTGTAAGGGGTAAAGGGTGTAAGGGTAAAGGGTTGTAAGGGTAAAGGGGTGTAAGGGTAAAGGGTGTAAGGGTAAAGGGTGTAAGGGTAAAGGGTGTAAGGGTAAAGGGTGTAGGGTAAAGGGTGTAAGGGTAAAGGGTTGTAAGGGTAAAGGGTGTAAGGGTAAAGGGTGTAAGGGTAAAGGGTGTAAGGGTTAAGGGTGTAGGTAAGGGTGTAAGGGTAAAGGGTTGTAAGGGTTAAGGGTGTAAGGGTTAAGGGTGTAAGGGTAAAGGGTGTAAGGGTAAGGGTGTAAGGGTAAAGGGTTGTAAGGGTAAAGGGTGTAAGGGTAAAGGGTGTAAGGGTAAGGGTGTATGGGTAAGGGTGTAAGGGTAAAGGGTGTAAGGGTAAGGGTTGTAAGGGTTAAGGGTGTAAGGGTAAAGGGTGTAAGGGTAAAGGGTGTAAGGGTAAAGGGTGTAAGGGTAAAGGGTGTAAGGGTAAAGGGTGTAAGGGTAAAGGGTGTAAGGGTAAAGGGTGTAAGGGTAAAGGGTGTAAGGGTAAAGGGTGTAAGGGTAAAGGGTGTAAGGGTAAAGGGTGTAAGGGTAAAGGGTGTAAGGGTAAAGGGTGTAAGGGTAAAGGGTGTAAGGGTAAAGGGTGTAAGGGTAAAGGGTGTAAGGGTAAAGGGTGTAAGGGTAAAGGGTGTAAGGGTAAAGGGTGTAAGGGTAAAGGGTGTAAGGGTAAAGGGTGTAAGGGTAAAGGGTGTAAGGGTAAAGGGTGTAAGGGTAAAGGGTGTAAGGGTAAAGGGTGTAAGGGTAAAGGGTGTAAGGGTAAAGGGTGTAAGGGTAAAGGGTGTAAGGGTAAAGGGTGTAAGGGTAAAGGGTGTAAGGGTAAAGGGTGTAAGGGTAAAGGGTGTAAGGGTAAAGGGTGTAAGGGTAAAGGGTGTAAGGGTAAAGGGTGTAAGGGTAAAGGGTGTAAGGGTAAAGGGTGTAAGGGTAAAGGGTGTAAGGGTAAAGGGTGTAAGGGTAAAGGGTGTAAGGGTAAAGGGTGTAAGGGTAAAGGGTGTAAGGGTAAAGGGTGTAAGGGTAAAGGGTGTAAGGGTAAAGGGTGTAAGGGTAAAGGGTGTAAGGGTAAAGGGTGTAAGGGTAAAGGGTGTAAGGGTAAAGGGTGTAAGGGTAAAGGGTGTAAGGGTAAAGGGTGTAAGGGTAAAGGGTGTAAGGGTAAAGGGTGTAAGGGTAAAGGGTGTAAGGGTAAAGGGTGTAAGGGTAAAGGGTGTAAGGGTAAAGGGTGTAAGGGTAAAGGGTGTAAGGGTAAAGGGTGTAAGGGTAAAGGGTGTAAGGGTAAAGGGTGTAAGGGTAAAGGGTGTAAGGGTAAAGGGTGTAAGGGTAAAGGGTGTAAGGGTAAAGGGTGTAAGGGTAAAGGGTGTAAGGGTAAAGGGTGTAAGGGTAAAGGGTGTAAGGGTAAAGGGTGTAAGGGTAAAGGGTGTAAGGGTAAAGGGTGTAAGGGTAAAGGGTGTAAGGGTAAAGGGTGTAAGGGTAAATAATATAAAATATTAAACGCTGTCGATTCTTATTTAGAATGTACATTTTCTATAGGTACGTAAATATTCTACAGTTGCTTGTTTTATTTCTACGGAACGCTTTGTAACGTAAAAATTAATTTTTATTGTTTGAATGTGGACTAAAATACCCTGAAAGTTTGGAAGAGATCCGCTTAACAGTTTCTTAGAAAAAAAATTCCCAAGAATCACCTTATTCCTAGCGTACTAAATAGGGCTCCCCCTTAAACATTTTACACATGCACTTAACGAACGAGTGATGTGTATGCACGGTGTCTCACAATCAGAAGTGATGGTACAGCCGAAAAGGGAGTGATTCTACATAAAACGATAAATCGATAATACCAAATTTTTTTTTCAAATCGCTCTTCGGTTCTGAGAAGATTGACTTTGAATTTCGACTCGGTTCGTGGTACTAGTAGAGTACGCGGGGGTACAAAGAACACTCGTTGTCTGAACCTTGTCTCCATCTACTACTAGTCCGACGCATTCCCCTTACATATCTCTCAGCCGTATTAACCCGTATTTCAGTGCGAGCACACGACCCTAAAGTTCCAAGTTAATTTTCTTGGAAACAAAGCGTAATTTCAAAAAATTTTATTCCATGTTTTCAACTTATTTTTTGACCACCTTCTCGGTTGTAACACAAGTTCTAATATATCCTGTATTTAGCTGGGATAAATAGAGCAAACGATGTGTATTTCTTTTGCTCAGAATTTGAAAAAATGATAATGGACATTATCTTAAGAATAAGTGTATGTGCAACGTATCCAGGTACTATTATCAGTGTTAGTGCCCTTCTTGCTTTTTAAATTTTTGGGTAGGGGAGACCGGACCTAGTTGATACCGGGGCAGGTTGATACAGACTAATTATCTCGACACCCTATATATGTAACCTCATTTGAGTGAGATATGTGAAAATTGTTATTCAATTCTTTCCTACGATCTAGCGTACGTGTGTGTACCTTGACGTTAAAAATCGTTTTTTAACTGTTTTCGTTTATATAGAGAAAAAGTAAATAACTTTGATACATCCAAATTGATCGTCCAAATAACATAGTTTCATTCATTTTGTTTGTATTTTCTTAAGTTTTCGCTTACTATATATTAAAAAGGAAGGACCAAAGAATATTTTGGCATATTTTTAATTCAGTAATTAATTCAAACAAAAATGAAAAAATTGAAAACTGAAAAACGTATCAACTAGCCCCGGTCTCCCCTAGTCAATACCTATATGTGTTTTTATTGCTACATCGCAGCTGGTATATTACCTCTTAAAAGGAACTACTTTGCACATGGTTCAGTTTTTGATTTAGTAAAGAGCGGTACCGGTATAAAATATGTTATAATAGCATTACAAAGAAACAAACACGAATTGACACCGAGATGTACGATTTGTTTTTCCTTATCAGACGGGAAAAAAATTCGCCAATAGGAACTTTAGTAATCATATATCAGCTGCTGCGTATTACTTGAAAGACATACACTATATCACATTACCGGTAACTGCACGACTAAAATTCGATCGGATCGACTGTTGAAAAAAAAATTCTCAATGTAACGTGCATTCATGAGCAAATGGCTAAGCAAAGGAATGCTTCTATCCGATGCATCAATCAGATAGAAGAGAGCCGAGTACATCAAAACCCCTGTGCCGCCACGTTAGCCTTCGTCTCATCAACGCGCAGTAGATATGTAGGCATTGTCGTTTTATGTATTTCATGCATACTATAAGTTTTTCTCTATTCCGGTATTCTATGTGCAGATGTAAATCCTGAACCGGAGGATATAGTCCCCGAACCGGTAGTATCTGTGCAGACACGCTCCCCTGTACGCGGGCAAGAAGAAGGAGCTGCACAGCCACTTCGACGAGGCCGTCGAAGATGTCGCGGTCGTGCGCGGTCTTCGCCCAATGCTCAAGATCAATCGACAGCCCGTGCGCTAGAGCCCGCAGGACCAGAGCGCCGGCAAAATATTAGTGGTGAGCGAGGATTCCGGCTTATTTGAGATGTATTGATAAACACAAATTGGATTGCGTAAAATTGTTTATGCAAATTTCAAATGATTCAAACGAATACTAAAACTACTCGCGCAACGTCATAATACCAGCGCTTACTCCACTCACGTTACAGATATTGTAAAGTATCACATGTCTTTTTCGCCTGCCAGCATATTTTACGTTAGTCCAGCAAGTGCAAAATGTATATCGCGATACAATTGAAAAGATTCTTATTAAATTTTAAACTTACCACAATTAGGTGATGCATCCCAAGGAACAAGTACAGTCCATCGCGGTAGTGGCGATAGCGACGGTGGTGTTGCTGCCGATCATCGGACCAGCTCTGATCTGATGCCCAGCACCTCGACCGGCGTTATGGAAAGTATGTAATTGCAATTATCGTTGATTGTATTGCCTCTTATTCCTGATGCAGTTAGAAGTGCATAAAACACGCACAGAATCTCATTTCTCTACCTGAATAAGAATGATAATTATAGCATTTTAAAGACTACGAACATAAGAAGAATTTGAATAATTACATTTTATCATTAATATAAATGCGTGCGTCGTAAAATTTAATTGGCGTATTTCCCACCAAAATTGTTTAACATACATGTCTTGTTACACCTTCTAACTAAAATATTAGTGGAAATGAGAATAAGTTGTAAAAAATTAGCTCCCTGCGCCCATCGCGTCATCTCTCTCACAAGCTGCCGACAACTTTAGAAAACTTATTTTGTTCATCTTTTTATACTGTACTTATAGAGACAAATTCCTTCGAAGGCGTACCTTTCGCTTTATATTTACTACCTTCCCTAATTTCTTTGATTTCAATTCAAATTTAATACTTACCATTTGTTTCGCAGATGACGGCAACCGACCAGAAGGCGGGGGTATGTGTTGCGTGTACCTGTGTGCACAGGCGACACACGTGTTTATTCCTTGCGGGCACTTATGCATATGCGCAGAGTGCTTTACAAAATTAAAGCGCACAAGATGCCCTGTTTGTCGTGCGCGCTACGATATGGTCGTGAAAACGATCTCAACGTAATTTGAGGTATGCCGTTTACAATACTTTCTCATGCGTACGTCCAGAATTGAATAGTTACCATAATATGGTATAACATCGTTTCAGGAAAATTTTTCAAACCATATAGGACTTTGAATTCTAGTGGAATAGGCCTACTGGGGACACCACTTTAAAAAAACGCATCGACGATAGTACCTCTAGGGTGATGTGGAAATCTATTTTATTCATTTGTAATACACACTGCTCGTTTGTTTTTGCCCATATAATTTCTATTTACGCGTCCCAGAACTTCAAGCGTCTTTCGTCATCGTGAGTAGAGTACATTCGTGACCACTCAGCCATCGCTTCACGCTAGTTATATATACAGGGTCATCGTTTAATCCTGCAACCCGCGCGCGCGCAAACAGACGAAAATGGCAACACCGCCTCACGGACGCATTCCACTACAACCATGCACCGGCCCAGCGCAGAGTTGCCTGCGACCGTTGGACAAGAGTGATGCCCGAGCTTCGAAAATTTTAGCGTCGCAAAGAGCTAGGTATTGGGAATTTCCCGACGCAGGTAATCGAGCCGCGCGTTCCGCTTTTATGATCGGTCTACCACTCGCACCCCAGATCACTGTAATGAGGTTTGAAAATAATGTCAACAGATCTCGTACCCGTTTCAATTTCAAAAATTTTAGCCACGACAGGGTTGACGGTTCCTTGTACGGAGAGATTTTTCGCCACCTGCTTGTAAAAACCACAGTAACGGCACATCGTTCCAAAAAATGACATTAACGGAAGCCGGTATAGGCGTGGCGTTGAGTAGCTAAAACATTCTAACACAAAAATTCTAGAAAAAAAATTCAAACACCGCTACAATCAAAGACACGTCGCATTAGTTACCCCTTACGTCTGATCTAGGTATGCACCGCATTAAGGATAAAATCATAAAAAAGAAAACCAGAACAATAGATTCTGAGGTCTGCAGAACTAACACATAATTGAATAAAAATTTAATTTCTCAATTTATGAATGTAATGATGCAGAAACAACTAGCCTATTGTTTATCAACACCACGAATTTTAAAAACAGCGTTAAATACATTATCAAATAAACAGTTTCCAACAGCTTTTAAACAATTATGGTTAAAAAATTGATAAAAGAAAAATTAAGTAAACGTAAAATATGTTGAATTATCCATCATTAAGAGGGAACAATTTTTCCTCATTTTTTGGCGGAAATTGCATTCCGATATGTCTTACAGTTCAAAAGTTATACGAAAAAGACCCCAAAATTTTCAACCGGGGCCGGAAAATTCTGAATAGTTCTTTGCAACGTTAATTTGACAGGGACCAGCCCAAAATTCTCGAAGCTCGGGCATCACTGCTGTCCAGCGGTCGCTTGCAGCTCTCCGAACGCGGGGACGGTGCATGGTTGTAGTGGAATGCGTCCGTGAGGCAGTGTTGCCATTTTACAAGTTCGCGCGCGCGCGGGTTGCAGAATTAAACGATGACCCTGTATATATATATATAGCAACAATATTAATATTAAACTGTTGCTTCAAAGCAAAAATGACAAATATTAGTTAATAAATGATTAGTGCTTAAGGTGGATTATTCCATGGTAATGCGTGCGAAACCAATCAATGTAAAAATGCGACTAACCAATCTATGACCACCCTATGGCCACCAGGGTCAGGAACAGCGCTAGACAATGCTTGCGAATCTATAGCGGAAAGTTGAAACTGTTCACACGCTCGTCGTGTCATAATTTATTAAATAAATGCGTTTAATTCATATTGCTCCTTTTCCATGTTGCTACTTTCCGAATTGTTTATTACCAAACTGTGATCATCGTTTGTAACATTTAAATGTGTTTCGAATTTTGTGTGTATGCTGTTTTGCTGTCTGTCCATGTGTACGCGCGCCGAATTTTAAATATACTGTAGGTTTAATTGCATACGCGCCATCTTGCATGCCACAGTACTGTACGAAACCTTATTCACATTATAACTACAATTAATTAAAATATTTCATGTGTTCCAAATTGTATGTGTTCTAAATCGCATGTGTTATAAATTGTAAGTGTCCTAAACAGGCCCGGCACGAGGATGGTTGGCGCCTTTATGCAAAAAAATTTTTGGTGTTCCCAAATTTTTGCTCCAGTTTTCTATTTAATATGTTTTGCCTTTACGAGGTACAATAAAAAAAGAATTACATTTACATTTTGTTTATATGAGAGTTGGATTCCTTTATTATTAAGTCTGCGATATAGTTTTTAGCGCCCCCTTCGACTGGCGCCCTTACGCAAATTACCTGCATAATGGGTTCCGCCGGACCTAGTCCTAAATCGCATGTATCCTAAATTGTATGTGCACTATAAATCGCATGGGCGTAGTCTTCACTTGCCCCCCTGACCGGAAAAAAAATAACTTAAACGTTCATCCAAAATTAAATCAGTTTATTATAAAATAGAAATAAATTCAATTGTGACCTAATTCCGCATTACACGACCCCGGTTATATTGGTTCCTACATAAGTACATAAATTCAAAATTCAGTGCACAAATGGCCGAATTGGAAGCCGAAGGAGTCTTTTATTCCCCACCCCAAACGAGAGGGGCTTTAGGCCCCCCGTCCCCGAATGCAATCCTAGCTATGCCCATGATAAATCGCATGTGTTCTAAATTGTATGTGTCCTAAATCGCATATGTTCTAAATTGTATGTGTCCTAAATTGTATGTGTCCTAAGTCGCATGTGTTTTAAATTGTATGTGCACTATAAATCACATATGTTGTAAATCGCATGTGTCCTAAATTGTATGTGTCCTAAATTGTATGTGTCCTAAGTTGTATGTGCCCTAAATTGCATGTGTCCTGAATTCTATGTGCACTACAAATCGCATGTGTCCTAAATTGTATGTGTCCTAAATTGTATGTGTCCTAAGTTGTATGTGCCCTAAATCGCATGTGTCCTAAATTGTATGTGTCCTAAATCGCATGTGTCCTAAATCGCATGTATCCTAAATCGCATCTGTCCTAAATTGTATGTACACTATAATTTTAATGTGCTCTAAATTGCATGTGCACTACTTTCTGTGCACTGTTCTGATGTGTCCTAAATTGCATGTGTAGTTTTGTACTGTGTAGTTTTGATATGGAGCCAACTTGCATTCTCGCCTGAGTTCCTTCTAATCCTCAGCGTGCGGAAAACTTGCATTCTCGCCTGAGTCCCTCCAAACCCTCAGCGTGCGGAAAACTTGCATTCTCGCCTGAGTCCCTGTAAAACGATCAGCGTGCGGAAAACTTGCATTCTCGCCTGACAATTACCCCACGTGTCATCGTCCCTAAAGCCCTCCACCCGGGACGTGACAACCGAATGCTTGCACGCTGGTTTTATACAGTTTTTATATTGTTTTCATTTAGTTTTTATACAGCTTTCATAATGTTTTTGTACAGTTTTTGTATATCTAGTATATGTAGTTCTAGGTTAGGGTTTAAGGGGGTTTGTGTCTCCAGCAAAACTGTGTTACCGACCTGCAATTTGAGAACTGAATTTAGCGTCTTCTACTCATCAACAGCGTCTAACTCATGAACTACTCTAAAGTGTGTGAAATGTTGCATGCGTGCAGCACCCGTTATACTCCCTGATAACCACATCTGGGGCGCAGAGCCTGACGTCAGATCCATAGTCATCTATGTCCGCATTAGGATCAGTGGTGGGTCGTGTATTTTACGCCGCGTCGTAAATGCATTTACGACGTGTCGCAAATGTATGTATAATATGTCGTTTTTAAGCCCATTTTATACGTGTCATTTGTCACAAACGTCGTAAATAGAAATATTCATTATTTTAAGGTTTCAACAATTAAAGTGTTGGAAAAATATAGTTTTTTCTGACTCGCTTGTTGTTTGCATGCGAATACTATAGAATACTGTAGAATACGTCGATAATGTTGAAAACTACGTATAATCGCCGCGTTCATAACCCCAAAAAAGTATTCCAAAGCGTGGTCTTGGTCTTAAGGGGGTAGACACGTCACGTGGTCTGGCCACGTGGTATTACAGCAGGTTTTTTCTGCACTGAAATGGTATTACCCATAGATACGCCGCTGCCTGATGCACGCGAGAGGAAGCTGTTTGCTATTTCCGTATTCTATTCTGAATAAGGAAAGAAATTCTCAGCTATTGCGTTGTAGAAAAATTAGAAAAATTTAAACGGAAAGTCGGCTGGTACTGCAAACGTAGGAAATTCATTGTACATTTCAATTACTTGAAATATTTCTCTTCTGGTTACAGGTGAAACTTGGGTACATTTCGCCGTGGACAGGAACTTTATATGGGCCAAATGATGGAAATCTCAACAATGAACACAAGAAAATAGTGATTTTATATAACCGACAAAGTAAAATTATATATTTTATACATTATTTTAACACTGTAAAAGTCTTTATTCAAATAAATTGGGAAAAACTTGAAACAGACAGTATTATTATTGAGAAATACCTTTCATACATACTTCTATCTAAATTCCAAACCTGCAATTTATCTAAGGCGGAGAAGTATTCGACACGCAGAGTCGCAGAGGTTTCGAAAGGCTTTCGACGCAGAATTTCAGCATACCTCCTTTCGCTTCATGTTCTCCTGATACATCGCTCCAAAATCTGGCCAAAATTTTCAGAACGCTCTAAAATGAGCTTCGTAACAGGATAACATGATGTCGAAACAGGTGGCACTAAGTTAGCGCCTTCGGAGAACGAAGGAGCGGAACTTGGTTCGGCGTAGAGAAACATATTTTACGCAATTCTGGCTGGTGTGTCGGGAGAGAGTGAAGTAGTGTGAGAAGGCGTAGGAGCTAAGGTGAAGTTTATTAGGAGAGAAGGTGAAGTTTTCGGAAGCTAAGGTGGAGTTTTCGGGAGTTAAAGTTAAAGTGAGTTTTCGGGGTCAAAGTGTGGTTAAGGCGTCATCATCGAAGGCCTCCCACATGGGAACCACCAGGGCCAACATATCGCTGTGGATATGTTGAGCGAGGGTGATCACAGCGGCGGGAGCTTGAACCGGCGGGGCCCCGTTACCAAACATATGACAGCTGGAGAAAATTGCAATCAAAAGGACAACGCAACGGAACAGAAACAAAGAAAAATGGAGGTCTCTGCTAAAGGGGGATTTAGATTAGACAACCCAATGAGCGAGAGAGAGAGATGGACGAGAGGATGGAGAAACTGAAAGTCAAAATACAAGACTACCATAACATAACACAGAAAGGTGACAGCGAAGGAGAAGAAGAGGAGGGGGTTACAGACCAGAATGAGGAAAGCAGGATTACGAACAGTGAAAGGACAGGAGGAGGGGCAAGCGACTCCGATTCTACCTTTTTCACCCCGAATTTAGAGAAATATAATAGGGAGCAGCGAAACTTCGCAACCCCTTCGATGCTAACAAAGAGGACACCACCCCCCTCAATGCGGAAAGAGGTTTTTCTGCAGACTCGAGACGCTACATCAGACAGACCCGCCGACGAAAAAGAGAAGGGAGTGACTTCCCCCCTACCGGTGGCGGGAGACCTTATCCTGGAAGGTCTAGATAAGATGAGCGCCAGACTAAATGATATTAGTAAGGGGCTTAAGACCCTCGAGAAAACATTGTTGGGTAATAAAAATGTGAGAAGAGATACGGTTAAGGCTCTAAAAACGGAAATCGCGAAACTGGGGAGAGCCCTGGTGATAAATAAAAACCTGGAGATAACCAGGGAACGGGAGATAAACGAGGAACAAAGAAGAAAGATGGAAGAGGAAATAAGAAAAAACACTGCCCTGACAAGAGGGGACAGGTCGAGATTAACTCAGGCCCAGGACGGAAAAAAGACGGGGGATAAGAGAATGAGGGAGACGGAAAGCCCGACAAATCAGGGATACGGTGGAGGGACAGAGATGGAAGTGGAGAAATCCAGAATTGGAAAGAGGAAAGAGGCTACACCGCCGGAGGGTAAACCCGGGAAAAAGAAAAAGGATGCTGCAACAGACAAGGCAGAAGCAGACCCAAATGGGGTAGGAGGGGAAACCTTGGTAGCCCAGGAGTACCAGGGGACAAAAGGGACGAGAAAAAGTGGGAAGGGGACACACCAGAAACAAACTAGGAAAAGAGAGGAGGAGGGCTCCAGCTCGGACAGTGAGACAGACCGAGAAAACGCCAAGGAGGGCTGGGTCAGTAAATCTGGTCCAAGAAAACTAGGAATGAAGCACCCCCCTCCACCCCAAACCCGGGGTACAGGACAGTGGGTATGGCTTTGCCCCAATGCCAGTGGAGCGTGGGTGCATGTCGAAAAGAGGAGGAGATCAGGGAATGAGGTCGAAAGACAGCAAAGGAAAGAGAGTGAAAGGGGCGATGGGAGTGTGGCAAACCGTGGATCCGGTTCAGACGGAGTATCCCGGAAGGACCGCTGGACAGCACGGAGCGGAAGTGACTCGGAGAGGGGTCGGGATACAGGGGGAGAGACCAGCGAACCCAGGAGACCGGGACCAACGGAGACACGAAAGAAGGGAATGACGACGCTGAGGGGGAGAGGAAAGTATCCGGGAATGAAGGCGAAACCGGAAGCGGTCCTTGTTAAAACCCAGCCAGGTAAGCTTTATTCAGATTTATTTAAAGATATAGCGGAGGCATCGAAGGATAAGCTTGACCAGGTCGGCGCTGTAAAACGCTCGCGGGCGGGCCATCTGGTCATCGAAGCGACAAGGAAAGGGGATATGGAAAACTCCTCGACACCATTTGCTCCGCGGTGGGAGATAGGTCCCGCGTCAAGGCCCTTCAGGCCCTCGCGACGGTAGAATTACGGGACCTCGATCCAATAACTGACCAAGAGGCAATAATCGCAGATTTTAGAAATCACTACAAGATCGCCGATGAGTGCCCGATTCGGATAAAGACCCTAAGATGGGCATACGCGGGAACAAGGGTTTGCGGTCCTCGAAATCCCAATAAATCGGATGAAAGATATTAGAGACGGCGACAAACTAAAAATAGGGTACGTTAGTGCCAAGATTAGGATTGTCCCTAACATAGTTAGATGTTTCCGGTGCCAGGGTTTCGGACACATCTCCTACAATTGTAAGGCTCAGGTCAACGGTAGAGAGGTGTGCCGGAAGTGCGGGGTAGACGGGCATGGCATCGTGGGATGCACATCGATACCCCGATGCATACTTTGCATAAGGAAAGGAGCCAATGAGACGGAAGTCGGACATGTCGCGGGGGCGATGGCCTGCCCCCAGTATAAAGCATACGTCAGGCATCTAATGGAGGGAAATAAAGAAAAGGCAAACTGATACGGATCATACAAGGAAACGTGAATCACTGCAGCTTGGCCCAGAATTTACTGGTACAAACGGCAGGCGAGATGAAGGCGGATGTCGTACTAGTTGCCGAACCATTACACAACCCGGGAGACTGGACGTTCGATCTGTCCAATTCAGCGGTCATCTGGATAACAGGGTATAATGGTATGAAGGCAAACGAAGACGAACAAATAAGGGGTGAAGGTTTCGTCGGAGCGAGGCTACAGGGGATATTTTTTATCAGCACGTATATCTCGCCAAATAGTGGACCAACGAAGTTTGACAAATTCATAGACGACCTCATGGAATTAAAACAGGTAGTGGCCGATAGAGTTTTCGTTGCCGGCGACTTTAATGCGAAATCACCGGCATGGGGATCCAGAACGTTGGATGACAGGGGGGCCCTCCTTATGGAAGCGTTCTGGCACCTAAAGTGGGAACCAATCGTTAGTACCGGAGGAAATACCTTCGAAGGTAGGGGGTGTGGCACTAAAATAGACTTCGCGGCGTGCGACAAGACCTCCCGTAGTGCACTAAGGGACAGCCGGATACTACAGGTTTTTTCGGGCTCCGACCATAAATACCTGAGCCACGAGCTTGACATTGAGGGAAGGAACCTGATTCCAATGCAAAACAGTGACACCTTTAAGAGATGGAATGGTAGGTCACTGAACATTAAGGAGATGGAGGAGGCGTATGAACTCCATATGAGCAACTTACCAGAAGACCACCCGATGAACCCGTCACAGATACAAGAATATCTAAAGTCAGTGGAGATGATCTGCGATGCCTCTATGAAAAAGATCAACAGAAATGGAAGCGTAAAGACGGGAAATGCATGGTGGAGCGATGATTTGAGCGAGCTCCGAAAGGAATCCAATAAAAAAAGGAGGCTGATGTCGAGGATCAGAGATCGACAGTCGGAGCGGTAGGGGAGAGCGGGGACAAACGTAACACTTTTTACATTTGGCCTAGCTGCCAATTACCTCTTACAGATATAGAAACGAAAATTATGCCTTAAGATAGTGTGTTTCTTGGTCTATCATTTGACCACAAATTCAGCCTTCCACAATAAGTGGTCAAAGATTTATGGCAATTTTCCGCAGTGACTGTCATTGTTACTTTTGTCCTGCTGGGGTAGGACGAAAGTAACATACCACGGGAACGAAAGTAATACTAATTATTTTGAGGAGAATTAAGTAAAAACACTTCTCCCAAAGCAAAATAGGATTTTCTATTATCAGAAACGATAGAAATTTTAAGTAGGTAACGATAAAAAGGTATAATCAGCTTCAAACATTTTTTTGATTCTGTGTATTTGATTTAATATGGAATCTCGTATAACTGCCCCAAAAGTAACTAATATTTACGCATTTTTTTTAAAAAAAATTATTGTTAATATTGGATTCAACTACTCCCCGTAGTGACGTGTTACTTTTGTCCCCAGCCATGTTTTTCAGCATAGAACTGTTATAACGTACAAACTCTACAAGACTTATTGAAATCAAATACAGGAACTTATAAAGACATTATCTTAGAACGCACTAACAAATAATTGGATCAATGTCTATTGTTTAACCATGAATATTAACAAAAAAACCAACAGAGGAGACACTAACTTGAATGATAGAAATAACGAAATCAGCTTGCCCACGTTATACGAATCGTTGTATTGCTTAGCGTCACTCCGTGAAAGAAAAGAAACACTAAACACGCGTAACTATGTAAAGAAAACGCTTTGGAAACTTTTGAGGAAAGCGGGAGAAGGCGTGTTACTTTCATGACGCCGTTACGTTTGTCCCCGCTCTCCCCTATATGAACCGACGAGCAGATTATAGACGTGCAAGACATAAACTACAGACCGCGGTTTATGAAGCAAAAGCCAAATGGCGGACCGAATGCTGCCTTGAATTGGAACAAGACATGTGGGGCAAACCCTACAAGTCTGTTATAAAAGAACTAAAAGGGAGAGGGCCGCTACCGACGCTCTCTAGAAAAATGACTGAGAAGATACTCGGCAAACTCTTCCCGAGGAGAAGAAAGGGCATACGGGGGCCTATAGCCGATGAAGGGACAGAGAGAGACGAGCAACCACCGCCGATCGACTGGACAGCGGACTGGAGTTTCAAGCCGGTGGATAACGAAGAGGTAATGAGGGCGGTTCGCCAACTGAATACCAAGAAGGCCCCGGGCCTAGATGGAGTGCCCGCGATCCTTACAAAGGGCATTGCAGACATAAATGCGGGAAGAATGGCGTCGCTGATTAATGGATGCCTGGAAATGGGAGACCTCCCCCAACAGTGGAAGACAAATAGATTGATTCTTACGAGGAAAGAAGGTAGAGATCCCAAAGCACCTGAGGCATATAGGCCCCTCTGTATTATCGATGGGGGAGCCAAGGTGGTTGAATATGTCATTAGGGATCGCCTACTCGAAGCGATCGGCCCGGAGGGTTTCGCAAGGAACCAATATGGTTTTGTGAAAGGCAAAAACGCGATACAGGCCATCACAATTGTCAGGGACTTCGCCAAAAAGGCAATGGAGAAACGGAAATACGCCGCTCTGGTCATCTTGGACGTGAGAAACGCGTTTAACTCCATGAAGTGGAAGAGCATACTACGCGAACTCAAAAAACGAAGATTACCCTATTATCTAAAAAGGATTTTGACGGGTTACTTCAGAAATAGAGCGGTTGTGTACGAATCGGGGAAGGGTGTCGTCCGGCGTAGAGTCGAAAGAGGGGTCCCACAGGGGTCCGTGATAGGGCCATTACTATGGAATATCGTATACGACGGACTCTTGAACAAAGAGATGGCGAAAGGATGCCAGATCGTAGGATACGCCGACGACGTGGCCATACTAGCGACGGCCAAAACGTTAACAACCCTAGAAGACAGAATTAGAAAAGAAATAGCGGAGATAGGGGTATGGATGAAGGGGGCAGGCCTTACACTGGCCCATGAGAAAAGCGAATTACTTTGCCTCAATAGGAAGGAGGTCCCAGAGGACTATCGATTTCAAGCACCGGGAATGGAACTGACGCCCAAAAAATATATAAAGTACCTGGGCGTCACAATAGACAGGGCCAGAAACTTTAGAGAGCACATAACAGCAGTGACAAACAAGGCTACGAAAATAATGGGGGCCCTGGGCCACATTATGGGAAATACCGGTGGCCCTAAGATAAAAAACAGACGACTGTACTATCGTATCGCGGAATCGATCATCCTTTATGCGGCGCCGGTATGGGAGGGGACAATCGATAGAGAAAAGAATGCGAAACTCCTGAGGAGAGCACAGAGATTGGGTCTGGTCAGAGTAATCTCGGTGTATAGGACCGTCTCAGGGGCCGCACTAGGTGTTCGGGCGGGCTGCCCCCCCTTAAACTCATGATCAAGGAAAGAACTGAAATCTACAAGTTCCAAAACATGGAGTGCATGGAACCAGGAGGAGACGAGACCCCGGGCCTATCGGAAGAGGAAAAAAGTAGAAGGAGAAAGAAGAGACTGCAGGAGAAGAAGAAAGAAGCTAGGACGACGACTTTCCAGAAATGGCAGGAAGAATGGGACGCGGGTGAAACCGGGAGGGGAACGTACAAATGGA
Source organism: Andrena chrysosceles (assembly GCA_963855975.1). NCBI lineage: Eukaryota > Metazoa > Arthropoda > Insecta > Hymenoptera > Andrenidae > Andrena > Andrena chrysosceles. The sequence continues at coordinate 20,761,907 of OY979769.1, read as the reverse complement.
TCGGGAGTGGTACGAGAGAAAGCATGGAGAGACGGGATTCCATGTCACACAAATGATTACGGGTCACGGTCGCTTCCCCGCCTACCTTCATTGGATCGGAATTAGCCCCGATGACAAATGTTGGTATGGGTGCAATACGAAAGACGACCATATGCACACCCTGATGGACTGCAAGAAATGGAAAGACCAACGAGAGGAGCTAAGAAAAGCGTTGGGGATCCGCGGGGATATGGAGCCGTCCAAAATTATGGAATCAGCCATCAAATCTAAAGAAAAGTGGCGTAGTTTCGCAGTTTTCTGCAAAGAGGTCATGTCCAGCAAAGAAGAGGAAGACAGAAGGCGGAAAAGAGTGGCAATGAAAGTGGCTGCAACCATGACGTTAGATTTTAGCGCACCCCCTCTCGTAAGGGACTAAAAGAGAAGGTAGACGCGGACGATATTGTTTTTTCAGAACAGCACTACCTCCCGGAAACGGGGGCAAACAGATGCAAAGGACGGACACCACGAAGGATGTAGGGAAGAAGACCCCGAACAAAAAAGGGATGGAGGACCGGAGGAAGGGTAAGGGTTACCTCAAAACAAGCGGAGGCAGGGTAAGGTTGCTGTGAAGAAAAAAAAAATGTGAGTATACACAAATCCACTAGCTAGACCAGACACAGGCCAAGATGAGGGACCATAGGTGGCGACCCAAGAGGGCACACCAAAGTGGCACGGCTGTCGGCCATACTAGATGGCGGCTTGACAGAGGCCCCCGCCCCAAAAGATTAAGACCAACACTGCGAAGGGCAACCTTTTAAAGGCGATCCGTGGGTGTATGGTTCGGCGGGGGAGAGGGAGGTTGGAGAGGATAAACTGCCTTCGGAGAGAGAATCTAAGGCGGAGAAGTATTCGACGCAGAGTCGCAGAGGTTTCGAAAGGCTTTCGACGCAGAATTTCAGCATACCTCCTTTCGCTTCATGTTCTCCTGATACATCGCTCCAAAATCTGGCCAAAATTTTCACAACGCTCTAAAATGGGCTTCGTAACAGGATAACATGATGTCGAAAGAGGTGGCACTAAGTTAGCGCCTTCGGAGAGAGAATCTAAGGCGGAGAAGTATTCGACGCAGAGTCGCAGAGGTTTCGAAAGGCTTTCGACGCAGACTTTCAGCATACCTCCTTTCGCTTCATGTTCTCCTGATACATTGCTCCAAAATCTGGCCAAAATTTTCAGAACGCTCTAAAATGAGCTTCGTTACAGGATAACATGATGTCGAAAGAGGTGGCAGAACGAGTGAATTTGTTCTTTAAAACAATGCATTAACGTAGAGTTTTAAAAGCAGCTCAGCATGGAAGTTTAGGTGTTCTGTTTAGCATGTCTTTTATATGTGATTTGGAATAAGCAGGATAGGATGTAGTGGAAGAGAAAGGCTTATTAAATAATAGTGTTCTTTTATCACTTAACTGCATTTTATTGAAAAAAGTGATATACAATACAATGAAATCTTATAAATTCGTTTGTAATATAGAAGATGAATAGATGTGAAGATAAATTCATAATTCAGATAAAGCCATGTCTTGCGCAATTTTCAAATCCGTAACTACACTCCAAAATGCAGTCAATGATCGCATGTAACCAGTGCTGTCTTTAGGCATGTACATGCTGGGCAATCGCCAGAGGACCCATGGCAGTAGGGGCCCACAATTCTGATTTTAAGTCATATTCCCGTGTGTGGGCAGGGGCCTCCACGAACCCCAGTGCATTGCTTAGCCCAGGGCCTACAATACTGTTAAGACTGCTCTGTATGTAACGCCTTTTAAAGTCCCTTACCTGTGAAGCAGAAATACACACGATTAATAATCACGTAATTAGATAAAACTAGTAAAAAATGAATCGTGAAAGGTAAAGTAATTAGAAATAAATGTACGATAAAAGATAAAGTTTATTTGAATTGAAAATTATATAAATAAAAATATCTGTTTCAGAAAAAATGAATTTGATAAATTGTAATCAAATTTCTTTTTTTGGTGCAATATCCCTTTCAGTGTGGTGGAATTAAGCCACTTTAAAGCTTTTCTGCATGCACTAAATAAGGACTATGTAGTTCCATCGAGAGAAACATTAAATACATTTAAATGTACAATATGAACAATTATACAATTCCATTGGACAAAATGAACAGTAAGGTGCTGTAATTTTAATTGATAGCTTCTTTTCCTAAAATAAAAATAGTCTGTTTATTAACATAATTTTTAATTTAAACAAATTATATTTATTATTCTATATTGGGAAACTTAGTGGAGACGTGGCTTAGATTTCAGCCCTCTGATGGTAAGTTGGCAAACTATTGAAAGTAGATCCGGTTCCACCAAACATTCTGAATAAGTATATATTAATCGAATAAGTAAAAATTTAGTGTTCAAAGAAATTTAAAAACACTCGTTTTTCACAACATGTCTTTCTATTTAAACACTGATAATCATATGGATTTCGACGGGTTTCGACCTATTCTCAGTAATTCAATTTTCTGTCACTAGTTGGCGTATCGAAATTCTTGGTTTCCCAATGAATTTCTCTTTTACTAACCTATCAATATCCATTTTTTGTCAGTGTAACTTAATTTAATTTAACTTTTTTAATCACAATTATAATTATTAATAAATTGGCACTTCTTCATAACCTATACGAAAAATGTATTATAGGTTAGTTGTTTTCATTTCAGATATACGACATTTACGACATTTACGACACATTTACGACATTTACGACATTTATTACATTTATGACACGTGTCGTGTATAAAATCGAAAATTCGTGTCTTTACCCATGTTGCGACTCCCGTCTGGCGGCGTGTAGTATAAGCTTCGGAAGCGCGTGTTGCAAGGCCGTTTGGGTCCTCTCAGGGGGTGGACAGTCCAATTCTTTAAGCGTGCAGAAGGATAGACGCCAATGACGCCATCTAGTGTAGACGCAAAACCCTAAGATAAGATAATAGATGGTCTTTCAGATGATCGAGATATTATTCAGATAACGTTCTGATACCTAGTTAAAGAACTTATAAAATGAAGAGACCAATCCCAGTAAACAAACTGACTGCAGTCTGACGGCAGATTGATGTCAGATTCGAGTATATTCTGACGTCAGATTCGGGTCCTACTATGTCCGCATTTGACTATGGTTTTGTGGTCAGAGCCAGACATCAGCATCTGATCGCAGATTGATGTCAGATTTCGATCAGATCTTGCTGCCGTGGCTGACCGCAGATTGAGAGCAGAAATCGAGCAGATCCTGCGCAGCGCGATCTGACGGCAGATTGGTGTCAGATACAGAGCAGATTCTGACGTCAGATTCGGTGCCTACTATGTCCGCATTTGACTATGGTTCTGCGGTCAGAGCCTGACATCAGGATCTGACTGCAGATTGATGTCAGATTTCGATCAGATCTTGCTGACAAAAACCGCCCGCAGATTGGTGGCAGAAATCAAGCAGATCCTGATGTCGGACATAGTAGGCAATTTTATATAATAGTATAGATTTAAAAACAGTGCAAAAGTCTGTAGCGTAAATAATATATAGAACACGTTTATAAGACCGACTTGAAAGATCTGATTTCTACCATATTTTATGGAAGAAAAAAAAGTTGGTAAACCATGTATTTAAACGGGTATTATAACATTTTTAATGTTTTACTTAGTTGTTAGTCAATTGAATGCCAGGGAGGCTCAAAATAATTATTTAAACTTTTAAAGACAGTTCTTCCACATATAAAAGAATTAATGATAACTACTATTTATTCAGTCGTCTTAGGGCGGTATTATCATCAATCGTTTTTTAGTTTTTAGCATGCGACATCCTCTACTAGTCTAGTAGACGATCTTCGTCTTCAGCAACGACTGATAATACCGCCCTTACAGTCGGGTATAACAAATATATACTCCGCAGTGGAATGCCGGCAAATACGAATAGTACTCGAGAGCCCTGAATGATCAAGCCCTCGGCCACTTATTCCCGCCACGGTGCTATTTCGTAAGCGAGAAGCGGTCGCCCGATCGCGGCCTGGCGGGTCGCGTCGTGAACTATGTCAGCAGAATCTACTCGATTTCTGTTGCCTATCTGCCGTCAGATCGCGGTGCGCAGAGTCTGCTCAATTCCTGCCATTAAATTGGATTAGCAGATTCTGCTTACTTTCTGCCGCCATTCTGCTGTCAGATCCTGACATCAGAATCTGCTCTATTTCTGCCGCCTATCTGCCGTCAGATCGCGGTGCGCAGAGCCTGCTCGATTTCTGCCATTAAATTGGATTAGCAGATTCTCCGCAGTGTCTGCCGCCAAACTGCTCGCAGGCTATGTCAACAGAATCTGCTCTGTATCTGACACCAATCTGCCGTCAGATCGCGGTGCGCAGAGCCTGCTCGATTTCTGCCGTTAAATTGGATTAGCAGACTCTGCTTACTTTCTGCCGCCAAACTGCTCGCAGACTATGTAAGCAGAATCTGCTCTATTTCTGTTGCCTATCTGCCATCAGATCGCGGTGCGCAGAGCCTGCTCGATTTCTGCCATTAAATTGGATTAGCAGATTCTCCGCAGTGTCTGCCGCCAAACTGCTCGCAGGCTATGTCAACAGAATCTGCTCTCTATCTGACACCAATCTGCCGTCAGATTGCGCTGCGCAGAGCCTGCTCGATTTCTGCCATTAAATTGGATTAGCAGATTCGCCGCAGTGTCTGCCGTCAAACTGCTCGCAGGCTATGTCAACAGAATCTGCTCGATTTCTGACACCAATCTGCCGTCAGATTGCGCTGCGCAGAGCCTGCTCGATTTCTGCCATTAAATTGGATTAGCACATTCGCCGCAGTGTCTGCCGTCAAACTGCTCGCAGGCTATGTCAACAGAATCTGCTCGATTTCTGACACCAATCTGCCGTCAGATTGCGCTGCGCAGGGTCTGCTCGATTTCTGCCATTAAATTGGATTAGCAGATTCGCCGCAGTGTCTGCCGTCAAACTGCTCGCAGGCTATGTCAACAGAATCTGCTCGATTTCTGCTGCCTATCTGCCGTCAGATCGCACTGCGCAGGGTCTGCTCGATTCCTGCCATTAAATTGTATCAGCAGACCCTGCCGCCAATCTGCTCTCAGGTTAAGGCAGCACAATCTGTCGGCTTTCTGCTGTCAGTCTGCTTTCATCATCGAATATAACAAATCCTGTATCAAATCTGTAGTCTTTCTGCCACAAACATTTGTACTCAGGCGTTGAGCAAAATCTGCAAATACAGACGTGGCTATCTGGGATAGAATAACATACAGAAATACATAATTAGTTATTACGAATAGTTACTGTAATAACTAATTATGTACTTCTGTATGTTTTTCTATTGGTTTCTTCATAAAAGTGTGTTTTATTTATAAGAAAATGGTAATGAAATTGTTTCAAATAAATTTTTTATTATATACCAAAATTACAATCCATCTGTTGTTACATCTCCATACATCTCGTACTTCCATAACACGAAACGCACGTTTTGCGAATTTCTTATTATTATTACAGAAGATAAACGGGCAGAGCCCAATACAAAGTATGCTTAATAACTATTAGCGGATTCGGCAGACACACACTTGTGCCATTTCGTGCTATGCCGGTGCTGCCTCGACATAGTGCCAGTGTAGCATGTTTTCTAGTGGCGTATTCGGACGGTCGCACTGAGTACGAATTTTAGCCAATCGGAAACGAAAAAGTTTTGAATAAACCATAAGGTTTTCTAGGACCGATTACATTTGATTTACATGCGAGCAATCTTGTGCATCGTATTCGGCGACCAAGAACTACCCTGGTGTAGTGCAAACTTCGCATTCGGACAACTGAATAAACTGCACGAGTGCAACATATTTCCTACAAACGGTGGGCGCAATGATAAATTCGATCACGTTCGTTCCCAATCACGGTGATTGTTCACAGTGATCCGTGATTTTTCGTGAACATTTCTGATTGGTGGAGAGCATATCTGTTCTTTGCACGCGTCACATAACCTCAATTTCTCTCAAAACATTCCCAAATATTCTTATAGAAGTTCAGTTGTATATTTTGAACCAGTTATCGTTTTTAATCTATTTAAATATAACGAATATTTCTTCACTTTAGTTACAAAATATGTATACTTATGTGAATACTTTAGCCAATCAAATCGGTGTGTTTGCAGGCCGGCCTTTTTCTAACACATCCTGCTGGACCATATAAATCAACATTACTTAATCATTAATATTACAGCGAACTTTTTTTTTTTTTTTTTTTTACTTGGGGAAATCCAGAACGGACACTCCGCCCCCATGAGAAGGGACGGAGTAGTGTCGGGCTCTAACCGACTAAAACCCCAAGGAGACCCTAGATCAGAAAAATATAGATTAGAAATACGAATAATTTGAAGTCGGTTATACCATGAAACCAACTTACCTTTATATAAGATAATAAAATAAACGGATCCATTTCCCATTTTACGTTCCTTTGCGTATGGTTTTCTTATAGCACTCCTGTGCTAGCTTAATCGGTGTACAAAGTTGCTTGTTTTGTGGTATAATTCGGCCTCTCAAAACTTTGTTTATATAGGTGACCACATCTTCTATATATTTCTTCACGCATATTTCGGCGAATGTCTCGAGAACTTGTGGTTTGTGCTCGTTGCATGTCCAAAAATTAAATTGTAACATACGTTGGATCATCCGTTGCAACTTCTTGCCTATTCTTTGGTGGGAGATATTATTGCTAATTATTTTTCCTAAATGACGTTTTGCAAGTATGTGCTGATCCGTAAAACATGTAGTTCCTTGCCTTTTAGACGACTGTATCTGGAAAGAGTGAAAACATTCTCTACATATTATTAATGCAGGTAGGCTTTTCTTAATACTTTTAATAATATCAGCAGAATTATTAATTTTAGTTCCTTCGATACTCTTAAGGGGTACTTCTTCCTTATCCTGAACCTCATTGGTTTCCTCATCGTCCACCTCGTCTGGTAAATATCCAGTTCCACTAAGTAACGCGTTGTACTGCGGCAGAAGAAAGGCTCCGCTATCGTCCTCACAATTATATCCTGGCGTGTGTTTTGACGTCAAATTGGTTATTAGTAAGGATTTATAAATGACCTCAAATTGGTAGCAGGTTGGCTTAGTTGATCGAAAATCATGGCTCCTGACATTGGCAAAAAAAATTTCTAGTGGATCCTGGTTGATGGTCCTCGTTGCGAATTTGTCAAAACCCATTCCTTCTAATTCAGCCCATAATAATTCGAAACCCTGCAAAGTATTTATGAGATTCTGTAAGCATGGAATATCTGTTTTAACGGGTTTCTTAGTTTTAGAATGAATAAATCGTATGCTTCTCAATTGTTGTCTTGCGTTCGCAAAAAATTCAGCGTGGTAGCTTTCCGCAGACCACGGTATCCTTTTGGGGTGATCGTCTCCGTAATGGACACCATTTGTCCCGTCTGCAATCCCATTCAATAACTGAAGGAAGTACGCTGTATGGATTCCCTCAGCTGGCATCTTCCTGTCTCCAATACTCGTCTTCATCGGTCCTAAGTTGGAAAGAGGAAATTAATAAAGGTCACATTTAGTGAGGGCATTAGTACAAGGTACGCAAACGTTTATGGGGGCAGATAAATCGTAATACCTAATGAAAGAAATAACAAAACTTACCACTTGTTTTTGCAAGGAGGTCGACGAAACAAAACATCTTCTCGCTGAAAACCTGCATCATATGTTTCACCTTCATTTTATTTATTTTCCCGGGATAAACATGCTGTTCCGTTAAGTCTGGCACGTGCCGCTTAACTAAATCGCCATGCACATCGATTTCATAGGCCGTAATAATGTGGTTCCAAGATGCCACTTTTCTATCCTCCAGATGTGCATCAAAATCGATTTCTATATCTTTATTTAAAAAATTGTTCCGCATGCACTTCAGCACGTGCGGAACATCGTACAACGGAATAAATTCTACGTTGTCGATGAGGATTGTCCAATCTGTGAAAGAAGTATTGTCATTATTCAAATACAGACACGTATTTGAAAGAAAATAAAGTACGTAATCAAAAAAGATACTTACATTTTTTAATTTCTTTCTGGTTTCGAATTTTGTCCGTATTTTGTTGCAGTGTTTTAATAGCCTTCATATTGGAGGAGCCTCGGTCGCATACTGTTGCTGCTACTATAAAACCGGCTTCAGTAACCGCTCGGACAACCTCCTTGATACAGTAAATCAGTTGTCCGTAGGTTGTTTGAGCTGTACAAAAATTGTACGCGACCGGGACTTTCCAGCCAGTTTTTATACCTCGCAGCATGAAGACCAGCGCGTGGTCCGCATACTTTGCGGTACGATTTGTGCCCCAATCCTCCAGACCAACAAGTTTGCCCTTTTCGGCACAATATTGCACGTTTAGTTTCAACGATACTTCATCCCACATGAGTATACATACCTTATCCAGTGGGTCCATCATGCGGTTGGCCATTTCCTTTAAACAATCCTTTATTGTTTTTGTCACACCGCAATCCAAGCGAATGTGACTGAGCAGCTGGCGAACTCTTCTTGGAGCTGGAAGTGGAAGAAAACTACACAAATATCTATATGCGGACGCCGATCTCTTATAGATCGAAAGGCATAGGAGCCTTTCGTCTGAAGTGTAACGGCGCCCATGCTTACGTTTACCTGCATTCCTGATGATCATATTGACAAAGTCACACTGCAGTGAACTAAGATCATCTATATTTTTTGTGAATTCCTCGGTCTGCGCATTCACAACTTCCTTCAAACGATTTGCACATCTAAAATATATTAATTTGTTTATGTTTTACGAACTTTCGTGTTTAGTTTCAAATTGAAAATGTTGTAACAAATGTTCAGAACAATACCGTAAGCTTTTAGTCCTATAATTATCCATTTTTTTCCTCGCTTGTAGCACGGCCTCATACATTTCTCGTGTGCTGTCATCTAATCATTCCCGTTTTCATATCAAGCGTTTGGAAGGTCCAGCTTTTGTCACCTCATGTACATTTTCGTCTTGCGAACTGGGTCCAGGAAGTACATTAACGCTTTCTATCCTGGAAAATTTACATACGGTAGATTTCGGGGTTGTTGCAAAAATAGAGTTACCAGATTCGACGGCTGTTAGGGAACAAGTTTGCCTATCAGAATTACTCCCTGTTGATTTTTGATACGAATTCCGAAATGTAACTGGAGAAAAATCTGCACTTGATGGAGTAATAATAATCCCATGGGCTGAATCATCATTCCTGTCCACATCAATCTTCTCGTCAATTTTCGCTGATGATGAACTGCTATCCGTTTCCTCAGGCAGCAACAAGGAAGGTACAGTTCCGTCCTTCAGTTTTCTCCGTATACTGCATTGGTAATCCTGTGGATGAAAATGTAAATGACAAATTACATACCGATTATCGTGAACCTGCTTGGGAGTTAAACCTATCAATCGCGGACTACGCGTTGCTTCAATCCATCGTGAAGCGATTATTGTAGATTTTGGGAACCGATGAGAAGGTTCCTGTCGCGTTGATGGACAATTCTGCACAGCACACTTTCCCTTGTCCTTGGAAATCCGTTTCGTATCCATTTTCTTTGCACAATTACTTGAAATCAGACTTAAACACAATACAATTAATACAATTTACAAACAAAAATATACAATGGCGACCAATGGCGGCGTTAGGCAGCGTCAGTGGCATCAGTGGCGTCAGTGAAGGACAGCGTCAGTGGCGTCAGTCAAGGATGTGCAAGGAAGACCTGGCAAGACCGGAATGACCGGAAGACGAACGAAGGCAGACGCAACCTTCCTCCAGAGGAGTGAGGGGCGTGGGAGGGACGAAACGCTGCGCCATCTAGCGTAGACGCAAAATGAAATGAACTATGTTTCTGCACGAAACCTATAATACTGTCCACCCCCTGGGTCCTCTGGATCCTTGGTAGGGAATTCGGCGAGGGTCGACGCCCGTGGAGTGCTAAGGCACTCTGCTCCTTGGACGCAGATGTTTGAATGGTAAATATAATGAAAATAGTAATAAGATTGGAATAAAACTACTTGAACTTAGTAAATTTGTAACTGTAATGGAAGAAAATAAACGATTTTAAACACAATTTCAATCTGAACGGAACTTTTATTTATACGACTACTCGTGATGGCTTTCCAGGCTCAAGTGACGCTTTCCAAGCGAACGCTCTTACAACCGTTTTTCATTTTTACAAAATGTCCTTAACAACTAAGCCAAACAAGCTAAATTCCTCTTGGTCGATTTTGAGAATCAAGCGTTTAACAACATAGCCCTGGAATTTCACCTAGGAGAAAGTTTATTCAAAACACCCGTTTACAAGGGGGTATCGATTAATTTATAATCTTAAAGTCCTCTCATTAAAGGATCTCTAGCTATTTTCAAACACCTCGGCCTTGTGCGAACTTCACTTTGTCTCCTTTTCCCATTACATTCAGGTGATTCAATTTGAACTTCGCGCTTCCGAAGCTTATACTACACGCCGCTAGACGGGAGTCGCAACATTTCCCCCCTTATACAAAAAGTGTTTTCCAATGGAAACAGCTTTTCCGAAAAAGAAAATACATTTATCAAAGTTGACTTACATTGTTAATTTAATCTATAAGTGAACTTCTCGCAATGAAGTATTTCCGAGCTTCCCCTCCTCACCTTCCCCACGGTAGCCCGAGCTACTCGGTCCACCCAGGCTCCCGCGAAGAATGCGATTCGAGAAATGCTACGGAATGTTTACTGTGTCGTCTCCAGATTAATCCCGGGTAATACATAATAGTACATGAAATTTTAAATTAAACTAACGCGGCATCGAATTCGCAAACAATTGGAAGAAAGTGATCTTAACTTATGCCAAGGTGGTGTAGCACATTCTAACAATAAAGGAGTACAACAACGGTATCATAATAAAGGTAACTGTCTATAAGGAATCTAATCTTACGCAGGCTAATTTTAGTTTATTCACATGAACTATTTTAGTTTTGTTAACTCTTATACCTATCTCTGCATTTAAGTCGTTAAACATTCTAAGAATTTTGTATGGACCTAACCAGCTGGAGTCGAATTTTGATGTTTTTGGTTCCCTGAACAAATATACATCGTCTCCTACAGAAAATTTATGAGGGTTTACTTTCCTATCATAATCGAGTTTGCTCCTTTGCTTTGCCCTTCCTAGATTCGCTGCTGCTAATGCCTGTGTCGTGGTTATCTTTGAAAACAAGTTATCCAAGTAATCGACAAACGTTCGTGGAACCTGTTGCTTAACAAACTCTGAGGGAGTAATAGCTTTTACGCCAAATACAAGCTCGTGGGGGGTGAAACCGGTAGCTTCGTGGACAGACGTATTGTATGAAAAGATACCAAAACGAATCCAATCGTCCCAGTCAGTCTTTGTGCAAAAATGTTTTAGATAGTCCATGAAAACTCGGTGTGCCCGTTCGAGGGATCCCAAGGATTGAGGATGAAATGCAGTCGAGGTAATTTGTTGGATTCTAAATATTCTACAAAAGGTTTTCATTATGTTGCTAACAAAATTACTGCCCTGGTCGGTTTGTATAGTTCTAGGGCACCCGAATCTGCTGATAAATTGTTCAGCCAGAGCCATGGCCACAGAGACTGAATCAATACTGAGCAGTGGAATTGCGTCCGAATATTTGGTAAGATTATCTTGGAGAGTTAATAAGTATCGATTGCCCTTTTTCGTTTCCGGTAAAGGACCGACTATATCCATCTGCACCTTTTCAAATGCTCTTTTAGGAGTGTCAGTTATTCGCATGGTTTGTTTGGTCTTAGCAGAAAGAATTTTATTCCTCTGACAGCTTGAACAAGAATGAACGAAGTTTCTTATTTCCTTTCCCATGTGTGGCCAGTAAAAGTCTTCCCTGATTCTATGGAAGAGTTTCTGGATACCTTGGTGACCACCTATGGTAGATTCATGGAACTCTTTTATGATAAGTGGTCTCCTGGATGGAAGTGGAGTTACAACTTCACCAGTACAAACAGTAATATTATATTGTGAGTTACTTAATTTCTGTTTTAAAAGGCTTTCGATGGAATCCCAACTAATTGGCTCAATATTATTATCATTTCTAGGGATGCTAACAGTTTTGACATCTAAAGAGTGCATAAGATGTTTGAGAGAAGTTACTGAGGATTCAAGATGGGCGTGATTTACCGATTCTGTTGTCTGGGATTTAACAAAAAGGTGAAAGATAAAAGGTTTTTCGTTAGGGAAAACCATTGTTTCTCCGACATTGGGTTTATATTGTTTAACCTGTTCAAGAGAAAATTTATTATAAGTTAATAAATCTTTAGTGGTTTGAGATACAACTTCATTATCGAGAGAGAAGAAATGAATAGCGTTATCTTTGCGCATATATAGATAGTCTTTAGTATAAATGATATTGGGAGGAAAGGAGTGATGAATGGTTGGCATTAGTGAAGTAGTCTTTGTCATTAAAACTCTACTATTGCTTTGTTCAATTAGGTCACCATTTCCTGAGGTCGTTTTAACGGAGGATCGTGTCTCATCATCTACGGACTTGGTCTCAAATAAAAGCCGGCATCTTTCAGCCTCTGTTGGCTCCTCAGCCCCTAACCTGACACAAGCCGTGGGTGCCAAGTTGGAGACCTGGGCGGGGTGCTTTTTGTCAAAGCCTATCCGATGTCCCAGGTCGAACACCGCCTGCTCACCCTGAGGTACGTGGGCAGCCCCTAGCGGTGTCTGTGGCGGGGTGCCTTCAAAGTCGGCCTTTCCGATGTCCAAACGACTCCCAAATCGGGGCATACCCCCACGATCTCTCAAGAACGATCCTCCAATCTCTACATTTTCAGTAAGGGCTCCATGCTTCTCAGGTATTTCTACCGTAAGAGAAGGTGACATCTCTTCGTCTGCTGTAAAATAAGCGTCACTGTCCATTGAACTGTCGTTGGAGTGTTCAGCCTCAATGAAGACCTCAGGTGGACCGTTAAGATTTACTTCATGGGTGAGAAAGATAGTAGCTATTAAATTCTCATTATTTTCCCATATTCTATCACAGTCCGTACCCTCTACTTTCTCAGAATCTGCAAGTGGTGCGTCGTTGGCGCCTACGACTACCCTTTGCAGACGCTTAAAAGGAGGGGTGTCAGTGCAGTCCGTCTTTGTTCGGTTAGTGGTGAAATCTGTAATCGGGGAAGAAGAGTTTTGGTCGAGATAGATGGGATCCGGAGGGTTGCGGGATAGCGCATCTGCGTTGGAATTTACTTTCCCTGGTTTGTACACTATGTTGTAGTCGTACTCGTTTAATTTAATTCGCCACCTCATGATCCGGGAAATAGGATCCTTTACATTATGTAACCAGACCAGCGGGCGATGATCAGTTATTAAAGTGAATTGTTGACCATATAAATAGGGTCGAAAGTGATCAACTGCGAAGACAACGGCAAGTAACTCCTTTTCAATGGTGGAATAATTGATTTCAGCACTGTTAAGCGTTCTTGACGCATACGCAATAGGAAGATCTTTTCCAATCTGGCCCTGGCTCAACACGGCTCCCACAGCGTAATTCGAAGCATCCGAGGTCACAAGAAAAGGTTGTTTGAAATCCGGAAATTGCAATAAAGGTTCGGAACAAATTATATCACGTAAATTTTCAAAAGCAAGTTGGGCATTAACGTTCCAATCAAAAGGAATGTCCGCTTTCAACAACCGCGTCAAAGGTTTCGCGGTTTTTGCCATATCAGGAATGAAACGTCTATAATAACCGACCAGGCCTAAAAATTGTTTAATATTCTTTTTGGTTTTAGGAATGGGGAACAACTTTACAGCTTTGATTTTCCCGGGATCCGGTTTCACTCCTCCGCTAGAGATACTATGCCCAAGGTAGGTAATTTCGCGTTGTAAGAATCGGCACTTCTCTGGTTGTAATGTTAGACCCGCATTTTGTAACCTGGCTAAGAGTTTCTTTAATTTTTCAGAATGTTCCTCTATAGAATCGGCATACAGGACAATGTCATCCATGTAAACGAACAACTCAACCCCCTGTAAGCCAGATAGGACTAAGTCCATGCACCGTTGGAAAGTGGCCGGGGCGGTTTTTAGGCCAAAAGGCATTTTGTTAAATTCATAATGGCCGTTGAGGGTCGAAAAGGCGGTTTTGGATTTGGATTTGGGATCCATGGGGATTTGGTGAAACCCTGAGGCCAAGTCAAGCGTACTAAAATATTTCGCAGCTCCAAGTTGATCTAATATTTCTGTTATGTTAGGAAGTGGATAGGCATCACTAACAGTTTTTTCGTTCAACAGACGATAATCGATGACCATGCGCCAACGAGGCTTACCGGTGGAGTCTGATTTCTTTGGGACCACCCAAACGGGTGAGTTATAAGGAGAAATTGACTGTTGAATAATACCCTTTTCTAACAATGCATTGACCTGATTCTTTATTTCCTCTTTATGAGTGGGGGGGAACCTATACTGTTTTGTATTAATCGGGATCTCGTTTACAGTTTCAATTGAATGTTGGATGATATTCGTGGAGTTCAATTTGTCAGATGGAAGGTAAAACTGATAAGGGAATTCCCTAATAATTTCCAAAATATTAGTTTGCTCGTTTTCGTTCAAACCATCCAATTCTAATATTTTAGCTATCTGGACTAATCTATTCGAATTGGCCCTCGACTGATCCACGTTAGGATTTCCTGTGCGGGACGAACGCGGCGAAGGTGAACGCTCTATGAATGCTTCTAATTCAACAGGTGGTATAGTTACAGTGACATGATTAGGAGTAGTATTTATTGCATATAGTTTAGCAGACCCGTTTTGTTGTGTAACTAACGCTTCCCCTATGAAAACGCCTGGTTCAGCGGTCAATTTTCTTATATAACCTTCTTTGATTCCAGGTTCCTTGACTGGCAGAGTTACAAGAGTCCTACTTCGAGGAGGTAACCGAAAGGAGGACGACGAAAGAAGGAAAAATTCTTCGTCACCGATTTGAAGACTATTAGATTCATCTTTCCCGAATTTCATTATGGCGTTCTGGTTTTCTAAAAATGGCATTCCTAAGATTCCTGATTCAGGGATAGGAAAATCGTCGCTAACAATTTGGAATTTCACATCGATGTGATTAACTTTAATGATGACTTCGCCACAAGTACGTATACTTCCTGAACCAATACCCGTAATATTGTAAGCGACGTTAGTATTTACGGTTGTGCTGGGAATTATACTGTTCCGCTTTACTACATTGAGTTGAGAACCGGTGTCGATAAGAAAATGGCCGAACTCTTCTCGGAAGCAATGATGGTTTAGCTTCATTATAGGTATACTACCAGATCGGTTTACTTTGACTTGGAAGCAGCCTCGTTGGTTGGGGTGCTGGCAATTAGGGGTTCGTTCCACGTTGCACCCGCTCGTGGGACCCATTTCGAGTTTAAATTATTTTGATATAAAGATTCACCGTGGGATCGATTAACACCCTGATTCTGTTTTTTATAGCAACGAGCCTCAAGAAGACCCGTCTTCTTGCAATAATTACATCTAATCTCTTCGCGGACTGGAAGATTCATTTAAGTTCCCTTGGCATTAGGACAATCGCGGCGTAAGTGTCCTGCTTCAAAATTCGCTTTAAAGATTTTTGCGCTTGTGACAACAGATCGTGAGGATGGAAATGGAGATGACCCGGGACGGTCGACTAACTCGGATTCAATCTTACTAGCGATAGTGATAGCGGTCTCGAGATCAGGTAATTGTCCGCTATCTTTTTGTCTGTTCAAATAGAATCGTGTGGTTTGATTTTGGAGTCCCTTAATAAGGGGACAAAATCATTGACACCGACTAATTGTTCTGGGTTATATGCATCCCGGGCGGTCTCTAGTCCACTATTTAGTATTTCGTTTATTCGGGCCCCGAATACCTCTACTGATTCGCCTATATTCTGACATGCATTCATCAGTCTAGCGTTCATGTCATGGACATTAAAAGACTGCGCAAAGATTTTCTTTAATAAATCGATTAGTTCGTCCAAAGTCGTAGTTTCGCGTCGATTAGATAACGCTAAATCGGCGTGACCTTCAATCCTTCCCCGAATAAGGAAAAGAAGATTTTCGCGGTCGTTAGGTTTTACCTTCGAGTCAAGTAGTTTACATTGTTTAATAAACTTTATCAAGGAGTCGGGTTTTCCGTCAAATTTTGGAATTGAATCTTTTACCAACTTTAACTAAAGATAAGATTTAGGCGGAATATTCGCTAATTCTGACGAATTTTGAGCAGGAACTACACTCGAGCAAGGCGACCCATTGTTCAGTTCGGGTAAATTTACGACGGGCGGATTCATTCGTGACGGTGCAGGACTCAGCTCCCGAGCTGGTGATATATCAACTGAAGGTTGAGAGTTAGTAACGGTAACCATGTTCTGAGAAGCCAAGCTACTCCTTAAATCGGACGAATCGTCGACAGACTGTCTTATTCGCGTTGGCGGAATAACTGGCGGCCGAGGCCATGACACGGCAAATGGAGGCTCTACTCGCGCAGGCTGAACGGATATATCCTCGGCCTCAAGATTTTGTAGGCTGTCCGACCGAGATTGCCGTTCCCTCCTCCATTTTAACGCGTTTCGATTAATACGCCACATTTTCGTAATGCGAATAGTAACTAACTTAGCAGGAACAATAACTATCTTAATAACTACGACGAATTATAGAACGGTGAACGATGAACAATGAACTCAATAATCAAATTTAAATTAACTAGTATCTCTCACAAATACGGTGATTGACGTCAGTTACGCAGTGGTGATTGGTCTCGACGATGATGAACCTCCGTCGGGGTGCGTGCAGCGTCGGGGAAGATCGTCCAATACCCAGGGAAGAAGTACCGCCTGGATTTGCAGATGGCTGCTCTTCAGATCCTGCGTCCACGAGCCGGCGAAATTGAAAGAAAAATCCCAACGCTGTCACCAATTTTGTTGCGTGGCCGTTTGGGTCCTCTGGATCCTTGGTAGGGAATTCGGCGAGGGTCGACGCCCGTGGAGTGCTAAGGCACTCTGCTCCTTAGACGCAGATGTTTGAATGGTAAATATAATGAAAATAGTAATAAGATTGGAATAAAACTACTTGAACTTAGTAAATTTGTAACTGTAATGGAAGAAAATAAACGATTTTAAACACAATTTCAATCTGAACGGAACTTTTATTTATACGACTACTCGTGATGGCTTTCCAGGCTCAAGTGACGCTTTCCAAGCGAACGCTCTTACAACCGTTTTTCATTTTTACAAAATGTCGGGTGTGAAACGGGTGTTTGAATAAATGAACCCCACTTTGATCCTTTCTCCTAGGTGAAATTCCAGGGCTATGTTGTTAAACGCTTGATTCTCAAAATCGACCAAGAGGAATTTAGTTTGTTTGGCTTAGTTGTTAAGGACATTTTGTAAAAATGAAAAACGGTTGTAAGAGCGTTCGCTAGGAAAGCGTCACTCGAGCCCCGAAAGCACAAGTGAACGGACGTACATATTAATAAAAATTCCAAAAGATTTATTTTGTGATAAAATCGTTGTTTTCATTGATTATTGCTATTAGTTACTGTGTTCAAATTGTTTTATTCAATTAATTAGCATCGTTTTCATTATATTTATCGTACAAAAATCCGCGTCCAAGGAGCAGAACGCCTTAGCGTTCCACGGGCATCGACCCTCGTCAAATTCCCTGCAAGGATCCTGAGAGGAACCAGCCGGCCACGCAACACCCACCACTGATTAGGATACGTTCTCAGCAGGGTCGGGACACTCAATGTATTATTTTGTTAGCACGAAAAGCGCCAACTAACGGGAGTCATTACCACTAAATTGCTATAGGCGGCAAATTTAAAACATGGATCAAGTATCCTTCAATTCATAGCGCTTTCGGACGGTCGTACTAGGGCGCACTGAGTGCGAATTTTAGCCGTGGTTAAAATTGGCTAAAATTCGCACTCAGTGCGCCCCAGTGCGACCGTCCGAAAGCGCTATCAGTAAACTTTAAATATGACTGAGATACAATTGTTGCACGACTATATACAATCATACTTTATGCATCCTAAATGCAATGTAAATCTTATAAATAGAAGTGTGTAAAAAAAGAAAATGTAGCAACATTTATGTTTTGAACGGCAATCTTTTATTACGTGTGATTACAGCGTTTTTCATTATGTCTGATTTAATATTATTAATATCGCACTTTATAATCTCCTTTCCCCTAATGATATTATTCAGTTTTTTAACAAATTCAGTAATTGTGAATCTTATAATATTATCAATTATTGTTACAGTCGCGTTTTCTCCATGGTTACACATGAAACTGAAATGTACATGTCGTTTTACATACGTTTCAGTAGTTTTCTTGATATCACGTGTTATATCGCAATTCGTGAGCATATACTGACTAATATTATAAATTTGTGAAATACATGTTAAAAAATATGGTTCATATTTCGATAAACTGCTAGATTCCTTTGTTGCATTATTTAGCACATGTATCTTACATAACCTGCAGTTGAGAATTGAAATAAGGGGTTTCTTTAATTGTTGCAAAATACGCAGTAATATTCTATATATTATTTTATTAATACGGGGATTTTCTTCAACTGAAATATTTTGCATTTGCTTCTTTGTAGATAGCATGCTTTCAAATTGAAGAAGGCAAACCTCGAATGTTTCTTCGCAATTGGACATGCTAGACTGCGATGCAGTTATATGCCTTAAAAATAAAGATTTATACGTTTCGGCAAATTGTCTAGAAGTGGGATTGGTTAATTTCACAACAAATACAATATAATACAGCACAACACTTTGAAGCAATTGCAAAGAATGGCGTCGAGGGAACGTTTCTCCACATGTGGGAACACCGATGTGGTGGTACCAATGTAGAGCCACCAATGTAGGTGTATAGGAAGGTTAATACCGAAAGTGTTTCTTTCCAATGGGCCCCACCTCCCAAATCTCCATTAAAAATCAAGTAGATCAGAATAATCTTTGGTAAAGGCTTTATTCATCCTTAATTGGCCATAGCGTCTGATACTTATACCAAATAAAATATATACTGGTCGACAAAGGTAATAACCGATTAGCAATCATGCGCTTAGAAATCTAAACTGAAGCGCAGTGTAACGCAGCGTGGCGACCATGCACCTCTAGGACTCAGACCAAAAAGTGCGTACTTAACACAACGTGGCGACGCTCGCCTCACGGAACCGCTCCCCACTCCCGAGCGAATCTCGGAGAGAGGGTAAAGCCCTCGCCACACACATGTGGGGATCGCGCCATTCCCCTCTCCGCGACCGCTTGAGAGGGGGAACCGACTGCGCGACGCGAGCATCGCCATGTTGCGACCACTTCGTTAAAGGTGTTCACCAAGTCAAGTCGTCGTTGCGCTTGTTTAAACTGCGTGCAATTTACCACACGATTACTAGTCTGTTCGGGCTGGCGTTATTTTCGGCATCGCCGATGTTTTTCGAGACTGTCCACTCGGTTACAATTACCAGTCTTGGGTTAAGACGCCAGCTGTGCTGTACTTCAGGCCGGTGGCCTGTAATAAAGGAATTTTTCCTAATATCTATTGTTGACGACCTCATTCTTTGGGAGATTCCGGTAGTGGGCCGGTATAGGGAGAAGCAATCGCTTTCACCCCCTTTATTTTCCCCACATTGGTGACCCCGACGTGATTGCTTGGCACGTGGTCGGCTCAACTGGTCATCGGTTTTTTACTCGGCTTGGAGATCTGTTCCTGCTTTGGACGGCCTGAATCCTGCTTTGGACGGCCTGAATCCTGCTTTGAACGGCCTGAATCCTGCTGGCGTTTTTATCCATACTTTCTCAGTAATTGGGACATTACTGCTGTGGAGGCATTTTTCTTTCTATATCCTCGAGATCCCGTCGACGTTGGTGAGACATCGAGGGACCTTTCTCGGTAAGCGAGGTGGCTATTTTCAATAATTGTAATGGTTTGGTGCCCGTGTCATTGTTTATTTACTTTAGGTTAGCTAGTTTTTGCGAGTATTGTATCTCGGAATTCCGGCGTTGCCGGGTTGCTCGCGTGCTTCCCGAGTTGCGCATTTCGCCGCGTCCGATTTTTTTTTGCGAGGTTTGCCAACAGCGTAGGCTGCGCCTCGTGGTTCGATTGCGTCGCCAGATTCAAGCCTGATTTCTGGATTGTCTTTACAAGACATACAGTTTAGTTACTTTACAGCGTGTATTACTTGCTGTAATTAGTTAGCATATGTTGTTGTCATACATTTTAGTAAGTGTAATAATTATTTGTAGTAGTGTAGCGTATTGCATATTTCTATTGTTGTTAAGTGAGTTTAAAATGTCGACGAACGACGATCAGTCGAATCTTGAAACTCAGAATGAACCCGATAATTTGGTCCGGATTGACCATTATCGGATTCCTAAAATCCCTCAATTTTTTAGAGACGATCCTGAATTGTGGTTTATTCAGGTTGAGGCCACTTTTCGCGCATCGCAAATTGCCGCTGATAATACTAAGGCGGACATTGTAATTGCTGCGTTGGATTTCGAAGTCGTAACGTCGATTAAAGATTTAATTACCTTATTCCCGCGGCCGGCAGACTTATTCCTTCAAATTAGAAGACGAATAGTTGCAATTTTTGGCGCATCTCCTGAGTCGAAACTCAGGAGACTGCTGAAGGGTCAGGTGACCACGGTAGGAAAGCCTTCGTTACTATTGAATCGGCTTCGTGGTCTTAACGATGGCAAATGCAATGAGGAGATCGTGAAATCGATTTTCCTCGATCACTTGCCGGCAAATACGCGGGCAATCCTAGCGGCGAGTGCGATTGATGATTTAAACAAACTCGCGGATATTGCTGATAAAATTGCAGACAATTTCACTTCTTCCGACGCGACGATTGCGAAGTCGGTTAAGGACTCGGATGCGACAGGTTCTGATTTTTGCGACCGGTTAAAAAAGTTGGAAGTTTCAACCGAATCAGTTTTGAAAAGACTGCGTAAGATTGAACAGGATCGAGGGTCTCGTAGAGATCGACCCAATTCGCGGTCGGGTCGAAATCGTACTAAATCTAACGACAATGACAAGGAGAAGCTGTGCTGGGCTCATAAAAAATACCCTAAAAATCCCACGTCTTGCAGGGGTTGGTGCAGTAAATTTAGCACTTGGAAGTCGGAAAACCATGCAGACCCTTCGTCGGGGAGACGTGCGAAGGGAGACGAGTAGATTCAAAGCGTCTTCATATTCGCGATCGGGTGACCGGACAGATTTTTTTGATTGATACCGGGGCAGACATGTCTCTGATTCCTGCGATCCAGGGAATCCGCGGTGAGCCGAGTTCGTTCAAATTGTTCGCTGCGAACAATACTCAAATTAATACCTTCGGCGAGTCGTGGAGGTCGCTTGACCTTGGTTTTAGGCGACCAATCCGCTGGAATTTTACTATAGCTGCGGTTCCCCATGCAATTATTGGTGCGGATCTATTGGCACACTACGGATTGTCGGTTGATCTTCGCAGACGACGGCTTATCGATTCGTCGACAGGCATATACACTTCTGCAATTTTAAGATTAGCAAACTTCGCATCGCCGCGATCGATCGATAATGTCTCGAGGTTCACTAATATTCTTGCTGAATTTCCCGAGATTACTGGGAATTCACGTTTCGATCCTCCGGTCAATTCTGCGGTTTTTCATCATATTTGTACCCGTGGTCCTCCTGTGTCCGAGCGGCCAAGACGACTTAGCCCGGACAAGCTAAAAGCTGCTAAAGCTGAATTTAGAGCGTTAATGGAGGCGGGAATTTGCCGCCCTTCCTCCAGTTCTTGGGCAAGTCCAATTCATATGGTTTTAAAGAAGGATGGCACTTGGAGAATCACGGGAGACTATAGAAGGGTTAATGCTCTAACCATTCCTGATCGTTATCCTACCCCGCATTTGCATGACTTTGCAACAAATTTATCGGGGCGGACAGTTTTTTCGACTTTGGATTTACACCGCGCATACAACCAAATTCCAATGGCTCCCGAAGACATAGAAAAAACCGCAGTAACAACGCCGTTTGGTCTTTTCGAATTTATGTTTATGACTTACGGGTTGCGGAATGCAAGCCAAACGTTTCAAAGGTATGTCGATCGCGCTTTGGGAGACCTGGACTTTGTATTTGTGTATATCGATGATATATTAATTGCTTCCAAGTCGGAAGAAGAACATGCGAGACATTTGAGAATCGTTTTCGACAGGCTTAAAAATTTTCACCTTAGATTAAATACCAATAAGTGTGTTCTAGGGGTTAAAGAAATCGAATTTCTTGGTTATTTGATCGATCACAGAGGCATTCGTCCTACAACTGGGAAAGTCGAGGCGATTATACAATTTCCAAAACCAAAAACGATTCTTGAGCTTAGAAAGTTTTTGGGAATGATAAATTTTTACAGGTCATGTCTGCCTCGCGCGGCTGAATTGCAGGCTCCGCTAAACAATTATTTAAAAGATTCGAAAAAGAACGATAAACGATTAATTCCTTGGACTGATGAGTCTGGGATTGCTTTTAAAAGAATTAAGAAGAGCCTAGCCGAAGCGACACTCCTTGTACACCCCCATGAAGGGGCGGAGATTCGTGTAATAACGGACGCGTCAGATTTTGCTCTTGGCGCGGCTCTCGAGCAGCGATCCTCCTCGGGCTCTTGGGAACCGTTAGCCTTTTTCCCGCGAAGGCTATCTCCTGCCCAGTTAAATTATAGCGCTTACGACCGCGAACTTACGGCGATCTATGAGACGATCAAATACTTTCGATATTTTATCGAAGGTCGCGTTTTTAGAATTGTAACGGACCACAAACCGTTGGTTTATGCTTTCACACAGAAGTCCGATAAGGCTTCACCACGACAGATTCGTCAACTGTCGTTTATTGCCCAATTCACGACCAACATTGAACATGTACCTGGTTCTAACAATATTGTCGCCGACCCGTTGTCGAGAATCGAATCGTTAACACTCCCTGTAGAGATAAGTTTGAAGGAATTGGCTGAAAGCCAGGAGAATGATCCGGATTTGAAGCAATGGAAACAGTCTTCGGACCCCCCATTGAAATTGGTGAAAATTCAATGGGGACCGACTCACACCTCGGTTCAGTGCGAATTGTCGGGTGAGGTGATAAGACCTTTTATCCCCTCAGCGTTGCGCCGTACAGTTTTTAACCTGTTTCATAACCCTGCGCATCCGGGTGCGAAAGTTACGGATCGTACTATTCGTCAAAGGTATGTTTGGCCCAACATGCACCGCGATATCGCTCAATGGTGCAAGCAGTGTCTCGAATGTCAGCGTTCGAAAGTATCGCGTCATGTAAAGCGAACTCCTGAGCAATTTGTAGCCCCAGACGGTCGATTTGACCATGTTCACATTGATATAATTGGACCGTTACCGGTTTCCGAAGGATTTTCATACTGTCTTACTATGATAGATAGATTCTCGCGTTGGGTAGAGGCGGTTCCTATCGTGGAAACCTCTGCTCAAACAATATCCAAAGTATTTTATGACAATTGGGTCGCGCGCTATGGCTCTCCTAAAATAATAACTACCGATCAGGGGGCTCAGTTTGAGTCGCGTTTATTCTCTGCGCTTTTAGAGCTGATAGGTTGTGATCGCATTCGTACCACGCCCTACCACCCGGCTTCGAACGGGATGGTGGAGCGTTGGCATCGCGTTTTGAAGGCAGCGATAATGTGCCATACCGAAAAAGATTGGACGCGAGTATTGTCGACTGTTTTGTTGGGGTTACGCGCGCATGTTCGCGCGGACACCGATGCGTCTCCTGCGGAATTTCTTTTTGGCACAACCATCCGACTTCCGGGGGAATTCTTTCTTCCCGAAGATTTTAAACCGAATCCAAAGATTTTCTTGGAAGAATTTCGCGAGCGAATGCGTTTAATCAAGCCTGTACCCGTGGCGCGCCATGACAAGAAACGTTCGTTTTTCTTTAGGGATCTAAAAACTTGCACACATGTGTTTATGCGGAATGTGGCAAGGAAGTCACTGGAACGCCCATACTCCGGTCCTTATAAAATTATTAAACGAGTTTCCGATGCGGTTTATGATATCGACGTCAATGGTTCTGTGCGTTCAGTGTCAACCGATTTGCTGAAACCTGCGTTTTTCCTACACGGAGACATTGTGGAGGATTCGACGGCGGTCGAGAGTCCGCTACCTGCTCAGGCTGTTCCAGCGGTTGTTCCGCCTCGTCCGAATTTGCGAACGTATTCTCGTAAGGAAGTTACCTTTTCACCTGGCACCAAACCACATTCTTAAAAAAAATGTTGTAATCCTGCTGGCCACCCTCGCTTGCATTTCGTGCGTTGTATATAATGTAAATAGTTAGTAAATAGTGTATTTCATTTAGTATCTAAGTTCGTGCACGATCGCACTCGGGGGGGAGTGTGTGGGGATCGCGCCATTCCCCTCTCCGCGACCCGCTTGAGAGGGGGAACCGACTGCGCGACGCGAGCATCGCCATGTTGCGAACCACTTCGTTAAAGGTGTTCACCAAGTCAAGTCGTCGTTGCGCTTGTTTAAACTGCGTGCAATTTACCACACGATTACTAGTCTGTTCGGGCTGGCGTTATTTTCGGCATCGCCGATGTTTTTCGAGACTGTCCACTCGGTTACAATTACCAGTCTTGGGTTAAGACGCCAGCTGTGCTGTACTTCAGGCCGGTGGCCTGTAATAAAGGAATTTTTCCTAATATCTATTGTTGACGACCTCATTCTTTGGGAGATTCCGGTAGTGGGCCGGTATAGGGGGAAGCAATCGCTTTCACCCCCTTTATTTTCCCCACACACATACTGTTGCTAACACAATCTAGTGCATAATTCTCTCAATTATATTGCGTCCAGCGCTACCTCACGACTGCCATTACCACTAATCCCGTGCTAACAGACAGTCCATTTGAGTGTCACGACCCTGGTTCTGAGGTACAGAGCCTGACATCAGGACCCTGACGTCAGATGGGCAGCAGATTCGCATCAGATCCTGCCGTTCGCCTGACATAGAGACCCTTTAAGTAGAGTCACGCAATCACGTCTAAGTTAGGTCGGTTTGACGCCATGTTTTGTCAAAGGTGTGAAAATATAAATGTCGGTATAGTGGCGGTATATACAACGATGCTTGAAAGCATTATTTTGATTGGTGCCGCCATTTGTATTTTCACACCTTTGACAAAAAATGGCGGCACCAATCAAAATCGAGGCTGTGTTTGCGTGACACTACTTAAAGGGTCTCTAGCCTGACACGTATAACAGCGCCATCTGAAGGCCAGAATTACCAAACTATTCCCTACGCGTGACGCCACACGGCTGTCCCTACCTTTACATAACCATCAAACAAATTCTACAGTTTATTAAATAATTTGTTACAAAGTATGTTCAGGACTAGTGTTCGGAATTTTGAATGTGGAACAGAAATGTAGACACACGCGATAGAATTACTTAGCACGAATAGTTATATTTAGGTGTTAAAAGACAAGGTATCTTAGTTCATTTATAACGAATAGTTTCAGACGCACACAGTAATAATTTATTTACAGGTCAAGCAACACACGTTAATTAAAGTTTTTAAAAAGCGAGAAACATATATTTTAAGCAATAAATCGATTAAGTTAGAGTTATCGTTTAAATTTATACACAAGGTCAAACGGCGACAAAATACACAACAGTTTATAGCAAAGCGATCTGTCCAATTATTAAGTGTTAAATGGTTTATAATACTAAGACTAAACAATAGAACTTGCGAAGCAAAGTCGCGAAGAACAGTACTTTCGAAGCAAGTGCGAAAGCGGTGCAAGCAAATGTGCGAGATTAGCGCAAGCAATGTGCGTAAGTAAAGAAATAATTACCAAGAGAAGTCAGGACTGTAGACAGAGTGAGCGATCCTCGAAATCGCTCTCGTTTTCTAGGAAGGAAGATCCTTCCCCTTCCATCGATCGTGAATCGATGGAAGGGGGATAGATCTTAACGCCACGCGAGTGCGCAGGTCCTTGCCAATTGCCTAATTAATGGCAAGCCATCATAGATGGCGTTGACAGCCTGATTTCTCGTACATTTTCTCCCCGGCATTCATCACCCGATGAATCTGAATATGTCGGGATTAGGAATCGATGAGCGGATCGATAGAGTGGCCCGAGTCACGGCGGTGGCGCCGCTCACTCGCGTGGAGGCGTCGTACAACTAAGATGGAAGTGAACAAGTGATTTTATATTGCTGGATCAGTGTCTTGTGTAAGTGGCAAAAATATCAATTTAGCGATTGGGCGAACAAATTCGGCACGAGCGGTTCTAACCGTTACTACGCGAGCTAATCCATCGGGGCCCGTGTGTAATTTCGTAACGCGAGCTAATGGCCATCGAGCAGGAGAAGCCAACTCGGATTTAATGAGACACAAATCTCCGAGGCGAGGCTGCGGACGCTGGTGAGTCCATTTGTTGCGAGCCTGTAGCGATTGCAGGTATTCTGAGGCCCAGCGTTTCCAGTAGTGTAGTCGCATCTGTTGTAGCAGGTGCCAACGTGAAAGTCGGTTGGTCGGGACGTCCTCGACGACTGGATCAGGCAGGCTTAGCAAGGTGTCACCGATTAGAAAGTGCCCTGGAGTTAGGGCGGATAGATCCCCAGGATCATCACTCATCGCCTGCAGTGGACGAGAGTTTAAACAGGCCTCTATCTGGTGCAGCAGGGTGGTCATCTCTTCGTAGGTGAGGTGCTGTTCGCCTACCACCCGCCTCAGGTGGTACTTAGTTGATTTAACGGCAGCTTCCCATAGACCCCCGAAGTGAGGGGCAGCAGGAGGGTTGAAGCGCCACTCGATGCCGTCCTTCAGAAGGGTGGAATGGATGAGGTCGTGTCCAGAATCGAGATGAGCCAGCATGTCCTTTAGAGCGCGGGAGGCTCCCACGAAATTAGTCCCTCTGTCGCTTTGGATCACGGCACACAGTCCTCGCCGTGACGTGAAACGCCGCAAAGCGGCACGAGTGCTGAGACACACAAACAGGGTCACATAACCCTTGTGTGAGCGTTGACCCCTGCCACGAGCCATTAGCAGGGATACAGGACCAGCATAATCCACTCCCACATTAAGGAAGGGTCGGGCAGGTGTTACCCGAGTGGTTGGTAAATCGCCCATCAATTGGTGCTCCGGTGTGGCTCGCCAACGGATGCAAGTTGGGCAGCGGTGTATGATGGCCTTGACTTGCTGTCGCCCCTGTAGAATCCAGTACCTCTGGCGCAGAGTGGCCAAGGTCAGTTGAGCTCCTCCATGTAAGGTTCTGTGGTGGGCGTCGTCCACCAGCAATTCCGTTAACCGGTGATTTTTTGGCAACAAAATCTGATGTTGGGCATCCAACGGTAAGGCAGAATGCCGAAGACGCCCCCCGACTCGTAGTAGACCTTGGTTATCTAAGTAGGGGTTGAGGCGCAGGAGTTTGCTGCGACTAGATAACCGTTGCCCTTGCTGCAACTGCTGGATTTCGGCGGTGAACTGCTGGCGTTGTGTAATCTGAAGCCAGCGGATTCTGGCGGCTTCTATCTCGTCTGGCATTAGACGTCCTCCCCTGGAACTGGATGCGGACCTTGGCAGCCATCGCAGGCACCAAGCTGTGACTCTGAGAAGTAAAGTGACCGATGAATAACATGATAATAAAGTTTCCCCCGTTGCAGGTTCACCAGCAGCCACAGTGGCAGTGGTGCGTGTCTGTCTCCATGTCCGTTTGGTGCATCCGTGGCTGGATCTCGAGCTCCCAGCCCGACGCAGTGGTTAACCAAGAGGGACCGGTCCACCACAGAGCAAGGTCGGGCAGCTGGCTGGGGAATACACCTCTGGAAGCGCAGTCCGCCGGATTCTCCTGACTGGAGACATGATGCCATCGGGCCTCAGGTAGCGTCCGCTGAATCTCGGACACTCGGTTCGCCACGTAGGTTTTCCAGCGGGAGGGATGTCCTTGTATCCAGGCAAGTGTTATCGTGGAGTCGCTCCAGAGATGAACGGCGGCTCCTTTCAGACCCAAGCTCTCGCAGGTGACCGCCATTAATTTCGTCAGCAGGGCAGCAGCGCACAATTCAAGCCTCGGTAACGAAACCTGTTTCAGAGGCGCCACCTTGGTCTTGGCAGTGATCAATTGTACCCGAACGGTGCCGTCGAGGTCCATGACGCGCTGGTACACCGCAGCAGCGTAGGCCCTCTCTGATGCATCGGCGAACCCGTGCAGTTCGTGGCGTTGAGACGTCGGTGTGGAGCCAAGCCAGCGTGGAACAGCGAGACAATTCAGTTCAGGTAATTCGGCCAGGAATTGTGTCCAGTGAGTGGCAGCAGCAGGCGGCAAGGGTGTGTCCCACTCTAAATGCAGTAACCAGAGAGATTGCAGGAATATTTTCGCGTTAATAGTGACTGGGGACACCAGTCCAAGCGGATCAAAGATCCTGGCAATGGTAGATAGCACCGAACGCCGAGTTAAGCTGTTGTCCGTAGGTGTAGGCTGCACTCTGACCCGGAAGCAGTCATCAGCCAAGCTCCAGTGAACGCCCAAGGCTGTGTGGGTTTCACCGATCTGCCACTTGCATTCAGGAATCGCATCTTCGGTAGGCACCTTCTCCATCAGTGCAGGTAGATTAGATGCCCAATTTCTTAAATTGAACCCTCCCTTCTTGCAGAGTTGTCGCAGCTCTGCTTGCAGCTCCATGGCTTCTTGAATGGAGTCGGCTCCGGTCACGACGTCGTCCATGTATACATCGCGCTGGAGAATAGCAGCTGCTCGCGGATGTTGGGATTGTTCGTCCTCCGCCAATTGGCGTAGCGTGCGGATGGCCAGGTAAGGCGCACAAGCTAATCCGTAGGTAACCGTATTGAGCTGGTAGTCACTCACGTCCCTTCCTTCGTTTTCTCGCCACAGGACCCTTTGATAGCGTCGATCGTCGGGGTGGAGAAAAATCTGACGGTACATCTTCTCGATGTCTGCAGTAAGGCAGACACGGTGAAGGCGCCAGCGTAGTAGTAACTGATGCAGGCTGGGTAAGAGATTCGGTCCCACCATCAGTGCGTCGTTGAGTGACTGCCCAGTAGTAGTAGCATAGGACCCATTGAAGACGACTCGTAACCGGATCGTCGTACTGCTTTCCTTCAGTACCCCGTGATGCGGCAGATAGTAGGCAGGCCCTGGGAGATCGTCCTTTAATTGAGACATATGTGTGAGTTGTAGATACTCACGCATGAATTGCTGATAAGCCGCAGCGAAAACAGGTTCCTTCTTAAATTTAGTCTCCATCCGATGAAGCATCCGTCGAGCTCCATGGCGAGATTCCCCGAGGTCCACGTCCTCGCGGAATGGCAGTCGTACCATATAGCGTCCGGATGGTAGCCTTTGATGTGTTTTGGTGAAATAGTCGTCGCACTGTTGTTCCTCAAAGGTATAAGCAGTTGATACCCGGAGCTCCTCTTGCTCCCAGAAGCGACGCACCAAGGAAAGTAAGTCATCTTCGGCTGAACAGTGCAGCGTGGTTTGACCTTGACTTTCGGTTTTCGTGTTCCCAGCGTCCGTTGTAGCAGGTCCGGAAACGATCCATCCCAACGTAGTCTTCTGCGCGACGGGTTCTCCGGTACGACCTTTAGCAATGCCGTCGAGTAGGACGAGGGCAAAGGCATCAGCTCCCAGCAATATTTCGATCGGAGTATCAGCATCGAAACTGGGATCCGCCAAGGTGAGGTCCAGCAGATGGGACCACTTAGTCCTTGAGTTTCTGATACGCGGCTTGTAAGACGTGATCCGGGGTAGTACCAGCGCAGCTACTACGTGACGATCTGTAGTACTAAAATGTGAGGTAAATTCCAACTGTACTTTACCCCGAATCCGCTCCGGCCGCTGGTTTCCAACACCGACGAGGCTAATGTTTGTAGCTCTTCGGGGAAGGTGTAACTGCTGCGCCAGTGCCTCGGTGATGATCGACACCTCGCTGCCTTGATCGATGAGAGCTCGCACCATCCTTGAGCCGCCGTCGGGCTGTAACACTTTCACGCGTGCTGTGGCCAATAGCACTGCCGGTATTACACTCGACGCACAATTAGAAGTGTTAGTAGTGACATCTTGATCGAGTGTGACCTCGTCACAGGCTGGATGTATCGTAGTGTGGTGCTTCCCATTACACCTCTGGCAGCGTCTCTCAGAAACGCAGTCCTTTACGTGATGTTTGCTGAGGCAATTGTAACAGAGATTCGCAGCTTGCAGCGCTGTCCGCCGTTCGGCCGGCGTCTTAGATTTATATATTCTACAGTATAGAATGAAATGGTTCGCCTTGCAGAGGCTGCATGGGTCCACCGGTCGCTTCGCTTGGCTCATCTGATGGACCTTGGGCGCCTTCTGATTGGCAATGGACTTAGACGCACGGTTCTCTTGTCCTTTACGCTGCTCTTCCAATGCTTCTAGCGTGTTGAGTCGGCCCTGAAGGAAGCTTTGCAGTTCGGCAAAGGTAGGCGGTGTCCTTGTATTACCGATAATTGTTTCCCACTGGCGTCGGGATAGTGGGTCTAGCCGTTCCACGATTAAATGGATGAGCCAGTCGCCGCTGGCGTCGTAGGGACGTTTCATGGCAGCCAGAGCCTTGACGGAGTCGCATATTGTATAGAAGAAGCGTTTGAGCTCCGTTCCCGACTCCCGTGTAATTGTTGGCAGGTTGAAGATAGCATTCATCTGAGCCTTGACCATCAATCGCGGATTGTCGTATCTTTCATGTAGAAGGTCCCACGCAGCCTCGAAATGTTCTTCACTTTCAGGGATGTTCCGAAGTAAGAGTGCCGCATCGTCAGTGAGAGCGCCTCGCAGGTAATGGAGATTCTCGGCATCCGTCAGTGTTTGATCGCGGACTACTAGAGATCGGAAAAGCCCTTGGAACGAAGGCCAGTTCTTATGCTTTCCATCGAAAGTAGGTAACGGTATTTTTGGTAGTGAACGGATAGTACGAGCGGTCACAGCAGCGGAATGATCACTCGCCGTTTCTCCGGATGCCATTCGTTCCATCGTTCTCGCTATTATTTTTTCACTTTTCTCTATTTCTGCTAGTTTGTCAAGAAGTAGCACTTCCTGCTCGAGGAACAACTCTTCCGTGTTGGATGGCTCGTCTGTATCCCAGTATTTGTCATCGACTACGTCAGGATCCGATTGCGCGATGAGCAATTTGTCATGCTGAGCCTCGAATTTGGCCCAATTTTTCCGAAGGGCATCCAACCGCGCCGACACGTTCGTTCTTGTAAAATTATTAGCTCCTATCTTCTTCAGATTTTCGAACGCGTTTTTAATTCGTCGGTTAAGATTGCGTTGACTTTCAAGAAGGTGACTCATTGTTGTAAATTTTCAGATGGCGGTCACGAAAAGGCGATTGGAAGGCGTTAGCGGACGTTCGCGATCTGTTTTGCAAGTGGAGGTCACGAACGACGGTTGGAAGGCGTTAGCGGACGTTCGCGATCTGTTTGGCAAGTGGAGGTCACGCGCGACGGTTGGAGTCACTATCGAACGGTCGCGGCTTGTTTAGCAATTAAAGGTCACTCGCGACGGTTAGCCCGCACTGCCTAGCGTTCTAACTATTTTTACAAACTGTTCCACAAGCAATCCGGCTCGAAGGACCAAAAATGTTACAAAGTATGTTCAGGACTAGTGTTCGGAATTTTGAATGTAGAACAGAAATGTAGACACACGCGATAGAATTACTTAGCACGAATAGTTATATTTAGGTGTTAAAAGACATGGTATCTTAGTTCACTTATAACGAATAGTTTCAGACGCACACAGTAATAATTTATTTACAGGTCAAGCAACACACGTTAATTAAAGTTTTTAAAAAGCGAGAAACATATATTTTAAGCAGTAAATCGATTAAGTTAGAGTTATCGTTTAAATTTATACACAAGGTCAAACGGCGACAAAATACACAACAGTTTATAGCAAAGCGATCTGTCCAATTATTAAGTGTTAAATGGTTTATAATACTAAGACTAAACAATAGAACTTGCGAAGCAAAGTCGCGAAGAACAGTACTTTCGAAGCAAGTGCGAAAGCGGTGCAAGCAAATGTGCGAGATTAGCGCAAGCAATGTGCGTAAGTAAAGAAATAATTACCAAGAGAAGTCAGGACTGCAGACAGAGTGAGCGATCCTCGAAATCGCTCTCGTTTTCTAGGAAGGAAGATCCTTCCCCTTCCATCGATCGTGAATCGATGGAAGGGGGATAGATCTTAACGCCACGCGAGTGCGCAGGTCCTTGCCAATTGCCTAATTAATGGCAAGCCATCATAGATGGCGTTGACAGCCTGATTTCTCGTACAAATTAATGCTACTTATTTCAAAAAGTATTTATTCTTTTTTTATTAATATACATGATCGGTGATTACAATTGTTACAAAATAATATAAGTAGCGCATATAAATTCAAAGAGGGACTTTCAACATTTAAATTTACAAATCCACGTCCCGTAACCACTGGTACCTAGTAGGGGCGATATCAGAAAATTTCATTCAATATTTTCGACTTCTTTTTTGTGTAAAAGCATCATGTTTCCTGTTGTGTTAGCGCTGAAAACAAACACAATATTAGTATAAAATTAAACGTAACGTATGGATAAACAGGATACATGCCATACTTACTTCAACTTCATCTCCGCACAGTACACACCCTAGGCGATCATGCATGCTCCTGCGAACATTAACATTTATAAGAAAACATATGTTAAATTATTATCTACTAAACAAGACGCTAAACATTCGCACGTCGCGCGTAACCCTACTTTTCTATCTCGCAGATAATAATGTAAATCTCGATTTCCGCGACGTAGATAATTGGAAATTATTCAATTCCATAATGACGTTTACCTTCTCGATACGTCGAGATGATTTGTCTGGATATTGTTGCTTAGAATCGCGTGGAATAAGTATTCTTCGAGCGTATGTACGGCTTCAACCAGAATAGATACCACTTTGAGCAAAGGGTATGTAGGTATGTAGATGTACCACGAGTACTAATGTGGTATAATGGGCTACGCTCGGATTGACTGCGCCATACTGCCGAAACTCGTGATTGGTCAAGACACTACGTCCAGTTTGTGTTCGTTTTCGAGGTCTGAGGTGGCAATCCCTGGCAGTGGCAATAAGTGCCGGTAAAATCGAAGAATATTCCACGCGATTCTGAGCAACTATATCCAGACAAATCATCTCGACGTATCGAGAAGGTAAACGTCATTATGGAATTGAATAATTTCCAATTATCTACGTCGCGGAAATCGAGATTTACATTCCAAGATAGCACACCTTGTCTTAGAGACGTCTGGTTCATGTCTATTCTAGATCTGAAAGTCTGAACGTCGTTAGTTGTAACATGGCCGTTGTGAAGCCGTCTCTCCGGTGTCTTTAAGGCGCCCTCTAGACGTCTGTCATAGGTCTGATAGACGTCTTAGCAGGCGTATAGTAAACGTCTTAAAGACGTTTGCTACAGACGCCTGTAAGAGGTCTGTAGCAGGCGTGTTTAAGACGTCTGTAGCATGTGTCTTTAAGACGTCTGTAGCGTATGTCTTTAAGACGTATGTAGCAGGCGTGTTTAAGACGCCTGTAGCGTGTGTCTTTAAGACGTCTTTAGTGTGTGTCTTTTAGATGTCTGTACCAGACGCTGTTATGATACACCTTGGAACGGACATTTCTGAGACGTACTATAGTAGTCGAAGTATTGTTCTTTTTTTACAATATCTTTATTTGCGTATAATATATATTTGTACAGACACAGATATATAATGAAGCGACAATTAGAAAAATGTGTCTTAATTTCTAGATGTTGTAAACGGTATTTTACTTTTAATGTTACCATATGTATATACTTTTTTCTATTTGTGCGCATCCTTGTTCATTTTGCAGATTAGTTTATATACAGCAGCCATATAAATATTAATTTAGTTGTATACAAAAAACACATTTAATTATAATCATTTTTTTAAAATAAATATTAAACAACCATTTACAACATAAATATTAAACTAAAATTTCAAATATATATATATATATATATATGGGTGCGCTGTCAATTTTAAGTGGCTTTTTAATTTTTACTTTTAACTTTTAACTTGCAATGAATTGGACGGGCCAACGAAACTGTTTTACCGACCCATAAATTGAAGGTGACTGATGTTAGCGTCCTCTTCTCATAACCAGCGTGCAAATCAAGAACTACTCTCGAATGATGTATACGCGTGTGCGCGCGCGCGCCGTTAACGTAGCTATAAGCTACTGCTGCCCTCTTTAGTTAAAATGTCCTATCTAGCATTTTGAAACAACCGAGAAAACTGAAGTTTTATCATTTACTTTGTACCGTCCTTATTTCCCTTCATTCAAATTAAAACATGTTGTCATTATTTCGTAACAGCCTAATAATATAATTTTTTGAAATAGGTATACCGGTAGGTAATGTATCATTAACGTACCAATTAATTAATTGTTTTAGATAGGATATTTTAATCATTTGGAAAGAAGTTAGGTTAAATACATTAGACTGTTCATAACTCTCTACGATGCACGTAGAAGTTTTCTAACTTTACTTAAAAGGTAAAAGACGAGTGGAATTTCAAATATTTCAACGTATCTCAGAAAATAAAAAATGCTAGATAGGGCAGTTCAAATAAGTAAGGGCAGTACAAGCAGATAAAAGTGATGATAATTTCTCGGCATGTATACAACTTACTTCAATCTACAAACGGGATTTTTA
The DNA here is from genome assembly GCA_963855975.1 of Andrena chrysosceles. NCBI lineage: Eukaryota > Metazoa > Arthropoda > Insecta > Hymenoptera > Andrenidae > Andrena > Andrena chrysosceles. The sequence goes on along the minus strand of OY979769.1, from coordinate 20,727,141 downwards.
AATTTTCATTACAGGCTTAAATAAAAAAGTTGAAAAAGTTTTGAAAGAGTTTTAAGAATTTGAAGTTTTGAAAGTTTGAAAATTCTGTCATTCAAATTAGGTAGGGTAGACCGGGGCGAATCGGATCACTTTGTGTTTGATGGTATAAAAATAATAGTCACACATTAAAAAACTGATTTTTTATTATATATTCGTGACTAGTACACTTTTGACCTTAACATTAATATATAAAAATTGAAATTAAACCTAAAAATCTTTCATTTATAAACAGAAAACGAAAAAGTGAGAAATATCCGATTCATTTGGGGCCAATCGGATAATCCATAAATCTCTGAAGAAACTGAAATTTTCATAACAAAATCTTTAGAATCAACTTAAACAAATTTAATTTAATGCCAGTATTGAGAGTGAAGTCAAGTGACACTACTTAGAACACAGATCGGAAGGATATTGCCGTGTTTTGCCGCCGCTCTATCAGCACAATTCTCGTCGCACCACTCTTTTCAGACAATCTTCCGAAAGTGGACGAATTAATTTTTCACCACAGTAAATACATAATGCCATCTTCTTAAGACTATTAATTTATTTTTTCATCGTTTCTTTAGATTTAATTTTTATCACAGTTTCCTCTTTGGGGGGGGGGCATGATCCCTGATTGCTCATTTTTATGTACCTACGAACCATCTGTATATAAACAATTATCATATTTATAATCATAAAAATACACAAATGAAAAAAAAGTGATCCGATTCGCCCCAAATGACGTGATCCGATTAGCCCCATATATAAGTTTTTCAAAGGTTGTAGATTGTATAAACATATTATGATATAATAGTCTAAAATACATCAAATACTAAACTTGGACACCGTGCAAACTAATAACAATTAACACAATTGATTTTTCAAGCTTACTTTTTATTTTAAATACGAAATTGTAGATTACGTCGGTTAGATTCTGACCAAAATTATTGTAACTTTCGCGCGCGTCCATCTGACTGAAACCGTATGCCAGCTCTAAACAATGACTTAAAATAATTGACGGGCTATTGCGGTAGGTGCGGGGGGTGAGGGGCGATGTACTACAAGCGATCGGGATGCTCATTTCTATCGCGATGTAAGAAATATGGACTAAATTCTTATTTTGATCCGATTCGCCCCGGTCTACCCTATATTCGTTAAGGGCGATTCGAATACAAAAAGAAAATTGACAAAACGTCTCAGCCCTACTCGTACGCGCCGTCGCACAGTGTAACGATTATGTATAGGAAAAAAATCAATTTTCCAATAAGATACAGTTATTTACTTGTAATTGATATGTTGATCATATTTATACACAAAAAAAATTAAATTTTAAAATAAAACAATTCATTAAAATATATTTTTGAACATAATAAAAGTAAAACAAATAAAATATATACTTTTTAAATACATTCAAACATGCATTAATAACAAACATGAAACAATTATAAAACAAATAAAATAAATTTTTTAAATAATTCGTATTTATAATCAATTTTAAATTATTCATTCGTATTATACGTCTTCATCACTATAATCAGTTGAATCTGAAGGAATTCAAAGCTCAGTGTCTTTTAAAAATAAATATTCGAGCACAGCTTTGTCAAGTTTTTTCGTTTTATTATGTGTATTTTTTCTTATGTGAGAGTACTCGGGAGCAGATAAAATTTATACCAAATTAAAGGGCATAAAAAGAACTAATTGTAGTAAAAAAATGAAACAACCGATATGTTTCGTTTTTTTTAATTCTCTCCAGAATTTAGAAGATGTGACAAAAAAAGTAATAATTTGAGCCACTGGTACGTATCCATATATCTTTAAATGCAAGAATTTTTAATTAATAAAACGAAAAATGGATTTATTTTGCTTATTTTCAAGAAAAAAGAAAGAAAAGAACTTATAAATGCAACAAAAATGTAGTGGGTAAATATTTCCTACGCGCAGTCTGCGGCAGCTTGCGTTTGGTTATTCGATTTTGAATCTAATTACTAACCTTAAATCCGTTATTTATGTTAATATAAGTTATGATGTTCTTATATCGGACGACTGTTTACTATCAATTCCATGAAATGAAATACAAAATTTCAAAACTCAAATTTTTGCTTTTTGAACACGTGCCCGCGACACTGTGCGTCGTAGAGTAGGGTAGTGTAGCAAATTTATTCGTTAGTATTCGGGAATAAGACTGTAGCGTTAACATTCGTTATAGTTATCAGAGATGGGGATTATCGCGATAAAAAATTATTTATAAATTTTATTTAAATAAAAGATACTTTATTTTTATGCGTTATCCGAGGGTTCCAATAATCCCATTTAGCATATTTCTACGAGCAGCGAATAAATTCGTTGAGAGAGAAATTTACTCGTTGAGAATTTATCCAACAATATACAGATACTTTTCTTTTATTCGATGAGCGTTTCATCCGTAGTACCTACATACATAGGTAAGGCCCTGCCCAGTGGCGAATGACGAGGGACGAGGACCGCTCTTATCTACGAATACGCATTCAAAATGAGAATTTCAAATTGGGTCAGCCAATGTTTAATATATTTTTGACGACGCGTCGCTTTGGCGAATTCTGATCAAAATGTGATTTGATGTTGTCCACATGCGTGAACTTTTTTTACTGTTTTGGTGTCTACATGTTTACGGCAGTAGATAAAATTAGTAAATAAGATGTGTGCAATAGAAACAATATTGTTCACTTCTAATACTACACCTATAAGTATAGGTAGATATATGTAATTCAATTGTAATGGAATATTTAACAAACCTTACCACTTATCTTACCTACAAATAATCAAAAATGCACTAAAAACTAAAAAATAATTTAAATACAATCGCGGGGCATGATATTTCATATCCTGTTGTAAAATATGCTGCCCCACGATTTTATTTCAATTCTTGTTTAGTTTTTAGTGCATTTTTGATCAAATTAAATCTAGAGCTGTTCGAGGACTCGGAACAAGCGAGCCGGGTTATACCCGGTTCGAATACCGATCCGAGCCGAGCGCTCGAAAGTACCGAGCGGCTCGATTAAGGTAGTTCCTGAATAATCTACTAAATTCAAGAATTCTTTCAAATTCCGCTCGAAACTAATTTGGAATACAAGAAACCCTTGTGCAAAGTTTAAAATCGATTTACCACATAGTTATCGAGAAATTGTTAATTAAAGTTGATACATTTTAACACAGTGGCATATGGCAGAGTCGAAAAAAAAGAGTTATAGTTTCAGTTTTCCTGCTGAAACAGGAAAATTATATTCAAGAAGTGTATCAAAATTGGCACAAAAGTACATCGAAATGTCACGAAATAAATTGATTGATTTCTGCGAAATTGACCACATGGTTTCTTCGTAAATGCCCATAAAAAATAGGTTTACGTGCAAATTTTTTAGAAATTACGTAGAGCAGTCAACGTGGCAACGTGGCACAATCGATATGTTTACACATTTAAATAGCGAACGACGATTCAAATTCATATGAACATTTTTTCTAACATTTTGGTTATAAAATACGCTCCGAATGAATGCGAATAGGCTGTTTCAAGTCATTTGAAATTGTGGTTATGCGTGTTTATCGTAGGGGATGCAATTTTTTCACCCCCCGGCGATTAATTTTCTTTTTCAAAATTTTGTATTGTCATCAAAAGTACATACGCCTGCAAAGTTTCAAGTCTATTGGATAATTGGAAGTGGGTTAAAATTGCGTTTCTAGATTTGAACCAAATAACACAAAGAAACAAACAAACAGACAGAGGATTGAAACTGAATAAAATCATTTAACATATCAAACAATTGCTACCTATTGTTATCGCTGGTCTTTGCAAACTTTCTGTTTATCTGATGTACAGGGTGTAAAGGGATTATATTGCCGCAAGGTTGATTATGAGAAAGGAGATAATGCATAAATTTAAAAAAAACCATAATGCCGCGAAGGAATCACTGTTTGGTCAGGAAATGTTGTTAAAACTTTTACATATTGTACATATTACGTTCAACGAGTCGATTTACGAGTATTTGCTGTAAGAACTGTGTCTTCGCAAACGCCGAGAATCTGGGTAGGTAATACAATGTACAGGGTGATTGGCTCGAAACGCCTGATCCGCCTCGCAACCGTGACGAGGTCAACACAACCCCCCGTGGTGTCTCTCCGAAGACTTTCGACCCTCGGACGGGTTGGAGTACCTATTAGGAAGTGAGAAATCTTCGAATTTCTCATTTCTCATCAGATCTGTGCGAAAGTGACGCCAATGAATTCCTGGCGTTCCGTCGATTAAAATCATACCAAATATCATGCAAATCGGACTACTTTGACACAAGCTATTTGTATTCCTTATGTAAAAGTAGTCTGATTTACACGACATTTGGCATGATTTTCATCGGAAAACCACAAGGAATCCATCGGCGACACTTCCATATCCATACGATAAACAATAAAGAATTATTTTATTTCTGAAACAGAAACAGGGTAATTTGCCCACGTCACCCCGTGGGCAGGGACAACACCCCGCAGTGCCCATAAAATTTTATGGCTTTTTTCGGAAAAAGGTATGAATCCTGGGTCGAACGTAGCGAATTGAGGTCGCCGCCTCGCAGTCAAGGGGTGATATATCCATTACACTGTATTAAAAAATTATTTTCTTCGTCGTATCGAAAGGGAAGTGACGCCAATGGATTCCTGGCGTTCTCGCGATTAAAATCATACCAAATGTCATGAAAATCGGACTACTTTTACATAAGGAATACAAATAGCTTGTGTCAATGTAGTCCGATTTGCATGATATTTGGTATGATTTTAATCGACAGAACGCCAGGAATTCATTGGCGTCACTTTCGCACAGATCTGAAGAGAAATGAGGAATTCGAAGATTTTTCACTTAGGCACTCCAACCCGTCCGAGGGTCTAAAGTCTTCGGAGAGACACCACGGGGGGTTGTGTTGACCTCGTCACGGTTGCGAGGCGAATCAGGCGTTTCGAGCCAATCACCCTGTATGTATGTATATCTACCTATCGTTAACATTGACCAGCCACCCAGAAAAAAAACTGAGCAATGCCTGTTCCGTGCCATCCTCTCGAGAATGCTATTGCGAGTTCTGCCAGATGTAAGTACCTACCTATCCCAACATCTGAACGTTAGTAAGCAACAGATGTCGGTGGGTTAGAGCCACGGTTACTTTCCCTACCTATCTTTCGTTCCCTTAAAAATTTCTTTAGAGTTTAGTGAAAGAGGAAGGACACTCAAAATTTCTAACTGGTCACATTCAACTCCACATTTTAGTTGGGAAAGCACGTATAGGTATACCTACTATAGCACACATGGATGTCTTAAAGTTTGTTCTACGTTTGTTTCTTGGTTGCAACGATCTTTTAAACCATACATTATGTTAGGGTAAATCCGGGAGACGCGGTCGGGTCGGAGAGTTGGTCGAGTCGCTATATTTCAGACTCTGTACGTAAAAATGCGTTAAAGTGCAGACCAATTCCTTCTCTAGAAGCCAAACAGTTGAATGAATAGCGTCATTTCGCTTCTTTCTGTGTTTTTCTGGATTTATAGGCTTTAAAATGTAAATTGGGGTTACATTTAACCTCTTTTGTCAAACAGCGGTTGTACAGAATCGTATTTAAAATATACTTCTAAGTTTATTTTCGTTTAATATTTGTGATAATAAGATAGTAGAGACATTGAGGAACAATGCAGCTAAAGTATTTGGCCATATTGACTCTTCTTTAAAAAGCTAACGAGAAGACCATCTCTCGCTGTAAAAAGGAGAGATGGTCGAGTTCTGATTTTTTTTATTATTTTTGTTTATTTATTATTATTATTTTATTATTATTTTCGTTTATTTAGTTTATTTATTCACTTTTGTATTCATTTGCCGTGCTAATCGATAGTAGGTAGTTCACTTTTTGATTGATGTGTTCTTTACTTGTTTAGCGTAAACAAATTAAATATCAATAAATCTGTAGTTGTATTTTCTCATAAATAATTTTGGTTTATCCTTTGTTAATTTTCCATGGATAATTATGTCAGTGGTCTCTGCCAACGACGAAAACCGTTTCTCCCGGCACCTCGGGAGAGGTGGTCAGATGTCATAACTTCAGTTTTCAACCCGATTTACAGTAAATATTGTCTTAAAGCAAATATCGACCAGTTTTTCTGAATCAGCATAAAATTCAGAACATATAGGTTTGTTCTCATAAAATAAGTAATGTCTATATTAGTTTTAATAGCCATTTTATATTAGCTCGACCGCGTCACCCGGGTTTACCCTAACTGTTTATTAACCCTTTCGTGTACGGGACTTTGATTCCTGAGTCAGAACCACACCGATAGTTCACTAATACATATTCGCGTTCGCTTGGTACCCTCATCAAGATACTGTGTAACGGTGTGGAAGGGGTTTCGGATTACGTTTGGATATTTGTGGCACATATATGAAAAAATAATAAGCTTTGGAATTATAAAAAAAATATTTGTTTTAATTCTTGTGTTATTGCATGTATTATAAGTAATAACAACGGTAACAACGATAACGATGATAACAATGAAAACAACAAAGCCAACAAAAATAAAATAAAAACTGTAAGATAACGAATGCAAAAACACGAATATATCGTGATTCTGGATCGCTACGCCCGTCAAAGAGATGCGGCCTGGTACCCCATGGCGAGGACAACCCCTCACAGTGCCTCACCGAATTTTATGGTTTTCGACCCTCGTAGCGGTTGGAGTGCCTACTAAGAAGTGAGAAATCTTCGACTTCCGCATTTCTCATCAGATCTTTGCGAAAACGACGCAAATTCCTTATGTTTCGTCGATAAAACTGACACCAAGAACGAAGTAATTCGGAAAATAATGAAACAAATTCCATAAAAAATTCATTTCCATCACCTCAAGCTATTTTCGTTAATAATAGTCCGATTTCCATGAAATTTGGTACGATTTTCATCGGAAAAACATAAGGAATCCATCGGCATCACTTCCATATCAATACGATAAAGAATAAAGAATTATTTTTTCCAGAAACAGGTATGGGTAAATGTTTACATTTGGGGAGGATTCTCCGATTTCAATGACCTTGACATAAGTTGTCAACATTTCCCTCTAAAGTTTTTGCCGCTCGGCTTTGGTTTACGAGATATTCACAAAAGACTTTACTTAACACTAGAACTGCCGACGGTTTCACAGCCGACGGTATTAGTATTGGTTGGTGCTAGGTAAGGGCGGAAGGGCGCGTAAAGCAAGGAGTCAATTCACTTTCCCGGCACAGGTGGCTTTTCGACAGGTTTACCATTTTTGGGTAATGTAAACCAAAGCCGAGCGCCCAAAAGTTTAGAGGGGAATGTTGTTCAGAATGATGACTATATAAGTCAAGGTCATTGACATCGGAAAATCCTCCCCTAATGTAAACATTTATCCAGGTATGAATCCTCGGCCGACCGTATGTAGCGAATTGAGGTTGGGGCCCCGCAGTCAAGGGGTGAAAATGTGAAATATCCATTTCAGCTTATTAAGAAACTCTTCATTATTTATCGTATCGATATGAGAGTGGCACCAATGGATTCCTGGCGTTCTCGCGATTAAAATCATACCAAATATCATGCATAACGGACTACTTTTACAAAAGCAATATGTATTCCTTATGTAAAACTACCTAGTCCGATTTACATGACATTTGGTATGATTTTCATCAGAAAAACATAAGGAATTCATTGGTGATCTCCATTTCCTCCATTACGTTCCTGCATCGTACTAGGAGCAGTTTGAATACCGCGTAGAGATATTTGGAATTGGAGAGTACTATTTCTATAAATCTTATCCAAGGGGACTCGTTGACAAAATGCATTGATTTCGACCGTCGCGACCTTGAAATCGAAAAACGGTTTCTACTCTAGTTCCTAAAGTACTGTATGGAAATTCAATCGCAAGTACGTTCCTGCAACGTACGGAGTAGACAGCTTGAAAAGCGCGTAGAGCGATTTGAAATCAGAGTATTGCTTCTATGAATCCAGTCCGAGGGGACTCGTTGGAAAATGCATCAATTTCGGCCGTCGCGACCTTGGAGCCCGAAGGGCGTTCTCTGTTCAATTTCCCACAGTTGTTTGCAGGTAATAGGTTCTCTGCTGTGTAACCGGAGTCTAGTTTGGCGGGCGGGCGCCCGCTCGTGTGTGATAGGGCGTGTGGATTCTGTACGCTGACGCGTGTGATTGTCGCTGCCTTGTCCGCGGGTTCTCCGTGGTGGGGATCTCGCGGGTCGCAATGGCCTGTGGACTTTGGAGGGTACGCGTTTACCTTCCACGTGTTTAGTCCCTTTGGTGCCAGGTCTCCTAATTTCCCTGGCTTATTGAGGTTATTTCCCGAGAGCGGCGCCGAGCTGCGAGGCCCGGTTGAATCTATTGTTCCCTTTTTCGCTGTTTAGCGTTATATTGGGATACGACGCCTCGAGCTGTTTTTATGGAGGTCTTTCGTTTCGCGGGTGCTGCACGTGCGCTTCAGGTTGTCGTGACCGTTACCCGTGGACGCTAGTCCATTGTGCTCGCGCGATTTGGGAAAGTCCCCCGTTCCCCTTTTCAGTTAAGATTGCTGGTCGAGTTTGTTAATTTATTCGGACGAAAAACAGCAGCGGGGGCCGCCTATGGCCGTCCCAAGTTGACGGCGCAGGCCTTGCCTACCTGCGGCCCCCGCGCCCCGCTTCTTTATTTTTGGCGTTCGTGAATCTAACCGGTGTGGGGGGTCGAAAGAAGTAAAAAATATGTCAAAAGAAGTTTTTCGCAAATATCTCGGAAACGAAGGCCGAGCGGCGGTAACATGTACCTATACTGTACCTATAGGGAAAAGTTGTTTAGAATGATGACCTTGACAACATATTTCAAGGTCATCAGAATCGGTGAGGTGTACCCTTTTATGCATTATTACCGGAATTCTTCATTCTGGGTTAATCCATATATTGCTCTGTCGGTGGATACATAGTAGGTACTAAGTACATACGATGACAATTCGGACGCGCAGGTCCGTCGTCAACCACCAACTCGCGGTACAATACGGTCATAAACCACGACTCTGGCGAGACGATCTGGCCGATTAGCCTGTGGAATTTTTTAGAGCGAAACGAAAATTGATTCGTTCTTTACGATTGGTAATTTCATATTCACCTTCCCAAAAACGTTTCGACCTATATACCTGCTCAATCTACTGCCTTCGAAGAGGACCGAGGTCCTCAAGCGAGGCCGAAAACGCGCAGAAGAAAGGGACGCGAAAAGTCACCGAAAACAGAAAACTAACCGCTTCCACGCGCAAAAAGGACTGACCTGCGCGAGACTGGTTACCAGATGTGTAGCTTGGCTATACATAGCCCGACCTACCCAGGACCTCGGGGGAAAACCCGAAAGTTTCAATGAATGGCCTGCATAAAATAATCCTGGAAGAATTGCAGGAAAAGTCATGCAGGTACTCGTACATTAACAGAACACAATCTATTTATTTTTTTAAAAAAAATATTAGTAGTTTTTAAATAAATTCGATAACAGTCAAACGATGACAAGTATCTCCTCGTTTCATGCGTGGTCGACATCAAATCACATTTGGATGTATGTTCTTGAAGGCGAGACGCAACTTCAAAAACGTCGTTTGTAATTCTAGCAATCCTGTTCTTATTCTCATTTTTAATGTTTATTCGTACGTAAATAAGAACGGTCCTCATCGCTCCTCGCTCGTCCCTCATCATTCCATCAGTGAGCACATATCGACGCGAGTTACGAAAAGTAGCACGTTTCATTTTTTCTACATGCAGTTGTCCGTTAGAAAAAAATGAAACGTGCTACTCTTCGTAACGCGCATCGATATGTAGAAAAAAATCTACCAGTAATTGACCGAATACCAGTGAATGATCATTAGGCAAAGAAATAAATTATAAAATTAAAAATATTATATGTTTATAAATGGAGTGTAGTTGCACTTTTAATATCCCATATTGTCAGTTACGCGTATTAAGCAAACATTAATAAGTACAATTCTTATTACAAGTATGAGGTCATGTACTGGGCTTCTACACGTTTTGCATTTTATAATCTTTTTTTCTTTAAATTACGATAGCTATAAGTAATTATTTTTATAGAAATTTCAAGAAAAATAAATTTAAATGCAATTTCAACAGTCGTTTTGTTGTTATACATAAATATATTCAAGTATTAATCTCAAAGGTCTATAATTTCAACAATTCGGCCATTCACTGGTTGGTTTACCCTAGTACTTGACGCATCACACTGATTCGAAAGACGAAGGAACGCAGTGCAGAGTGAAGTTATGCGCCTTGAAATGAACCTTGAAATATAAACTGCACGTCGCTAAGGATGGGAAACGCTCTTCAATTAAAGAAAATTTCTTCATTCTCATGGAATGAATTCATTTATTTGCTTATCTTTTAATCGTTATTCGAAAGAACTGTGTGGCGACGAAGGGTCAAGGGAATAAGCGTCATTTGTTTATTACTTCTATATATGCGGGCGGCAGGAATCCGCGAGGGGTACCGAGGGGCCTCCCGACCTTTTGCTGAAATTTTACAATCCTGCAATACGAGGGGGTAAAAGGAAATATTAATTTGATCGTTTTATGATTGTACATACCTGGACATACGGCCCCTTTTATATAGGCAGTGTTACAATTGGGAAGTGTTACAACCAGGGATCCGAACCGCCTAGTAACCCTAACCCTTACCCGGTTAACCAAGGAAGGTTTCTGTAACCCGTAGAAACCGCGAGGGAACGGTTCTTAAATTCTAGAAGAAACCGAAGTAACCCGGTTAACCCGCTACGAGCCGGTTACTAGCGAAATAAGACAGTCTTGCCTAGACTAGACAGTCATTTAAGGTAAGGAGCTACGCCCGACAATGGATGTGGCCTGGTACCCTGTTGGGGGATACAAGCCCCCGCAGTGCCTCACCGAATTGTATGGCTTTCGACCCTCGAAGGGGTTTGAATACCATTAAAACTTGAGAAATGTCCAGGATTTTCGCATTTCTCATCAGATCTTTGGGAAAACGACACCGATCGATTCCTTATGTTTCGCCGATGAAACTAACACCAAGAACGACGTAATTCGGACCATAATGAAAGAAATTCCATGGAAAATCGATTTATATGATTTCAAGCTGACTTCGTTAAAAATAGTCCGATTTACATGAAATTTGGTATGATTTTCATCGGAAAAACATAAGGAATCCATCGGCATCATTTCCACATCGATACGATAAAGAATAAAAAAATTTGTTTTCAACAGGTATGAATCCTCGGCCGACCGTAGCGAATTGAGGTCGGCGCCCCGCAGTCAAGGGATGAAAATGTGAAATATCCATTTCAGCGTAAAAGAAATTCTTTATTCTTTATCGTATCGATATGGAAGTAATGTCGATGGATTCCTTATGTTTTTCCGATGATAATCATACCAAATTTCATGTAAATCGGACTATTGTTAACGAAATTAGCCTCAAATTATGGAAATGAATTTTGCATGGAATTTTCTTCATTATTTTCCGAATTACGTCGTTCTTGGTGTCAGTTTCATCGGCGAAAGATCTGATGAGAAATGCGGAAGTCGAGGATTTCTCACTTCTTAATAGGCACTCCAAACCCTGTATTATTCCAATATTACTGTAACCGCATTAACCCGGTTAACCCGGTTAGTCGGGTTACAGAGAAATTCTGTTACCCGGTTAGACGGGTTAGTCGGCGGTACGGCGTACCGAACCGGGTACGGGTTAGGGTTCGGTTCCCTGGTTACAACAGCTGCGCCTCGTCAGACGAGGGTTTCGATTCGCCTAATGACAGACAGATACTTCAGCTTCGCTGTTTCAACAAACATACATACATACACGTACCGATAACACACGACAAAATTATTCGTCACTTTCCAATAACTGGTTCATAGATATTCGTAATTGTTATTCGAAGGTTACTCGAATAAAACTTTATTCGGATAACGCCCAATTCTGTTTGTTATACGTTAGAGAAATCTATACATATACATATGTTAGCGTCACCAAACTTAAGGGTGAGGTCGAGGGCGGATGATCCCGTGCTATCTTGCCTTCAAGGATTTTATGGCAGGGACTTAAGTTCTGCGCACACATATCAGTTCCGTGTCAGTACCGTTCCGGGGTGCCAGTGGTAAGAAAACGAGGGGCGTAGAGGGTCTCTTCATCTTCTTACCACTGATACGCCAGAACGATACTGACCCGGAAATGATATGTGTGCGCAGACCTTTAGGCCGCGTCCAGATCTGAACCGAACCCCGAACCGAACGCCACTTGAGACTCCGTAATGCCCCGTTCCTACGTGTGGAACGTATATTTCTAGCGATCTTCGCCAGTTTCGACAGGGTCTCGTGGCTCGCGACAGCTAAAGATCGAAGGACAGAGAGTGTTTAGAGTCGTGCAGACGAAAGGTTTGCCTGCAATATGACACCGAGGAAGGGACCTCGGGACCCTCGACCAAAGGAAAATCAGGCTCGCCGCGATCTTCGGGCTCTTCCCAGCCGATGTCGGTAAAGTCCCGAACCATCAAAGGAATGGCTCACCCACATGGGATAAACAACTGTAGTGGTACATAACTGTCCCTCACACCACCATGACTTGTTGTCGTCCTTACAATTGGGGGTGTCAAGTAGTTTAAAGAAGCAAGACAAGGTGGTAATAAACGAAGACTGTCCCACAGACCTTTCCAATGTACCTACGCCTACGGTTCGAAATGTCTACGGGACTCATGGAAGTATCACGGAATAACCTGTACCACGGATTTATCCGAGTTTACCCTATGTTTGTTTTAACATGATACCGATTTCACGACCTTTCTACTTTCCAAACTGGCAAGTAGAAATGTCATGCGGAGGGGGGGGGGCAGGAAGAAAAATCAAACACTTGGAGGGAAAAACTGTACGAGCTGCCTTGTCTGCCATACCTGGTTCCCAAAAATTAATCACGGTGATCGGCCAAAGCGTTTCGAGAGGGTCGCCGTTTATGACCGTATTGTCCCGCGAGCCAACGGTAGAGAACTGTACGTGTGGGTCCTCGTACTACCTACCTACAGAGCAATATATGGATTAGCTTGGATTGAAGAATGTCACCCATTTTATTATTGGCCTTTAGAAATTTGGGAAACAGATGTTATCGAAACGTTCTTGGAAAAATAATAAATTATCGATTGTAAAGATCGAATGAATTTTCGCCGGTCTCGGAGCCCGGTTTTGTCTCGACGCACGTGAGAAAGATGCCACGAATAGGTATAACAATTAAAAAGTATGTATTATCCACCATCAATACGCCTCGTGGGGACAGGACACGGAGACGGAGCCTGACTTTCCTTTGGTCGAGGGTCCCTCGGTGTCATATGGCAGGCAAACCTTTCGTCTGCACTACTCTAAACACTCTCTGTCCTTCGATCTTTAGCTGTCGCGAGCCACGAGACTGTCTAAACTGGCGAAAATCGCTAGAAATATACGTTCCACATGTAGGAACGGGGCATTACGGAGTCTCAAGTGGCGTTCGGTTCGGGGTTCGGTTCAGATCTGGACGCGGCCTAAGGGATCCGTCTTTAATTTGAAGGGAAGACGGCGCAGGCGGAACCACGCGCAGTCAGCGGATTACCACTTTTCTTCCTGTGTCTCTCCACGATGCGTATTAATGGTGGACTTGGTGGTATCTTTCTCAAGTCCGTCGGGACAAGAGCGGGCTCAGAGCCAGGCAAAAATTCATTCGTTCTTTACGATCGATAATTTATTATTTTTCCAAAAACGTTTTGACAACATCTGTTTGCCAAATTTCTAAAGACCAATAAGAAACATGGTGACATTGTTCAGTCTGAGTTAATATAATTGAGGGCTTGGATGCAATAAGGGGACTAGCGCTCAAAAATGCGAAAAAGTATTGTCCAAACGCTAAGAAATATTGGAAAATTAAATGTTGTTAAACTGTATTTTAAAAAATATAATGTTATAAAGCTCGCCACGACACACATTTTTTCTATTTACAGTTTTTTTATCGAATCATTAGTATTCGAGATAAAAATTATGAACAAAAAAAATTTCTTCGACCAAAATCATTATTTCTTTACACATAAATTGCGATAACTTGAGTAAATATTAACGGATCGTTATGAGATTTGAAACATAAAACTCAGAAAACTCTAGCGAAGCCGTAAAATGTATGCACAAACCCCTTATGTTAAAAAATGTAATAATATTTAATTTAAAAGTAATACTGGACATAACCCATGTTTTTCAACGTTCGCCGTTAAAAAGTATCGCGGGAATTTTGAGGTACATATAACTTGTAGCGACAAAGTTTTTCACCAATTTTCACACTGATAAATAAATAATTATAGAAGATATGACGATATATATAAATCCCGCGCGGCACCAACAGTCAGCAGCTGCGTACAATCGCGTCACACTGCAAAGACATGACGTTCTCACTATGTATTATATGATTATATATTACAAAAAAATATTGCGATATTATTTTCGAAATATTTAGTAACATTTTTATTATAGTATTTACACGCAATATTTACAATATTTACACTGTTCTGTTTACAATATTCTGTTCTTTTATAAATTTTTCTTTTTCTCCTTTTCCTATCTTTCCTTTTCCATTTTCGTTTTGCTTATCTTTTCTTCTTTATACAATTTATTTTTGATTGATGTCGTGCTTAAATTTTCAAAGTCTTTACATTTTTCAGCAGTCACTCCTACTCCGCCTGCCAATGACGCTTTTTTCAAATCTTCCCCTCCAATAGATGTTTTAATATTTACAGTAGTAGGTTCCCCATTGTAACTATAGTAAACATCTACTTGCCCATTTGGAAAATAAGTGATATGTACTATTTGACTTATTTTAATTCTCTTTAAATCTTTGTTCGGCGTCAATAAACTTTCGTAATTTTTTATTGCAATTTTTGTGGCATCTATCATCTCGAAGGGGGGATTTCGCGCCGTTCTAATTAATTCCACGTAGTCTCCTTCGGTTTCGATTCTTTCCCGCATCTATTTTTTCTTCCCATATAATCCAAAACTCCTATCACATTGGCATTACGAGTGACAACAAGAAACACTCGAAAATATAGCCTAGCAAATGTTTTGTTTGCGACGCTGTAATAGTTACCGTTGTTATTAGAAAACTATAACGGTGCTGCTAAAATTTGTGTTACATTTATAGTAAAGATTTTAATACAAGAACATTGCAACAGTATTCCACACTCCGAGTCGCATTATTCACGGGAAGATACAAAATTAAATTACTTTGATGATAAGACATTAACTTTGCGCAGTCTTTATTATTCCTTTTTATATTATTACAAGTCTGTGACAAAAAATTATAATATTCCAATCGATGAAGCGACGTACAGAAAATATTTTAACTGTCACGTAAATTTTTCGTTCAAATCGCCACGTTCCGATGTTTGTGATCTTTGCTACGCGTATGAAACAAATGGACAACAAAAAGATAAGTACGACGAACATAAGCTTCAAGTAGAGGAGTACAATAAATTGAAAAAATTACAATTATCGACCGCAAATGTGCTGCATTGCGAATTTGATTATGGCCAAAATCTTCCGCTACCGAAACTTCCTGTGAATGCGCAGTTTTTTCGTCGATTGATCTGGTTGTACATATTTAATGTACACGTACCTACATAAAAGTGATAGAAGCTACATGTTCCATTTCATGGAAGGCAGTTTAAAGAAAGGAGCAAATACTGTGTGCAATTTGGTACATTATGCGATCAAAAAAGAATTTCACTTGGACTGTTTCAACAAAATTTTTTTGTATTCGGACGCGGCAGGAGGACAAAATCGTAATTATACGATGGTTCAATTTTTTTCATTGATATCTAGGGAATTGCAAGTAGAAATTCAGCATCTATTTCCGGTGCGAGGTCACTCGTATTGCCAATGTGATAGGAATTTTGGATTATATGGGAAGAAAAAAAAGATGCGGGAAAGAATCGAAACCGAAGGAGAATACGTGGAATTAATTAGAACGGCGTGAAATCCCCCCTTCGAGATGATAGATGCCACAAAAATTGCAATAAAAAATTACGAAAGTTTATTGACGCCGAACAAAGATTTAAAGAGAATTAAAATAAGTCAAATAGTACATATCACTTATTTTCCAAATGGGCAAGTAGATGTTTACTATAGTTACAATGGGGAACCTACTACTGTAAATATTAAAACATCTATTGGAGGGGAAGATTTGAAAAAAGCGTCATTGGCAGGCGGAGTAGGAGTGACTGCTGAAAAATGTAAAGACTTTGAAAATTTAAGCACGACATCAATCAAAAATAAATTGTATAAAGAAGAAAAGATAAGCAAAACGAAAATGGAAAAGGAAAGATAGGAAAAGGAGAAAAAGAAAAATTTATAAAAGAACAGAATATTGTAAACAGAACAGTGTAAATATTGTAAATATTGCGTGTAAATACTATAATAAAAATGTTACTAAATATTTCGAAAATAATATCGCAATATTTTTTTGTAATATATAATCATATAATACATAGTGAGAACGTCATGTCTTTGCAGTGTGACACGATTGTACGCAGCTGCTGACTGTTGGTGCCGCGCGGGATTTATATATATCGTCATATCTTCTATAATTATTTATTTATCAGTGTGAAAATTGGTGAAACACTTCCTTGTATATTAAGAAAAAACTTTGTCGCTACAAGTTATATGTACCTCAAAATTCCCGCAATACTTTTTAACGGCCAACGTTGAAAAACATGGGTTATGTCCAGCATTACTTTTAAATGAAATATTATTACATTTTTTAACATAAGGGGTTTGTGCATACATTTTACGGCTTCGCTAGAGTTTTCTGAGTTTTATGTTTCGAATCTCATAACGATCCGTTAATATTTACTCAAGTTATCGCAATTTATGTGTAAAGAAATAATGATTTTGGTCGAAGAAATTTTTTTTGTTCATAATTTTTATCTCGAATACTAATGATTCGATAAAAAAACTGTAAATAGAAAAAATGTGTGTCGTGGCGAGCTTTATAACATTATATTTTTTAAAATACAGTTTAACAACATTTAATTTTCCAATATTTCTTAGCGTTTGGACAATACTTTTTCGCATTTTCGAGCGCTAGTCCCCTTATTGCATCCAAGCCCTCAATTGCTCTGTCGGTGTCAAAATTATATTATTTCTGTATTCTTTTACTATTTTATATCTTTACTATTATTTTTACTATATTATAATGTATAATGTATATATATGTATATATATATATATATATACAACACATTATTATTAATCGTTGTATTTTAATAAAAAGTAAAAAATACGCCAAGTACATGAAAATGTCGAGGACAAAAAAGTATTATCAAAAATCACAAAAAAAAAGAAAATAGTATACATGAAAAAGTCGAGGAAAAAAAGAGTATTATCAACAAATAAATATAAAAAAAGACAAAGAAACATGAAAAAGTCAAGGACGAATAAAGTATAATTAACAAAAAAATATAATCACATAACTAAAAAATAAAAAATATGATTACAATATAAAAAAAGATGTGAAATCAAAATGAGCTGCAAGTATGTCACAAAAAAAAGAAAATAATATAATCACACAAAAACAGAAAATAATATATTCACATAAAAAAGAAAATAATATATTCACATAAAAAAGAAAATAATATAATTACAATATAAAAAAGGATGTGAAATCAAAATGAGCTGCAAGTACATCACAAAAAAAAAGAAAATAATATAATCACACAAAAACCGAAAATAATATAATCACACAAAAAAAGAAAATAATCTAATTACAATATAAAAAAAGATGTGAAATCAAAATGAGCTGCAAGTACATAAAGGTACTTTCCAACTGCGCTTAAGATGACACAACTACATATACACAGCTAAAATGCTGTGTTATTCCATTACTCATATCGCGGACATTTTAATTAACCCATCAAAAAGAATCCCATTTAAAAACATTGTCGTAAATTATTATTAGCATTACAAAATTAATGATATACAAAAATTGCGCCAATTATCACAATGGCTATTTATACAAAGAAAAAATCACAATGGTACAATGAAAAAATGTATTAAATAATATTAAGCAGATATATTTTTATACAAATAAATATTTTAATACGAATAAATATTTTATTCAAAATACTTGGCGCTGCTCTCCGAATTGGTGTTGCTAAACTGAATAAATATGTATAAATTGCAATAATCTTTTTCTTTCTTTCCTGTGCGTGCGTTCGTGGATGTGTGTATGTGCATATGCTACGTATGATGTATTTTAGATCGCAGCGCCAAGTATTTTGAATAAAATATTTATTCGTATTAAAATATTTATTTGTATAAAAATATATCTGCTTAATATTATTTAATACATTTTTTCATTGTACCATTGTGATTTTTTCTTTGTATAAATAGCCATTGTGATAATTGGCGCAATTTTTGTATATCATTAATTTTGTAAAGCTAATAATAATTTACGACAATGTTTTTAAATGGGATTCTTTTTGATGGGTTAATTAAAATGTCCGCGATATGAGTAATGGAATAACACAGCATTTTAGCTGTGTATATGTAGTTGTGTCATCTTAAGCGCAGTTGGAAAGTACCTTTATGTACTTGCAGCTCATTTTGATTTCACATCTTTTTTTATATTGTAATTAGATTATTTTCTTTTTTTGTGTGATTATATTATTTTCTGTTTTTGTGTGATAATATTATTTTCTTTTTTTTTGTGATGTACTTGCAGCTCATTTTGATTTCACATCCTTTTTTATATTGTAATTATATTATTTTCTTTTTTATGTGAATATATTATTTTCTTTTTTATGTGAATATATTATTTTCTGTTTTTGTGTGATTATATTATTTTCTTTTTTTGTGACATACTTGCAGCTCATTTTGATTTCACATCTTTTTTTATATTGTAATCATATTTTTTATTTTTTATTTATGTGATTATATTTTTTTGTTAATTATACTTTATTCGTCCTTGACTTTTTCATGTTTCTTTGTCTTTTTTTATATTTATTTGTTGATAATACTCTTTTTTTCCTCGACTTTTTCATGTATACTATTTTCTTTTTTTTTGTGATTTTTGATAATACTTTTTGTCCTCGACATTTTCATGTACTTGGCGTATTTTTTACTTTTTTAAAGTTTTTTCTGGGGATCTCACTTCTTTTTACAAAGCTAATTCATGTACTTGGGGTAATTTTTTTACTTTTTTAAAGTTTTTTTTGGGGATCTCATTTCTTTTTACAAAGCTAATTCATGTACTTGGCGTAATTTTTTTACTTTTTTAAAGTTTTTTATGGGGATCTCACTTCTTTTTACAAAGATAATTCATGTTCTTGGCGTCATATTTTTTTACTTTTTTGAAGTTTTTTTTGGGATTCAGAATTTCAGCTTCTTCTTTTTTACAAATTTTTCCCTGTCACGGGTACTAAAAGTAAGGATAAAGTAAGGAAATCCCAATAAATTATAAATTCTGATCTATCTTCGTTACACGACCACGCGTTTACGGCGCACTGCAGCCTATCGAGTGATGTTAGAAGATATAGCTAGTTTGTAGCCAGTAAAGCTTACTCGGAATACTCGGAATAGCGCAAAGCAGTTCAGCGAGTGTACTTTTATTATTTTTTGATTAAGGATAAATTCTACGTAAGTTTAACACCTTCCCCCAAAAAACATGTGCACTGCATTGCCGATCTATATGTATTATAAGAATGTATAGTACTTTGTGTGCAGTACATAGTGCGCGAAGCAGCTTGCGGCCGTGGCCGGGGCCGGGGACGTGGCCAGAGCCGGGGTCGTGGATGGGGGCGGGGCCGTGGACGTGGCGGCGGCCAATAACATATAAAAAAATAAATTCGTTATTTTCATACATAAAAATGTGGTTATTTCATTTGCTCATGCAGCAGAGTTACTTTCTCTTTCAGCTGTTAAAATAATTCTCTTCATCTGCATCGTTAACTGAAAAATAGGACAAATTTACTAATTATTTATATAAATTATCACACGTGCTCACATTGAATGAATAATTGCGTATGCAAAACCCTACGTGAAAATTTGTGCGTACATAGTCCAACGTAGATCACACTGCATCATCTTCTGCTTTGATGATTATCTGTAAATATATAATATATTATCACACGTGCTCACACTGAATGAATAATTGCGTATGCAAAACCCTACGTGAAAATTTGTGCGTACATAGTCCAACGTAGATCACACTGCATCATCTTCTGCTTTGATGATTATCTGTAAATATATAATATATTATCACACGTGCTCACATTGAATGAATAATTGCGTATGCAAAACCCTACGTGAAAATTTGTGCGTACATAGTCCAACGTAGATCATACTGCATCATCTTCTGCTTTGATGATTATCTGTAAATTATATATATATATATATAAAGCCTCATTTTAATAATTATATACAACTTAACGTAGAACTTATTAATTATTTATAGAAATAGAGTGGCCTTTTGCTATAGTGAGTGTAGAGACTACATAATGTATCCAAAGCAGGTGAGAGCATATGGCAGAAAGTCTTGTTGCAGGAAATTTAAATGCTAATGGTAATAATTCAGCGAAAATGAATGAGGAGATCCAATATTTTTAACGCACAATTTATTGGTGTTGGAATAAAACTAATAATAATTTAGTATGTTTATTGGTGAATTGAAATAATGGGAATCTAAAAAATTAATGAATAGCGTGACAACTACTGTGGATTTTATTAAAGTATTACGAATGTCTTTCACAAAAGATTGAAAAGCATCAAGGGAGATGTGTTTTCAGGGTACTTTCTTAACTAATGTGACTTGCTTTACATTGCAAGCAGTACACCATAATCTATTTTCTTAATAATTCTTAATGCTATGTCTTTTGATTGACAAATTTTGCCGATTTACCTTATTTGACAAATTCCCAGAAACTTGTGCGAAACAAGATGCTCTGTCTATCTATATATCTATTTAATCTTCTCCGGACAACCTCCAGTACACCATAATCTATTTTCTTAATAATTCTTAATGCTATGTCTTTTGATTGACAAATTTTGCCGATTTACCTTATTTGACAAATTCCCAGAAACTTATGCGAAACAAGATGCTCTGTCTATCTATATATCTATTTAATCTTCTCCGGACAACCTCCAAGCCTGTGCATTCTCTTCATTTCTATCCATCCAAGCCTGTGCGTCCCCTTCAATTCTACTATTCAAGCCTGTGCATCCCCTTCATTTTTATCCAAGTCCTGTGCGTCCCCTTCATTTCTATAATATATAATAAGCTTTACATAAAAACTCTAAATTGCTGGTATATACAAAAACAAGTATCTGGCAATTTAAATGCAATGTAATTTTTTACTACAATATATTATTTTGTACATGCATGATACAAATTTCCAGAAACTTGTGTGAAAGGAGATGCTTCGCAGTCGAACCATCTCCGAACAACTTCCAAGTCTGCGACTCTACATAAGAAATCTATTAAAAAAATTTTGGTGACTTACCTTATTAATTGAGACAATAATTCAGTCTCCTA
Source organism: Andrena chrysosceles (assembly GCA_963855975.1). NCBI lineage: Eukaryota > Metazoa > Arthropoda > Insecta > Hymenoptera > Andrenidae > Andrena > Andrena chrysosceles. Next base: position 20,705,527 of record OY979769.1, on the reverse strand, counting down.
TGTAGTGTAAAAACTCGTGACATTCCAAATTCGGACAACTTACTTTATTTGACACTTAGCACTTGGTAGGTTATAAAATTCAAAATAGTATATATATATGTATGTACAATGACGGACGACGATCCCCGCCGAATAATCCCGAGAGTCGACGAACGAAGAACGAAACATGTGTTGGCTGAAGGTGTGTGTGTGTGTGTAACGCGTATATACGTATATTCTGTTTGACGACGAAAATATATATATGTACTATGGTTGACGAAAAATTCCTTGGAGAATCAGAAGAAGAATCTTACCATTTTCGACAGATTCATGAGACGATATTACGATATCTCTGTCATGCGTGGACCGATTTTATTGAAATTGGTCTTATTCGAAAGCTTATATGCGGTTTACATAAGAAAAATGCCTTTAAATTTAGAAAATATTGCAGGCGTGATGAGATATTAATGAAATAAGTTTCAGGTTAGGTTGGAATAGCTGTGCGTCGAGTAAAGATACACGGCAGCGACAGGCATATACAAGGTGTCTTTTCTTTCATGTACTTGGCGTCGAGACGCTACCGCGTCTCTAGATTTAAGAATACATAGTAGTAACAGTTCGGAATACGGAGCAAGGCCAAGAGATAAAGTCAGATAGTCTAAGATTTTATTTTAACCCGTTACTATGCCCGAATGAGTATTATGTAATTTTGAGTTACAAATGTATACTCGTAGTTCATTTAAAGAGACAATATGTGCAAGTGAAAACTGTGACTCTAAACAGGGGCGGATCCAGAGGGGGGCGATTGCCCCCCCCCCCCCGCCAAGAGTAATAAAATAGATAAATATTATGACATTGTGTATTATTCTGTATAAATAATTAATGTGAATTCAATTATTTAGGCTATAGTATCAGATTGAGATATTAAAATATAAATTACAAGCAAATTTTCAATCTTGTAAAAAAAGGTTAAAAAATGTACTTATGTACTTTTACATATTTCGCCTCCCCTAAGAAAGGCTCGTGAATCCGCCTCTGACTCTAAAGGTGATTACTCCTTTAAAACCCTTTCCTCCATTTTGGGCACTCGAAGGTTTGATTGTTTTCGGTGTTTTCTCTGGTCACCGCATTGTAAAGGGCAAAGCTTTACCTTTAAATTGAAAGAAAAAATTGGCTACTACTAGCTGCTAATGAGGTGCAAAACACGTTGTTCTCTCACCCACAGACAAGACCGCCCTTAGCACCGGGCAGACGGGGCCCTTCCCCTGGGGCCCCTATTTTTTGTAAGTAAACAAAATTACAACTTTATATTTTTGTTTTTTTGTCCTCCCAATATCATGTATATATCTATCATTCAAATAACACTGCTAGAGACATAATAATATTTTTTCGCGCTTGAAACATATTATTATGAAACATATTATTATTCAGCCAACTGTGCGGCGATATGGGGGCCTCAACTTGGGGACGGACACCTCCCCCCCTTCTTTGCCACAGGCGCTTCCACCGGGGGTTGAGGCCGCAGAGTGGGGATGGCGAGGGTGCCTTCTTCCACATCACAGCAAACTCTGCTACGGCAGTTATCGTGGATCCGCCGTTCACATACGGGTCATTCCACGCCAACTCAGACACTTTTCGGAGTAACATTTCGGATTTTGGTACAACTCGGATATGTTGTAGTCTTTAGTGATGCATAAACATATCTCGAAGGATTTTTGAAAATTTCAAAAATTGTGGATGTTACAGCTCTTTGAAATATAGTGTTTACTTTTTTTCTAAAAATTGTAACTCTTGAACTAACAAACCGACAAAAATGACCTTTTGAGTGCTTGCAGTGGAGATATAAGAGTACCTAATAAAAATTATTTCACTGGAAAAAAACAAATTTTTAACCATTTATTTTGCAATTCTTGTAAACAAATGCAATTTTATAATTGAAGGCAACTTTTTAAAAAATTGAAAAAAATAGGAGGATATAGCCCTGTTTGTCCTCTTTATGGACATGTTTGGAACACGATGGAGACTTTAAAATTGGCCAAATGAAAATTATTTGAATGGAACGCTGCGTCAAGTCACTCCGGCTCGACTGGTCGCTCGGGCCGTGCGATACTCGCAGCGGCCAAGCCCGCTATACCTGCCACTTTTATATAGGGTTTATTGCAAGGTTTATTGCCGTTTATAGTTACTGGAAACTCACTCTCTGTCGATGGCACTTATTGTTTGAAACATTTAAGTTGCCATTGTTCAATGGAAACCACGAGAAGGTGGTGAGTATTCTTCCATCGGGAGAGGATGGGGTGTGATGGGATTATGTTAAAGGATAAATATTTTGTCGTATCTTTGAGCGTCTTTTGGAATAAATGACCGGTTATGTAATTACTTATTTGATAATTGCTACAACTTTTGATTTGTCACTGTATGAATAGACTTTAGCTTTTAAATGAGACACTGTATCCGTTGGTATAAATGAATGAAAGTTTCGAGTTCCACAAATTGTTTTTGCAAGTCCACGTCTCTCTAGTAATAATCGTGAATGTTTTTGATATTGTTCTATTGAGATGAATTGAAAATGAATGTTTTGAATGTTGGCAGTCGCCCAATCAAACAATTTCTTTGGTGTCGTTATTTGTTCTTCTAGTGGTCTTTGTAAACTGGCTCGAGCTGCAAGACGTTTTAATGTCCCCCCAATACCATCGCATGCATTTTTGCCATGTGATGTTGCAAAAAAATGCCATTCGGCGTTAATTCCGAAATCTTCGAAATGGAAACTGAGATTCAGTAAATTATATTTATTTTTATATTTGTAAAATAAATATATTTTATAATTTATTTTTATTTATAAAAATAAATATATTTTATAATTTATTTTTATATTTATAAAAATAAATATAATTTACTGAATCTCAGTTTCCATTTCGAAGATTTCGGAATTAACGCCGAATGGCATTTTTTTGCAACATCACATGGCAAAAATGCATGCGATGGTATTGGGGGGACATTAAAACGTCTTGCAGCTCGAGCCAGTTTACAAAGACCACTAGAAGAACAAATAACGACACCAAAGAAATTGTTTGATTGGGCGACTGCCAACATTCAAAACATTCATTTTCAATTCATCTCAATAGAACAATATCAAAAACATTCACGATTATTACTAGAGAGACGTGGACTTGCAAAAACAATTTGTGGAACTCGAAACTTTCATTCATTTATACCAACGGATACAGTGTCTCATTTAAAAGCTAAAGTCTATTCATACAGTGACAAATCAAAAGTTGTAGCAATTATCAAATAAGTAATTACATAACCGGTCATTTATTCCAAAAGACGCTCAAAGATACGACAAAATATTTATCCTTTAACATAATCCCATCACACCCCATCCTCTCCCGATGGAAGAATACTCACCACCTTCTCGTGGTTTCCATTGAACAATGGCAACTTAAATGTTTCAAACAATAAGTGCCATCGACAGAGAGTAAGTTTCCAGTAACTATAAACGGCAATAAACCTTGCAATAAACCCTATATAAAAGTGGCAGGTATAGCGGGCTTGGCCGCTGCGAGTATCGCACGGCCCGAGCGACCAGTCGAGCCGGAGTGACTTGACGCAGCGTTCCATTCAAATAATTTTCATTTGGCCAATTTTAAAGTCTCCATCGTGTTCCAAACATGTCCATAAAGAGGACAAACAGGGCTATATCCTCCTATTTTTTTCAATTTTTTAAAAAGTTGCCTTCAATTATAAAATTGCATTTGTTTACAAGAATTGCAAAATAAATGGTTAAAAATTTGTTTTTTTCAGTGAAATAATTTTTATTAGGTACTCTTATATCTCCACTGCAAGCACTCAAAAGGTCATTTTTGTCGGTTTGTTAGTTCAAGAGTTACAATTTTTAGAAAAAAAGTAAACACTATATTTCAAAGAGCTGTAACATCCACAATTTTTGAAATTTTCAAAAATCCTTCGAGATATGTTTATGCATCACTAAAGACTACAACATATCCGAGTTGTACCAAAATCCGAAATGTTACTCCGAAAAGTGTCTGAGTTGGCGTGGAATGACCCATACGATCAAGCGATTTGAAGCGTATTTGGTATTTCCAAGTGTCATTACTTTGGCGTAGTTCCTTAGTGCATTAGTGATTTCTTCTTCTTGGAGGTAAGTTCCGCATTTATATATTTTTAAAACTACTCTTTTTCTTTTAAAGTACAGTTTTTACATATTTTTACTTTTTCCTCCTCGCAATAATGTCCGATACACTGTCATTGAACAAGTATTACATGCGTGCTAAGAGAGCATTAGATAAGGACCTTCGGGAAGACGCCACCGCATCATCAACCACTAATTTCACAATTTCACTTGATTCCCTTGCAACTAATGCTTTTGCTTCACCTGGCACTGGTACTCCTCAATTAGATATCCATCCTTCGCCTGGCAGTAGCTCCCAACTTTCTTTTAATTTTTCTGAAATTAATGTTAATTGTCAATCGCACGTAGAAAATAATCAAGGCAATAGTCATAATTTCTCTTCTCTTCTAGCCCAGTGGGCTTTGCAACACAACGTTCCTCATAGTACAGTTAATCATTTGCTTTCAATCGTGAAGGAATCATTTCCAACTGATTTGCCATCTGACGCCAGAACACTTTTAAAAACAGCAAGACAAGTCGTGACAAAATGTGTTGAGGCAGGACACTATTATCATTTTGGATTAAAAAATAGTATTAAACATCTTATGAAATCTGTCGGTGCATCTTACATTCAAAATAATACACAATTTATATTAATATTAACGTTGACGGTCTACCAATTTCTAAGAGTTCCGGTAGCCAGGTGTACCCCATTTTATGCAATATTGCAGGATTTAAAGATATAGCCATGATCGGCATATACCATGGGTATGATAAACCCAAAGATGCCAATTCTTTTCTCGAAGATTTTGTGAATGAAGCCATAGAACTTATTAACCATAGAATCGCCATTAATGGACAACTGTTTTTTTATTCAAATCAAATCATTTCTTTGTGATGTCCCTGCTAAATCTTTTATTAAATATACAAAAGGTCACACTGGCTATTATTCTTGCAGTAAATGCTATATCAGAGGCGGTAGAGTAGCCGGTACAACTTGTTTTCCAGATTCAAACAATTTTCCTTTAAGAACAGACTTTGATTTTAGATTACAACTTGGAAAAAAGCACCATAATGGCACATCAATTATAGAAAATATTCCCGGCATCGATATGATTAACTCTTTTCCTCTAGATTACATGCATTTAATTTGTCTCGGCGTAATTAAAAAAGTACTTCTGAAGCTATGGTGTGGTGGCGAACCCCGCGCAAAACCCACAATATCCCAGATATCTTCCAAATTAATAGATTTGCAGAATAATATTCCATTAGAATTTAATAGAAAACCTCGAAGACTGGATGATTTAAAAAGATAGAAGGCAACAGAATTTCGTCAATTTTTGTTCTATACAGGACCTGTAGTTTTATTCCGCATCATAACTGAGGACAGATATAGAAACTTTCTCCATTTACATATAGCATCCGTTATCCTATCAAATTCAAGACACTCTGTCTACATCGATCGCGCAGCTGACCTGTTGCAAAAGTTTGTTTCCAAATTTATTGAATTATATGGCCAACAATACATGTCCCACAACATTCACAATCTCTTACATATTACACAAGATGTAAAAAATCATGGCCCGCTTGACGACTTCAGTTGCTTTCCATTCGAGAACTTTTTACAGGGCATTTCGAAGTGCGTTAGGAAGGGTCACCAACCATTAGAACAAATAGTCAAACGCCAATCAGAAAAAATGAATTCTTTACCGGAAAAATTGCACGTTAACGTAGAATACCCTTTTTTTAAACATCGACATTATCGAGCTCCATTAATCAACACTGTTCGCGACTCTAGTCAATTCAAAAGGATCGTATTTCCAGATTTTACTTTAAAAATTAATAATCCTAATAACTGCTGCTGTCTTAACAACGGCAGCATTATTATTATATACAATTTAGTTTTAGTCAATAATAAACGGAAAATAATTGGTAAAGAATTTCTGACACTAACAGATTTTTATACAGATCCATTTAAATCATCTCATTTAGGAATATTCGTTGCAGCTAATTTGGGTCCATTACAAATTTTTAATGTCACAGACATATCTTACAAATGTGTCAAATTAGAAATAGAAGGCAAAATTATTATTTTTCCGTTACTACATACGACTCTTCCGAAACACTAACAAAATGCTCTTCCAATTTTTATATTTTTCAACTGTTAGCCATACAAATCATCCAGGTTTCGATGTTTTCCTGTTGCAAATATTTATACTTCTTAACGTAAGAATACTACTAACCTGCGCATTGTTTTTCCGAGTAATAAAATTACTCATAAAATACAATTATAGAAGTCATGGAACACGGTTGGAGTGTCGTCAACTTTTTAGACGATGGGAGGGTCGAGGCAGTTCCGTCGACATGGCTGCAAGCGAGGAAATGCTATTGGCCAACCCTCAAGCAACACCATATCACCACTGCAATACGTACATGCAGAACACCTGCATTTACGTGGCCGCTGCATACCGTCAAAATATTGACAAATACCATTTTTGGTACATTGAAAATATTACAATAATCACTATTCATTATATTAAATAATGGTTGATTGTACACCGATTACTTACTAATGTATGCTTGCAGATGATTATGATACGGCCAAAGCAGCGGCGAATGAGGCCCAACACATCTTGGATTCATTGTCGGAGGTGGAGAAGGACCAAACACGAAATACTAGTGCGAAGAAACTTTCGAGCAGGGATAAGTGTACTACCTCGCCACCTCCTAAGATGAGGAAGACCGACCCCTTATTAGGTGGGTAAATACAAAGGGAAAGTATAATAAAAAAGAGAAAGTCATATAAAAATTATAATATCTAGAGATTTACATAATTCTGTTTGTTATTGCGATTAAGCGATTAACTTTCCTTTTCTAATTTTGTACATTTTCTGCAATGAAATGGTAAAACGCATCGATATGTTCTGTTCGCCTACTGATGATTACTCGACTTTTACTTATTCTTTTGACATAGGTCTGACACGCAGGTCATGGGTCAATAAGTGCTTTGTACGCATTTGCACGCTTACCTTCGATTCTGCAAAGTTATGTTTGCACATGTTTCTACTTCGAAACGTGTTTACATTTATTATATTTACTTTCAAAGCTAATACATCTCGAGTACCAATTTAATTTAAAGTAGCTTTCCATACGTTTCCGATTTAATTTTGTTCAATGCTGCAGTTAGTATTTACTATCTCTTTGACAGAAATAATTCTTATCTTCAGATACTATTTCTGGGAACCCCACGCACGGCACTACATCGCGCGGGAGCACCACACACGGCACTACATCGCGCGGGGGCACCACGCACGGCACTACATCGCGCGGGAGCACCACGCACGGCACTACATCGCGCGGGAGCACCACGCACGGCACTACATCGCGCGGGAGCACCACGCACGTGACAACCGTGCATGGGAGAACCTCCCGCGGGAGCACCACGCACAGCACTACATCGCGCGGTGTGCAAAGCTCATGTTTAATGTGTCCATCAGTTAGTATATAAATAGTATCTCTTAGACAGAATTGATTCTCATTTTCAGATACCATTTCTGGAAGCCCCACGCACAGCAGAGCCTCTCACGAGAGAACCACGCACAGGAGTATCTCATATAGGAGCATCTCGCCCGGCATCACCTCTCACGGCATCACCTCTCAGGGCATCACCTCTAAGGGCATCACCTCGCACGGAGAACCTCGCACGGGGCACTCAAACCAACCTCCGATAGAAAACTTTCCTGTACGTTTCCTCCTTTTACGCCATTTGATATCTTGTTTGGCGAAATAGTAAGCGTTCCTCTAGGAATGCTCCCATTCGAGTAGTAATATTAAATTTACTCTTTATTCTAATTTTGTCTTTTCATTAGTTGTATCTAGGGGGAACGCGCACAGAATCATTCGGCGCGGCATATTCTTGCACGGGAGAACCTCGCACGGCATCACCCTTGAAGGCATCCCTTCGCACCGGAGCACCTCGACCGGGAGAACGTTGCAGAGGACCACCTCGCAGAGCATCACCCTTGATGGCATCACTTCGCACCGGAGCACCTCGACCGGGAGACCATTGCAGAGGACCACCTCGCAGAGCATCACCCTTGATGGCATCACTTCGCACTGGAGCACCTCGACCGGGAGAACGTTGCAGGGGACCATCACGCAGGGGACCACCTCGCAGGGCATCACCTCGCAGGGCATCACCTCGCACGGAGAACCTCGCACGGGGCACTCAAACCAGCCTCCGATAGATAACTTTCTTGTATGTTCCTCTAGGAATGCTTACATTCGAGTAGTTATCTTACATTTACTCTGTATTCTTATTTTGTCTTTTCATTAGTTATACATATATAGGAGCAGCTCGCACAGCATCATTCGGCACGGCATCACCCCTGAAGGCATCACTTTGCACCGGAGCACCTCGATCGGGAGAACGTTACAGAGAAGCACTTCGCATAGGAGAAAATCGCACCGCATCACTTCGCACGGGAGAGCTTTGCGTGAGGGAACGTTGCATGGAAACACCTCACTCGGGAGCAGGCGCGCATGTGGCTTTTCGACCGACGATATAATATGTTTTAAGATATGATCCAAAATCTTCTACTGTTTCCATTTTCCGCAGAGCTATTCTGATTTTACTCGTGTCTCGACTTGTTATGTATACTGCGGTTTTGCATGAGTGCTGATGGTTTGCGCGCGAATTTTTTATTTGTGGAATGTATGAAGTTTAAGATTGTAATATTCCTTTAGTAATGTGTGCATGATATTCTTCATTGCTGGATGATAATATTTTCTAACGTATATATCGCGGAAACTATAGAGGTAATTGGGGCAAAAAGTCCCTGAGACTGAAAATATATATTTGATTATTTAGTTTCATAATAAGATGGCCAACGTATAAAGAAATGATGCCAAAGCCTTTAAATAGTGTTTTTCGTCTAGTTGAGCGATTTTTTTTAGTGTTTAAGTTCAAAGTGAGCCTCTGACTTATATTTTTATTTTTTTTGTTAAAGAAGTCATGCTTTCCTTTCAGTATTGTATACCAAGAAGAATTGGTTTAATATATATTTGTTGATTTGAAAAGAGTGTTTTACTTATTTAGTTTAATATTACACGAAAAGACATTAGACTTTCTACCCTATGCAATGGACTTTTTGCCCCGTGCGGGGGGCAAGAAGTCCATTTTGCATTTTGTGGTATAACTCAACAGAAAATCACAGTATCAACAAATGAACTTCTTGAACTTAAAGCATAATAGTTATAGTTTATACAAAATAACGCTAGATATCTCTAGAATTTTAGTACTAAATTTTACGTAGGTTTATACAAAAAACGGGTTTGTTAGCCTTACCCTACCCTACTCAAGAACAGGGATTCTAACCGCGGCCTAACCCTAACCGTAACCCGGGTTACCAAGGGTTAGTTCCTGTAACCCGTCGTACACCGGGACGGAGCGGGTTACTACATAGTACACAGAGCAGGTTAACCCGCTCGGAGCGGGTTACAAGTGATACAAGAGTACATTCACATTGTTTATATTGCTATCAGTTAGACGGGTAGAGTGAGCCTACCCTAATATGTGCATGCAAAATCCGACTACAATATAGTATATCGTAATAATTGTGTGCAGTTTTAGAAATATAAAGTAAGAAATATATTATTTTGGAACACAAGTGGTATGTAAAAATAGAAACTCAGTGTTCAATACATATAGTGCTGGACACTATTTTTTGCCGATCGGTCACGTGAAAAGTTAAATGAAATTCCTGTAAAGTAAATAGTATATCATCTGATACATAAATGGCATTGTTTTAAATGATCAATTATTAGTTAAAAGAAAACGGCGTATTGTTTCAAATTGAAGAATCAGTAAACAAGTGACTATTCAAAGCGATAAACTTTATCGTCAAAAAAATGTGTCGCAATAAATTAGCCTCCGTTATAAGTTTTCTAAAGTTGTACGTAAATTTCGTGTATGCAAATTGTTTTCTCTGTCGTATTTTCTTCTTACATGATTTTTAAGAAAATTGTATATGCCTTTTCGTGGTCAATTATGTTTCAATTAATGTATACATAATCATATATTCGGCAAAAAATAGTGTCGAGCACTATATGAGCATGCAATATATGTATTATGTATGCGCTATACACAAAAAAATATGGAGAAAATATATGCAAAATGGTGTGTAATGACAAAAATACGGACATAAGATTTAAAATTAATGAACTTATATTATGTAAAATAATATATATATCATATGATAATTAGGGAATTCAATCCCGGTCATTATTTACTATCCCGGGATTGCGGGATTTTTTAAAGTCTATCCCGGGATCCCGGGATTAGTCCCGGGATTGGGTAATAAAAAAATTCAGTAATTAAAATGATTTCCTACATGTTAAAATTCTAAATCTTTATTTCTAAGTCTTTACTTCTGTCTTTACATGTTAAATAATGACTCCATACCGACGACGTGTCAGAATCTCTCTTGTGAATAGTAAAAGCACTTTCCTCAGACATTATTAAATACGATAGTAAGAGAACGATAGTAAGAGAGATCTTTGTATCGTGCTGGGTTTACAACAACTAACTGCTCGCGGAAGCTCTGATTCGCGCTTTTATACGATTTTAAGTAAGCACCTCCGATGATCTCTGAATTCTTATTGGTTCGGAGGTAGTTCAAAAAATTGAAACTGCTTCAGAGATCAAAAGCGAATACTATGTTGCGGCTCTGTTTATTGTTAGTTGTGCCGCGGCCGCATGCCGCAAAGACACAGTCGAATAAAAGGCTCCCCAAACCAACTCGAATATTCGCGGCGGCAGCGGATCCGCCGCGGTTCAGCAGTTTTTTATACGTGGCGGTTTATGGCAGCCTTATCTGATCCGCGTCGGATCCGCTCCGCGCCATGAATATTCGCGTTGGTTTGGGGGAGCCTTTAACACACTAATTGTAAGTCGGTGCGGCGCACAGTGGGGCAGAGTGACGAAGTTTGTTTCAAAATCAAAGAACTTTTGATAGAAATGAGATAGAGCGATGTTTTTTTTTTAAATTAAAGCTGAAAGATTGCAGAATAAGGGAAAATTAATGAAATTATATTACGAACGTTTTTTACCTTTGAAAATCTGTGTTAAACTTGAAATTTTACAGCAAAATTATGGTTTATCCAATACCATGCTCGGTTAGAATTTTTTCTTTACATGTTGTACATCATTTTCTATAGATTTTGTCGCGCTGATTTCAAATCCGTTCGCAAAATGTGTCTACGACCTCAGGATTTTGAAAAAAATCGATTTTTGTGAAAGAAACTAATGAAATCCCGATTTTTTCGTTGAAATGATTTGATAATTGTATTTTCATATATGGAACACAATCAAAATAAGAATAATGATGTATTTGAATGTTTTACATCTCGTGATCAGTTGACGTATCGCTGTCATTGTCACTGTCACTCTCTGTAGGCTGTGTGGCTGCAATGTAATTTAAATTAGTTACCTATTTTCCATAATTATATTTTCATTTGCACATGAATTAAGGTAAGTATTTAATCTTTTTACCTTACTTCTCATCAACGAATTTTTTAATTTCCGGCGCTACATTATTTTGGTCGTACAACTTTAATCTATTGTTTATTAATATATTTGAAATTTTCGGGTCAGTTAAGTATACTGCCCGATTAAAAACATCTAACATCCTATTCTTTCGACTATTTTGTCGCGAATGTAGTAACATATTCTTCCTGTAAAGTTTATGCCAGGATTCGTTTGCATCTTCTGAGTAATATGCTATTGGCAGTGGAAACTGTCTTGCTACTTCGCAACCATGTTTTAATAATTTATGTAAGGTAGGACTCATTCGAGCCCACGGAAATAATTTATAATGAAGAGAATATGTCTCCCAGCAGAATTCCTCGAGTTCTTTTAGCTTTAATGGCTTTTTACATTTAAAAACCGACAATATTGTAGCAATGTTATTCACGAGTTTCTCGTCGATTTCCAAAGCTTCTGCAAATATTGCCGGATTTTCAAAACTCTTTCTAGCAACATTTCCCGTATTTGTCGTGCCATGCCCCTGCAAAACTTGGTCCACTCGAACTCCAATTTTTGCATACATGTTTCTTTTCACGACAATTTTTCTCTCTTCGAATTGCTCTGAGAAATGAAACAAATATATCATTTTATGTTAATTTTAAAATTAAGTCAGCGATAGTATTGCACATTATATTTGAACGGAAGTGAATTGTAGTAGCGTGAGATAAAAAATGTTTGAAGTTGATAAAAATGTCTTTTTTTTGCTGCATCAATAGTTGTTTTTACATTGTACTCTATAAAAACGCAAACTTATCTCTTGTATGGTTTCGTATATCCCACATTTGAAGCTTTATCCGATAAGAAATATGTAGCAGATGCTCAAAAGCGTTTATTTCGTCATGCAATAATCCCAAACCAAACTTAAGTGATGACTTTTTGGGTGAGAAATCATCACTTAAATTGCCGAATTGGTGCGCTGTTCGCAAGCACATGGGGTATCTACTACTTGCTTTATTCCCAACAATAATATTTATACATTTTCTGTCAAATAAAGTTTGAAAAACGTTATACTTCACTCTTGCTGCTTTTCCATTTGTCATTTTAAATGTGTGTGGTGTAAGATCGCTGATTTCTTTGTTCAAACGATTATGCTCACGAATGATTGTCAAATCATTTTCTTTTTCTGTTGCTATTCTTAGAGGTCGGCAGAAGCGGATACTTTGAGGTGTCGGATTAATCCAAGAACATTCGTCGGATACAGAACTCTTTAATTTTATTATTATCATGCTGCTGACAAAAAGTGATTCTTGAGCGTTTGGATTTTCGTTTTCAGCATTTTCACACTGTTGATGTGGATTTGTGTGACCGGATGAACTATCAAAGCCTAAGGTAGCAAACAACTCTAGATTGCGTAAATTTCTTTTATCCCACTCTAATGCCACTGCGTCACACAAACGTTCAGCCGTCTTATTTAACATATTTTGTAAAGGTACAAGAACTTCAATTTCAGATATATTGTAATTTTGTGGCTGGCATTCAACCATAGCAGACTTTACAGTTTGGTAAGCCGGATAAATTGAGCAGTTTCTGGATTTCGAATCTGTGACTAATCCTTCATACCTACTCTTGCTGTAGTTTTATTCCAAATAGAAGGCTAATGCCGACTCCTTAGTGTGTCTCAATAGATTATTTTCTTCAGAAGAATTTGTTTCCCCACTTACAGAAGCAGACGCATCCTTGCCGATTTTTGCAGCTAATTGGATAGTGGCCATGTTATACTCACTATTATTCCGCAGTTCATTAGCACGCCTGTATATCGTACTTTGTGAAGCTTTCTCTATAGATATACCTACCGGTGTTTTCACTAATCCTGCGTCTCTTAGGTGGGCGACCGGGACCGCAACCTCGTTCATCGTTTATTCGCTTCGAATTTTTACTGTCCATATCCATACTTAACTATTATATATATACGCACACACACACACTATATTATATATACATATATATATTTAGTTCTATATTGTAATATACTGTTATATACTATAAAAAATATAATGCACTGTATTAAACTATTATATATATATTATATGTACACTAAGCTGCTATAAAACTCTATACATAAAATGAATTTCACTGTGGTTTGCTCTCTCTGAATGCTTGCTTCTAGCTGAAAACTGCAGAATGTTTCGTTCTTTTCCAATTAGCTATTCGAGTAGTCCTTTCATGCATTTGTATATTTGTTCACGATAAGGAGAGCGGACTCTGATGTAGCCTCGCAACAATGTATTGAATCTCAAATAGGTACGAGCTCGACTTGATTTCTTATCCAACAGTACTTTCCACATAGGAACAAGCATGTGCTTGCGAACAGCGCACCAATTCGGCAATTTAAGTGATGATTTCTCACCCAAAAAGTCATCACTTAAGTTTGGTTTGGGATTATTGCATGACGAAATAAAAGCTTTTGAGCATCTGCTACATATTTCTTATCGGATAAAGCTTCAAATGTGGGATATACGAAACCATACAAGAGATAAGTTTGCGTTTTTATAGAGTACAATGTAAAAACAACTATTGATGCAGCAAAAAAAAGACATTTTTATCAACTTCAAACATTTTTTATCTCACGCTACTACAATTCACTTCCGTTCAAATATAATGTGCAATACTATCGCTGACTTAATTTTAAAATTAACATAAAATGATATATTTGTTTCATTTCTCAGAGCAATTCGAAGAGAGAAAAATTGTCGTGAAAAGAAACATGTATGCAAAAATTGGAGTTCGAGTGGACCAAGTTTTGCAGGGGCATGGCACGACAAATACGGGAAATGTTGCTAGAAAGAGTTTTGAAAATCCGGCAATATTTGCAGAAGCTTTGGAAATCGACGAGAAACTCGTGAATAACGTTGCTACAATATTGTCGGTTTTTAAATGTAAAAAGCCATTAAAGCTAAAAGAACTCGAGGAATTCTGCTGGGAGACATATTCTCTTCATTATAAATTATTTCCGTGGGCTCGAATGAGTCCTACCTTACATAAATTATTAAAACCAGGCCCGGATTAAGATTTTTGGGGCCCGGGGCTATCAAACCTTCGAGGCCCCCTCGTGGTTGATTTTTGGGGCCCGGGGCTACATATCAAACTTTCGAGGCCCCTCCGTGGTTGAATAGCGGGGGGGGGGGGGTAGTGAGCTAATCGCTTAGAACGGGGCCCCCTCGGAAAGTGGGGCCCGGGGCTATAGCCCCCCCTAGCCCTCCTTTAATCCGGGCCTGATTAAAACATGGTTGCGAAGTAGCAAGACAGTTTCCACTGCCAATAGCATATTACTCAGAAGATGCAAACGAATCCTGGCATAAACTTTACAGGAAGAATATGTTACTACATTCGCGACGAAATAGTCGAAAGAATAGGATGTTAGATGTTTTTAATCGGGCAGTATACTTAACTGACCCGAAAATTTCAAATATATTAATAAACAATAGATTAAAGTTGTACGACCAAAATAATGTAGCGCCGGAAATTAAAAATTTCGTTGATGAGAAGTAAGGTAAAACGATTAAATACTTACCTTAATTCATGTGCAAATGAAAATATAATTATGGAAAATAGGTAACTAATTTAAATTACATTGCAGCCACACACAGCCTACAGAGAGTGACAGTGACAATGACAGCGATACGTCAACTGATCACGAGATGTAAAACATTCAAATACATCATTATTATTAATTTTTTACTCAACAAAGAATTATAGATATCGCTTACATGTCTAGAATATCAACAAAATCTGTAAATAAAACCATGTTTCTGCTTAAACATACAAAGTTGCCCCTCAAATAATCTTGAAAACGCTAAACAAATAACAAACTAATTAAATAGCTGTACTTCCCTCTTAGAACCGAGAAACTTTTATATTTAACATTTTTCTCGAAAAAGTGTTATTTTCGAGATATTTGGATGTAAACTGTTCAAATGAACACACCGAATTAAACAGTAGAAGTTAAAAACAAAATAAAAAAATTCTATGCGTATTTAGATTCAAATAAGTAGTTAAACGGACAACGCCTGTACCCAGCTCAAAATGAATTAACTTGTTCCTAGTAAGTGTATTCAAAACCCTCCCATAGTAACGCGGTTACAGTTCGGGTTAGGATCCCTGAATTACAACCCATTACAAGAGCGGGTTAACCGGGTTACCAGCCAATCTTCTGGTTAACCCGGTGTTGCGGGTTACTCCACTACATTAGAGAGCCAAACCCGGTTAGGGTTACGGTTAGTAACCCTGCTCAAGAACGCCTGTGGTTCTTCGCAACAGTAGTACGCGACGCAACAAAATTGTTAACGAAACACTTGTAATTATAAACTCACAAAATGCGTGTGACAAGCTGTACACATATTCTGTATATTCTCTGTATATATACTTTGTATATAGTCTGTGTATTCTAACGTGTACTATTTATTCAAAGTGCATATATCCTGTATTCATAATTCTTATATAAGCATTAATAATCTGATAACAAATATGTATACATAATACGATGTGTCTATAAATGTTAAGGTACAATGAAAAACGGTTACTATATAGTTTGTTTTATGCATGTTGTTCGCATGTTTGTATTCTGAATGTATATATTAGTGGATGGTGCTGCTCTTCTTCACTTCCGTTTTGAATTACATATGTAACATTAAACAGAGTAGGCTACTGTGATATTGTTTGATAAGGCATTATATATTTGTACTATTTATTATGTTTAATATAGTTTATTATTATTGCACAGAAAAACTGACTGTGCACTTCGTATTCGATAACCACCTGCTTCCACGTCATAATATATAAAATACAACATATAGTCGATACAACATCATACCCTGGTAAACAAATCTGGGAAGCAGAGTCTGACGGGGCAGAACCGTAGCCATCCGAGTCCGCATTTATAATACTTTATTTGTACTTTTAAGTATTGTATAAGTATATATATATATATATATATATATATAGTTATTAGTTCCTTGTTAATGCTTGTGTGAACTCACATAATAATGCGGTAAATGATCGTTTACTAAACATGATATGTAATAATAATATAAATAAATCTAACTGTTAAATACAAATTTTATTCAACTTTATTTTCCACACCATTTCCTCCGTTAGATTTGTATTAAATCTAATTCCTATATCGACAAGCGCTTTAAATACGTTTTCTAATCATTTTTCATTTAGATATTTCATAATCTATTACCTGCATTTGACCTAATTAATTTAGACCTGATAATAACGTCTCAAGTACGTCCTAATATTGTCTTTTTAAGAGCTGTATCTGACCCAATTTAGGCCTAATAAAGATGTCTCAGTAACGTCTTTTAAACGCCTTTTCAACGTCTTAATGGCGTCGTTTAAAGATCTTTGAAACGGCTTTAATCACGTCTTGAAGGAGTCCTTTAAACGTCTTTGAAATGGCTTTACTCGCGTCTTGAAGGCGTCCATTAAACGTCTTTGAAACGGCTTTAATCACGCCTTGACAGCGTCCTTTAAACGTCTTTGAATCGGCTTTAAGAATGTCTTGAAGGCGTCCATTAAACGTCTTTGAGACGACTTTAAAGACGTCTTGAAGGGGTCCTTCAAACGTCTTTCAAATGGCTTTAAAAAAAGTCTTAAAGACGTCCATTAAACGTCTTTGAGACGATTTTAAAGACGTCTTGAAGACGTACTATTTTGTAACAACAGCCGTGCAGAAGACCAAACCCAGACCTAGGTGCGACATTCAAGACGTCTCACAGACGTCGGGTACGTCCGAAAGATGTCGCTCAGACGTTTCTGTGCTATCTGGGGTCAGGGTCCTGATGTCAGGCTCTGTACCTCAGAACGTATAATATTGATTTAATATTATTTTCGGTTGCCTTGCCATTAAACCACCGATAGCATGTAAAGCACTCGATCTTAATTAGGTGATAACCAATTAGAAAACTCGTTACGTTAAGAATTAAGAAACAATATGTAAGATTGGATAATTTTATTGACAATAGCATGTTACATTTTAATCTTGAAGAACGACGTCGTTATAGACTTCACTTGATCGCTAGCATCCGACGTGCACAGTCGCGAACCTTATAATTCTCAATTATTAAAAGAGTTAAACACATTCAAAGAGATTTAGTTTTCTTTCGTTTATTCCGATCCATATTAATCATAAGAAAAACCAAGAAGCAAATTCCTCAAGGCCATCCAAGCAGATTTTGAGCAGAGTGGATCTGCACTCCACGGGCAGCGAACTCATCTGCAACCTTACTGAGGAAATCCCTGTTACAGCCCGTAACAGTTTTGGTGACAGCGGTGGGATAGCAGAAGAAGAATCTCTGCATTCTGCCGGCTCGGAATCTGCGCAGAGTCGTCGTGCTTCCTCTTCCCCCGGGGTTTCGCACGGTTTCCCCGAGGGCCAAGGGATCCATCGATTGCTACAAGCCGGATTTCGGATCATCCAACAATACCAACAAGGGACCTACCAGCATCAGGAGCGGACATCAGAGATCGTCGTTGGACCAGCATCAGCAGCGGACACCGGAGATCGTCGTTGGACCAGGATTAGCAGCGGACACCGGAGCGACCACAGACCAGCCACAGAAGCCGACACATCAGTTAGATAAGTCATAATCTAAGAGCTTAGTTACGCGGAGCAGGCAACCGATTTAAATTCCGTAAAATGCCGCCGTTTGCACGTAAATTCGTGAGAAAGTGCAAGAAGCGTCTGATTGTGAGTAGTGGTAGTTGTTTCGTAGTGGAGGATGTAGTAGCGGTACCTAATTTGGGTGCCTCCGGCTCCACTGCTGCATCCTTAGATGTAATACCATTCCAAAATTCCAGTCCCTTAGAAAGTAGTGTATCTGATTCGGGTAACGATTCTGGCTCCTTTGGCACAAATACACCGGATTCTTCGTGTGGGCCATCGGAAGAGGCGTCGCGTATGCCTCTCAAAATGGTTGCCGATTTTATTCCTCACTTTGACAGGAAGCCGAGATCTGTAAGCAAATTTATTAGTCAATGTAGATTCGCAGACACCTTAGTAAAGAAAGGGGATAAATATTATTTATTAGCTATTATTCGCAACAAAATGCTCATTCGTGATTGTAATAGAATTACTGGGGGTACGATGCCAAACACAGTGGAGGAATTAGTTAACCAAGTGAAAATTGCGTATGAAGACAGCTTTAATGTCAGGGTCGCTTTGGATGAGTTAAGAAATTTAGAACGGAAAGAGGGGGAAATTATAGAAGAGTTCGGCGCTAGGGTGCAAGAAATTCTGGATAACGGGATTGAGATAGCTCAGGAAAAGTCAAATCCGGATCAGGTTAAGGGTGTCAAATCCGTACTCGAGGAAGAAGCGGTATCGGGATTTCTGTGAGATTTACGTGACGACGCGATGATGATGTCTATTATTAATCAGGAGGCGGAAGGATTAGCGGATACTATTCGTTTAGCCACCCGGTGTGCTAGACAGAAAAAATTGTGAGGAATAGCGTGAGTCATAGATTGACCGCAAATAAGTCTACGGTGTTCAGTCAATCGAAATGATAATATCAGATGTTTTAATTGCAATCAATTAGGTCATTTTCGGTCAGATTGTCAGTTGATAAACAATAATGAGTATGCTCCATCAAATCGTAATTTTAAAAGATGTAACTTTTGTAAGAAATCAGACGAAATTTTCAATCTCCACGGAATTCATCTTCATATCCGGCATTCGAGGGGACGGCGTGGTTTTAATTTTAAAGGGAACCGGCACCATCCGTATATTAAAGATGAACAGAGGGATTCTAATCACGAATGTAGTCAGCGTGACTCTAATTCTGAGCAGAACCGGGGTGATTCGAATTCTTCTAAACCACAACAAAATTTAAACTCGAAAGGGAATCGGTAGGAGGGCGCGGTGCCGATCGAACCCTTGATTGCTCGCGCCGCATCTATCGTGTCTGCCACAGGTTTGACGTAATTGATACTGCTCGACCACCTGTTATTTCGCTCGATAGCGATCGCTTTTCTCAGGGTTCCGCTGAATTTTTAGTAGATACAGGTTCCCAATTAAATTTAATAAAACGTGGAGGATTAAGGGGGAACACCACTGTGACGGCCGGAAAAGTGAGCCCATTTTTAAGATTTTTTTAAGGGACAACTTACAGTTTTATTATAAAATTGTTATTACCTATCTTTAGTACAATGTCTTAAGAGACTATAAAAAAAAAAGTAATAGAAAAACATGCATAGATTTCCATATACAGTTAATCTCCTACATCCCTCACAAGAAAACATAGGTCGCTTATCGAAACGATATCTTTGGAACGGCAACTCTGAAATCAATTTTTTTTTTTAATATAATCGGTATGAGTGTAGTTTCCGTTGTGCGTACCGATTTTTAAAAAAAATTATTTTTGTAAAAATGGTGCGCTTGGGAAGAAAAAGTTTCGAAAATCCGCAAAAAAATGGATAGTTTTTCGAGCGTATTTAAAAAAATATGTTTTCGATCAAAAAATCGGTACGTACAACTGAAGATACTCTTGTTTTAAAGATCCTATCAAAATTTCAAGTCGATCGGATAAAAATTGACAGAGCTATGGATTCGATCAGTTAGAAAAATGTCGTTTCGAGATAATTGCGTTTAAAGTTTGCACGGGAAAAATCACACTTCCGTTCGTGACGTTCACTGTCACTCGAATGCCCGATCAGCGGTTGCATTTCTTCGATTCTCAAACGAACAGCGTACCGTGCATAAAAACGGGAAAAACCCAAAATTTATAACCTTTAACAATGTGGGGGAACAGTGGGTAAGAAAAATGTCGGCGCGCTATTTGCCGCTAACATAGCGCGCTCGGAACGGCATCGTGACGCGTCTCACAAAATGCACTGTATCTTCGTCAATTCTTCGAATATCAACTTGAAATTTTCAGAGAGTATTTTTGAAGAGTTAAACATTAAGAAAGTGAAGAAAAAAAAAATCGAAATTTTTTCAACTTTCACAGTGGTGTTCCCCCTTAAATCCTGAGTTACAAGTCAATAGTGAAAGGGTTTTCGAGCTCATGGGTATTGGGGCAGGGATGATTCAAACACAAGGCGAAGTCGTTATTACCATCTTTGACGTTCCTATTCATTTCCAAATTGTGAAAGATGATTTTCCCCTTAACTATACCGGACTTTTAGGAATCTCGTTTTTACAAAAGCTGGAGGCAACTTTCGAATTTAAGGAGAATTTATCCGGTAAATTACAGTTTGGTAAAAGAGAATCCTCCCCTTGCGCTAATGTTCCATATGATTTACCCCCACGAACTAAAACTTTAATAACGGTACCCGCGAAAAATAATAATCACTCGGGTTATGTACAGCGATTAGACGCGGGACCTGGTGATCTCATAGGAGAGTGTCTGGTAACCCAACGAAATGGCTCTGTAAAATTATATGCAATTAATACTACTTTTGATCACATTGTACTTACGATACCCCCTGTTGAGTTGGAAGAATTTGTTTCTAAACCCCCTTCCCCTCGGTCATCGCAAAGGAAGAACTATGATTCCGAAACTAATAAATCTAAGTATCGTGCTCAGAGGTTGGCTGAATTGATTAAAGTATTGGATTTAGATCATCTGAACGAAGTTGAGAAGAGTAGTATGTTAGAAGTTATAAACGAATTCTTGTATCAGTTCTACCTTCCTATGGACAATTTAGGTGCCACGGACGTAACACAGCACTCCATAATAACTACCGATGAAATCCTCATAAGAACTAAGCAATATAGATATCCTCTTGCTCACAAAGATGAGATAAATAAGTAAGTAGATTCCCTTTTAAGTAGTAAGATAATTCAACCTTCATCTTCACCATATAATTCCCCGGTGTGGATAGTTCCGAAAAAATCTGACTCGTCGGGAAAACCCAAGTGGCGAATGGTCATTGATTATCGGAAATTGAATGAAGTAACCGTTTCCGACGCCTACCCATTACCCAACATTACTGAGATTTTAGATCAATTGGGAGGGGCTAAGTATTTTAGCACCTTAGACTTAGCCTCTGGGTTCCACCAGATACCCGTTGACCCGATATCTAAACCAAAAACTGCTTTTTCAACCCCACACGGTCATTTTGAGTTCAATAGGATGCCGTTCGGGCTAAAGAATGCGTCCGCAACTTTTCAAAGAGTTATGGATATGATATTAACCGGGTTGCAGGGTATCGAACTTTTCGTCTACATGGACGACATTGTTATTTACGCGGATTCACTCGAAGAACATAACCGTAAATTAAAGGTACTATTGGCGCGATTGCAGAATTCCGGATTAACATTACAGCCTCAAAAATGTCGATTTTTACGAAAGGAGATAATTTACCTAGGTCATATAATTTCCAGCGCAGGGGTAAAACCGGATCCAGGAAAGGTTCTAGCTGTAAAGCAGTTTCCACTATCTAAAACACGTAAAAACGTTAAACAATTTTTAGGACTCGTGGGTTATTATAGGAGATTCATTCCCAATATGGCCAAAATTGCCAAACCTTTGACTAATCTACTGAAGAAAGATATTCCCTTTCGTTGGACATCGGATGTTCAAAGTTCTTTTGAACAACTGAGGGACATAATTTGTTCGGAACCCTTGTTGCAGTATCCTGATTTCTCAAAGCCTTTTCTTGTAACCACTGATGCTCAAATTATGCTGTAGGTGCCGTGTTGAGTCAGGGACAGATTGGTAGTGATCTTCCTATTTCCTATGCTTCTCGAACTTTGACCACCGCTGAAATTAATTATTCTGCAATCGAAAAGGAGCTACTAGTTGTGTTATTTGGGGTAGAACATTTCCGACCTTACCTGTACGGCCAACAATTTACTTTGATCACTGATCATCGCCCTCTAATGTGGCTGCATAATGCTAAAGATCCTACGTCTAACAATAAGTTAATGAGGTGGCGAATTCGTTTGAACAAATATGATTATAACATAGTTTACAAACCTGGTAAAGCCAATTCCAATGCAGATGCACTTTCGCGGAATCCCGTAGACCCTTGCCAAAATACAGATCTTCATTTACAAAGTTCACCAACTGACGATACAGCTCATTCTGACTCTGGAGATCCGGAGAGGGTGCTTGTTTGTTCGGACATGACACCGTTTCCAGATTCTGTGGTAGACGAAACAGATAACAGAATTACATACAGTAAAATTGAGATAATGGTGGCATCTGTCTTCTTGGCGCGCAAGAAGGCAGAGGCCGAAAACTCTGAGACATTGAATTCACAAATGGATGTATTAGAATCACTCGTAGTTGGAGACAAAGTTAATAATTTGAGAGGGTTTTCCCAGTCGGACACGGTGCCGCCGTTTCGACCCTCCTGTCGGCACACGTTGCCTCCGAGCCTCTGGATCGCGCTTCAGGAGACTAGGGCGGCGGTCTGTGTTCGATATGAACACGGGGCTCGCAGTGCTCAGAGGAGACCTTGTGACTCGTCAGCCTCTCCTGTGACTTGCATGGGGCTCCAGAGTGTTGATCGTCAAGGTAAAGGGGCACCTTGTTATTGTTGTTGTTGTTCTAAGGAAGAAGAGGTACAAAGAGAAATAAGAGAAATTGTTATGCCTGGAAGTGGAAATCCAGAGGCTGAAATGTCAGAGGTTGACATACCGAATTGTTCTGGGATCAAAGCTGCACGGGAGGCCCTCAGTAAAAAGACCTCAGTACAGTCCGAGATAAACAAATCATCTTGTTCGGGAAGTATGGAATTTAAAAGAAATCAAGTTATAACTAATAACGTAAACGAGAATAGGCAGACCTTCACCCCATTCACCTTTTCCCTTTTCCCACTATTCGTTACGTAAAAGATCATTTATATATGCGGAGGGGCAATCTTGCACATTTTTTGCCACTAAATGGTAATATTACTTCCAAAGTTACGATTGATCTATTGAGAAGGAATAGATTTTCCTTACAACAGATACAACAATATCAGCTTGAGGTCGGCGATGCTATGGCACTCCCAGGTGATCAATCTTCTATCTTCCTCTTACTTTTCAAGGATAACTCTGCAGAAAGTTTAAATTTTGGTTACATCGAATCCGCTCTAAGGGCACTTAAAAACCTTTTGAATTCATTAGATATATGGACTTTTAGTATTTCAAAAGATCTAGATAGTTTTAATCATTCAGAATGGAATCAAGTAGAAGATTTATGTAAACAAGTTTTACCTGATTCAAAATTTGAAATTACCATATGCAGTGGCGAAATAATAATCCCAAATAAACCTAGTCGACTTAAGATAATCAAAGAATGTCATGAGTCTGCAACTGGAGGTCATAAAGGCATCGGGAAACTCCAAAAGTACATGAGAGAACATTATTAATGGCCTGGAATGATGAAAGAAATTTCAGAGTTTGCCCGTTCATGTCCCACCTGCCAGAGGAATAAAATCCATTCTGCAAAAGTAAAACAACCCATGTATATTACAGATACACCAACGCGAGCCTTTGAAAATGTTCAAATGGATATTGTAGGGTCCTTGCCTCTGACCAAGAAGGGAAATAAATACTTACTCACCTTGCAAGATAACCTGACCAAATATTCGGACGCCATTCCATTAGCTAATATAGAAGCGACAACTGTAGCAGTCGCTCTGGCTGAGCAGTTCATTAGTAGGTTTGGGTGTCCGAAGGTTATATATACCGATCAAGGGAGGAACTTCGTTGGTCAGGTTATGAAAAGGTTTTGCCAAGTATTTAAAATACAAAGAATAACCTCCACTGCGTTTCATCCCCAGTCCTTAGGTTCCCTTGAAAGAGCACATAGAGTCTTTGTTGATTATTTAAGACACTATTGCACTAAAAGTGATTGGGATGAGTGGATAAGATTTGGTATGTTTTCCTATAACACTTCAGTACATGAAGCTACGGGATTTACACCTCACGAATTAGTTTTTGGAGTGAAGGCGGTGATCCCCTCTGAATTTGCTAAGGAAAAGGTATCGCGTACCTTTGTTCAATATCTACACTCCAAGTCATTTTAGAAGGAACTTGTTCGCGCATGTAGAATGAGCTCATTGGCTCCAAGCAAGCCAGTGGGTGGAAACTGAATAGGGAACTTCCGGGATAGCGTTTAGACCGGAAGGAAGAGGCTTTCATAATGTAGATGGCGTTAGTGTCGCGGTATAGTTGTGTTTGTGTCTGTACATACACGATCGGCTGAGACTTACACTGTCTTATAAGTGAAAAGAAGTAAAACGTGAGTGAAACGCTAGTTTTTACTTGTGTTTACTGTTTAACTTAAAATGAATGTGCAAAAGAGTGAAGCAACTGCAAAGAGGGTGACAGGTAAGAAAGTTTTATGTA
This sequence comes from Andrena chrysosceles, assembly GCA_963855975.1. NCBI lineage: Eukaryota > Metazoa > Arthropoda > Insecta > Hymenoptera > Andrenidae > Andrena > Andrena chrysosceles. The sequence continues at coordinate 20,680,543 of OY979769.1, read as the reverse complement.
CGGTTTGAGTTACATTTAAGACACTTGTTTATTTGAATATTCGTGATGTTTTTGTATTTTTAGGTTATACTCTCTATTATCAAAACTTTCAATTTACTATAAAAATTATTAAAAATGATTTTCTAAATTTAACACTTTTATTTTTTAAATGCACTCGTTAAATGCTATAATGTGCAGATTCACTGACTGTTAGCAATACCAGTTTTCCTCGCCGATCATACGATCAGGCGAGAGGGTCGACACCGCCGTACTTTTCTCAAAAATGTGGGGAAGGAAATAATAAATTTAATTCACCCTTTAAGTTCACAGGAGCAGACAGACAAAAAACAGAATGAAAGATGCAGAGGAGCATCTACGTTGCAAATGACTTGCATATGTAAGGGGGCCGAGCACGGTTCAGACAACGTACGCCAAGCTAGTACGGGCGTCGCAGGTATGCATGACGTAATATTGGTAATAATTATGATAATTACGATAATTATGAGTAAAATATCCTTTATGTTGTATATAGAACTCGACGGTTCCTGCTTGGGGCAAAATCCGGCTACGATGTCGACAGTATACTGCCCATAGGACATTCCCCTGACGTCTGCATGCCACTCAAGCACATAGGATGCACGCGTATTTAGGTAAAATTCAAAGTCAATTTTCTCGAAAACGAAGCCTCTACAGCAAATTCGTCACTCTGAATTTTCGACTGTTATTTGCCTGTAGAATCATCCCCCGAAGTATTGACCATAGGTAGAAGAACACCATTTATATGGAGGTCGCGTACGAAGGAATACATATATGTACATAAATTAACAATGTAATATAAGTAATTAATATAATCTAGAGACGCGGTAGCGTCTCGACGCCAAGTACATGAAAGAAAAGACACCTTGTATATGCCTGTCGCTGCCGTGTATCTTTACTCGACGCACAGCTATTCCAACCTAACCTGAAACTTATTTCATTAATATCTCATCACGCCTGCAATATTTTCTAAATTTAAAGGCATTTTTCTTATGTAAACCGCATATAAGCTTTCGAATAAGACCAATTTCAATAAAATCGGTCCTCCCATGACAGAGATATCGTAATATCGTCTCATGGATCAGTCGAAAACGGTATAAGAAAAATTGTTCTGATTCTTCTTCTCCAGTCATAAATTTTTGTCGACATAATACGTATACGCGTTATACACACACACCTTCAGCCAAAACAGAACTAACACATGTTTCGTCGACTCTCGATGGATCTCGATGGATCGACTTTCTCGCAGGGATCGTCGTCCGTCATATATATATATATCTATATCTAGTATTGAATTATATTATAACCTAGCAAGTGTCAATCAATTATAACCTGGCAAGTGTTAAATAAGGTAAGTTGTTAAAATTGGAAATGTCACGTGTTTTTACACCACATGGGACACTGATTATTGTCTCAATTAACAAGGTAAGTCACGAAAATGTTTTAATAGATTTTTTTTATGTATTCTTATAGATAGAAATGAAGGGGACGCACAGACTTGGAAGTTGTCCGGAGAAGGTTCGACAGAGAAGCATCTTCTTTCACACAAGTTTCTGGAAATTTGTACCATGCATGTACAAAAATAATATATTGTAATTAAGCATATGTTTTTATTCCAGCAAACTATTTTTAATTTATATCATTATAAGTTTAACGTAGGCAGAAAATCATTCTTTTGCCTTTTACGTCTCGCATTCATAGATCGACAACTACTTATAAGAGACTTACATTCCAAGTAATTTTATTTCATATGAAGATTCCATGAGTTTACAAATTTATTTGTATATATGTATGCGAAACTCTGTTTAAATACGTTTGATAAAAAGTTTCACAAAATTTAAATACCATGTGTCGATGTCACAGCAGAATACCTAATAATTAAATAATTATAGACACTATTATATGTACTATTGCCCGGCCGAAAGAAGATCCCTAGCAGGCGGTCTCGGGCGATGCAGTCCGCCGATGTGACGATTGGTCGACTCACCTATTTGGGCACACTTTTAAAGACGGGACACACATATTTTGGTTATTGGCTGAAGTAGGCACATACATTGTCGCACCGCGCGACGAGGAGAGCGAACAAAACACATCGAGATCGAGTGGGATAGAGCGATCTGACCGACATACGCCAAAGCAATAGCGTAGGCATCTTTAACGGTTAACAATTAACATATAATAACATAAAAATTTCCTTATTTTTCACAATATATTCGGGAACGTATTATCCTGATACCAACCCAATGATAATACTTTCCTGAACATATTGTGAAAAATACGGATAATTTTATGTTATTATATATTAATGGTTAACCGTTAAAGATGCCTACGCTATTGCTTTGGCGTTCGTCGGTCAGATCGCTCTATCCCACTCGATCTCGATGTGTTTTGTTCGCTCTCTTCGTCGCGCGGTGCGACAATGTATGTGCCTACTTCAGCCAATAACCAAAATACGTGTGCCCCGTCTTTAAAAGTGTGCCCAAATAGGTGAGTCGACCAATCGTCACATCGGCGGACTGCATCGCCTGAGACCGCTTGCTGGGGATCTTCTTTCGGCCGGGCAATAGTAGATTCATGAATAAAATTATATGTATGCTATATAATAAGTAAGTACTATTACAATGTTTAATATTATTATTATCTGAAATACAATAGGATACGTTGGAACATATTACGTACACGACATTAAGCATTTCTGAGAAATGCCACGAATATTAATGTAAATTAGAAGATTAAGTTTCTTATTAATTAAAATATTCTACCATTTATAAATCCAGTTGGAATTAAATTATTCAGAAGCATCGTGCTCTGAAAATTAGGAACCATGAACCGTAAGTTCAATCAATGTGTATAAAATTCTATTTAATTCTTATTTTGATTTTGACATTAAAGAAAATTATATTCGAATCTGTTTTTATAATATAATATATATATATACCTACCTGTTATCACGAAAATTTTTGGGCCGAGCGCGATAACAGAGTTGCTGTATACCAGAACATGAAACAAGTCGACGTCAGCCTGGTCGAATCGCATTGGAACGAAATGATAGAACAGCCCACATAGCACAACGTCTGGTAAAGTCTTAAAGATGTCCAAAAAGCGTCTTAAAGACATCTCAGAGACGTCTTGTTACAAATCAAGACGTTCAGACCTAAAATGGACATAAACTAGACGTCTCTAAGACGAGGTGTGCTGTATGGGAGAAACGAGCTTTCCTTAAAAAGTCAATATTCCCTTGCAAAAGGGTTTCAAGCGCGGTAATCTTCTTAAACACTTTGCCTGGGTCATTCTTAAAAGTCTACGAAACAGAGCGGCAAACGTTGTAAATATTTAAAAAAAAAAAAAAAAAGAAATTTACAATCGCGAGAATTCCCAAGTGGCGAACAACTGCAGTTTCGATCAACCGAGCGAGATATTTCAAATAGAACCAAAGAATGACGACAATTTATCAATATGATTCTTGTCCACGGTTGAAACTCTTGGTGCCATGAAAGATTTTAAAGACGCGGGAAACAAATTTGACTGTGGTGATCTTCAAGAAATGATTTCGGAATTGAACCATGATCAGAAGCGGATATTTGATACACCCAGTAAACAAACTGACTGCAGTCTGACGGCAGATTGATGTCAGATTCGAGTATATTCTGACGTCAGATTCGGGTCCTACTATGTCCGCATTTGACTATGGTTTTGTGGTCAGAGCCTGACATCAGGATCTGACCGCAGATTGATGTCAGATTTCGATCAGATCTTGCTGCCGTGGCTGACCGCAGATTGAGAGCAGAAATCAAGCAGATCCTGATGTCGGACATAGTAGGCAATTTTATATAATAGTATAGATTTAAAAACAGTGCAAAAGTCTGTAGCGTAAATAATATATAGAACACGTTTATAAGACCGACTTGAAAGATCTGATTTCTACCATATTTTATGGAAGAAAAAAAAGTTGGTAAACCATGTATTTAAACGGGTATTATAACATTTTAATGTTTTACTTAGTTGTTAGTCAATTGAATGCCAGGGAGGCTCAAAATAATTATTTAAACTTTTAAAGACAGTTCTTCCACATATAAAAGAATTAATGATAACTACTATTTATTCAGTCGTCTTAGGGCGGTATTATCATTAATCGTTTTTTAGTTTTTAGCATGCGACATCCTCTACTAGTCTAGTAGATTAGTAAAGCATGCCGGATGCTTAAGACGATCTTCGTCTTCAGCAACGACTGATAATACCGCCCTTACAGTCGGGTATAACAAATATATACTCCGCAGTGGAATGCCGGCAAATACGAGTGGTACTCGAGAGCCCTGAATGATCAAGCCCTCGGCCACTTATTCCCGCCACGGTGCTATTTCGCAAGCGAGAAGCGGTCGCCCGATCGCGACCTGGCGGGTCGCGTCGTGAACTATGTCAGCAGAATCTACTCGATTTCTGTTGCCTATCTGCCGTCAGATCGCGGTGCGCAGAGTCTGCTCAATTCCTGTCATTAAATTGGATTAGCAGACTCTGCTTACTTTCTGCCGCCATTCTGCTGTCAGATCCTGACATCAGAATCTGCTCTATTTCTGCCGCCAGATCGCGGTGCGCAGAGCCTGCTCGATTTCTGCCATTAAATTGGATTAGCAGATTCTCCGCAGTGTTTGCCGCCAAACTGCTCGCAGGCTATGTCAACAGAATCTGCTCTGTATCTGACACCAATCTGCCGTCAGATCGCGGTGCGCAGAGCCTGCTCGATTTCTGCCGTTAAATTGGATTAGCAGACTCTGCTTACTTTCTGCCGCCAAACTGCTCGCAGACTATGTAAGCAGAATCTGCTCTATTTCTGTTGCCTATCTGCCATCAGATCGCGGTGCGCAGAGCCTATTCGATTTCTGCCGTTAAATTGGATTAGCAGATTCTCCGCAGTGTCTGCCGCCAAACTGCTCGCAGGCTATGTCAACAGAATCTGCTCTGTATCTGACACCAATCTGCCGTCAGATCGCACTGCGCAGGGTCTGCTCGATTCCTGCCATTAAATTGTATCAGCAGACCCTGCCGCCAATCTGCTCTCAGGTTAAGGCAGCACAATCTGTCGGCTTTCTGCTGTCAGTCTGCTTTCATCATCGAATATAACAAATCCTGTATCAAATCTGTAGTCTTTCTGCCACAAACATTTGTACGCAGGCGTTGAGCAAAATCTGCAAATACAGACGTGGCTATCTGGGACAGTTACGAAATCTTTGACGTATAAAGATAAAATTCTCAGGCTTTATGTGAGTGGAGAAGGTGGCACTGGGAAAAGTTTTTTAATAAAAACTATCAGACATTGGGTCTAGCAGATTATCTGAAAAGACACAGCAATAACTGCTCCTACTGGAATCGCAGCTTTTAATATTGAAGGTCTTACCATACACCGATTATTTCAATTACCTGTAGAACATGGGCATACCGCCCAGTATAGGCAACTTATGTTAGTGATGCAGCCCTTCAAATTGTACGAGATGAACTAAAAAACGTTGCTTTAGTAATCATCGATGAAATTTCGATGGTGTCTAACGTAACTTTCCTGTACATACATCTGCGACTTACAGAAATATTTGATACTACAGATTCCGATGATGCTTGGTTCGGAAAAAAGCCTATGCTGCTATTTGGTGACTTACTACAACTTCCTCCTGTTCACGAAGAACCTGCTTTTATACAACTATTCAATAAGAGTATGGAGAAAAATGTTGGAGGGTTAGGTACTTATAATTTATGGTCTGCCTTGTTTAGCTATGACGAATTGACAATAAACATGCGACAGAAGGGTGATAATATTTACAAAGACATGTTGTCGAGAATTCGCACCGGTGTAGTGACCGATTCGGATACAAAACTTTTAGAATCGAGGAAATTAAATTTCAAAGCGACAAATTGTTGTAATGACCGATTAAACGAATTATGTGATTACATGCTTAATGTGGGATCTAATACAGTGTGTTTACTTCCCACATGTGTTCAGTGCGATTTTTTGAACGCTGCAATGCTGAGTCGATTTCCATCCGAAGAAATCCATTTGATTGCTCATGATACAATGAATTGTGCACCGTACTTGAAAAAAAAGGTGTCAAAGGTACTAAACAATAATGACGATGATAGCTCTCGAACGGCGGGACTTGCAAGGGTCGTAATTGTTAAAGTAGGAGTACAAATCATGATTAGAAGAAATATTGATGTTACACTAGGTCTTGTCAACGGTACCATTGCTAAACTTGTTTCAGTTATACGAGGTGTTGATAATGACGTTGAAAAATTGAAAATTATATTACCCACGGGGCAAGAACATATAATAGAACGTGTATGTGTTAAATTTGAAGTAATGGATAGAGCGTTCGTTATTAGAAAACAATTTCCGATTTGCCTCAGCTATGGTATAACTATTCACAAAAGTCAGGGACTAAGCTTGCAGAATGCTGTTGTAGAAGCAGGTAATTCAATATTTACTTGCGGACAAATTTACGTTGCTCTTTCACGGGTGACCACATTACAAGGATTGCATCTTATCAATTATGATCCATCTTCCGTAAAGGCACAAGAATCGGCTATCATAGAGTACAATAGATTACGAAAAAAATATAGACCTGATCTTATGACTATTTCAATTTCTAAAAAACGCGTCTCCAATGTTCGTGATGCTGTTTGGACAGTACCTAATTATAATGTATCCAAATGTCAGAATACTAATGATCAGTATCACATCGTCGATACCACTCAATACTACGTAAGAGGTCTTCCCAATTCTGATGGTGTGTCTTGTTATGCGAATGCCACAATCCAATGCATGTTATATTGTTCATCCATAAGAGAAAACTTATTTTCGACTGAAAAAGCTGATCATATTATAAAAATCTTTATGGACCAATATAAATCGGATCAAAATCCAAACATAATATCATTACGGCAATTCGCAGGAGAAAAATACGCTTACAATCAGCTGCATGATGCAGCTGAGTTTATTACCTCTCTTTGTGATCATGAGATTCTTATTAAGAATGCAGTACAACACGAAATAACAACAGTATTGAGATGTTTAGCGTGTAATTACACAAGTACCACTATCAGTACAAATTGTGTGGTACATCTTGCACTGCCCGAGATGTTCAAAAAAGAAACATTTAAATTTTAAGATATAATAAAACACAATTTCACAGAATGGAAAAATCAGAAAGATCCTTGCAATAATTGTGATAATTCAAATTCAAATACAATGAAGAAAATCGATATAACTGCTTCCAAACCAATTCTTATTGCAAAATTACATTTGTTCGAACACGATAGTAGTGGAACAACGAAAGTTGAAAATTTCAACATCAAAGCAATACCTACTACTAAAATACAATTGGTAGATCACTGTTATAAACTTAAGGCAGCGATTTTCCACCACGGTAAAAGTATTTCCGATGGTCATTACACGAGTATGGTAAGCGGTAAGGGCACAACGTGGGTATTCGTTGATGATTTACGAGTAGAAAAACAAGCTTGGCCACGAAATGCTAAAAATGCATACATATTTTTCTTCGAAAGATGTTAATTGTGGTTGTTATTACAGTTCAATGATAAATACGTTCAACGCCAACGGCTGCTTTCAGCGCCAAAAGCTGCTTCGCGCACTATGTACTGCACATAAAGTACTATACATTCATATAATACATGTTTTGTGCACATGTTTTTTTTGCGTAGGTGTTAAACTTACGTAGAATTTATCCTTAATTAAAAAATAATAAAAGTACACTCGCTGAGCTGCTTTGCGCTATTCTGAGTATTGCGAGTACAAGCTTTACTGGCCACAAACGCGCTTTATCTTCTAACATCACTCGATAGGCTGCAGTGCGCCAAGAACATGAATTAGCTTTGTAAAAAAAAGTGAGATCCCCAGAAAAAACTTTAAAAAAGTAAAAAATACGCCAAGTACAGGAAAATTTCGAGGACAAAAAAAAATATTATCAAAAATCACAAAAAAAGAAAGTAGTATACATGAAAAAGTAGAGGAAGAAAAACAGTATTATCAAAAAATAAATAGAAAAAAATCACAAAAAAAACAAAGAAACATGAAAATGTCAAGGACGAATAAAGTATTATTATCAAATAAATATAATCACATAAATAAAAAAGAAAATAATATAATTACAATATAAAAAAAGATGTGAAATCAAAATGAGCTGCAAGTACATAAAGGTGCTTTCCAACTACGCTTAAGATGACACAACTACATATACACAGCTAAAATGCTGTGTTATTCCATTACTCATATCGTGGACATTTTAATTAACCCATCAAATAGAATCCCATTTAAAAACATTGTCGTAAATTAATAGCTTTACAAAATTAATGATACACAATAAAAGACAAAAAAAATGTCCGCGGCCTGGAAGTCAAATACTTGGCGTGGCCAGGCCAAGGTATTCTCAGATCATCAAACAATACCCATACAATAACCAGACAATATGAGTACATTTTCATTATATTGCGTATTAAAAAAATTGTAAGATCACTCATCGACACCGATACCTTTCCTCTGACAAACTTTCACATAATTTGTCAATTTAAAACACTGACTATATGAATACACTTTCATTATTTTGCGTTTTTAAATAATTCTTATTCAGCGACACCTTGGCCTGGCCACGCCAAGTATTTGACTTCCAGGCCACGGACATTTTTTTTGTCTTTTATTGTGAGATTAGATGATCTTTTTGTTAAAGTCACCACTACACAGACACTTGCTGCGAAAAATTTAAAACGAGCCAAAGAGAAAAGTAAAAACTATTATGATCGAGATGCGAACCCTCAAAAATTTAATGTCGGTGATGATGTGTACTTATTAAAAGAACCGAGAACCAAACTTGATTGTAATTGGCTAGGTCCTTATAAAATTAACAGGAAGATTAATGATTTAACCGTTGAAATAATGTTAGATTGTAATAAATTTAAAATTGTACATACAAATAAACTAAAATTAGCATGTATCATACCGGGTACGTCAACCGAAGATATACAATTCTAAGATTTATGTGTTATAAACGTTCTTTGTGACTCTTGAAGTTTAAATTGAATCTAAATTATATACATTCTTGTTATTATGTTATGTTCAACCTACAGAGAAAGAGTGTTTTGATCTTGGAAAATGCGATTGTAAGTGTATCATGATTTAAAGAATTATGAATTTAGAAAAGGTGTTTCACGGAAACGCGGTCGAGACGCCCGCTTTTCCAGAGGGGGGAGCAATGTTGCGAGCACCGGGTATAGGCCCGTGCATAGCCTGCTGGTGCTCGTAGCGAAAGACAAAAGAGGATCAACCCCCTTCGAGAAGACTATCAGGACGACGCTGTAGACTGTCTTGTACCGAACGCCGTAGCGTTCGGATGTGCGGGTTGTGCTGTGATTGCTCTGTATACCCAAATATAGACATGTCGTGCAATGTTCCCGCGTATCATTCTACTCCTTTGCGTCGGGGTGGTCGTCGGTGGAAACACCCCGGCGCAACAATACATTGAAATATTAATCTAAATAGCCAAAACTTTGATACTACTTCTTGTATATATGTATAGTATAAGTATAGCTCTTAAATATTTGTAAATACACGATCGAATGATATATTTTACAAAGCAAGACATGTAATAATAGTAATGATAGAAAAAATATATACGTGTCGAATTGAGAACCTCATCCTTTTTTTGTCTGTTAATAAAAACAACTGTAGTCAAATTTTAAATAAATAAATGTAGTAAATAGAAATGAATTTTTAATAATTTTGATTCCGTTTTGACAACCCTTTGTTTCATCAAATTTATATTATAATTAATCGGTATCGATAACTATCTTAAATACGTCTTACTTGCGGTTTTTAAAGAGCTGCATTTGACCTAATTTATCGATAAATAGGTCTTAATTACGTCTTTTGAACACCTGCTTCAGTCCTAATCCATGCGCTTAAAAGACGTACCCGGGACCACTTTTTTTGTAATATTCGTCGTTCAGGGGACGTATATAAGCCGTCCGTGGGAAATTCGGGACGCCCGGTACGGCTGGGACGAACGTCCCCGGGACGTTTTGAGGACGATTGTGTGCTGTGTGGGTGTGAACAATACAAGTAGTGTAAAAGGTAACAGGAAAAGAAACGAATTTTGTAAACCGATTTTGAATGTTAATGATTTTAAATGTCAATTTTTGAAGAAATTTCTATTATGGTTAAATTCTTGGCAAAATTTAGAGTCAAATGGCCATTTAACAGTAGATACTTTCAAAGCTTTGCACCAAAGTACTACAGTTCTTTTACTACTTACAGAGTACTGTTTTCAAAATTTTGACATATATCTTTTAGCTGGAAAATTTACAACTGAAAAATTAGAAAAACGATTTGGAAATTATAGACTTTTATCTGGTTGTAATTATCATGTAACATATAACGAAGTAATTCATGCAGAAAAATATATTAGATTAATACATATATTTACAAAATCGGCGAAATCAAAAATAAATTTCGAATTTGTGATGATAATAGTAACGATCTCCATGATCTTTCCATTGATGTGACTTGTTTCTCAGGAATCTTCGATACCGAATACTTGTCCGATTGGGTTGTAGACGATTCCATTAAAATTTATATATCTGGTTACGGGTTCCATTCAGTTGCTAAAAAATTAAATTGCAATATTTGTCGATTATTAGTTGTGGAGGATAAAGGTAAAACTGTAGACGATATATATTTTGATCACTTACAAAGAGAGGGCCTTTCTGTTCCTATTGAAGAAGTGATAGCCCCATTTATTCATATGTATGCAATAATGGAAGCCATAATAAATGATAGCATTTTAGAATCTCGATTTTTGCAGTCTGAAAATCATAAACATATTTTATGCAAATTAACATATATTAGTATTCAATCAGACATACATTATTTAGCATTTTCAGATACATGCGTTTGTGGTCGAGCTTACCACAGTATTTTGTTTAAATTATTATCAATTTTTTCAAATATTTTATTAAACGATTAGGTATGCGAAAACTGTAAATAATAGTCAGTTGGAAACGCGTACAGACATCGCTTCTAAAAATCGTAAATTAAAAACTTTTAATAGGAACTAGACTTTCAATGATTTCTTTTAATTTCATCTTTCTAAAACATTAATTTTGATATGTATTTAACTTATTCTTTTCAATATGTTTTAATACATTAGTAGAGATTTATTTATTTGCTTAGTAGATTTTTATTATTAATACTATTTCACAAGATTCAAAATTTTATTAGTAGTATTTCGAGAGAATGTCAAAGTATGTTTCGTTATGTTTTGTTATTAATATTAAACGAAAAGTGTTTTCGGCGCACTAGTTCGGTCAGTTAAATCAGAAAAAGCTAATTTGCAATTTTAAAAATTATAAATTCCGACGTTTCGGTCTGTGGTTTAGACCATTCTCAAGGAAAGTTATAAAGAATACTGCGTTCGCTTTAAAGTAAGTCACACGTTTGCTATGACGTGTAACACGCGAGTAGGTTGGAACGTGACTGAGGTAAACAGTATAACATGAGGGACCTTTTAAAGGTGAAACAAACTGCGACTAGAACGGAGTCAAAAGCAAGACCGTTAAATATTAAGAACAGATTTAAAAATTATTGACGGAAAAAGGACATTTTAAACCTCACAACACACTGTCGAAATACCACTAATTGTTGTTCATGTGGTAAAAGCCCAACACTATCGGAAATAGGAAAATATAATTACATAATGCTGTTGTATTATGTATTAATGATCTGATCATAATGGCCATAAAAATTAAAGTGAAAATTCCATTAGAAGAATTACATCATAAAGCCTTATTGCTTCAATAAAGTTGCGTAGTACTCTTGTATTTTTGGTGTTTCCTACCTAAGATTTACGCTCGGTTGTTTAATCATATGCAACGTCTCTAACAGAATTCTGCGACTCCAATTGTCCTCTCTATCAACAATTTTAACATTATCGAAGCCAAATCTATGATCAAACTCCAATGCGTGTTTCGTTAGGGCAGTATGTTGGAGGGGAGATAGGAAAATGTTCTTTTTGTGTTCATAAATTCGTCCTTCCAAAAGTCTAGAAGTTTGCCCAATGTAAACTTGGTTGCAACCCATGCAAGGGATTGAGTAAATGATATTTGAATTCTTTTACTAAGGTATTTTTTATCCTTGATTGGAGGAAACAAGTTTTTAGTATAAATTGGGAGTTTAAAAATGGTGTGCATTCCTATTTTTCTGAACATTCTTTTTATATCATTAGAAATGTTATTACTAAATGGTATGACCACAGTATTCTTCCAACTAACTGGTCCTATTTTTTTGGCTTTCTCTTCTTTACGTTTTTCCATTAATGCTGGATGGTAAATCTCGAAAATGCGGTCACGGATGATTGTTGAGACCATCTCTATAGGATACCCATTACGTTTCAATATATCTTTAATGAGAAGTAAGTTAGCTGGAGCAAAATGGCACGATCTATTAGTCCCTTTATTAATCCCACTTTATGTTGCATGGGATCAGCCGAAAAAAAGTTGATGTATCTACCAAACCAACTCGGTTTGTGATACCAATTGGTGATAAGTTTATTGTATGATCTAATAACTACTGTATCAAGAAAGCTTAAACAAGAATCTTTTTCAACCTCATAAGTGAATTGGAGTCTAGTGTGAAAACTATTAAATGTATCAAGCAATATTGGCAAATCTTCTAATTTAATGCAAGTAATAATATCGTCCACATATCTTTTATAAAAATTAATTTGAAATGGTACCTTCGAGAGAGAGATAGTCTCTAACCTTTCCATCACCAAATTGGCGATGACAGGGGAAATTGGAGATCCCATGGCTGTTCCAAAAATTTGTTTGTAAAAACCTCTATTGAAAGAAAAGATATTAGCCTCCAACACAAACTTCACGGCTTGGAGAAAATCATCTCTATTGATACTGGTGTGTTGTGCAATTTCTGTCCAACGATGGTGTAATACCTGCAAAGCTAGATCAACAGGCACATTCGTAAAAAGAGATACAACATCTAGAAACACCAATCGCATTGAATCTTCAATATGTACTTTCCTAATTTCCTTACAAAATTGCCAACTATCTACGGTGTGGTGTGTAGATTTACCCACTATCTTAAAAAATATGCCAGCTAAGAAACTGGATAATTTATAAGTGGGACCACCAATAGAAGAAACGATAATTCTCCAAGCCAAGTTTTCTTTATGCATTTTTGGAAGCGCGTACGCTCTGGGTATAATAGCATTATTAGTCATTTCTAATATGGTGAAAAAGAAACAGATCAATGAACAGACAGGGAAGTCTCTAAGGACTAATAATGCTATTATACCCAGAGGAGAATTATCGTTTCTTCTATTGGTGGTCCCACTTATAAATTATCCAGTTTCTTAGCTGGCATACTTTTTAAGATAGTGGGTAAATCTACACACCACACCGTAGATAGTTGGCAATTTTGTAAGGAAATTAGGAAAGTACATATTGAAGATTCAATGCGATTGGTGTCTCTAGATGTTGTATCTCTTTTTACGAATGTGCCTGTTGATCTAGCTTTGCAGGTATTACACCATCGTTGGACAGAAATTGCACAACACACCAGTATCAACAGAGATGATTTTCTCCAAGCCGTGAAGTTTGTGTTGGAGGCTAACATCTTTTCCTTCAATAGAGTTTTTTACAAACAAATTTTTGGAACAGCCATGGTCATACCCTGTGGTCATACCATTTAGTAATAACATTTTTAATGATATTAAAAGAATTTTCAGAAAAATAGGAATGCACACCATTTTTGAACTCCCAATTTATACTAAAAACTTGTTTCCTCCAATCAAGGATAAAATACCTTTGTTAAAGAATTCAAATATCATTTACTCAATCCCTTGCATGGGTTGCAACCAAGTTTACATTGGGCAAACTTCTAGACTTTTGAAAAGACGAATTTATGAACACAAAAAGAACATTTTCCTATCTCCCCTCCAACATACTGCTCTAACGAAACACGCATTGGAGTTTGATCATAGATTTGACTTCGATAATGTTAAAATTGTTGATAGAGAGGCCAATTCGAGTCGCAGAATTCTGTTAGAGACGTTGCACATGATTAAACAACCGAGCGTAAATCTTAGGTATGAAACACCAAAAATACAAGAGTACTACGCAACTTTATTGAAGCAATAAGGCTTTATGATGTAATTCTTCTAATGGAATTTTCACTTTAATTTTTATGGCCATTATGATCAGATCATTAATCTAGAGACGCGGTAGCGTCTCGACGCCAAGTACATGAAAGAAAAGACACCTTGTATATGCCTGTCGCTGCCGTGTATCTTTACTCGACGCACAGCTATTCCAACCTAACCTGAAACTTATTTCATTAATATCTCATCACGCCTGCAATATTTTCTAAATTTAAAGGCATTTTTCTTATGTAAACCGCATATAAGCTTTCGAATAAGACCAATTTCAATAAAATCGGTCCACGCATGACAGAGATATCGTAATATCGTCTCATGAATCTGTCGAAAATGGTAAGATTCTTCTTCTGATTCTCCAAGGAATTTTTCGTCAACCATAGTACATATATATATTTTCGTCGTCAAACAGAATATACGTATATACGCGTTACACACACACACACACCTTCAGCCAACACATGTTTCGTTCTTCGTTCGTCGACTCTCGGGATTATTCGGCGGGGATCGTCGTCCGTCATTGTACATACATATATATATACTATTTTGAATTTTATAACCTACCAAGTGCTAAGTGTCAAATAAAGTAAGTTGTCCGAATTTGGAATGTCACGAGTTTTTACACTACATAGGAGACTGAATTATTGTCTCAATTAATAAGGTAAGTCACCAAAATTTTTTTAATAGATTTCTTATGTAGAGTCGCAGACTTGGAAGTTGTTCGGAGATGGTTCGACTGCGAAGCATCTCCTTTCACACAAGTTTCTGGAAATTTGTATCATGCATGTACAAAATAATATATTGTAGTAAAAAATTACATTGCATTTAAATTGCCAGATACTTGTTTTTGTATATACCAGCAATTTAGAGTTTTTATGTAAAGCTTATTATATATTATAGAAATGAAGGGGACGCACAGGACTTGGATAAAAATGAAGGGGATGCACAGGCTTGAATAGTAGAATTGAAGGGGACGCACAGGCTTGGATGGATAGAAATGAAGAGAATGCACAGGCTTGGAGGTTGTCCGGAGAAGATTAAATAGATATATAGATAGACAGAGCATCTTGTTTCGCATAAGTTTCTGGGAATTTGTCAAATAAGGTAAATCGGCAAAATTTGTCAATCAAAAGACATAGCATTAAGAATTATTAAGAAAATAGATTATGGTGTACTGGAGGTTGTCCGGAGAAGATTAAATAGATATATAGATAGACAGAGCATCTTGTTTCGCACAAGTTTCTGGGAATTTGTCAAATAAGGTAAATCGGCAAAATTTGTCAATCAAAAGACATAGCATTAAGAATTATTAAGAAAATAGATTATGGTGTACTGCTTGCAATGTAAAGCAAGTCACATTAGTTAAGAAAGTACCCTGAAAACACATCTCCCTTGATGCTTTTCAATCTTTTGTGAAAGACATTCGTAATACTTTAATAAAATCCACAGTAGTTGTCACGCTATTCATTAATTTTTTAGATTCCCATTATTTCAATTCACCAATAAACATACTAAATTATTATTAGTTTTATTCCAACACCAATAAATTGTGCGTTAAAAATATTGGATCTCCTCATTCATTTTCGCTGAATTATTACCATTAGCATTTAAATTTCCTGCAACAAGACTTTCTGCCATATGCTCTCACCTGCTTTGGATACATTATGTAGTCTCTACACTCACTATAGCAAAAGGCCACTCTATTTCTATAAATAATTAATAAGTTCTACGTTAAGTTGTATATAATTATTAAAATGAGGCTTTATATATATATATATATAATTTACAGATAATCATCAAAGCAGAAGATGATGCAGTATGATCTACGTTGGACTATGTACGCACAAATTTTCACGTAGGGTTTTGCATACGCAATTATTCATTCAATGTGAGCACGTGTGATAATATATTATATATTTACAGATAATCATCAAAGCAGAAGATGATGCAGTGTGATCTACGTTGGACTATGTACGCACAAATTTTCACGTAGGGTTTTGCATACGCAATTATTCATTCAGTGTGAGCACGTGTGATAATATATTATATATTTACAGATAATCATCAAAGCAGAAGATGATGCAGTGTGATCTACGTTGGACTATGTACGCACAAATTTTCACGTAGGGTTTTGCATACGCAATTATTCATTCAATGTGAGCACGTGTGATAATTTATATAAATAATTAGTAAATTTGTCCTATTTTTCAGTTAACGATGCAGATGAAGAGAATTATTTTAACAGCTGAAAGAGAAAGTAACTCTGCTGCATGAGCAAATGAAATAACCACATTTTTATGTATGAAAATAACGAATTTATTTTTTTATATGTTATTGGCCGCCGCCACGTCCACGGCCCCGCCCCCATCCACGACCCCGGCTCTGGCCACGTCCCCGGCCCCGGCCACGGCCGCAAGCTGCTTCGCGCACTATGTACTGCACACAAAGTACTATACATTCATATAATACATATAGATCGGCAATGCAATGCACATGTTTTTTGGGGGAAGGTGTTAAACTTACGTAGAATTTATCCTTAATCAAAAAATAATAAAAGTACACTCGCTGAACTGCTTTGCGCTATTCCGAGTATTCCGAGTAAGCTTTACTGGCTACAAACTAGCTTTATCTTCTAACATCACTCGATAGGCTGCAGTGCGCCGTAAACGCGTGGACGTGTAACGAAGATAGATCAGAATTTATAATTTATTGGGATTTCCTTACTTTATCCTTACTTTTAGTACCCGTTACAGGGAAAAATTTGTAAAAAAGAAGAAGCTGAAATTCTGAATCCCAAAAAAAACTTCAAAAAAGTAAAAAAATATGACGCCAAGAACATGAATTATCTTTGTAAAAAGAAGTGAGATCCCCATAAAAAACTTTAAAAAAGTAAAAAAAATTACGCCAAGTACATGAATTAGCTTTGTAAAAAGAAATGAGAACCCCAAAAAAAACTTTAAAAAAGTAAAAAAATTACGCCAAGTACATGAATTAGCTTTGTAAAAAGAAGTGAGATCCCCAAAAAAAACTTTAAAAAAGTAAAAAATACGCCAAGTACATGAAAATGTCGAGGACAAAAAAGTATTATCAAAAATCACAAAAAAAAAAAGAAAATAGTATACATGAAAAAGTCGAGGAAAAAAGAGTATTATCAAGAAATAAATATAAAAAAAAGACAAAGAAACATGAAAAAGTCAAGGACGAATAAAGTATAATTAACAAAAAAAATATAATCACATAAATAAAAAATAAAAAATATGATTACAATATAAAAAAAGATGTGAAATCAAAATGAGCTGCAAGTACGTCACAAAAAATAGAAAATAATATAATCACACAAAAACAGAAAATAATATATTCACATAAAAAAGAAAATAATATAATTACAATATAAAAAAGGATGTGAAATCAAAATGAGCTGCAAGTACATCACAAAAAAAAAGAAAATAATATAATCACACAAAAACAGAAAATAATATAATCACACAAAAAAAGAAAATAATCTAATTACAATATAAAAAAAGATGTGAAATCAAAATGAGCTGCAAGTACATAAAGGTACTTTCCAACTGCGCTTAAGATGACACAACTACATATACACAGCTAAAATGCTGTGTTATTCCATTACTCATATCGCGGACATTTTAATTAACCCATCAAAAAGAATCCCATTTAAAAACATTGTCGTAAATTATTATTAGCTTTACAAAATTAATGATATACAAAAATTGCGCCAATTATCACAATGGCTATTTATACAAAGAAAAAATCACAATGGTACAATGAAAAAATGTATTAAATAATATTAAGCAGATATATTTTTATACAAATAAATATTTTAATACGAATAAATATTTTATTCAAAATACTTGGCGCTGCTCTCCGAATTGGTGTTGCTAAACTGAATAAATATGTATAAATTGCAATAATCTTTTTCTTTCTTTCCTGTGCGTGCGTTCGTGGATGTGTGTATGTGCATATGCTACGTATGATGTATTTTAGATCGCAGCGCCAAGTATTTTGAATAAAATATTTATTCGTATTAAAATATTTATTTGTATAAAAATATATCTGCTTAATATTATTTAATACATTTTTTCATTGTACCATTGTGATTTTTTCTTTGTATAAATAGCCATTGAGATAATTGGCGCAATTTTTGTATATCATTAATTTTGTAAAGCTAATAATAATTTACGACAATGTTTTTAAATGGGATTCTTTTTGATGGGTTAATTAAAATGTCCGCGATATGAGTAATGGAATAACACAGCATTTTAGCTGTGTATATGTAGTTGTGTCATCTTAAGCGCAGTTGGAAAGTACCTTTATGTACTTGCAGCTCATTTTGATTTCACATCTTTTTTTATATTGTAATTAGATTATTTTCTTTTTTTGTGTGATTATATTATTTTCTGTTTTTGTGTGATTATATTATTTTCTTTTTTTTTGTGATGTACTTGCAGCTCATTTTGATTTCACATCCTTTTTTATATTGTAATTATATTATTTTCTTTTTTATGTGAATATATTATTTTCTTTTTTATGTGAATATATTATTTTCTGTTTTTGTGTGATACATAATACAACAGCATTATGTAATTATATTTTCCTATTTCCGGTAGTGTTGGGCTTTTACCACATGAACAACAATTAGTGGTATTTCGACAGTGTGTTGTGAGGTTTAAAATGTCCTTTTTCCGTCAATAATTTTTAAATCTGTTCTTAATATTTAACGGTCTTGCTTTTGACTCCGTTCTAGTCGCAGTTTGTTTCACCTTTAAAAGGTCCCTCATGTTATACTGTTTACCTCAGTCACGTTCCAACCTACTCGCGTGTTACACGTCATAGCAAACGTGTGACTTACTTTAAAGCGAACGCAGTATTCTTTATAACTTTCCTTGAGAATGGTCTAAACCACAGACCGAAACGTCGGAATTTATAATTTTTAAAATTGCAAATTAGCTTTTTCTGATTTAATTGACCAAACTAGTGCGCCGAAAACACTTTTCGTTTATTCTACAAATACGGTCGATATCATAACTACTTTTATTATTAATATTATTCAAGATTATTTGTTATTATTTCAAAATGTAATACTTTATTTCATTAAAAATATCAAAGTTATGTTTTTGTTATGTTCTATTTAAAAATATTAATTTTATTTTAGAAAATGGGATGATATGGCTATTGGCGAACCACCCATTATAATAAAAAAAAGGTAACGCGCCATGGTAAATACCCCTAGGGTGGTGAGGAAATTTTCCACAATTATCATACTGTCCTCTAACACGATTTTATAATTAACTGCATAATTTTTCCTTTCAATATCTAATTATGCTAACCTCTTTTCCGCGAACACTTAACCTCTTTGGCTTCGTACAAATAATTTTGTCTATTTCAAGTCTCTATTAACTTATACATACCTTTATGAATTTTTAAATCCTTCAATATGGTTCAAAGATGGTTTAAACATGTTTCACACTTATATTTTCTTGAAATCTCTGTAAATATTTCAAATATAATGCATCACAACACCAAACTAGTCCGAGAGTCCACAAAATATATATATACACCATTTCTAAATATTAGTACACTTCTATATTACTTCTACTTACATTAGTTATGATATTTATGTATTCCTTATACATAATTAATCAAAAATACTGTATATTAGTATAATTTTATATTGCAAAATAACAATAATTGTAATGCTGACTACAAAACTCCACTATTGAAAATAGGATTCCCGATCCGCACATGAGCGGTGTTGCCACGTTGTATAGCACGGCTAGTAGTAGAGTCGGCTGTGCTGTTATATCCTATTCTCGACTCTGTCGGTAAGGTAGGGAACGACATTGAAATGGTAAAAAAAAATTTCGAGTCGCCAAAAATCCTTCTCGCAAACGTTATTTTTATGTAAAATGAAGCTATTTGCAAAATTTCAGCCCAATCGGGTTTGATCGGTTTTCGGAAGTTTCGCCAAAGAGAGAAACGTTACTCCCAAGTATTCGTCATGAGTTAATCTTAGTAAGTTCTACCCCGGGCAATTGGAAGAGGATGAATTACACGTGTACGACTTGTAACAAAACAGTATATATTTGTATCTTTATTCTGGTAACAGCACACTTTTATTCAACTTTAATATTAACCCTTAGAGCTAATCGCGAGAATTCTTCAAGTCCCACACAGCTTACTTTCTGAACAGACACCTTTATTTCTCTATTTATTTGTCTCTTAAGAAAAAAGTGTACGTGCACCGTATGATTCTATATTCTATACGTGCACAACATCCATTGAAAAAAAAACGCAACGCGTGAAACGAGGCCGACGCGTGGGACAAGCGCGTTGTGTGGTAACACTGGCACGCCTGGCACACGGTGATAGCACGAGATTTCCCTGCTCTAATCTTTTGACGCTGTTGCGTTATTCTCGTGCGTCCCTAACCACCGTGAAACAACCGGAAACGCCCTGCATTTCCGGTACGTATTCTGCCCCCAAATATAACATGAAACTACGAAATAGTCACACAACAATGCATTTCACATTCACGCGACTAGAAAGAAAGAGAACGCCACGAATAAGGCATTAAAGAAAAGAAGCAACCATTTTATGGATGGAAGTAAAAGAATGAAGAGTTACAGAGTAATACAAGAGACTGCAGAATTCCGAACACACTTGGCAAGAAAACCATCAACGAAGATCATTCAATTGGTTCATTTGTCTTTTGTACAAAATGTTGAAGGTGGAGCAAGTTTAACAGTTGCTGGGATGAACAGAGATCCATTAGGAATAGTTTAGGTCTTTTGGTTGTAGAACTATCACAAAAATTCGTTCAGTTATTTTTCTTGAATCGACTAAATGTTAGGTAAAAGACTCAATTAGAGGAATGTGATAATCTTGAACAGGCATGGAACTAAAGTGAACGCAGCGGCCGATTTTCAGAGGCAACGCCTCCTTTCTCCCGCCGCACGTCTTGGCCTCCGCGGCGGCCATGGAGCTTGGAGCGCCTCAGGCCCGTACCATATGAACCGCGTGTGGCGCGTTGACAAAAAAAAAAACGCATCGACAATCGTGCTCTCTGGGACGATGTGGAAACCTATTGATACAATGTCACCTTAATACGCCACGCGCGGTTCATATGGTACGGGTCTGAGGCGCTCGAAGCTCCTAGGCCCGCTGCGGGGGCCAAGACGCGCAGCGGGAGAAAGGAGGCGTTGCTTCCGAAAAACGGCCGCTGTGTTCACTTTAGTTCCATGCCTGATCTTGAACATTTCGAATGGGATAAACTACTAATTGTAATGTGTTCTTTATACAACTGTCTTCTTTCTGCATGCAACGAGATATCTTGCAAAAAGTCATAAAAATATATGTGCAAACCACTATTATACATAGTGTATCCCTTACAGTACCAAAAGTTTTGTCGCATTGATTTATAAACCTTTCGAACTGCAATTATACTCTCTTGTTATGAACTCTCATAATTTACAGTGACTTTAATTCTTTATGCACTTGTCTAACAGACTGGAAGAATAAGTTAAAGATCTAAACATTTTATCTTTAACCCTAGAAAGCATGAAATATTACTTGTTTTTCTCCATTAAGGTACTTCGTAAGCTTCTTGTAACCTGACTAGAATCTGTTTTCAATTCAATTGTGTGTATAAAAGATACCCGATTATTTTCCCGAATTCTATATACCTAATCATAAGTTGTATGTATATAGATTTTTACACATAATTGAGGAAAAAAATACCACTATTAATTCTCAAGATTGAAGATGAATCATAAATTTTTATAATCACATAGAAATCTTTTTAACCTCTAATTGCAACAATAATTCGTGAATGGTGTTAAAAAATTAACAAATACGTGGAAGGAAAAACGTAAATCTGTTTGCAATTGATTGTGTAAGTGAAGGCTTTCTAGAGTTAAATTCAGTACATCGGTGGATATAACAATACACGTTTACGAATGATCAAGATATGGACGCAAGGAAAGAATGACATCGTTTCGATGAGAGATGTACAGGGTGTTAGAAAAGTGATGGTCACTGCTTTCAGGGTTGAATCTATACCGCTGGATCGGTGATATGTAAAAAAAACTTGCTGGAAATTTGTTTATAGCATTGAAAACTAATGTTCTTTTTTTTGACATTATAATATTCTTCTCGCTGAAAGGAGAAAAAGTCTAAGCAGGAATCATATGTCGCAAAAAATTGATAAAGTTTTAGCATGCATGAAGTGATTCATTTGATGAAACCATTTTTCACATTAATAAGAAAACGGGGCGTTTGCGACATATGGTTCCTTTTAGACTTCTTCTCCTTTCAGCGAGCAGAATAATTTGATGTAAAAAAAAAGAATAAACATTAATCTTCAATGTTATAAATAATTTCGCGGCAAGATTTTTTTACAAATCTCCACTGCCCCAGAGGTATAGATTCACCCCTGAAAGCAGTTACCACCACTTTTCTAACACCCTGTACATTACAAAAAGCAAATAAAACGTTCAAAATTACCCCCTACACGAAATGCTTCGATTGGGTGCTGAGACGAGGAGAAAATGAAATGCGTGTTTTAATCTCTAATTTCGTTGTTTCGGGGTGATCTGAACTATGTTCTCGACAATATGTAGCACTATTGAAAACAAGGAAGGAATAAAAATGAAGGAAAAAACTAAACGAATAAGAACATATTGTTCTTTATCATATTTTCGAACGATTCCCCATCGCTGCGCGCATAATCGGGAATCTAACGATCGTTTGGTATATTCTCCAATTGCTCAGCCATTAATTTGATTGCTATGGCTAAATGCTGTTCAGTATATACAGTTTATTTGTTAACCGTAGTTGCCTATCAATGTTTTCTGTACATATCTTTCAGTTTAACTAAAGAATTAAACAACATGCGACTGACACTGACGACATACTTTTTTTTAATTAAATGATCCAGCATGCTCCGTACTTATAACTCGTAGCTCCAAAGGCGTTCTTTGAACGTCATAGAAGTTAAATAAAACCTACCCGTCATTCAGTTCACGCGCTGATTAATTAATCAAAGAAAAGATGGCCCACATATGTGCTAGCATTACTTCGTTTGAACTTTAGAATCTATGGGAGCATCGATGAATCATTAACGCTTTGGGGATTCGAATCATTCTAAACGATCGTCGAACGTGATAATCTGGAACATAATTGACGGATCAGAGACCGATTAATGGTCGGAGTGTTTGACTCCCCCTTCCCCTTGGAATCAGTACATTTAGGACCTGCCAATTGACCTACCAAAATCAGTCGCGTACTTGCAAGATCAGCTACATTCGACTTTTCAAAACATTTGCTCTGTTACTTGAAATACTTTCGTGTTGAAACTGATACTCATGTTGTGCATAATCAGCACACTGTACGTGATCTGATCGGGGACTGTTTCTACAAATTTTACGGCGAAGTGATATAGTGTTTATCGTGTTGAATCAAGGTTTCTCTTCAATACTAAATACCAAATTTTAAAATAGGGCACTTCATTCTTTTACTGTCACACCTGACAACCGTTTTAATTTTTCTTTTGTGATAAATTACTTTAGTTTCCAGGAAAATAGTTTTTCTTTTCAGTGAACCTTAATTCGATGTAAACCGTTTCAGCAGAGGGATATTATGGTCGCTTTTGAAGAGCAAAAAATCGATTTCACAAGAAATCGAACGTAACTGACTTTTTTACAGCCATGTGATTAAAAATATTAAGTGATTTCCCAAATGTTTCTATTACTTCTCGGATAGCTCATCCCGCCCCCATCAAAATAATCGTACAAAGAAGTGGCCATAGTTGGATTCAGAGAACGAACGTATCGGCCGGTTCATGAGTCGACGGCACCTTTCTGCTAATCTTTCTTAAGGCTATGCATCACCACTGTCTGGTCCCTGTCTTCTTGTGTTTGATCTGTGTCACCCCAACCCCACACTTCGTGACTGCCATCACCGGTCCTCTTCACTCTTTTCTCAACCATGTCTGTGGGTACCATTTTCAGATCGTACGCCAAGCCGATCTTTGCGAAAAAATCAATGAACGCTGTCGTTATGTTGAATCTGTAGTTGCCCAGTTCAGCCGTCTTGTAGTCCCACGGGAACACGTGGTGATAATTGTGCCAGCCCTCCCCGAATGCCGTTAGGGCGACACCCTTATTCTCAGAGGGATTGATGAACCTGAAATGAGCGACGAGTTCGTTAAAGTAACGCTGTTTTTCTATTCTCGTTGCTATACATATATTTAAAGAGAAAAATAATTAATGAATTTTATAACATATTCGATAAGACTTCTATGTCTAGTATACATAGAGGAGCATTTTTCTACTTTGTCTGAACTATTCTCGATGCAACAAAAGTTGACAGATTGTTCTGTTTTTCTGCACTTCGGTATGCATTTATTTCGGGGTTATGTTATTATGGGTTGTAAGGTTCTGTGTTATCTTAATAATGTATCAACCAGACAAAATTATTGTTACCTGTGGCTATTACACGATTATAACAAACTGCAAAACTGAAAGGTATCTTGCCCCGTTTGCAATGTATTAACAAAAACAAAAATGTATGACGTTAAATTGAAAATTTATTAAGAAAATTTACTAAGAAACCTATCCCTGATAACCATCTGTCTCCAGTCTGACATCATTGGTAGCAGGGTCTGGCAAGAGAGCGCAGAGTCTGACGGCAGAACCCTAGTCCTCTGTGTCCGCTTTTGGCTATGTTCTGACGTGCAGAGTCTGATGTCAGATCGGCAGCAGATCGACAGCAGATTCTGCCGTCTGCTTGGCACAGCCAACAGTGCCATCCGAGAGTCAGAATTACCAAACAATTCCCTACGCGTGACGTTACATGGTCATCCCTACACACCAACACAAATGTAGCGTTATTGCTGTAGGTGTATCCGTACCCTTATATAACCTCCCAGCAGATTGTGCCGTTCATTAAATAATTAATTCTATTTATTTCCAAAAATATTCTTTCTTTACAATTGTTAGAGAATAATATAAGTAGCGCATATAAATTCGAGGAAGAACATTCAATATTTACATTTATAAACCCATATACATTACATTTCGTAACCAGTGATACCTATTAGGTGCAATATCAGAAAATTTTCTGTATTTTCGACTTCTTTTTTCTGTAGAATCCCCATATTCCGTATTGTGTTAGCGCTGAAAACAAATAGAACATTAGTATAAAATTAAACGTAACGTATGAATAAACAGGACACATGCGATACTTATTTCAGCTCCATCTCCGCACAACACATACCCTAGGCGATCATACATGCTCCTGCGAACATTAACATTTATAAGAAAAGATGTGTTAAATTATTATGTATGAAACAAGACGCTAAACTTTCGCATTTCGCGCATAACCTTACTTTTCTGTATTGCACAGAATGTGAATCTTGATTTCCGCAACGTAGATAATTGGAAATTATTCAATAACATAAATACGTTTGCTTTCTGGATATTTCCAGATGATTTATCTGGATATTGCTGCTTAGAATCGCGTGGAATATTTTGCGGCGGCAGTCACTGGCAGTGGCAGTCAGTGCCGACGAAACCGAAGAATATTCCACGCGATTCTAAGCATCAATGTCCAGATAATTCATCTCGAAGTATCCAGAAAGCAAACGTATTTATGGTATTGAATAATTTCCAATTATCTACGTTGCGGAAATAAAGAGTCACATTCTGTGCAATACAGAAAAGTAAGCTTATGCGAATGTTTAGCGTCTTGTTTCATACACAATAATATAACACATGTTTTCTTATAAATGTTAATGTTCGCAGGAGCATGTATGATCGCCTAGGGTGTGTGCTGTGCGGAGATGTAGCTGAAGTAAGTATCGCATGTATCCTGTTTATTCATACGTTACGTTTAATTTTTTACTAATGTTCTATTTGTTTTCAGCGCTAACACAATACGGAATATGGTAATTCTACAGAAAAAAGAAGTCTAAAATACAGGAAATTTTCTGTTATCGCACCTAATAGGTACCACTGGTTACGGGACATATTATATATAGATTTATAAATGTAAATATTGAATGTTCTTCTTCGAATTTATATGCGCTACTTATATTATTTTGTAACAATTGTAAGCGCCAATCCTGTATTATTAAACAAAGAATAAATACTTTTTGAAATAAGTAGAATGAATTATTTAATAAATGTAGAATCTGTTTGGTTTTTTATTTGGGCGTAGGGATACACCTACAACAGTAATGTACATTTGTGTTGGTGCGTAGGTCCATGTGACGTCACGCAGAGGGAATTGTTTGGCTATTGTGGTCTTCAGATGGTGCTGTTGGATGTGTCAGGCGGGCAGCAGGATCTGCCGCGGATCTGCCGGCAGACCCTGCCACGCCGACTCTGCCGGCAGATCCGTAGCTGACTGCGGACGTAGACTGCATCGCAGCTGCCAGTAGATTCTGCCGCCCGATCTGGTTATCAGGGTAAATAATATCTCTGCAGTTATTTTCAAACAAAGAAATATGTAAAGATTGATGTGAGGAGGAAGTTGAAATTCGTGAGGCTTTTACGTTAAGTTGTAAAAAGTCTCTTACTAAAGAGTCGCAGACGCATATTAAAAAAGTAATAACTTTACTGCATGCATCCATTAGACTTATTCTTATTTCATGCGCGCTGAATGATGATATAAGTGATACTAACTTGTCATATGGTTTGTTCCCAAAGAGATGAGCTGCAGAATTGACCAACCACGTGGCGTTCAGTGTGAAAACATACCGCAGAATCGTGGGAACGAAGTAAGCATTCGACCACGTCTCGTTCCAGCATAGAACTGGTACAACAGTTGGCATAACGAAACACAACAGAGGCATCAAGACTTTGTAATGCCTGTAAACAAATTAGGAAAGATGTTAAGTCAAGTTACAATTTATTTTTCGCATAAAAGCTAAATATAGTGGAAGATAAAAGTTTTTGCACGTCACAAGGCTAAAATAATGAGCGGTACAATTTTACTTATTATTACTACCAAAAAATGTGATTTTAGTACAAATTATACACTATTAAAATTACACGTAAGTTTTAATGTCAAAAGAATAAGCGAGAATTAGTAGTATAACAAGACGGATTCTAAGCCATGGGGAAATGAGGGGAGCGCGGGGGCGGGGGGAAGTGAGTGCGCGCGGGGGAGTGCAGTGGAGGGAAACATGGGCGCGGGTAGGGCGGGGGGAGGAAGACAGGTTGCGCGCGCACGAGCCGCGGAGTGGGGGAAGCCGTGATGATGGAGGGGATCAGTCCGGGCCGAGCCGCCGCAGGGACCTGGCCCACCACGGGAAATTTCTACGAAGGGAGAAATGTCCCTCTGAAAAAATTTTGGAGGACAGGTCTTGTCTGAAAAATCTTTTTCAGACTCGATCCACCCCCAGAATTTTTTTCCAAACCCTGATCCACCCCCGAAAATTTGTTCAGGCCGGGCCCACCCCCGAAAATTGTTTTCCACACCAACATTTCCCCCCCAACGCAAAGAAATAATTTTTAAATCAGCGATCCAGCGAATCATTATGTAGCAAACAGACATACTTTTTTCCGACCCAATATGCTGCAGCAAGCATTCTAAAGCAAGTTTTTAAAGCGTTCCGATTTAACGTCGCAGCGTATCGCGCGTTATCGCGTAATATGAGTCCCCCCGGGACACCTGCATGCGACGACGTCATTTGGTGGCGCGAAATACAGTCGAACGAAATATAATACATGCAAGGAGGATGATGGGTAAATAAAATGGAGAAATAATATACGTTTAAGAAATTTTATTTAAAATTAAAAGAATATAATTTAACACTTTTTCCTACAAGCATCAGCTAGAATATCATTGATGGCGCATGCTAACAGTTCGCAAACAACGAGAGATTCTGCGCAGAAATATTCGCTATCACGTGTTACTTTAGCAGCACGACGTGTATCCAATGTTTCACAGGCAACATCGCTCTGCTGTAGTACATTAACAAAAGTTTCAAATTTTACTCTCGCGTCTTCTGCAGTTTGATGCATCCGCGGATACACGTACTGCTCTCTTTAGTTAAAATGTCTTATCTAGCATTTTGAAACAACCGAGAAAACTGCATTTTTATCATTTACTTTGTACCACACTTATTTTCCTTCATTCAAATTAAAACATATTATCATTATTTCGTAATAACTTAATATAATTTTTTGTAATAAGTGTACCAGTAGGGAATGTATTACTAACGTACCAATTAATTAATTGTTTTAGATAAGATATTTTAACCATTATGAAAGAAGTTAGGTTAAACACATTAGACTGATTATAAATCTTTACGAAGCACGTAGAGTTTTCTAACTTTACTTAAAAGGTAAAAGACGTGTGGAACTTCGAATATTTCAACATATCTCAAAAAATGAAAAAATGCTAGATAGGACAGTTTAACTAAGGAGAGCAATATACACTATACATGGTTGAAGACTAAATAAAAATATTGCTGTGTCCAGTGTGAAATACAGTGTATCATCATCTTGTGTCATCTTTATAATTGGTGAATCAAAGATCCGAAAAAATTCCAACGCTAAATTATCAACCCGCATTAAGTCTGGTTCAGGTAATCCTGCACAATCTTCGATGATATCACGGTTGTCGAATAGCGCACCCCATGCATGCCATGATAATATGAGATGATTTCCATGATTGTCGCCGAGAAGAACTTCTACATCGACCATAGGTCCTACGTCCATTCCAATTTCCAAATATTTGTTCATGCGTATCTTCTGACCATGATACGCGACCCTTGGCGCGGACTAAGAGAACAATCAAAGCTATGAAATTGTCCGCTCGTATTAGGAATAAACATAAAAATTTTGAGAAGATGTGAAAATTACGCCTTACCGGACACGATATATATTCTCCCCACATGGAGCTACACCATCATCTCGCACGATCGGAACGAAATAATCCTTACACCCAGCGAGTATTTCATCAATGGTACAGTACATTTTTTTCAGAGCACTATTTGTTCCGTCGAAAGTCACTGAGGCTACTGAGCGATTGATTGAATAGCGTCCGGGAACGGGCTTAAATAGAGGTGCAATTGTTTTCCCCCACTTTCAATCTTAACGCCGCAGCGTATCGCGCGATCGTGTGTAATATGAGTCCTCCCCGGGACACCTGCATGCGATGATTTCATTTTCACGGCGCGAAGAACGCTCGAACGAAATATAATACATGCAGAAACGCCGAATCTTAGAATTAGGTGGCGGGGACAGAAGGGGGATGATGGATAAATAAAATGGAGAAATAATATACGTTTAAGAAATTTTATTTGAAATTAAAAGAATATAATTTAACATTTTTTCCTACGAGCATCAGCTAGAATATCATTGATGGTGCATGCTAACAGTTCGCAATCTACATGATAATCCTCACCGTAATGTTCGCTATCACATATGATTTTAGCAGCACGACGCGCATCTAATGTTTCACAGGCAAAATCGCTCTGTTGTAGCACGTTAACAAAAGTTTTAAATTTCGTTTCCACATCTCTTCTAATTTGACG
Organism: Andrena chrysosceles; assembly: GCA_963855975.1. Classification (NCBI taxonomy): domain Eukaryota; kingdom Metazoa; phylum Arthropoda; class Insecta; order Hymenoptera; family Andrenidae; genus Andrena; species Andrena chrysosceles. Next base: position 20,650,744 of record OY979769.1, on the reverse strand, counting down.
CAGCCGCGGATACACGTAGTCTATACATGGTTCAAGATTTAATAAAAATGTTACCGTATCCGCTTTGAAATCCAGCGGCCTATTATGTAGCATCATCCTTACAATCGGAGAATTATAGATATCACAAAAATCCATCGTTAATTGATCCATCTGCATCGAAGGTGATCCAGGTAATCGTGAACGTTCTTCAATGGCTGTACGATTGTTGCATACCACACCCCATGTATTATATGTTAACGTGAGATACATCCCATGATTGTGGCTGAGAACAATTTCTACATCGATCGTAAGCCGTACTCTGATTCCAATTTCCAAATATTTGCTGCCCATGGATGTTAATGCGTATCTTGTGCCGATGATCCGCGATGTTCGGCGTGGGTTAAGAGAACAATAAAAGCTATGAAAGTGCCCGCTCATATTAGGAATAAGCATAAAAAATTTTGAGAAGATGTGAAAATTAAACCTTACGAAGCAACTATATCCTCCCCGCATTGAGCTATGCCATCAATTTGCACGATCGGAACGTAATAATTCATGCGTTCAACGTTTCCTTCGGCACTGGTGCAGCACATTTTTTTTCCAGAGCACAATTTGTTCCGTCGAAAGTCACTGAGGCTACTGAGCGATTGATTGAATAGCATCTGGGAGACTGGCTTAAATAGAGGTGCAATTGCTTCCCCCCACCACAGCATTTTATTTTAAAGCTACCAATTTTTCCATAATGTGTTTCAATCTTAACGTCGCAGCATATCGCACGATCACATGTAATTTGAGTCCCTCCGTCAAGACACGTGTTGAATGTAATATAATACTTTAGGAACGTCGAATCTTAGAATTATGCGGAATCAGCAGAAACTGTGTCGGATGATTTTGCGCGCTAATTCGTCATACGCGTAAATCATAGAAAGAATTATGCTGTAGCGACAGAAACTGCAGGGAACCATGTTGGGCCGGATCGTCGTTTTTGCACAGAATCTATTGGAGGGAGGGGGTACACCAAAAGAGTAAGACAGAGATCGCAAATCATGGTAGCAGTCATAAAAGCGCGCTCTAAACTGTACAAAGCCTCAAATCGTTGCAACGTGTTGTGCGGAAAAGACATTACATTACATTTACATTCCATTTATGATCATGGAAGAATTCGCGCAAGTAGAACGCCAATTGTTGGATCAATCTGCACGATTGATTTCGCGGGAAGAACACCTCGCGTGGGAAGAAAGGTGCAACGCGTGTATCGAATTTTTAGAACAATGTAGCCGAGTGAAACGCCCTCGATTATCGATCGCTGTTCAACAATCGTTGGTTGCTCGAATCGCGCGGCTCGAAGGATTGAAATATTCGTTGCGCGGACGTTTCGTGCGTGAAGGTGTCGGACATTCGAGCACAGGACATTGCGTTCAATAGCCGCATATTAACTGGTGCCGTGCTAAATTCCAACTATATCGAGCCGCGCAACTTCCTCCAAGATGCGGCAACCAATGTGTTGGAACATGTGCGGGGCGCTGTGAGGAAACGTCGAAACCTCAAAGTGAACACTGTGTTTAACGTTGAATTTGTGGCTGGTGACAAGCATGCTTGTAAAAGCATCAATACCCAGAACTGCGACCTCTTCGATACATCCGATCTGCAGGAGTGGTACCAGCGATGTGTCGTCGAACCCACCCTGGCATCGCTAGAAAAGTTAAAGGAACGCGACAGCGGATGGGCATTGACGAGAATCCTCAACCTGACCGGCAATGTCAATAAGTACAATCCGCTGCGCGCGGGATGCCACTACAAGTTGCCACAGGAATTGTTGTTGAAGAGAGCGACGATTAGCGTACAATCTCCGGATAATGCGTGTTTCGCGTGGGCAGTGGTCGCCGCTCTTCATCCCGCGGAAAAACATCCCGATCTTCCAAGTTCATACCCCGACAATACTTCCGTGCTAAATCTCCAGGGCATTGAGTTACCAATGTCGTTGGCACAGATTGGGAAGTTTGAGGGGTTGAACGAAATCTCCGTCAACGTGTATATGTAGCTTCGAGGAGGAGAAAGGATCGACGGTCTTTCCACTGCGCCTCACCAACCAAAAGAGGGATAGACACGTCAACCTGCTCTGCACGCTGAATCAAGAGCAGGGCGATGTAGGGTACTTTGTACTGATCAAGAATTTGTCCCGGCTGGTGAGCGCACTGCTGAGCAAGCATGATGGAAAGAAATTCATCTGCGACCGGTATGTATATAAACTTATGAAATGTTGAAATGTAATGCAAAAAAATTAAAAAAAAATTGTGTTTTTGTTTTACTACAGATGCATGCACTACTTCGGATCTGCCGAGAAGTTGGAGCTTCATTCGCTGGACTGCGGGAATATGAATAACTGCGCCATCCTGCTGTCCAGCGAAGGCAAAAATCTCCTCAGTTTTGACAACTACGATAGGAAGGAGCGGCTCCCCTTCGTGGTATATGCAGATCTGGAGTGCATCATCGAGAAAACAGAGGACAACCACCGAATGGGTGAGGCGGACAACAAATTGCACACATACCAACACCATAAAGTTCATAGCATAGCCTATTATATGCATTGCTCGTATGATACATCACTATCGATGTATCGATGTCGCCGCGACGCGGATTGTTTCATGGTTCGTTGAGGAACTGAAAAATTTTGCACATTTTGCCAAATCCATCTTAACCAGTAATGTTCCCATGCTTGATTTAACTACCGAACAGTTGGCGACATTTCACATTGCAACACACTGTCATATTTGCGAAGAACCATTCAAGGCTGGCGATGTACGAGTTCGCGATCATTGTCATCTTTCCGGAAGGTTTAGAGGTTCAGCACATTCGGAGTGCAATTTAAATTATAGAAACGCGTTTTACATCCCCATAGTTTTCCATCATTTATCAGGCTACGATTCACATTTCATTATCGAGGAAATAGCTACCACTTTCGAAAGCAGCGTTCAGGTATTACCCATAACTAAAGAAAAGTATATTTCTTTCACAAAAAATGTCGAAGATACGGCTGATTCAGACTCGCGAAATTGTATTAAATTGCGATTCATCGATTCATACAAATTTCTTAACACCAGTCTCGACAAATTAGCATCTTTTCTTAGCACAGAACAATTAAATATTTTACGATCACAATTTGAAACATTATACATTGAGGATTTCAATTTATTGACGCGAAACGGTGTCTTTCCGTATGAATTCCTTGATTGCGCGAACAAGCTGCAGGATCCATGCTTACCGCCGCACGAATCATTCTACACTTCGTTAACGGGAGAGATTGTATACGAGAGCGATTACGCGCGCGCCGAGACTGTCTGGCAGAGTTTCGAAATTAGAACCTTGGGCGAATACAGCGATTTGTATTTGAAAACTGATGTCTTGTTATTGGCAGATATTTTTGTAAATTTTCGCGAAAGTTGTATCAAGAGTTACGGATTAGATTCAGCACATTATTATACTTTACCTGGTGTCACATGGGATGCAATTCTAAAACATACTAAAATTACATTCGAATTGCTCACTGACGTCGATATGGTCATGTTTATCGAACGCGGTATACGTGGGGGTTTAAGTCAATGTTCCGGAAGATACGAACATGCCAATAACAAGTACATGCCATTTTACGACGCATCGGAACGGTCATCGTACTTGATGTACTTTGATGTGAACAATTTGTATGGATGGGCAATGTGTCAGCCCCTGCCATATGCTAAATTTCAATGGGTCGAAAATGCAGCAAATTTTAACGTGTCTTCAATCCCGGTTGATTCGCCCACGGGATACATTCTCGAGGTAGATCTGGAATATCCACAACGTCTGCACGACGCTCATGCTGATCTACCGTTCTGCCCGACGCGTGCCAAACCACCTGGCAGCAGACAGGACAAGTTGCTCGCGAGGATATACGATAAGCAGCGTTACGTTATCCATTATCGCAACATGCAGCAGTGCACGCGTCACGGTCGTCATATTACAAAGATCCACCGCGTGCTTCAATTCGCTCAATCCCCCTGGCTCCGCGATTACATCGAACTCAATACACGGTTTAGAACAAGCGCGACAAACGACTTTGAAAAAAATTTGTACAAATTGATGAACAACGCGGTATTCGGTAAAATTATGGAAAATGTTCGAAATCATGTGGATGTAAAACTTTTGACACATTGGGAAGGGCGACATGGCGCGGAGGCAATGATCGCGAAACCGAATTTCCACAGCAGAAGTGTTTTTTCGGAAAATTTAATAGCTGTTGAATTGCGAAAGCTCGAGGTGAAATTGAACAAACCAATATACGTGGGTATGTGCATTCTGGACATATCAAAAATTTGTTTGTATGAATTTCACCACGAGTACATGTCGCCCAAGCACTGACCAAATTGTAAAATTCTATACACCGTCACAGACAGTCTTATTTACCACATTCGATGCGAAGATATCTACGATACCATGAAACACAATATCGATAGATTCAACAAAAGCGATTATCCTACTGACAATCCATATAATATGCCACGCGTACATAAGAAGGTTCCGGAGCTGATGAAAATAACGGTACGAAAATAACGGTGCGATAATGACCGAATTCGTAGGTCTTAGAGCGAAAATGTATGCACTTCGCGTAGACGGCAAAAAAGATACGAAAAAGGCGGAAGGCGTCAAGACCAACGTCATAGCCAGAACGATAACTTTCGACGACTACGCGCAATGTTTGCATAGGGAGATCGAAATGGTTCGCAGGCAATCATGGATACGGTCTAAATGTCATAAAGTGTACACCATTTCGGAATCTAAAATCGCTCTAAGCCCATACGACGACAAGCGGCATATCGTACCCGATTCGATCGACACTCTGCCCTGGGGTCATTATAATATCCCATTGTAAAAATAGAAATTGTAATTGTATTTATTAACTCGTTTCTTATAAATAGTGGAATTATTGTATAATATAAAATTCTTCGCACATGTATAGAAAATTATTATTGTATTTATTAACGCATTCATATATGTATCATTGTATTTAGTGAACCATATATTATTTTTTACAATACATTATTTTTATTTATCCATGAATTGTGTGATTTATCAAATCCCAACCACTTGACGTACACCTTATCCCCCTTTCTACGCAACACTTTTTCCACTAGATATACATCAGGATCGGTGACGCGTTGCAGCTCGTGTTCATAGAATCCTCTGGCAACAGGTTTTCCACAGGAATCGACCAGCAGATACGTCGCGGGATTCGTTGCTTGTACTTTGGCTACCTTGAACACCTCCGTTGTCCAATTCGGCGTATAGCCTTTATCGAATATGGTTTTAAATTTGCTCACGCGCACAAACTCGCCCAACTTGAATCTCGCTGGAGCAACGATCTTTATGTTGCTGTATACGGTGGCTAGCAGCTTATCGGTGATCGCAGGGGTAACATCGCAAGGACGTATTCCGATGGTTCTATGTTTTCGTGCGTTATACTCTGCAAGTACACTTGGTAGCGCATCGGTCCATCTATAGGTTCCATTCAGCGTAAACAGTTTCCACATATCGTTCTTCAAAGTTCGATTGAAACGTTCTACGACGGATGCCTTCATCACCGAATACGTCGAATAATGATTAATGTCATGCTTTGTCAAGAGTTTCTGCACATCGGCGTTGTAAAATTCTTTTCCTTGATCGGTTTGCAAATTTTTCGGATACCGATCTCTAAATATCTTTGCAAACGCTTTAGTCACCTCAGCGCCACTTTTAGTCTTAAGCGGTAACGCTCATGCATACTTGCTCAACACATCGATGACGATGAGTATGTAGTGGTGACCCTGGTTGAATCGCGAGTATGGACGCATTTCTACAATGTCAGCTTGCCACAGATCATCGTATCCATGCACTATGACGCGCCTCCGCGGAAAATGTCTTCGAGCTGGAGCATGCAATTCCTCAACGAGTTGTAGCTTCTTGCGACCGTGGTTTTCTTTACTCTTGGATTTCGATATTGGCTGCATGTTTGAGCGCAGAGGTCTTTGACACGAATGATGCGATAATTATCGGGCACGTGCATTAAGTGCTCCCCATCGGCCCGAGAAAATTCTGGACAAGTTCAATCGTCTCGCACGCTTCTCCTTCGCAGCGCTGATGCTGTGGGATAGAATTCGACGCCTGCGATATCTTTTGAACGCTGTTTTGCAGCGTTAGCATATCTCTTTGAAACGCGATCAGTTTCCCCTCTAATTCTTCCTGCTGCTCTCTCAAAAGTTTAATGTTCTTTTCCATGTATAGTTTATTGACGGCATCGGTGTCGGCCACCGGTTGAGCTACGCGTCGTATTGTCTTTCCTCAATTTGATGGGCCACAAATGACGCAGCGTATAGTGTTTGGTAGCATGCTACCATGTCTGCGTCTTGTTTTCGAAGACATCACTCGTGATTTATCATCAAAATTTGTCACGCGTATCGTCACAGGTTGTCGCACGAATCGCATCCTCTCCGCGAACTGTGAAAAATGATTTTGATACGTCGAAGCACCCTATTTATAGGTCCGCACCGAAGCAAAACAGTTCAGTATTCAAAATGCTTCTGGTCCTGTCGGATAATTGTGATATTCGAGACATAACCTCTGAGCAGTTGAAATATATACCAAAGATTATTCTACTCCGAGAGTTTTGGAGACACATTGATCAGTTGTGGGACAGACTCCCCGAGCGTATAAAAGCCGATTCTGAGGTTCGACAGTATCGTCGGTGTCTGGAGCATTATAATCGCCCTTGGCAGCGAACGCATATCGACGGTCCAGCACCATTGATTAAAAACTGCCGCGAATGTCGCCGACGAGAGTAAAGAAAGGCTGTGGTTTGTTAAATCGGGCGATAAACGCGCTACCTATCGAATTACATATTCCGGGATACCAGTTTTGCGGTCCGGAAACTCATCTAGCAAAACGATTGGCTAGCGGGGATCAAGGCATCAATCCGTTGGACGCAGCGTGTTGCGAACAGGATATTGCATATTCGCGTAGCAACGATCTCGGCGAAAGGCACGCGGCAGATAACGTTCTCGCTGACAAAGCGCGAAAACGAATCGTTGCGCGAGACTCGACTCTGGGTGAAAGAGGTGCTGCTACGGCTGTTTGGGCGGCTATGAAGGCCAAGACGAAAATCGGAATGGGGATGAAAGCAATATTGCGCAAAAGAACTCCGAAGAGAGCGCCGAAAAAGCGGATTATTCGGGTGGCAAAACGGGGTGGTATATTACCACTTCTCCCGCTGCTAGGTGTTCTCGGATCATTGGCTGGTGGAGCGGCGGGGATCGCCAAGGCGGTAAACGATAATAAGGCGGCGCAACATCAGCTGCAGGAAATGCAACGTCATAATCGCTCCATGGAACAAGCTCCATGGTACAAGCGCGAACAGGGAATATCGAAACGAAAAAAAAACGTCGAAAAGAAAATAAAAATGCCCGCGGGCGTAACTACCGATGCACAATTGCAGGAGTTGGCAAAACGTATGCGTATTCCATTCTTTAGAGGTGTTTTTATGCGTAATGCGCTACCAGCTGGAGGAGTACGTCGAAACGAGAGCGGTATCGTAAATTTGGACAATGTGGAGGGGCCTGGGACTCATTGGGTGGCGTATGCGAAGAGAGGGTGTCGAGCAATATATTTCGACAGCTTTGGGAATCTTCGGCCGTCTATGGAATTGGTAAAATATCTGGATAAAGATTCTGTGCAAATTGAATACAATCGTACGTCTTATCAGAAGTACGATCAGAGCAATTGTGGACAACTATGTCTACGCTTTCTACAAACGATCGGCACTAAATTTAAGGATTGACTTCCCGCCACTCTGATTCAGTACCAGTCCAGTCGTACAGCTCGGAATATGTCGTTAACATTCACTCTAACCGGCAAGAGTAGCACCCTCGCGGTGAGCTACTTTCCACCCATCGATTTGAGCGACGATGATTACGAGCTTGGTCTAACAACCTTTGAAATTTATCACACGATACCAAACATCGACTCGAGCAACGATAAATTCTACTTCGCCACAAACTATGACATCAACAATAAAAACAACAACGGTGCCGACACCACATATGAATACATTACGATTCCCCACGGCTCCTACGAACTAGACGCCATTGCCAAGTATTTGAAGCAGCGATTACTCGAACGGTATCCTCAAAATCTCAGCGGCACCGATGAGAACAACAACAACAACAACAACAACAATGATGGTGACAACGATGCGTATCCTATAGTGTTGCGCCCCAACAACAACACTATGAAAAGCGAACTGTACTGTACTGTACTCGGTTCGCCGTAGATTTTACAAAGCCCAATAACATTGGATCGCTATTAGGGTTTTCGACGAATCGGGTATTAGAACCAGGACGGTAGCACGAATCGCACGATCCAATTAATATCATGAACGTGAACATTATTCGTATAGAATGTAGCGTGACCGCTGGCGCGTACAACAATAGGAGGCGTGTACATACGATACATGAATTTTCTCCGAGAGTCCGACCAGGATATAATATATCGGAAACGCCTGCGCAGATCATTTACTTTCCAATCATCGCACGGGTCATTACGGATCTAACGATGCCCGTTGTGGGTCAAGACGGGCGGTTGCTTGATTTTCGAGGCGAAGAGATTACCATCAGACTGCACGTACGACGACGGCGACGATAATACGTGTGGTGCGAAAGAAATGCTTGTATTGAATGACTCCAGAAACCCGTTTCTTCCAAGTGAAAAGTAAATCAATTGTTTACAACAACAACAACAACAGCTCTGATTACGCTAAAAAGAAGAGGTTCAGTGCTGCGAACATTGCATTTTTGAAATCTTTGGGATTCATTGTGCGCATTTAAATTGAAAAAAATGGCTGATATTCTAAGCATTGGAGGGAAGCCGACGTTTGATGATCGCATCGTCAAGCTCGAGACTCACACATACAACCCATACGTCAACACGACGTTTGGATACAGCAATGAGATAAGAATACCGATACAGCAGCAAGATTTATACACATTGCTGTGTGAAAGTTTCCTCTATGTGGGGGGGGGGGGGGGGGGGGAATTGAAGATAAATAAGCCAAATGATGCGTTAACGGTGATGTTGGGAAATAATTGTGTGGCGTTCTTATTCGATGAGATTCGATACGAGCTGAATGGCGTGGAGATTGATAGCAACAGAAACGTTGGAATAACTAGCACGCTTAAAAACTATGTATCGATGACATCTGACGAAGACAAAAATATGGAGAATGCTGGATGGGGTTTGAAACGACGCGATGGGCTAATAGTGAAAAATCATTTCAATTTTTGCGTCCCGCTCAAATATTTGTTGGGATTTTGCGAGAACTACAAACGCATGATTATTAATTCGCGCCATGAATTGATTTTAATACGCTCGCGCAACGACAACAATGCTCTGATAGGATCACCGATGTTGGAACCAGAAATTGAATTACTTAAACTACAATGGCGGATGCCTCATGTGACGCTGAACGACGTTAATAAGCTATCGTTGCTACGTACTTTGGAAAGTGGACAAAACCTGAGCATTTGTTTTCAATCGTGGGATCTGTACGAGTATCCTCTCTTACAGAGCACGACCAAGCATCCGTGGGCCGTGAGGGCATCTGCACAGCTTGAGAAGCCGCGCTGCGTGATCCTTGCTCTACAGACTGGTCGAAGGAATGTGATGAGCGAAGACGTTACTATGTTCAACAACTGTAAATTGACCAATGTAAAACTTTTTCTCAACTCAGAATTTTACCCATACGATGACATGAACTTGGACTTTGACAAGAATAAGCATGCCATCTTGTATCATATGTATACGCAATTCGGTAAAACGTATTATGGACATAGTTGCAACGAGGCATTATTCACCGTGGCTGAATTTTTACAATTTGGCCCCCTCGTGGTAATTAATTGCTCGCGACAAAATGAGTCGATCAAGAATGGTACAGTGGATGTGCGCATAGAATTCGAGTGTAAAGAGAATGTGCCAGTAAATACTACGGCCTACTGTCTGATTCTGCACGATCGAGTGGTTGAATACAATCCGTTGACAAACGTGGTGCGCAAAATAAATTAAATTGCCACGCTACTTGCCCGCCCTCTCATGTGTCAAATTCGCAACAAAATTTCATCGTGAAAATCGAGATGCTTTACGAGAAAAACTGCATTCTCCCGTCTGTCTTGAAAGCGAACGGACCTCTAAATTGTACCGATAATGGTCGTGCCAACATTTGTTGACCTGCAAGGGTTCATCGTCGATGGAAGATTTGTCGTCAAGGAAGTGGATGCCCTATGAAAGGGGACAATTCTCTCGCACTATATTTTTGGGAGTTCGATGCCGCATTATCTTCTTACAAAATCCGACAAATCAAGCATCCGATGGTTGATTGTAAAACATCATGGACTACGTTGGGACGATGGAGACGTTCCATACAGTATGGCTAAACGGCTAATTTCGAAAGCTGTAGCTGATGCGATCGACGAAGAAGATGACACATCCCATATCGTATATGTTAAAGGGCTGCAGAAACGCGACTGACTTGCGGATTTCCTGGATGAAAATACGAGAGCGGGCGTGGTCATTGAGACGCTGGACATTGACTACGAGGATATCAAATCTCTAAATAAGCCAAATGTAGTTAATACTCTGCGATGTGGTAGCCACGCGAAACACTGTGCCATGCAAAATGTATTTAAAATATTCAACTGGTGGTCTAAACACCAGAGAAATGCATAAAATATAATCAATTTTTTAATGTATATGAAAATGTTTTTCTTCATCCTCCTCCCAATCCAACTTACTACATGTGATGTATGCTAGATTAAGACAATACTTATAATTATTATGTAGAAGTAGTTCGATACCCGATCAAAGCCGTTCGATACACGATCAAAGTCGTTCAATACGCGTTCAATACCCGTTCGATGCATGTGTGGGCTTGAGAAAGCCGAGGAGGCAATCTCCTATGCTGGTCGGCGGCGCGAGGAATGAATGTTTGGGAAGAAGGAGATTAACGTGACGAGTGAATGTTTAGGTTTGAGTGTCAATTGCGGCGGGTATGATTCTGAGAATGCACGTGGAGATTTTGGACGGATGTGTGAAGTGTGCAGGATGGCGCGTGGCATGGGTGTGTGATGTGTGTGTATTCTGGAAGAGCGTAGGGTGATGGTTTATCGAAGAGCGGTCACCAGAGTCGAGCTACAGACGCGAACGAAGCAGCATCCAGACGTATATAATATCATATATATAATAAACTTATTAGTGTTACGCGAGTCTTCTAAATCACCCTGCTTCTGATCCGGTCGCTTCCCAATCCCACACATGTTCGATACCCGATCAAACCCGTTCGTTACACGTTCAGAGTGATATCATATACGGTCGATACACGTTTGATACCCGATCAAAGTCGTTCAATACCCGTTCAATACCCGATCAAAGCCGTTCAAAGCCGTTCGATACCTGTTCGATACATGTTCAATACCCGTTCGATACACGTTCAAAGCCGTTCAACACCCGTTCGATACGCGAGCAAAGCTGTTCAATATACATTCCAAGCCGTTCGATACACATTCGATACCCGATCAAAATGGTACCATACACGTGCAATACACAATCAAAGTGATTTGGTCTAGTCGCTTGATGTGTCCAAAGAAGATGGGAAAGAAGATGTGTGTGAATAAGGAGAGGATGGTCAGCGAAAATGAATGGGAAGAACAACCGCATCTTACTATTGCAATGCTACGCACTTCTCGAATTCATGATAGGAGGGGGTTTTTACATGTGAGAGCCAGGAGATGCAGCGAGACCATTTGTCTTCAAATCTTTGAAGACACCAGTCAAATTTTTTGTGTGTGAAACTTGCGAAAATTTTGTGCAATAATGGGATTATCGCCCATTGCCCCAGGCAGTGATGCGGAGCCGTGTCGGGACAACCAGGAGGTATGTACATAATAATATTTTTGACATTTATCACGTTTTTTGTACATTTATCACGTTTAACCTTTGAGATCGTGTCAATATTCTATCGCGGGTTTCTATGTTTTAGGACTCGCCACCACCGTCACCCCCATCACCACCTCGTTGGCCGTCGCCACTGCCATCGCCGCCGCCGCAACCGTCACCGCCGCCTCCAGTGGTATGTGATACTTTGCATTGCTTTGTGTGTTTCATATTTAATGTGTTTAATGTGTCAACATTATATCGATGTTTGTGTGTGTTCTAGAATTATGAACTGTTAGCGGACCAATTGGCAATGTTGGCGTGGCTCCTGGCGGAGGCCGCGCCCCAGGAGTCGGCGGTTGGTCCCATCGTGGCTGCTCGGCTGCAGCGGCCATGGGTGCTGTACCGACAGATGGGGTCTCTGCGACGGCCGCGGCCCCCATCACCGCCATCACAGTGGATTGATGTAAGTAGGCCGCAGCCGTTGCCGTCGTCAGCACACCCAGGGTGGGTGATGGCGCCCCCGGGGCCCCCATCGCTGACATATTCATCATCGTCATCATCTGTCGGGATGGTGCCTTGGATGTCGACACCGTCGACACCATCGCCGCCGTCGTCGCTGTCGCCACTCGAATGGTTTGGGGGCCTATTGACACCGCAGCCGTCGCCGCCCCTCAATCCGCTCAGGAGGCTCCTGATGCTGCCGCCGCTGCAACCCCCCGAGTGGTTCGAGGGGCTGTTGCCGCCGTCGCCTTCATCGCCACAACCCGAGTGGTCGGAGGGTGTCTTCACTCCGCCGTCGTCGCCACCCCAACCGTCGCCGTAATTTTAACCTTTCTCATTTTTTTTTATTTTTCTATTCTTATTTTTATATTCTTCTTTTTATATTCTTCTTTTTATATTCTTCTTTTTATATTCTTCTTTTTATATTCTTCTTTTTATATTCTTCTTTTTATATTCTTCTTTTTATATTCTTCTTTTTATATTCTTCTTTTTATATTCTTCTTTTTATATTCTTCTTTTTATATTCTTCTTTTTATATTCTTCTTTTTATATTCTTCTTTTTATATTCTTCTTTTTATATTCTTCTTTTTATATTCTTCTTTTTATATTCTTCTTTTTATATTCTTCTTTTTATATTCTTCTTTTTATATTCTTCTTTTTATATTCTTCTTTTTATATTCTTCTTTTTATATTCTTCTTTTTATATTCTTCTTTTTATATTCTTCTTTTTATATTCTTCTTTTTATATTCTTCTTTTTATATTCTTCTTTTTATATTCTTCTTTTTATATTCTTCTTTTTATATTCTTATTTTTATATTTTCTCTTCTCTTCTCTCTTCTCTCTTCTTTTAATTTATTTTATTATTATAATTATTATAATTATTATTATTATAATTATCATTAGTTATTCGCATACTGTTTGGGAATGAAATAGTTTCCCACGCCGCCACACTCATTCTCACAGCAGCACCTCACGGACCGCGATTCAGCGACGCTGATCGTAGGGCGAGCCGCCAATCAGCGTTGATCGATCAACCGTCGCCGAGATCGATGCACCAATCAGCGTGCCGCATCGAGGCTACAGGAGAAGCGAGAAGACGCGGTTGCGGAAGTCCGCCATATTTTCACTCTCTTGTGTGCCTTTGTATCAAGAACTTTACAGCGTAATCGCGTCGCGAATTTATCAAATCCTTTGGCTCTTTTCACGCTCATTTCGTGTTATATCAGTGCTCTTCTCATCGTGCAATCATTGTTTAGATAATCGCACCTCATTGGAACACTTACAGTTCGCCGATTAATATAATCGTGTGGACGCCACGTGGCGTAACCGCGTGGTATTCATTTTAACTCTCACACTCATTGCAGTGCCGTGATAAATATTATCAAGGTGGCTTCTCATTGTACTCTCACTGTGTTTCAAATAAACATTGACGATGTCTCCACCGAAAAAAGTGCATCCCTATTAAATAACCTGTCTTAGACTCTTCTCACTCTCACCCCCGTCTTTTCTCAAACACATACTTATTTTTTTTGTAACAATATATATCTTAACCATATATTTTTTCTCAATTTTATTTACCCGTCTTCCTTCTCCCTTCGCAACATAATTTTAAAATTCAGCGTTTATTTCGTTCAAGCCTTCTTCGCGCCGCCAAATGGTAGGTATCATCTTGCATAGCTTTCTCAGAGGAGTCAAATAACACACGTTATCGCGCTATACGCCGCGACGTTAAATCTGAACGCTTTGAAATACTGTTAGCTTTAGAATAAAATGTGATTGTACCACTATGTAATGCCCTCTCTTTCCCTCTCTCGAATTTAGCTTTAAAAGTAATACTCCCTCTTTCCCACCCTCTGAATATGTGGTTTGTAAAACGTCGATCTTTCCCGAGATCGTCCGAAACAATTTCGAATAAAAATAAATTATTATTTCTCTGCATTGGAAATAAATGTCTGTATGCCGCATATTGGTTTGGAAAAAAAATTTTGGGGGTAGGCTCGGTCTGAACAAGTTCTCGGGGGTGGATCGGGGTTTGAAAAAGTTTTCGGGGGGGGGGGTCATTTATTCCCTCCGGTTAGGTCTAAAAAGTTTTCGGGGGTGGACCCGGTCTGGAGAGGTCTCCGCGGCTGCTTGGCTCGGACTGATCTCATCCATCATCGCGGCTTCCCCCACTCCGCGGCTCGTGCGCGCATAACCAATCTCCCACTCCCCGCTCCCCCCGCGCCCATGTTTCCCTCCGCCGCGCGCCCTCACTTCCCCCCGCCCCGGCGCTCCCCTCAGAGGACCTGGGTTAGAACTGTCATAGCCTTAGTACTCCCATTCTCTATGTACTCATACCACACATCGGTGCATGAAGCAACAAAGTTCACTCCATACGAGGTGGTTTTCGGATAATTAGCTTGAGATCCATTTACGCCTATGTCCCGCGAAGAACTACTAACTTATCCGACATACGTACAAAATTTAGTAGAACGTTTAGAAGAAATTCGAAATACCACGCAATCAAACTTGGACACGAACAAATTACGATCAAAAAATATTTGCGACCGGAAACGTAACCATGTCATATTCGCGGAAAACGACCTCGTTTACGTACAAAAGGAACCGCGACTTCATAAATTCGATCCGCATTACATAAGCCCTTTCAAAATAAAAAGAGTTACTGACCAGAACAATGCAATATTAATTTCGAATAAGGGCCAACAGATTATTAAACATTTCGATAAATTGAAACATGCTTATATTAAAGATAAGCCACCTTGGCGCCAGTAGAGCGTATTCAATGTGGTTTAAGCTTACAACGGAACGGCGGAAAAGCTCATCTAGTTGACTCCCATAACCAAAGTGCGAACATCTATAAATTTAATTTCTTTTCTTTGTTTTTAATTATTATTTTTAATATTCAATATTATATATTATTTCTAATTCCCTTTCTCATGAGGATCTCACTTGTTTTCAAATAATACTTTGAAAACAATAGAATTCCCACCCTTTTCCGCAATCTCACTTGTTTTTCGTATTTGTAGTAGTCATTTACTAAAAACAATAGAACTCCTCGTGTAAGACATTTCGGAAAGCAAAGTACCACAGCCACCATGGACGGATGTGGCCTGTTCATATTCACGCTCTTATGGACGCGCGTTGCCAGTAACGTCATAGATAGGGACTACAAAATATCGTCGCTAAACCCTAACCCGGGATTGTACTATGAAAAAATTGGACCTCTCCGCGTTTTTCACACCCAATGGAGACTGGTCACGGGCATAGGAGTCGCTGAAATACTGACCTCGCGACCGCAAACCCAGCCTCAAATCAACAGAATGAAGGTGCTTTGTTCAGCATATAACTGGACGTCTTGCCCGGCCGACGCCCTTAACACGGCCCTGCAACGAAAACTCCTCGACGCCAAACGATACGAGGATTTGCTACTCAAGATATTAGGAAAGCCATAGCTTCCCCGCACCAAGCGATCGGTACCACTAGGATTCACCGGATCGCTGCGTAAGGCCCTTTTTGGAACCTTGGACAGCGATGATGCGCAATATTATAATAAGGAAATAGACAAACTTTATAAAGATCAAAATCATCTCGCCGAATTGTTAGGAAGTCAAACATACATTATAAAATCGGAATTTCAGGATATACACGATACACTTAAAACTGTAACGCGCTCCGTGCGAAACATGGGCGATAGAATTAAAGAATTAGCGTTGGGTGTCCGTCAATTAGACGATCGCGAAGCAAAAGTAGAATTAGAATTAGCCTTGTCGTCGTGGACGTTTCTCATGGCCAGGCACGTGGACGAATATGTGACCGCGTTAATCGTAATCACGGACGCGCTCACGTTCGCCAAACTTGGTATCTTACATCCGGCCGTTCTCGCCTAGCCAGCTAGGGCAGACTTGTGAGAGAATTCGCGAAACTACTCCTTATGAATTCCCGCTGACTCCGGAAGAATTAAACTCTGAGCAGCTACAAGGGGTGACCAAATTAAACGTAGTTTATTCACAAGGCCGAATAATTTTGTTACTCGACATCCCTTTACTTGACCAAACTCCCTTCGACCTTTATTACCTCCAACCGTGCCCTTCGTTTCAAACTATATCGACCAATGTCTCTACCCCTATATTCATAAAACCAAGAACAGCATACTTAGCCATCAATCGAATCAACTCTCAATACTTCATGCCCGACGAAAACTACATCGCAGGATGCAGGAACCACCCTTGAATGTACATGTGCGAACTCAGTTTGCCACTCCAGGACTTGGAAAAAGCACCAAGCTGTGAAACGGATGCGTTACTAAAACAACCAAACATCAAGTGGTCTAGCTGCAACATCCAAGCTCTTCCCGGAAGCCGAACCTTTCTCAAGAAGATGATAACACCCAACACCTGGCTATATTCCGTCAAGGATACCCTGGCACTGCAGGTTCGATGCAATAAGCACGCAGCCGAATATGAAGTGCTCCATATTCACATTTCAGCAATCCTGCCAACTTTCACGGAACATCATGTGAAAATTTTAACTGGCTATCAAGAAAAAGAACCACAGGGAACGCTTCAAGATGCCCATGCCAAAGCAAACTCAATCGCATTGGAGGACATAGAGAGACAAGCAAGAGAAATAGCAACCCATTACCGGACCGAAAATCTATCAACATATGTTACCTATGAATTACCAGAACTAGGAGGCACTATTGTAATCATCCTTATTGTTTGGATTGGATGCCGTTTTTTTTAGGGCTCGCCGGAATCAACATCGTGAGCCCCTAAGGGAAGAGACAAAGGTTAATATAGAAATGACACCACACCGCCCTCCTCCTCAAATAATTTCCCGACCCCGTCCTCTAGCAATTACATATTTTCCTCCCGACCTACCCATTATACCATCCACGAGGACAGGAGATAGAGCCCATGTAGAACGAGCGAGAAGTTTCGCGGGTTCCGAGCCGTACTTCGAAATATTCTAAGAAGTACCTTGCTGATAACAGACAAAAACCCCGCGCGCTAGCCCTAAGAACCGAGCCCCACGAAGCGCTCTGCTGCGAAAATTAGATGGTAGGGATAATAATAGCATATAAGGCAGCAATTAGGCGAAGCGAGTCACAGTCGTTATAAAATTTGAATCCGACTATTAGAGAAATATACGCCCCGCGATTCGATGACACGAACCCTTCGTCATCTGCACGCACCCTTTGGGCAGAGATTGTGTGTGCGGCCGGATCCGAGCGTCACGGGAGAAGACGGCCGCGTCTGGGTCTACAAAACCCAGACTCTATGCGGGGCGTGTGCGTCGGTGAATCGGCCGGAGAACTTCGCGGACTACAGGAAGATCCCCGTGCATTAGCTGGTGGAGGAAAGGAGGGCCGTCGCACTTACGAAATGCGTGCAGTGCCGGGAACGGCACTTGAGATGGAAGCTACCCGACAACTGTATCGGCTGCATTCGCAGCATTTTGGAAATGGAGCCCCGTTATCTGCCAGCGTTCCCGATCGTGGACGCACCCAGACTGTTGGAGCCCCCAGCACCTAGGGACGTACCCTGGATTGTCCCAACCGGGGCAGAATAAGAATATAACAATAGGTAATTTCCAAAATCATAAGCACCAAATTGTAATCACTTACAAGTGACGCTACCGAGTAGTAATTGTTTCGGTTTACTTTTATTCGCAGCGGAGCATCGTCAAAGGACCCCCCCCCCCTCATCACTAATTTTACTTAATATTTTTTTTATATTTATACATATATATACAATGTATCCCATTAATTCTTTTTTTTTGCTACATTATTATTATTATTATTCTTTCCGATTTTGTTACATTATAAACTTTATTTCTTTTACTTTGAATGTAACAATATATGCTTTTTTGTCTCCTTCCGCTTAATTACGATTCATTCATTATATTATCACCTTGCGCCCCTCTTAGATTTAGTAGCGTCAACCATACTTTTAAGATGCGTAGTGAAAGTGCACGCATGGACAGCTTCACACTGTTTGACGACGAAACAGCCTCACGAGACTGTTTCGTGTCTAAGTGGGGAGGTGTTACATGGGCCCTTCAGGTCCATTCCGTGCTAGCTGTCCTTGCGTCGCATTGCCAGGCGATTCAGCGGAATCACCTCGTGCGTGACAGTCACGTTGTCACAAAACGTGGAGCGACAGCCGTAGGGACAACGTGACTATCGCCGGTCCGGGCCCAGAAACTTCCAAGAGCGAGCGACAACTGGCGACGGGGCAGTTTCCCCCATTCGCGTGATATGGTGCGAGGCGCGGCTCGCGACGAGGGGACGCACGATTGGCATTCGGGTTTTAGAGTTCGCCCTGAGGACACGCGGACGTGTGGTAGCAACTCTGCGATCTCGCCTTCAGCTTCGATCTAACGCATGACGCGCTCGGCCGTACAAATCAGCCTAAGTGTAACTCCGTCCGATACACCGTGAACGGCCTCGCCGGGAGTGCCTTTACGCGTAGATATGAGACTCCGCGACCGCGAATTAGTGTGGCGTTAAGAGCAAGTGACCAGATTTACGCCAAGTCCACCAACCTTCGAGCGATACCCGAGAACAGCACAGCGACCACGACCTGCGCTAGATTCAGTGACACCGGGCGCACAGAACGATAGACGGCAAGCGTGCCACCCGTTATCACACCGAAACTCTTCGAGCGTCACCCGAGCGCACAGCGATATCAGGGACGGAGCGCCGTCCCAAGGGTATGTTTATTTGACCTACTTACATTAGAATATACTTCACTTATTTTTTTTCCGCTTTAAAATTCCGTGTAACTATTGATTCAACCTCTCTTACTCCCTATCCTTGCATGGTAAGTATAGTCAAGGCGTGCTTTAGCACCTTAACTGAGCAAGAACCCCGTGAATCATCTTAACCGCTCAGGGTGATTCACAAAAGTCCCGTCAGGACGTAACAATACTTTATTAAAATCCACAATAGTTCCTACGCTATTCATCAATTTTATTAGTTTCCCATTGACAATATTTCAGTTCACCAATAAACATACTAAATTAATTTTATTCCAATACCAATAAAACGTGCGTTAAAAATATTGGATCTCTTTGTTCATTCTCGCTAAATTACCATTAGCATTTAAATTTCCTCCAACCAGACTTTCTGTGCTCCCACTTCCTTCGGACACATTTTTTAGTCTCTACACTTACTATAGCAAAAGACCACTCTATTTCTACATGTTCTACGTTAAGTTGTAAATACAATGTGGATTTTATACAGGGTGTAAACTGTATACGTAGCAATATTTTAGGGAGCGGTAGGGGGGGTCCAATGTAACATAAAAGTCCTATGACATAATGTCCGATCAGTCTCCATTTTACATACTCGGGATATCGGAAAAGGGAAACAGGAAACAGGATTTGTTTCTTTATAGCAACTCGAAGACTTTCAGTTTCTCTTCTCTTCGGACCCTTTCGAACCGAAACACGTGGTCTCTGCTGCCTACCTCGAAGCAATGGTTACAGTGGCAGTAAAAGAAGGGAGCGCGGGCTTTTGTTAAAGTGTAGGATGGTTCGTTCGTTGCACTTCTGCAAAGCACGTGTGTCTCGAAAATGTGCTGCCTTCTTTTTACCTAAAGCATCTTGTCCTGGTGGGAGTTAACTCATAATGGAACGAGAGGAACTACTTGGGGAAGAGGAAGTTGTTTGGAAAAAATTCTGTCAGTCAGTTTGCAATCGCGTCAGAGAAGTGTTTTCTACACAAGAGTATTACGCGTTGTTCTGAGCATAAACCTAGAACAACGGAGACGCAACTACTGCTGTACGAGCATTTGGGCGGCTATATCCGCGGCACCGGACGCCAAGTGAAAATTCATTTTCACCAATTTTTATAAGGTACGAACAACGTATTCCGTGAAAAATAAATTAAATGATCAGTGTTAGTAACCGTGCAGTGAAGTGAATATTCCGTATCTACATTAGTCCGATCGCACTTGACGTTGCGACCCTCTTACTTTGGTTGGTGTCGCATACCTGGGACCAGCACTGGATGCATCCGTCGCTGACCAGGACCAGTTCAGTGACCTAGTGACGCAGGTTTTCAAGCTGCAGGTGAATTTCCGAAAGGGTGAGTTTTTGTTACTTTATTAGTGATTATTAGTTATTAAATTTAACGCAGGCTATGGCTTATTTCTGGCGATAATTCTCTAAATTTCCGTACTTAAACTTTGTCTTCGGGGGTTTTAAACAGACTTATTCATTATCAGCAACAGTGTTGGCCGTTATTAAACTACGGATTCTTATCACAATAACGAACTACGATCACGTTTTGTTTATTTCCTGTTACATTACTTTTTTGTTTATGCGATATTTGAAAACGAAATTTACGTATTTCTTGTCCTCTCACTTCAAATAATTATTATTTTCGATTCTGTTTTAAAAGAAATGTGTATTCATTTTTTTACGTTTGACATGATGTTCCTCGATTTATCTTTAACTCGTAATTCACTTTAAAAGACAACCAAACGATGACGAAAGGTATCGATTGCCGTCGTTTTCGCAGAGATCTGATGAGAAATGCGGAGCTGGAAGAGTTTGGTTCTTAACACGTTGAATGCCGCGCTACTTTTACATGGATTGCCCGTGGCGCCACGGTGAATTTCTTATTATGCGATACATATAATGTTGAAATATTATCTGCAATAGATAAGTTACAGTGGATAACAATGTGTGACATGTTAATTGCGATGGGGGTCACCGGTGACCCCCGTGGCGCTGGAGTGCGACTTCGCGCGATGTCTAAGAATAGCGCAACAATCGACGATTGAAAACGTTGCGTTGTTGAGTAATAGTTTCACGATTTTATTCTTTCCGAGAGTGTTAAACAATCAGGTAGCAATGCCGGGAAAAGTTCGAACAGTGCGACGATTTTGCAAACTTTGTTACCAAAAAAATTCAAAGAAGCTAGGAAGAATAATTGCAAAAAACTGTAGCAAAAACGTCGTGACATATTGTGCAGACTGTGCTGGTTCACCCTTTCTTTGTTTAGAATGCTTCAACACGACACATCGTAACGTGCGCGCATAATAAACCTATATTTCATGAATAAATAAAACTATTTTCAGATGTTTTATACTGCATTCATTTCTTCACACCACTACATCAACGACGATAATAATAAACCATTAAAAGTATTGTCATTTGTTTCAATTATATATACTTCTATCAATTTGGGCGCGCCGGTCACCGGTGGCCCCCATGGCGTCACTGCCAAGTTGAGTGCCGGTCACCGGTGACCCCCATGGCATTCAACGTGTTAATAGGTATTCAAACTCCTTCGAGGGTCGAAAGCCATAAATTTGCGGTGAAGTATCGCGGGGTGTTGTCTTCGCCACGGGATACGATGCGGCATCTCCTTGAGTCGAGTCGCTCGAGGATCACTCTTAAGAGTCTTTCCTTCCGAAAAACATACCACTTTGGGAATTACATGAAAGATCAGAAGTCAACACCCTATTTCAATGTGTTGGTCTCACCAATATGCGCGAGCTACTATCCGTTTCAAATGCATGGTGCAAACTTTAGGACATTATTACTGTAAAATGGAGACCGATCGGACATTATTTCATAGGACTTTTATGTTCCATTACTCCCCTACCACCCCCTAAAATAGTGCTACGTATACAGTTTACACCCTGTATATTTATAGATAATCGAAGCAGAAGATGATACAGTGTGATCTACGTTAGAGAAAAAAATTTATTGTGACATAGTATTATATTAAATAAACGATTTTATTCAGCTTCGATCCTCTGTTTGCTTCTTGTATGTTTGCTTCATATCTGGAAACTCAAATTTAAACCAATTTCACCAATCCACTTGTCTTGTAGCTTTGTAGGTGTGCGTAGTTTGGATGACAATATAATATTTCACTTAATATTAATAATTCACCTGAGGGTGTGGAAAAATGATCCAGTCATAATAAACACTACAAAATGTGTGAAATCTCCACTAAATTACTTTTTTTAAAAAAGGGTACAAAAAAGAGCGCCAAGTATATAATCTCATAAAAAAGAATCCCATTTAAAAACATTGTCGTAAATTAATATAAATTTATTAATGTGCTATATTTAACTTTACAAAAGTAATGATATACAACAATTGCGCCAATTATCACAATGACTATTTATACAAAGAAAAAATGTATTCAATAATATTAAGCAGATACATTTTTATACAAATCAATATTTTAATACGTATAAATATTTTACTCAACGTAGTTGGCGCTACTCTCCGAAAAAATGTTAATTGTCTTGACAAGAAAGAAAACAAGACAAGACACCACAGAGACAAGAAAAAAAAAGATTTTAATGCAATTTATGCATATTTATTCAGTTTAGCAACACCAATTCGGAGAGCAGCGCCAAGTATTTTGAATAAAATATTTATTCGTATTAAAATATTGATTTGTATAAAAATATATCTGCTTAATATTATTGAATATATTTTTTCTTTGTATAAATAGCTATTGTGATAATTGGCGCAATTATTGTATATCATTACTTTTGTAAAGTTAAATATAGCACATTAATAAATTTATATTAATTTACGACAATGTTTTTAAATGGTATTCTTTTTGATGAGATTATATACTTGGCACTCTTTTTTGTACCTTTTTTAAAAAATATAATCACATCTGTACTACTACACTTAGCCCGTTTTTAGTAAACTACTTCTTCATTTTCCCGAAAAATGGGCCCCTCAGGACGTTTGCCACCTGAGCCTTTTTCCTTAAATACGCCACTGGGAATAAGAAAAAAGTTTGTCCTCGGACACTACATACGATTGCGGTTGTTGTGGTTATCTCAAAAACAAAAATCAAGGATATACTTAACCCTTCGTGGTCACACGGGGTGTATTGTACCCCAAGAGCAATTTTCGATTTGAAATGTCGCACCTTTACGTCTTCCAAAGGGGATTTATCGCAAAAAAATTATAAAAAACATTTTTAAAAAAATCGGTTTTTCCCACAACCATGGAAAATCGCTAATTTTCAACTACAAATTTTATCATATCAAAATTTATGTTTATAGAAAAAGACTATTAGACCATGACTGTATAAGTATTACGAATGTACAATTATCACTAAAAAGTTAAAAAATTCAAAAATACGAAAGTGGTAACTCAAAAAATGATGCTGGGGTACAGTGAACCCCGTGTGACCAATGTGTGATTATAAGAAGGTGTGACCACGAAGGGTTAATATATATTTGTGTAGTTATAGTTTCACCTACAGAAAATATAACACATCCATAATTAACGAAACGATTTCTGCGGAAAGACGGTAGACTTTTTAGTGCTAAAAGTTTATTTTTACGAATACTGACTTGGTTGTGGGTCAAACGAGGACAAGGTATCCCATAAACGTGTCCTACCTATCTC
Source organism: Andrena chrysosceles (assembly GCA_963855975.1). Lineage (NCBI taxonomy): Eukaryota > Metazoa > Arthropoda > Insecta > Hymenoptera > Andrenidae > Andrena > Andrena chrysosceles. Next base: position 20,626,872 of record OY979769.1, on the reverse strand, counting down.
AAGTGGATTGGTCCATGAGTTTTCTTATAAATCGTGGGCGCCAGCTTTAGAAATACAATTTTGAGAAAAACGCTTTTAATGTCCCAGGCAGCACACAGACATCTTAAACACATCTTAAAGACGTCTGAAGCCAGACGTCTTTAAGACGTCTGTAAACGTTGTTTTCACGTCTTATACAAGTCTTCTGCACGTCTTATGTCACGAATCAAGACGTCTTAAAGATGTTTTTACGACGTGTTACAGACATCCTTAAGATGTCTTTTCTCAGACGTGTTACAGACATCTTTAAGATGTCTTTTCTCAGACGTGTTAAAGATGTCTTTATCAGGTCCAGGTTCGGAAAAAATTGACGGTGACGAGAGGAATCGAACCCAGGACTTTCCGTTTACGAAGCAACCGATATTCGCACCTACCCAACATAGTTCATTATAAACCGTTCCAAATTCTAGGTATATATATAGTATTAATTGTTTATAAAAACGCGCATTACAGCGAAATAATCTACGGAATATTGTTATTAAATGTCTTTATTGGACCATGACAATTATGATATAACAATAATTGTGAATAGGCGAGGTTCAGCATAAGTGCTGCTCTACAACCTAACCTAATATACAGGGTCATCGTTTAATCCTGCAACCCGCGCGCGCGGGAACTTGTAAAATCGCAACACCCCCTCACGGACGCATTCCACTACAACCATGCACCGGCCCAGCTGCCTGCGACCGCTGGACAAGAGTGATGCCCGAGCTTCGAAAATTTTAGCGTCGCAAAGAGCTACTTAGGTATTGGGAATTACCCGGGCCAGGTAATCGAGCCGCGCTCTGCTTTTATGATCGGTTTACCACTCGCACCACAGATTACTGCGAGTAATCGCAGTGTAATAATGTCAACTGATCTCGTACCCGTCTCAATTTAACAAATTTTAGCTATGACAGGGTTGACCGCGGCGATATACCCTTGTACGGAGAGATTTTTCGCCACCTGTTTGTAAAAGCCACAATAATGGCACATCGTTCCAAAAAATGACATTAACGGACGCCGGTATAGGCATGGCGTTGAGTAGCTAAAACATTCAAACACAAAAATTCTAGAAAAAAAATTCAAACACCGCTACAATCAAAGACACGTCGCATTAGTTACCCCTTACGTCTGATCTAGGTATGCACCGCATTAAGGATAAAATCATAAAAAAGAAATCCAGAACAATAGATTCTGAGGTCTGCAGAACTAACACATAATTGAATAAAAATTTAATTTTTCAATTTATGAATGTAATGATACAAAAACAACTAGCCTATTGTCTATCAACACCACGAATTTTAAAAACAGCGTTAAATACATTATCAAATAAACAGTTTCCAACAGCTTTTTAAACAATTATGGTTAAAAAAATTGATAAAAGGAAAACTAAGTAAACTTAAAATATGTTAAATTATCCATCATTAAGAGGGAATAATTTTTCCTCATTTTTCGGCGCAAATTGCATACCGATATCTCTTACAGTTCAAAAGTTATACGAAAAAGGCTCCAAATGTTTAAACCGTGGCCGGGAAATTCTGAATAGTTCTTTGCAACGTTAATTTGAAAGAGACCAGCCCAAAATTCTCGAAGCTCGGGCATCACTGCTGTCCAGCGGTCGCTAGCAGCTCTCCGAACGCCGGGACGGTGCATGGTTGTAGTGGAATGCGTCCGTGAGGCGGTGTTGCCATTTTACAAGTTCGCGCACGCGCGGCTTGCAGGATTAAACGATGACACTGTATTTCTCTGTCGGTGGGTAGTGCGTACGATGACTTCGGACATGCAGGTACCGTCGTCAACCGCCAACTCGCGGGACAAAATGGTCATAAACCGCGACCCTGACGAGACGCTCCGGCCGATCAGCCTGATTAGGTTTTGGCAACCAGATGTGTCATTTTCCACCTCTACTTCATCAAGAAGGAGAGGGGTCCTCCTTCGCCCACGAATTCACACAGGGAAGGTCCCCCCTCTTTGAGGAACGATGTTTTGCATTGTGTGTTTCATAATTATATTAAACCAACAATTACTTTCATATTATGTTCTCTTCTTCATACAATAAAGAGAAAAATATGAAATAGTTCAAAGTGGAAACCTTATACCAGGTATACCAGGTATACCAATACCAGAAGTTCAGACAGTACAAGGTTTACCACTTAACGAGCTACGCTACAATCTTAATTAATAGGTCTATCTCACGTTAATTTTTCCCCTACGCGATTCACACAATATATTGTGCAACCTTCTAATATGATCCACAAACGGTCAGTAATATTGTGCAATATTGAATATTGCGCAATAATATTGAACGTCTACAGACCGCTTAACGCCCATCGGGCGATTCGTGGATTGATATCCTTCTTATTGAGAGCCATTTTCAGAGAGTCGCAGTCCGTGACAATCTTAAATTTAATTCCGTGTAGATATACGCGAAAACGTGGCAACGCATAAATTATTACAAGAGTTTCGAGTTCAAAGCTATGATAGCGTGCCTCGCGTCAAGTTGTTCGCTTCGAGAAATAAAATATAGGGTGAAACTTCAGATCCCTTTTTCTCTGCAACAAAGTCGACCCGAATCCTATTGAACTCGCATCACAGTGGAGCTCAGTTACGTCTTTCGGACTATATATGGCCAATAATGGTCCAGAAATTAATTGTGTCTTCAATGTGTCGATCGCACGCAATTCTGGTTCACTGATGTGAAACTCTACACCTTTTCGCAAAAGATCATACAGTGGTTTAGCAATAACAGCAAAATTTTTAATGAACTTTCTAAAGTATGAGCACAGACCGACGAAATTTTGTATGTCGCGTACGCATTGTGGAACGGAAAAACGTTCTATCGCTTCGTGACCACTCTTTGCAGGACTAACGCCGTGCTGCGTAACTATATATCCTAAATTTTCTATCTTAGTAAACAAGAAACGAAATTTATCTAATCTTAACTCTAACTTATTTTCGACTAACAGTTTGAACACTCGTTTCAATACAGTGAAATGAAACTCAAGATTTTGTGTTGCAATTAATAAATCGTCCATGTAAACTACAACGTCCACAGATTTAATCAATTCTGCGAAAACAGTGTCAATAAATCTTTGAAATTTAGAGGGGGCGGTCTTCAGGCCAAATGGCATTTTTAGGTACTCGTATTGCCCTAGCGGTGTAATGAATGACGTGTACTTTATGGACTTCTCGGCTATGCCGATGTGATGAAAACCTTCTCTCAAGTCCAGTGTCGTGTAATACCTTTTGTCGCGTAAAATATCTAACAATAAGTGATCTTCTATAAGTGGAAGAGAGTAATTATCTCTAGCGATGATTTTATTCAGAATTCTGAGTCGACGCATAATCTAATTGTACCGTCTTTCTTAACCACCAAAACGATGGGAGAGGCATATTCTGAATCGCTGGGACGTATAATTCCCCTTCGTATTAAATCGTCTAAAATTATGCGTAATTTCTCCTTTTCTACTGTGCCCCGATGGAAAGAAGTCGGTCCGGGTTCTTCGCTCTCATTGGCTCCCGCCGCCCGTGTCCCGTTTGCTTACTTTGTATTCGTCGACGTTGTCGCGCCACCCAACAGGAGTATACTATTTGGACCCTACAATTTCTCAACCGACTTCTTTTCATCGGGGTACAGTACATAAGACATCCTACGGGACCCAACATGAAAAGGCTTTGTATCATGAAGCACAATGACAAATTTGGTTTTCGTTGTCGGTGTATCCGGTCGCTTTGGCTTGACATATTCCGATACAAACAAATTCTGTAATCTTCTTTGATCCTTATGGTTTATCTCGACGTTTATTATTAGTTTGTCGCGGATACTATTACTTTCATCCACTTCAATGTTTAAAATTTCTGCTGAGGCATTGCCTACGTCGTCTATCAGATCACGCTTGGTTAACGCGAAACTAAATGTCTTTAACGTGTCCCTGCCTAACACGACAGGCATCAACATTGTATCATTTGGGAGAACGCTGAGTACAACGTTTTTTATGTCTAGAGTTACATCCGCATTGATCTGGCCCTTAATCGTTAATTCAGATCCATTTATGCCGCAGAACCGCTTCATACAATTTGTGTTTTCTTGCGTGTGGTCTGTTACAAATATCTCTTTAATAAAGCTTACCGGACTTCCGGTGTCCAGCAAAGTTTCGAGACAGAGCGTATATGGCCGATCCGATATGGTCATCTCGTACTTTACTTCTTTAAGAAAGCTATCATCGTCCGCGTATCGTACTGTGGTAACCGTATTACCTTTTTCGGGGCAATTTTTTATCTGATCGTCGCTTCCGCCGCATGCATAGCAGGTCCCACGTTCTCGCTTTGGTTGTCGGCACTCCCTTGTGATGTGTCCATTTTTGTGACAGTTGTAATAACGCAGTGGCTTCTTTGGTTTTGTTCCTTCTTCCGCGGAGTCTTGTTTGGACGGATGAGCTTCTCCTTCGTGGTTACCTCTCGTCTAGTGGTAGTCTTCTCTCCAGGCAGAGACAGCTTTTTGAATGCCTCCATCAATAAAGCGGTGCTGGCAAAATTCGGCATCCTCGCCTGATTCTGCAGTTGCGTGTCCTCGATGCCATCGATGACATAGTCCACCAATTCGTCGTCGGGCACCGATGTTTTGCTCGTTAATAGCAGTTTCTCGTGTGCGTAATTCGAAAAGGTTTCGCCCTTTTTCCACCTTCGCTGTTCGAATGTCCTCCTTAGTTGCAACTTACTCGGTCGGTGATCGTACATTTTCTTCAGCTCTTGCAGGATTTGCTCGACGCTGAGTTGCAGATGCTCAGGTTTGGCTTGAAACCACGCTGCGACCTTGTCCTTCAGCTTGCTTACGATTAGGATTTTAGTCTGTCCCTCGTCAAGCGTGTACGAGTCGACGCGCTGTTCGCCCTGCGCTGGTTCAGGGATACATCCATCGGGGAAAACGGTCATTAGTCTAGCGACCAAGTCTGCCTTCGCTCCTGATGTGTTCAGACCAGCTTGTCGAAGCTTCTCCTTCAGCTCGTTCACCGATAATTCACTCATGTTTTCCATGGTGATACGTCAGCGTAATAGACTTCCCAACAAAGCACTGTCGATGACCAGTGACGCCAAGCACGTAAATGGTTCACTAACAAGGGGAGTCCACAGTGAGGTAGTCATCGATTTTGATGAGCCTTGGCACGATGAATCTATATCGAAAATAAGTAAATACGTGTCCGAGCGTTACTGCCATTGGGCCTTAATAACAGAGATAATTGCATGTAAATTAATAAACATTCCATAGCGCCGATGGAAAACATAAAAGCCATAATCTCAGTTTAAGAATATGCCGTGGAGCGTTCAGTATGACGTCGGCGTGGTGTTGTTGCGGTCCTGAGTTCGATTCCGCCTGTGTCTGTATATTTATTTCATACTTTATTTTTTTCACACTTTATTTTTTCCACACTGTATGAATAGTGAGACGGTGACCGTGGGCGTTTTAATTGGTAAAATTCCACACTACCCTGGCGCCCTCGCGGGATTCCCCTCTGGAGGTGTCGGGGTGTCTTTTGAAGATTTCCCCACGTTTAAAAAAAAAAAATAATTGTATTTATACATTTAAAAGAATTAATGAACGTTACTACCGTTACCTTTTTTCTCACTATTCATACAGTGTGGAAAAAATAAAGTATGAAAAAAATAAAGTATGAAATAAATATACAGACACAGGCGGAATCGAACTCAGGACCGCAACAACACCACGCCGACGTCATACCGAACGCTCCAGGGCATATTCCTAAACTCAGGTTATGGCTTTTATGCTTTCCATCGGCGCTACGGAATGTTTAATAATTTACATGCAATTATCTCTGTTATCAAAGCCCAATGGCAGAAACGCTCGGACACGTATTTACTTATTTTCGATATAGATTCATCGTGCCAAGGCTCATCAAAATCGATGACTACCTCACTGTGGACTCCCCTTGTAAGTCACCAGCACGGTGTAAGAAGGAAAGGTGGTCCGACTCCATCCCCACTCTTGTGATCTAAAGTGTGTAGTTCCGCCAAAGCCCGCTATGTTCGCTAGTGAGACGCGTACCCGTCGGTGAGAGTTGTTACTGATGTGTGTAGAGCAACAGCGCCCCCACGCTGTCTACAGTATGTACATGTGTATATACGTGAGTCTATGCACACAGTAACACCTCTCACCGACGGGTACGCGGTCTCACTAGCGAACATAGCGGGCTTTGGCGGAACTACACACTTTAGATCACAAGAATTCAGTAGTGGGGGTGGCGGAGTCGGACCACCTTTCCTTCTTACACCGTGGTCACCAGCAACGTAACCGCATAAATCTGCACACACGTCGCTCAGTACCCGATCCGAATCCGCATTAGTTTCGCAACGTAACAATGCAACGCACGAGGCCTTCTACACGTGTGCCACTGACTGCACGACGCCACCCAAGAATGCGATGCAACTACGAAAATGATCAAATGCAGCGTAACGCAATAAAATCCGCGGAATACGGCACGTAATAATACAGGCACTGAACCGCTAACCAGAGGATAGGGCACTTTATCCCACTGCTGAGATTGTAAGGGAATAGGGAAAGGTTAATGAAACTCAGCCGTGTCGTTCGTTCGGCTGGTTAGCAACAACTGCTTTATTCGACGTGTCGGTTGCGGACGGAGGCCCACGTCGATCGTCTTCTATTTTCAGCTAGACGCTCCACGGGGAACGCCATGTCGCTTGGCGCGTTTTGCAAATAATTCTGTTCTTACATATGTATAGGGTAAAGGCAGGTAATATGGAACACCTGATTTCAAAAGTTTGTCAAAAGCAGGGGAATTTGTGTTTTTTAATAAAATTGAAACGGGGCGACGAATGAACTAATGCATAATCATATTTACATAATCAAATATAAAAAAATTCAATGGTTTTGCAATTATAATAAAAAAAAACTAAAAAGAGTGAAAATCAGCCGTTCGAAACAATAGATCTTAATATGGAACACCTAGGAAATTTGTAAAGAAAATTAAAAAATCTTTACTTTCTTTTGTTAAAAATGAAGATTTATTAAGTAAAAGATACAAATAAATAAATATACGTCATTTTTGGAATTTATTCCTATTTTCTGCGTCTCCTACACGTTGAGCACGTGAATAAATACGTCGGAAGCTCCACATTCTTTGTGTGCCCCCTGAATGCAGCGAATACATTGGGTCTACTTTTCATTGTCATTATTTTTATAATTACCATCACAAAATAAGCATTCAGCATCATCGTCGATATCGTCATTATCAAATTCGTATATGTTACTCGGTATGTTCCATATTACGTGCACACCTGTTCTGACAAGAAATTAAGAATTATACTAAGAAAAAAGTAGGGGGAACCACGTGACGTGCACGAGAAAATAACGTGTGTATGCAGACAGGCGAAAGAAATAGAAGAAAAGTGTGGAAAAAGTGCGCAGAAAATTACGAGGTCGGTTGGAAAACGAGGGGAGTAGACAAGGTTCCGGTGGATAGTATAATCGACAGATAATAAAGAGTGGAAGGGTGAGATAAAAAGTGAAGAAGAGAAGAGAAGATGTGAAACGAATGCACGAAGTATAAGATACGTGGCAAGGAGAAGTGACATCTACGGGAGTGGAAGAAGTAAGAAGACAAAGCGGAGACAGCAGTAGGTAAATAAGAGCGAAGACTCCAATGAGCCGAGCAGGCGAAGGCGAGGAACTGCAAAAGGAAAGGAGAAGAAGGGGAAGACCAGCGTTGGCAGAACAGCTGGGAAGAAGAAGAGCAGACAGCGAAGGCTCAATACTGGACTCATTCAAGAGGAAACGGGAGGACGAGGGGAAGCAGGAGAGGTTAAGGGCCGAAAAGGAAATAGAGGAAGAATTCTTAAAAGCGAGGAAAGGTGGGGAGGTCGCCTCCGACGAAGAAAACCGAGGTAGTTATACGAACTGCAGAGACGCCAGACAGCCTGAAGGCAGAGCAGGAAAAAGAAATGGATGCAAAATTAGACAAATTGATGGAAGCTGTGCTGGAAGTTAAGGAAGACATGGAAGAGTTGAGAAAAGATAATAGAGATCAGAGGCAGGGAATGCAGGATCTGAGGGACGAGTGGAAGAGTAGGGATGAGATATGGGAAAAGGAAAGGAAGGAAATGGGAGCAAGGATAGAAGTACTGGAAACCAAGAAGAATCAGGCAGAGGGACTGACAAGAAGACTGGAGGGGCTGGAAAGGAAGGCAGAGGCTAGAGAGAAAAGAGAGAGAAGAAATAATGTTTCCCTAAGGGGAGAGGATTTACCGCGGAAAGAGACGCCGAAGGATACGGTGGAGTATGTGTTAAAGCACGAATTGCAGGTAGAAGCAGAAATCGAGGAAGCCTACTGGGTCGAAAAGGGAGAGAAAAGAGGGCTGTTGATAGCGAAGTTGAAAAACTGGCAACAGAAAACAGCAGTAATGCTAAAGAAGAGTACATTGAAAGATAAGAGGCTGTTTATTGCCAATGACCTGGCGAAAAAGGAAAGGGAGATACCAAAAAATATTAAAGATATTGCTAAGGCAGAAAGGGAGCAAGGGGCAAAGGTGAAAGTTGGGTACAGGAAAGTAGAAATCAACGATAAGACATTTATTTGGAAAGAGGATGGTGGGCTGAAAGAAGTAAATTTTTGGAGTCGACAAAGTTCTGTGAACCTCTAAATTATTGGAGGATCCCAGAGCTTAGAAGGGCAACGAAAGCACGACAAAAGGCAGTACTAACACTGCTGGGAGGCAGTACTAACACTAACAGATATGCGGGGAGAGGTGGTACACAGAATTGGGAAAGGAATAAGAAATCAAAGAGAAATAGATACATTTAAAATAGGATACTGGAATGTAGCAGGATTATTCAGCAAAGATAAACAGTTTTCGGATTTCTTAAAAAAACTCGATGTAATAGGATTAGTAGAAACGTGGATTGAAGAGAAGCAATGGGAAGGATTGAAAGATAAGTTGCCACAACAATTCTCATGGAAATGTAAATATGCCACCAGAGAGAGAAAAAAGGGAAAGCGACAGGCGGAATTATCACAGGTATAAGAAAGGGCATCGAAGAGGAGGAATCGAACGCAGGAACGGAACATATCCAAGAGAGAAGAATCAGGATACAGAATGAAAAATCGAGAGTAATAACAGTGTACAGCAAAGATATGAAGGGGACGAAAGAAGAGCTAGATCAGATAATAGAAGAGAGGGAGGTGGAGAAACTGATAATCGGAGGAGATTTCAATGCGAGAATTGGACAGGAAGGGGGCGATTTTAGAATAGAAGAAAAGCATGATGTAAGGAGATCAAAAGGCAAAGTTAAGAACACAGAGGGAAAGTTGTTATTAGAGATTGTGGAGGAAAGAGGATGGAATATTCTGAACGGAAATATGGAGGGAAATGATAAAAGAGGGTATACATACACGGGGCCGAGAGGCAGCACGGTAATTGATTGTATAATAACAACTGTCGAGGCGAAAGAAGATATAAAAAAATTCACAGTGGAAGACAGAGTTGAGTCAGACCATATGCCTCTGATAGCAGAACTATATAGGGGAAATAAAAGGAGAGAACGAGAGGGAAATCAGGAGGAGGGGTGGAGAGAGAGAGAAGAGTCTGGACGTAGAAGAAATGGGAGGAAAAATAAATAATGCAGTACGGAAAGAAGAAGTAAAAATAAAAAAATGGAAATTGAGAAGGTTTAAGTGGTGGAATTCGAATTGTACAAAAAAGAAAAGAGAAGCCAGAAAAGCACTGAGGAACTGGATAAGGGGCAAAGGAGACAAAGAAGACTACCGGAAGAAAAGAAGAGAGTACAAAAAAGTGTGCGAAGAAAGGAGAAGGGAATGACAAGAAAATACAGAAAATGAGATAATGCAATTAAAGGGAGAAAATCAAATATGGGAATATATAAATAAACAAAGAAAGAAAAGAATAGGAATCTCCAATAAAATAGATTTAAAAGAATGGAAGCATCATTTTAAAACATTGCTAGAAGGTGTCGACTGTAAAAAAGAAGTAGGAGAGTTGGAAGAAATAGACAACACGGAAAGAGAAGAGGAAGAGGAAATAACAGAAGCAAAAGTAAAAGAACAAATCAGGAAATTAAAAAAGAAGAAAGCAGCAGGAGGGGAAGACAAAATAGAAAATGAAGCCTGGATTTACGGTAACGTGAAAATAGTAAGAAAGATCACAGAAATTTTCAATAAAGTGTGGAAGGGAGAAGGATTCCCGGAGAGGTGGAAAGAAGGGGTGATTTCACCAGTATTTAAAAAAGGAGATAGAGAAAGGGTAAGCAACTACCGGGGGATAACGATCCTAAACACAAAATATATGCTATGGCCCTAGAAACAAGATTAAAAGAGGAATTGGAAAAGAACTACATAATACCAGAAATGCAGGCAGGATTCAGGAGCGGTAGGTCAAAAACAGATAACATTTTTATTCTGAACTATGTAGCTAACAGAGAAATACAGAAGAAAGGGGGGAAGCTGTATACCTTTTTCGCGGACTTAAGCGCTGCATTTGACAAAGTGGATAGAGTAAAACTACAGAACATCATGAAGAGAAAGGAAATAAGTAAACGCTTCAGGATCAGAATCGGCGAAATTTACAAAGAAACAAGAAATACTATAAAAGCAAACGGAGAAATGTCATCCAAATTCTGGACAACAAAAGGGGTACGACAGGGATGCCCACTGAGTCCAACGTTATTCACAATATATGTAGCGGACTTGGAGGAAACCATGAGGAAAAACCAAGCAGAAGGAGTTAGAGTAGGAAAAGAAAAAATCTGGACGCTAGCATATGCGGAAGATATAACGTTACTAGCAAATGAACCAAAGGATCTTAATGTCATGATATGAAGATTTGGAAAATACCTTGAAAGGAAAGGGTTGCAACTGAACGCAGAGAAATCTGAGGTGCTGATTTTCCATAAAGGAAGAGGAAAGAAGAAGAGAGAAGAATGGGGCTGGCAGGGACACAGTCTGGAAGAAGTAAAGGAGTTCAAATACTTAGGCTATAATTTCCAGAAAAATGGGGGCAGAGAGATGCATATAAGGGAAGTCATAAAGAAAGCTAGAATAGCAATGGCGCAGATATGTGGAATAGGACAAAGAATGTTCAAGAACAATTTTGAGAGAACAATGAGAATATTCAGAAGCATAGTAAAAAGTATCTTGCTGTACGCGTAAGAAATTTGGGGATGCAGAAATGGGGAAGCAGAAATGGAAGAGAAAATACAGGAGAGATACATAAGGTGGACTTTAGGTTTGAACTTCAATACACCAGCATATCTAATTTTGGAGGAAACAAAAACAGACAAAGTAAGGATAGAAGTGGGGAAAAGAGCAATAAAATATGAGGAGAAAGCGAAACGGCTGAATAAGAATAAAATTGTATAAGAATGCTGGAGGGAAATGGACGCAAAGCAAGCAGAGAAAAAGTCGATATGGGAGGAAATGAGAGATTCATACTACAGGCGCAAAATGATGGATATGCAAGAAATGGAAATAGAAAGAAGCGGAGGAAGTGAGTTTGCTGAGGAACTAGCGCAAAGAGACAGGGCAGAGCAGGTTCAATGGCAATACGACAGAATACAAGGAGGCAGATACAACACACATTACACAGAAATCAGAGATAACCAGAGAGCAAATTACCTTAACGGAAACTACAGAGGCAGAGACCAAAGCATGATTGCAAGGTTCAGATGTGGGAACGAAGAGCGGGGAATCAAGTACTGGAAAGAGGAAAAAGAGACAATATGCAGACTATGTAATCGGGCTAGAGAGACGCTGGGTCACATGCTACAAGACTGTAAGGAGCTGAAAAGAGAAAATTCAACGATCAGAGGGAGAAGAAGAAGGAGCGGAGTGGATGCGAATGGTTCTAGAAAAAAGGAGAAGAAAAACGAACAAGATGAAGGAAGAAGTCAAAACGAAAGCACGATCTTCAATTAACAGTCCCAGAAACACTTACACACAGAACACATGTAACCCCATTTTGTGGCCGAAAAGCGAAAAATAAACCTATTTACTACTACTAAGAAAAAAGTAACTTTATTGGTTAACTTTTGTTGAATAATCATGAACACACGTATTTATTGATAAATTATACCAAAATAATACTTTATAACTTACTTTCACTACAATATTTAACTATTTGATGCACTTTTTAGAAACTTTTACACCCCATGAAAAATATAAACGTTTCTTTTTCAATGATGGATGCCCGACTGAGGCTCAATTGTCAGTATCATCGTCTATTGTATCTAGGGATCTAATATACACGATTGCCTGAACAGTTCGTTATTTATTTATCGAAATTTTACAAAGTTCCATATTACGTGCCGTTCCATATTACCGCCTTTACCCTATGCGACGTCCGTACACACTGAACGCAGATAAAAGAAGGCCCTACCTTTTCTGGAACGCAAGTATGGGATTATTTTTCAGATCATTCATATCGATTCGTTTGCCTTTCTCCTTGATATCCGGATGTTTTCTACATAACAGCCAACCAACATGCGCAAAAAAAAATCCTCTCGTTGCGTTATGAGGATCTGCATTTGTCTCGCTATATTTGTGGTGAAGTCTATGATCCCTAGCCCAGTCAACTGCAGCATCCTGTTGACGAAAAGAACAGAAAGAATTAAGTTAGATCCATTTGAGTCTAATCACATTATATTATTGTATATACATAAACATCCAAGTCTGTTCATCCATTATAATCATTTAGCAGATACTTCTGAATCCATGTGTTCGCTTGAACTTTGTATGAGTTACATTGATATTTCGTAGAATTTCTTTCTGGCGCGCCGACAGCAGAAACGCTTAAAACATTTAGAAATCGGAAATGAATAATGAGTAGGGGAAGGAGAACAGAGTTACGGATTCAATTTTACTTTAATCAGAAGAAATCGATGAATATATGCATATTATGTGTTAATGACTTTGGTACAAGTTCGAGATATTGTAATAGGTAGGTACTCGAAAATTGGGTCGAGGGATTATCAATTGCTTCAAATTGATCCGCACCACATTCAATTACAAATGTAATCAAATTATAATTATAATTAATTTCAGCTATATGAATCGTATCTGGTAATGACAGTAAGCTATATTACGATAAAATTAATGTACTTATCTTATAAATCAACTGAAGTGTTTATACGCACAATGTGTAAGATGTTGTCTTTGTACGGAGTCAAAACTGTATGTATTTATCGGAAATGTTAACTCCGTTAACATTTCCGATAACTACATATACAGGGTGTTTGACTGCAGGCGGTAAACATTTTCGGGGGTGATTCTACAGGTCAAAATCAGATTTTATCATTTTTAATATCAGGCTTCGTTTTCGAGAAAATTGACTTTGAATTTTAGTTACATACGCGTGCACCAAAGTACCTACACTTTTTTGGGCCTAAGTCCGGATCCAGAGTTAAGTGCGTATACGTTGAGTAAAGCTGAGCGCGCACGTTTATCGTAATGTGGACATGTCAAACTGGGTCTAGGCTCGAATACGTCTGAAGCCGAGTTCGAACCTGAAGGCGTATACGGCGAGTAGGCTGAGCGTGCACGAATAACGCATGCGGAGGGGTCCAAATTGCTACCTGTGTTTCGCCAACTGTTTCTGTGCTCTGCTCGCTTCGCATTCGTAAACATTACATCGATGGAATAAGTCCACATTGCCAGGGTGTATATACTCAAGAGATAAGGGATCCGTTTCGAATTTTGAGGGAGGACGATGCAGCCGCGACCACCCGCATTTATCGAAATACCCGTTTTGTTCCTGTGCCCAGTGATGCCAGAATCGTGGGACGTGGGACAGAACGCTTACCCCCACTATGACCTACCGTCGTCTCCCACTATGGCCTACCGTCGTCCCCCACTTTCTTTCCATCACACTGCACACAAGCATATCCCTACCCTTGTCGGTGTGCACGGCAGCCCAACAAGCAGCTCATACGGACAGGAGTAAAAATATGCTTGTGTGCAGTGCGGTGGGAAGAAAGTGGGAGACGAAGGTAGGCCATAGTGGGAGACGACGGTAGGTCATAGTGGGGGTAAGCGTTCTGTCCCACGTCCCACGATTCTGGCATCACTGCCTGTGCCCCCTTCACAAGACATCTTGCCAGTTTTGCACAGACAGTAGCAAGGTCGTAAAATCGGTAGCATGTTAAAACGAACATACTTCGGTCATTGGGCCAAGTGAAGTGACAGAAATATTACAAGACAAGGACTATGGCCTCATTCTGTGTCAAAGAACCATTGCTCGGTAGTAAAATGGGCCTATTGCTCCGATCGCTAAGCAAATGTTCCAAAATACGAGTAGTTTATTGCGGGATCATATTCCTTCCAAGCGATGAACGTCTTTTCGTGTAGTATAAACAATTACAAAACTGTTTACATCTCTTTGGCGTAAACGACTGTGACCAGAATGGTAATTTTTTAGAGGAAAGCTCAGACGTAACAAAATCTGTTGTACGCGTCTGTTGTAAATATTAAGTTATTAACTTTAGAACAAATCAAATACATGTTAATACATTCATAACCACAATTTCACACTCTTTCGAAGTTAAACATAAAAAATTCAACATAAAATTCCAAAGTCGTCTTTCATAATTAAAAGAAGAAAATGATCGAAGTCCATACATTAATACCTTCGGAGATAAAAATTCATTTGTGAAGACAGTTTTCGTAAAAATTGACAAAAACTGAGAACTTCTACCCCCTCACCTTATTTTCATATGGACTACAATATATTTCAATATGATCAAAATCTCAGACATCCAGATATAAAAGTAATCGGGTTGGTGTGAGAAAGCCCCTACGTGATTTGAGAAATGTATCTCATCTGCTTCTATCATACACGCTGAGCACAATGCACACCAAACTCTGTTGTGTGGAAGAGGACACCAATGGACGGCTCAGGCCTTGTGCCTTCGCCAGCATGCGCGAGTCAGATCGTATACGTTCAGTAATCGCGAATGACACGTCCACAATAGCATACAGGGTGTCCCACGGTAGACTGGACAGCGCGATATCTCCTAAAGTATTGGAGATACAAATATTTAAAAAAATAGGGAATTGCATGGTTCGAGGGGGCCAATTAATTAGCGCGGACGAATTTTTTTTTCGATTATTATTTTAAAAGATACGATGGCCAAGTTCAGTTTTTTAAATGGAACTATTTTTTTTGAAGTCCTAAGTTGATAGTGCGTTCTAAGACAAATTCAATAAGCTTCAATGTATACACTTTATTTCCACTGGTTTTTGAGATATTGCGCTTGCAAATTTACTGATTTTCACTGCAAGAAAGCCCTCTGGAATAGCAAGGACCGAGGGCGGTCTTGCTGGCGTCACGAGTGGCATTGCCCGTTGAAACAGATACCTACCTGCCAATGGTCTCCGCCAGAAATGGCAGGCCCAAAGGCTGGACAATTCTTTTCCGTCAGAAATGCTACTTAGGTAGGTACATCTGCGGTATCGAGAAGCGCATCGTTACTCTTATTTCGCACATGCTTCTACGCTCGGATGGCCGGTTCTTTTGGGAGGGATGCAAGTTGAATTGGTTAGATTAGGAGGTGTGAAAGTTGCTAGACAAAATTTCAACCATGGGGAGCAGATTGTATTAGAACCAATCGGATTTACATCCCTCACAAACGGCTGCTCTCTTGAAGAGGCCCTCTTCACAGCAATACCTACTCCCCAATGCCCACCTTCTCTCGCACGGAAACCTCCACGCATGCTTTTGTTTTGATATCGAATCTCGTGTTTATACTCGAGAGGACCACGCATCGACAGCGGGCTACCCATTTCCTTCCTTGCGTCTCTCCACGAGGCGTATTGACGGTGGATTGTAGGAGCGTAGATATCTGGATGCCAGTTATTGAATTCAGGAGACGATAGAAACACTTTATTACAAAACACACATGTACTATAATTAAAGTAAATCGTATTCCTCTCGGGCAGGAGTACTGATAATGATCGAACTTGCGCCCCACTTCGCGCAGACTGATTACACGAAGGGTAGTCGGGTCACACACTGCACAAATGATAGAAGGGTAATTCTGGAGCAACGCCCGTCAAGGAGATGCAGCTTGGTACCCCGTGGCGAGGACAGACCTTCGCAGTGTCTCTACCGATGTTTATGGCTTTTTCCGGAAAAAGGTGTGAATCCTGGGCCGAACGTAGCGAATTGAGGTCGAGCCTCCGCAGTCGAGGGTGAAATATCCATTACAGCGTATTAAGAAATTCTTTTCTTCATCGTATCGAGAGGGAAGTGACGCCAATGGTTTCCTTATGTTTTTCTGACGAAAATCATACCAAATATCATGCAAATCGGACTACTTTGACACAAGCTATTTGTATTCCCCATGTAAAAGTTGTCCGATTTACACGACATTTGTAATGATTTTCATAAGAAAACCCCAAGAAATCCATCGGCGACACTTCCATATCCATACGACAAAGAATAAATAATTATTTTATTTCCTAAACAAATACAGGGTAATTCTGGAGGTACTTTTATTTTATTTTACTTTTATTTTATTTATTTCTGGAGGAATTTTATGGCTTTCGACCCTCGAAGGGTTTGGAATATCATTAAGGTCTGCGGACACATATCCGTTCCGTGTCAGTTCCGTGTCAGTTCCGTGGTCGTAAAAGGTATCGGTTGCTTGTTTTGGAATGGAGCAGCGCACACTTGTCAGTTCCGTGAAATTCGACGGCCTCTCCGTACCCGTCAGTTCCGGGCCGTCAGGATCAGTGTTAAAAAATATCGTTTGCGTGTTTTACAATGGAGCAGCGCACACTTATCCGTGTCACGGATGTCAGCAGATGTCAGTGTAGAACCCCTTTCCGCTCAGTGAAACTAAAATTTGGTTGCCAACGACATTTGGGTGTTTGGACTGACGGAGTCTTGAAATCACGGAAAGGTGAAAGGGACGACCTTTTCTTATGACCGTGAAAGGTTCTCGAGTCGAAGCTCTCGAACCACGCGCTTTGGGAGTCCTAGACCCTAGAGTCATAAAAACAAGGACAACAATAGGCCGCTCAGTAATGAAAATGGGAATTTCTATAATTAATATTAGATCTTCATACAAATACCACCAATGGATTGCTGGAGTTTTTGCAATGAAAATGTTACCAAACATGATATAATTCTGATCATTATTAATGATTGTAATGAAAAGAGTTTTGTATTTGAATTTTGCTTGGTAAGATAGACGGTATGATCGGATGCATGCATGCTGGGTGTTAGGAAATGGAGCTGGATATGCGTTTCAACAGGACGTGCAAACTTTAGAGCTTTTTCACACAGCGATACATGCATCGCGATATGTGTATGATGCGTACCGATTTTCAATTGTTGATTATAGCTTCCATAAGAACCGTTCGCACGACGATTCTCGTATCGCGATACTGATTTTGTGTACCCCACAAACGTCGGCCGTACGATACTTTTTGTCTGAAGTCAACAGATGAAACGTGGAAACGAGCGGACTCTTTCACACGGCGCGGGGCGAAACACGTATCGCGATACGCGTCGATGATTTGTTCTTCAATAAAAAATATCTTCTCGTGCCCCACACAATTTTAGACAAAATATTTCTCTGAAGAAATGAATGAGATTGAAGCATTATCTATTTGGATTTTACAGAAAAGATGTAGTAATAAACGAGCGAAGAGGAAGCATTGGATTCATCCCATAAACAGCATTAGAAAGGGAACTTTTCATGTATTAGGTATTTCATGAACTTCTAAAATCTAAAGGATTAAGAATTTACAACAGGGACGGATTATGACATAGTGTGTGCACAAATTGTATAGTAGGTATATACAGTTACGGTTGCCAGAAACAGGACGCGCCCCTACTCCTGACTGAAGGCCTACGGAAACGGCTGAATTGGGACTGCAGTGTGACTGTTATGAATATTCGTGTAGGGGAAGGGGGCATGATGGGGAAGCTAAGCAAACATGCAAAAAAATTGATAATTATATCTTTCAGTTAAGCTTTTATGAATCAATACATAATTATAAGTTAATACTTTAACCTTTGGTACATACAGTTCGAGCAACATTTAAATAAAAATTTGAAGTTATTAAACTTTTAAAAAAATGTAATGAAAAACCATCTTGCCCCTGCCACGGGGTATGACGTGGTACCGAAACGGGGCAACACGGTTCCTCTAAATATTTTCACAATCGATGTAAATATGAATTTCTTCTAAATTATTTTCTTCCTACATTCCTGCAGGAGTTGTGGGACTATATCTTCTAAATATTCGACAAGTTCTTCCTCATCTGTTTGCGAAAATAAACTCTTAATTGGACCTAATGGCAAACCCTGTTTCAATTTTTGGACATAGCTTTCCAGTGTTGTTTGTGGAAGGCAATATTCTCGAGTAGCTTTCTTGTACCCCATTTTGTTGCTTAAAACTTCATCTACAGATTTCTTCATAACTTCTTTTGACCATTTTCCTCGTTTAGTTTCTTTTTACACTTACTGACAAAAGTTAAGAAACAAAATAATCGTTTGGGAATTACTGTATATTCTTCATCTTGTGAGATACATACATTGTAACTAAAATTAGCATAAAGAGATAACATTTCATACATTAACATACAATAAATGTTTTTTCGAATGTACTTGTCTAACGACTACAATTAATATTGATCGAAGAAACGAAACAAAAGCTTTGTGACAAAAGTTAAGAAACATACGTGACAAAAGTTAAAAAAACATAATTTATAATCACTTTTAACAATAAATAACGGTGTGTAATGTCTGTAATTTTCGTGAGAATCTAATAAGATGTTGGATAACCCTTGGAACTTATGACTGCATGGCATCTGCGTGGCATTGATTCGATTAATCGAAGACAAAACGCAGCCGGTATTTGGGACCATATTGTTGTGATTTTTTGCATTATAATATTTATTATAAGTCTTTTTAGTACACAAAATAAGATCCACGCAGCATGTGGACGATTTCACAGCTCTAAACCAAAGACGTGCTCCCCCATTCATTTTTATCAATGGCTTAACTGTTGGTAAACTACATAGTAAACTAATCCTTCCAGCTTCTAAAAAAATCACGTCGTTTGAACCAATTTTAAAGATGTTATTATAGGAGTCGGAAAAAAGGGAAAGTCGCCTCAACGGGACTCGAACCCGCGATCTCTAGATCCGTAGCGCGCTGGCCAGCCGCCTTAGCCACCTCGGCTACCGCCGACTCCCCCGGTTCCTTAGTCCCCCGAACTCCTCATAAATGGACGCCACCTAGGTGCTGCTACTAAACAACTAAGGGGGTAGCACACACACTAGGCCGTTGCCTAAATGCCAGTATGCCTACTACAGTTCGGCCATACCTGACATATACGCCGCCCTCGGCCATAATCCAAGGGGGCACGCCTAAGGGTCAGAAATCCCACTTCTGAACTATAGGAGTCGAAAAAAAGGGAAAGTCGCCTCAACGGGACTCGAACCCGCGATCTCTAGATCCGTAGCGCGCTGGCCAGCCGCCTTAGCCACCTCGGCTACCGCCGACTCCCCCGGTTCCTTAGTCCCCCGAACTCCTCATAAATGGACGCCACCTAGGTGCTGCTACTAAACAACTAAGGGGGTAGCACACACACTAGGCCGTTGCCTAAATGCCAGTATGCCTACTACATTATTCTGTTTTGAAGGGTGTACGAATATTTTTGTCACCTACTGACTGACAAAACTGTACAGCAGGCTTGCAGAAACGACTGAATTGGGACTGACCGGGCCAGAGCAGGCCTCCTGTCAGTGAAATTAGGGACACCGCAAGTGAGAAATGTTCAGGATTTCAAATGTTTGCTTCTTTTCTTCATTGTATCGAAGAGGAAAGTGATACCAATGGATTCCTGGCGTTCCATCGATTAAAATCATACCAAATTTCGTGTAAATCGAACTACTTTTAACCAAGTCAAGTCAGCTTGAATTGATATAAATCGATTTTCCATGGAATTTCCTTCGTTATGGTCCGAATTACGTCGTTCTTGGTGTCAGTTTCATCGGCGAAACATAAGGAATCGATGGGTGTCGGTTTCGCAAAGATCTGATGTGAAATGCGCAAGTCGAAGATTTCTCACTTCTTAATAGGCACCCGAACCCCTTCGAGGGTCGAAAGCCATAAAAATCGGGTGAGGCACTGCGAAGGTCTGTCCCCGCCACGGGGTACCAGGCCACATCTCCTTGACGGACGTTGCTCCAGAATTACCTTGTATCTGTTTAAGAAATAAAATAATTCTTCATTCTTTATCGTATGGATATGGAAGTGACCAACAATGGATTCCTTGGGGATTTCCGATGACAATCATGCCAAATGTCGGGTAAATCGGACTACTTGTACATAAGGAATACAAATAGCTTGGGTCAAAGTAGTTCGATTTGCATAATATTTGGTATGATTTTCGTCAGAAAAACATAAGGAATCCATTGGCGTCACTTCTTTCTCGATACGACGAAGAAAAGAATTTCTTAATACGTTGTAATGGATATTTCACCGATTCAACTTGCATACCTCCCAAAAGAACCGGCCATCCGAGCGTAGAAGCATGTGCGAAATAAGAGTAACGATGCGCTTCTCGATACCGCAGATGTACCTACCTAAGTAGCATTTCTGACGGAAAAGAATTGTCCAGCCTTTGGGCCTGCCATTTCTGGCGGAGACCTTTGGCAGGTAGGTATCTGTTTCAACGTGCAATGCCACCCGCGACGCCAGCAAGACCGCCCCCGGTTCTTGCTATTCCAGAGGGTTTTCTTGCAGCGAAAATCAGTAAAGGGTATAGCCGGTTAAGATGGTCAAATGTGCCCCTGAACCGAATTCAAATCGCGATGAGTCATTCGAAAGCTTATAAAAAAAGAATGATTTCTGCCAAGTTTCAACTTTGTATCTCGACCCGGGGGGTAGTAAAGGGTAAAAATAGAAAATCAGGTTTTTGCCGAATTTCTCCTATACCAGCGGATGAAAAATTTTGAAAAAATTCAGAGGCATGTCTGTTATCGGTCCACATATTAGGGAATTGTGTCAGATTTTTAAATTCAAAAACCAAGCTGTGAAAAATAAAAATCCCCAAAAAATGCTGAAAAATGCCGGTTTTGTTTCGAAGCAGTCTTGATAATATAATTATATTTTTACTGTAAGTCCGCATCATTATTACTATTGTCTTGAATTTTTTCCAGATTTTTCAATTTGGTGCGCCGCAGTTAGGGGAGAATGTGCAATGGCGGTCACTTAAGCAATAATTGTAATTAAACGAAGATATAAGGTGCAATATGTCTTGAAAATGATTTTTTTGTAAACTTAAACTATCAATCTATACGTAGGATACGAAAATAATTAATTTTATATTGATTTATTCAATGAAATTATAAAAAACAAAAAATATGTGTTTTTCCGTCATCGTCTACACCTACGGGTAATAGCGGTCACGTTGCAGGCAATTGCGGTCTAGGGGCTGCTACATTTTTCGCAAATGTATCCATCCGCTGAGTCCCATCCAGAGCATTCAGAATGTGCCCAGAGGCCACAAGAAATACATCGGAACCACATTTCATTGTCATGGCCAAATTGAAAGCAAATAATGCACTTATTTTCATCGTTTTCATATGGATGAGGTCTTTTGGGCTTTTCCTTCTCCAAAGCTGGAGAAAAAAATTAAGCAATTTTTTTTACAAATTTTTCTTTTATTTTTGTTTTTCAGTTTATTTTTTTCTAATTTTTTTCCGCTTTGCCTATATCGTTATCTTCGTCGTTTTCACATGGCTGAGATCTTTTAGTCTTTCTAATGAAGAAAGTTTTGTTTATTTTACACTAGTGAATAATGATAATCACGTTACGGGCCCTAACAGTCAAGTGACCATCATTGCCCGCATACGTGTTCATTGATAAGATTGAAGATTACATATTTAAATTAAATATATTTATATTAAATTTCATTCTAATCCTTTGCCTTGATAGTATATCTATATTTTCGTAATCTTGAAATATAAAAAAAGCTTCAGAATTAGTACTTGCCTCTTATGTTGTGTACACGAAATATTACATCGACGATGTTGAAAACACAAAAAGACTAGTTTTCCTTGGCTGCTTAGCAACGACGAAGGCGAGATCGTTAGACAATATAGCGAATGATGTCGCGGAACGTAAGGAAAAGAAATTGTACATTTCGGACATACCGTTTTATAATAACAATACTGACCGCCATTGCCAACTGACCGTGATTGCCTCATTCTCCCCTAAAAAAATTAAAAACCGATTTTTTCGCCGTTTTTTCCGTGTCAGAGTAACTAATAGGTCGAACTTTCGTACATACTTTATGGAATAAGTCTTTCATGCAATCTTCAATGTCTTCACATGCAGCAAAACAGCGTAGGAATCAAACGAACTAAACATGCTGTAACATTACAGTCTAAAATGTCTATCATATTTTCAACGACGTCAATGACGCAGCGGTAAAGTGTTCGACTGTTGAATCGCTGCGAACTTTTTGAACGTAGGTTCGAGCCTCGGAACTTCTAAGTCCCACAGGGTCATATTTTTTTCACATTACTTATGTATTTTTTCGATTTCTAGCTATATGACAATGATCGATATTTATATATATAATGTTTTAAAAACATATTAAAATTATTTTAAAACTTGAAAACTATTGTTAGGTATTCTGCCAATTACAGCATTGTTTATCTTTTGAATTTTGAAAACAAGAGAGAGTTGTATGATCTACAAGAAGAGGCGAAATAATTACAAAATAACACACAATTGTTGCTGCAATCCATCCACAATTGTTAAAGGTAAGAGATTAGAAAATCAATTTCATATAATATTAATTTAGTGCAGGGAATGTTATAACAATACTGTAATTGACGGCATACTTGTCCAGAGAAACGGTGGCATCAAATTCTTCTCAAGTCATTTTTATGTATATTTCAATTATTAAAATATTTTTAATATGTTTTTAAAACATTTGTATATAAATATCGATCATTGTCATATAGCTAGAAATCGAAAAAATACATAAGTAATGTGAAAAAAATATTAGATGATTGCATAAGTTCGTGCCCGATTTTCATAGATGTCGCAAACTTTACTGCACGGCGGAGTTCTCGTGTGTTTGTTTGGTTATGTGTAACCATTGAATAGGTGATAGTGTCACGTGTCACATCAGCGTCAGACATCGTTCAGTTAAGTCCATTTGTGCGTGAGAGAATTTTTTCAAAATGGAAGACGAAAAGGTACATTTGCGGCATGTAATGCTATATGAATTTCGGAAAGGCGTGAGTGTTGGGACTGCACGAAAAAACATTCAGAGCGTTTATTTGGACCGTGCTCCTGCTCTCCGGACAGTTCAAAAGTGGTTTGGCAGATTTCGAAATGGTGATTTCAACTTGGAAGATCAACCCCGCTCTGGACGGCCTTCTGGCATTGATGATGACAGTATGTGCGCCTTGGTGGAACATAACCCAAGAATTACAACTGAGGAGATAGCTGACAGGATGAACGTGGATAATTCGACCGTGTTTCGCCATTTAAAAAAGCTTGGATTCAGTGCCAAGCTCGATACATGGGTGCCGCATTCCTTGACTGAAAAGAATAAGCTGGACCGCATGACTGTGGCCATTTCTCTCCTTGCACGTAATGAAAAAGAGCCTTTTTTGGATCGACTGATAACAGGCGATGAAAAGTGGATTCTGTACAACAATGTACAGCGAAAAAGGACTTGGAAAAAGGCAAATGAAGGTGCAGAACCCGTCGCAAAATCTGGCCTGCATCCAATGAAGGTGTTGGTGAGTGTTTGGTGGGATTGCAGGGGAATTCTGCACTTCGAGCTACTCCGACGTGGCGAAACAATTACAGCGGACAAGTACTGTGAACAACTCACTAGACTCGATGCAGCTATTCGAGAAAAACGTCCTCATCAAACGTCATCATCTTCCACCACGACAATGCTAGGCCACACGTCGCCAAACTGACGCTGCGAAAACTGCAGGAGTTGCAATGGGAAGTTCTGCAGCACCCACCATATTCTCCAGATATTGCCCCTTCAGATTTTTATCTGTTTCTGTCTTTGCAGAATAGTTTGAATGGAAAGAATCTCAATTCTGAGGAAGGTGTCAAAAACTACCTCACGACATTTTTTCAAGAAAAACCAAGCTCTTTCTTCAAAACTGGAATCGACAAGCTTGTAGATCGTTGGAAAACAATTGTAGAGAAGAATGGTGACTACATACTTGACTACTAAAACTGTACTCTTTAAAATTTAACCTATGACTTTTATTTTCCAATCGGGCACGAACTTATGCAATCATCTGATATGACCCTGCCTGTGGGACTTACAATTAGAAGTTCCGAGGCTCGAACCTACGTTCAAAAAGTTCGCAGCGATTCAACAGTCGAACACTTTACCGCTGCGCCATTGACGTCGTTGAAAATACGATAGATATTTTAGACTGTAATGTTACAGCATGTTTAGTTCGTTTGATTCCTACGCTGTTTTGCTGCATGTGAAGACATTGAAGATTGCATGAAAGACTTATTCCATAAAGTATGTACGAAAGTTTGACCTATTAGTTACTCTGACACGGAAAAAACGGCGAAAAAATCGGTTTTTAATTTTTTTAACTGCGGCGCACCAAATTGAAAAATCTGAAAAAAATTCAACACAGTAACAATGATGCGGACTTACAGTAAAAATATAATTATAGTATCAAGACTGCTTCGAAACAAAACCGGCATTTTTCAGCATTTTTTGGGGTTTTTTATTTTTCACAGCTTGGTTTTTGAATTTAAAAATCTGACACGATTCCTTAATATGTGGACCGATAACAGACATGCCTCTGAATTTTTTCAAAATTTTTCATCCGCTGGTATAGGAGAAATTCGGCAAAAACCTGATTTTCTATTTTTACCCTTTACTACCCCCCGGGTCGAAATACAAAGTTGAAACTTGGCAGAAATCATTCTTTTTTTATAAGCTTTCGAATGACTCATCGCGATTTGAATTCGGTTCAGGGGCACATTTGACCATCTTAACCGGCTATACCCTTTGCAAGCGCAATATCTCAAAAACCAGTGGAAATAAGTGTATACATTGAAACTTATTGAATTTGTCTTGGAACGCACTATCAACTCAGGACTTCAAAAAATATAGTTCCATTTAAAAACCTGAACTTGACCATCGTATCTTTTATAATAATAATCGAAAAAAAAATCGTCCGCGCTAATTAATTGGCCCCCTGAAATCATGCAATTACATATTTTTTTTATACTTTTACCTCCAATACTTTAGGAGATATCCCGCTGTTCACTCTCCCGCGGACACCCTGTATACGGTCACGCTGGCCTATTCTGTTAGACGTATTCGAGCCGAAACCCAGTTTGACACGTCCACATTAAAATAAATGTGCGTTCAGCCCTACTCAACGCATACGCATTCAGGTCTGGATCCGGCTTAAGATGTTTTTCAACGATTTCTCCACGTTAAAAATAAGGTTGTGTTGCTTATCTCCGCATGCCCTTTAAGCGCTTAAAAGCGTCATGAAAGCAGGGACTCCTACCGGTACGTAAAATACCGGTATTATACCGGTATTTTATCTTCGTCTGGGACTTAATACCGGTATAACGCTCAAACCGGTATTTCGCCAATACAGCTATACCGAAACCGATATCATACCGAAACAGATAAATACCGAAACCGATATTGTACCGAAAAAAATAAATACCGAAATCGATATTGTACCGGAAAATATAAATACCGAAACCGATATCGTACCAAAAACAATAGGTTACCGAAAACCGAAATAAATACCGGTATTTTTTCGGTATTCTTTTCGGTAACATGGTAGGCTTCGATATTTTCCTACCATGTTATATCGATTTCGGTATTTATTTTTTTCGGTACAATATCGGTTTCGGTATTTATCTGTTTCGGTATGATATCGGTTTCGGTATAGCTGTATTGGCGAAATACCGGTATGAACGTTATACCGGTATTAAGTCCCTGCATGAAAGTAACACGCCTTCTCCCGCTTTCCACAAAAGTTTCTAAAGCGTTTGCTGTACATAGTTACGCGTGTTTAGTGTTTCGTTTTTTTCACGGAGTGACGCTAAGCAATACAACGATCAACAGACGCGGTCGCGTCTGGAAGCTAATTCCCCCTTCCCCTCTCCCCAGGCACACCGAGCGACCACGTATCTATACACGAATGACAGCGAAATTGACAGGTCTCCGTAGCTATTTTGGTCTTTTTTTCTTGTCTTATGACATAGTCCCGGTGTTTTAACATGATTAAGCGAATAATTATTTTTTTTCGAACCCATTTGTCGTTTTAGTTAATGCATCAAGCTGTTTTTCTAAAAGATAAAACAATTATGCAAAATTTTTATTTAGGAAAAGGACACTTTTTTTTACGAGACAGTCAGTCCGCACGTAGCGCTTGTACTTGACGCTAGTAGATGTCGCCATTCTCGTTTTACTTCTCCAATTCACGCGGGTAGATGTCGCCTTTCGTAAGCTGAAGTTATCCGGAATAGTTTTGCTGAAAATGCGGTTGCGCAGTTTACAAAAAAGGCAAAAACCGCTGGTTTCGGTTCGCTAGTAAATGTCACCTAGCTGTCAATCAATTACAACTTGCCTGTGTCAGTTATCAAAAGTTTTGAAATGTCACGAGTTTTTCCACCATATAGAACATTGAATTATTGTCTCAATCAATTAACAAGGTAAGTCGCTATATTATTATTTTTGTTATATATGCTTAACGCATGACTTTCTTCTATCTTACGCCACTTTTATGAACTCTGGATGATTTTTTTGGTTAATTAATTGTTTATTAATTTTTGTAGAAAATGCGGGAGGCCGCCCTACTTGATGGTGAGTTTTATTAACAATAAGCTTGCAGAAGAATTAAATAATAAAAAATTTTATGTATACATTTATTCAAATTCATTTTTTCCAGACTCGAATGATGCCGACAGTGAACAAGGTACCTATAGAACGGCGGCGTTGCCACCACCACCACAGCAGCCGACGACAAACGGTATTAATTCCTAATATTATTATTAATTAGTATTTTTTATCTTTTAACAATATAATAAAAATTGTTGACTTTAGCTTATATCAGGGGAGCCCAGGCCGGTTGGCTGTCGCTGACAGTCGCAACTACGTCGCTGCCCCCCCCCCCCCACCACCACCACCACCACCACCACCGCCGCCACCACCACCACCATCTCCACCACAGGGCCCGGCCACGGCACATGGTATTATTTCTTAATACTTTAATTAAATACCTGTTTATGTTTTTTACAATATAACATTTTTATCTGCGCGTGCCAACAATGTATAAATTATTATAATAATATAATTGCTGACGTTTATTATTATTATTACTGATTACAGGAGGATACACGTCGAAGCGTCATAAGAGGAGCGGCTGGTGGCAGGGTTTGAGAGTGAGGAACCAGCGACTGTCAGCGACAACCAACCGGCCTGGGCTCCCCTGATATAAGCTAAACTCAACCATTTTTATTACATTGTTAAAAGATAAAAAATACTAATTAATATAATAATAATAGGAATTAATACCGCTTGTCGCCGGCTGCTGTGGCGGTGGTGGCAACGCCGCCGTTCATTCACTAGTTGCCACAGATTGCGGGTCAAAGTTAATCAAGTGCAGTCCTTCCAAAGTAGTGATTCTTGAGAGAGCCACATAAACTTGCCCAGTAGAAAACACACTGGACTCGAATGATGCCGGGAGCGAACAAGGTACCTATAGAACGGCGGCGTTGCCGCCACCACCACCACAGCAGCCGGCGACAAACGGTATTAATTCCTAATTTTATTATTAATTGGTATTTTTTATCTTTTAACAATATAATAAAAATTGTTGACTTTAGCTTATATCAGGGGAGCCCAGGCCGGTTGGCTGTCGCTGACAGTCGCAACTACGTCGCTGCCCCCTCCCCCACCACCACCAATGCCACCACCACCACCACACCACCACCAACGCCACCACCACCACCACCACCATCTCCATCATCTCCACCACAGGGCCCGGCCACGGCACATGGTATTATTTCTTAATAGTTTAATTAAATACCTGTTTATGTTTTTACAATATAACATATTTATCTGCGCGTGCCAACAATGTATAAATTATTATAATAATATACTTGCTGTCGTTTATTATTATTATTACTGATTACAGGAGGATACACGTCGAAGCGTCATAAGAGGAGCGGCTGGAGACAGGCGCCAAGTATTTTGAATAAAATATTTATTCGTTAAAATATGTATTTGTATCAAAATATACGTGGGCGCAGCTGGAAAGAAAAATCAGCTTCAACCCAAAAATAAATATACTAAATAAACTAAAGAACAAGAAAGAAATTTTTTTCAACATATATATATTAATTCATCATATCGAATACGAGGTATATATTCATACAATTAGAAACTTCACCTATAATAAATTAAATCCTTATGCTCTAAGGCCAAAAGTCATCCTTTCTTGTGTCACAGTGATGTTTCCTCATGAAATAGAAGTGTTCTAGACGGGAACCTGTAGCTTGGCAGTGCTCTCACCATATTCATGAAATACTGTAGAATGTTAGCGATGCAAAAATGTCAGTCCTATATATATAGTAAGCTCGAATGCAATCGAAACTCGATCGGCCATAATCGTTTGAGCCGTGTGTACGAGCAGGGCTCGCTCTGACCGATGGGCATGTAAGTCTAGGGTCGCGCGAAATACAAAACCATGTTGTAAGGACATAAGGTGTGCTCGGCCGGCAGCTCATATTCGTCTTCTACTGCGCCTTCCCACTTTCCGCCATGTTAAAATATGGCCGCCTAGTTACATTATGGGGTTTATAATGTACTACCTAACTTCGTGTAGCGTAAACTCTAGAGGCGCCAAGTTTGAACAAGACTACACGAATGTAATAGGACGTCGTATTGGTTGACAATCCAATATGGACGATCTTGGGAAGGGCACGTCATTGGCTAATCTGGAAGGCTGCGCACGATCACACCTTATGTCCTTACATCATGCACAAAACGAAGCGGGCGACCGGGGCTCACTTCATTTTCGTATTGGCAGAGACATTCCTGGCAATCGAAAATTCTTCATTATTTTCTTACATGTAAGTATGCTTCATTATTATCTTAATTAAGCTGTATGTATAATGAAACGAATATATTTTCAATGAATAGAACAGATTTATACCCAGTCAAATAATAGTTTGCGCAGATTTTTATTAACCTGTTTCTTTAGTGAAATGTGTATCCTTTTAGTATCAAGTCCCTTGGAAGGACATTCCATTCTGCTTAGTGGGAGAAACGAAGGCACAAATATTATATTTCGTAAGTGACCTTTACATTTATTTATAATAATACGTATGATAGTAGTGTTCATTACAAATTTTTTGTTTTTTTACAGATTGGAATATTCAAAAAGTAAGTAAAACACACTCGGTCGGCTGCTGTGCGCTATTCCGAGTAAGTTTTACAGACTGCAGCGCGCCTTATCTTATAACATCACTCGATAGGCTGCAGTGCGCCTTCTCTCTCGAGTATACCAACTTTCAATAAAGTTTAAAGTTAAATAATATTTAAAAAACCAAAATGTCTGTACATGTACAAAATAAAGATTTGAGATCTATAACACAAGACCTAAATTTTAATAATCCTCATATAAATTTAACCGAGGAGGATAAGAAAATTATAAGATGTGAGTCAAACGATGGCTGGCTTGAGGATTCTCATATGTCGGCTTTTTCTTACTTATTGAACAAAGCCGCTAATTACGAAATTCGACCTACGTATCTAAGATATAACCTTCTAGAAATCAAACCCGTTAGGAAAGATAGGGACCACATACAAATTTTGCATCGTCCACAACATTGGACATGCAGTTACTATGACGGGACAAATATTTACATATACGATACGCTGCAGAATTTCGCGGATCCGTTACACAAGGAGCAAAAACTTTTTTTGGAAAAATTGTATCCTCATATTACAATTACGAAAAAAACTGTTCGTTTTCCGATTGTTCAACAACAAAAAAATACAAGGGATTGTGGAGTCATGGCTATAGCAATTGGCGTTTCATTAGCATTTAGTATTAAACCAAAAAATGTTTACTATAATACAACACTTATGCGAAATCACCTGTTGAAATTATTGACCGAAGAAATACAGTTCGAACATTTTCCCCAAGATCTTAATGTAACAATTCCACAACAAGTTTTGCCGTTACATTTATGGAACTCGTGATGCGACTAGCGGCTTTTTGTCTTTTTCGTAAAACCGCGAGTGACTGATTACAAGACGTTTGGATTTGTGGTTATGGGTAATATTTTTATAGATTATTGCTGCCAGGGTACAATTTTCACCCCCTCGGGGTTATTTGGTTTTTAAAATATCGTATAGTCATCAGAAGTATGCACGTCTTCAAAGTTTCAAGAGAATTGGATTGGTGGAATAGGATAAAATTAGAGTTTTCAGATATGTATCAGACGTTCGAGAAACAAACAGAGGAATCCAAGCTGAAGAAATTCGTTTAAAAAACACGATTTATTTTCAAATTTGACGATACAAAAAAAGAATATACACATTTTCAGCGTTTGGGGACCTTTCGTTTGATTAATTTTGTCGTTGACAATACATTTCTATGCTGATGTACCATCATCACGTATCTTGCATGAATATGAACTGCTTTGAGGATGAAGACCGTTATCAAATAGAGCACTTAGTAATTGATAACAAATTATGAAAAAAGTGATGAAATCCCCCCCCCCCCAAAAAAACATGACTCATGTATGAAAGAAGCTAATTCCCTTTAATTCACTAAAAAAGTTCTCACGCAAAGATTGTGAAATCAACTTTGCTAATTCCAATTGTATTCTCGTTCTCCGTTCGAACACTGATTCCTCGGTCACTTTTTAAATTAAATTCTCGTTCTCCTCTCGAACACTGATTCCTCTGTCACTTTTTAAATTAAATTCTCGTTCTCCGCTCGAACACTGATTTCCCTGTCACTTTTTATACTTGATATTCCTTATTGGCCACAAATCAATTCAGTGGTCAGATTTTCAGCTTCGGTTTTAAGGAATTAGCGGGCCGTTGTGTTTTTATTATCCCCCCCTCCCCCCCCCTATAAACATGACTGATGTATGAAAGAAGCTAATTCCCTTTAATTCACGAAAAAAATTAAAAAAGTTCACGTGCAAAGATTGTGAAAGCAACTTGGCTAATTCTAATTGTATTCTCATTCTCCGCTCGAACACTAATTCCTCTGTGACTGTTTATATTTGACAATCCTTTATTGGCCACAAATCAATTCATAAAAACACAACGGCCCGCTAATTCCTTAAAACCGAAGCTGAAAATCTGACCACTGAATTGATTTGTGGCCAATAATTCGTATAACGTGGGCAAGCTAATTTCGTTATTTCTATCATTCAGGTTAGTGTCTCCTCTGTTGGTTTTTTTGTTAATATTCATGGTTAAACAATAGACACTGATCCAATTATTTGTTAGAGCGTTCTTAGATAATGTCTTTATAAGTTCCTGTATTTGATTTCAATATAACAGTTTTATGCTGAAAAACATGGCTGGGGACTAAAGTAACACGTCACTACGGGGAGTAGTTGAATCCAATATTAACAATAATTTTTTTTAAAAATATGCGTAAATATGAGTTACTTTTGGGGCAGTTATACGAGATTCCATATTAAATCAAATACACAGTATCAAAAAAATCTTTGAAGCTGGTTATACTTTTTTATCGTTACCTACTTAAAATATGTTTATTTAAATGTTTGTTTCTATCGTTTCCGATAATAAAATATCCTATTTTGCTTTAGGATAAGTGTTCTTACTTAATTCTCCTCAAAATAATTAGTATTACTTTCGTTCCCATGGTATGTTACTTTCGTCCTACCTAGAGCTGTTCGAGTACTCGGAACAAGCGAGCCGGGATATACTCGGTTCGAATAACCGAGCCGAGCCGAGCGCTCGAAAGAACCGAGCGGCTCGATTAAAGCGAGCAGCTCGATTAAAAAGCGAGCAGCTCGATTAAAAAGCGAGCGGCTCGATTAAAAAGCGAGCGGCTCGATTAAAAAGCGAGTAGATTGCATAGTGAAGGTAGCGATTGACGAACGAAACATGTGGATCGTTCGAGCCACCCGATTGTTTCCAGCCGCTCGCTTCATTCGAGTACTCGGCTCGGCTCGGAAACCGAGTCCCGGCTCGACTCGAATTTCGAGCTACTCGAATATTCGAGTACTCGAACAGCTCTAGTCCTACCCCAGCAGGACAAAAGTAACAATGACAGTCACTGCGGAAAATTGCCATAACTCATTGACCACTTATTGTGGAAGGCTGAATTTGTGGTCAAATGATAGACCAAGAAACACACTATCTTAAGGCATAATTTTCGTTTCTATATCTGTAAGAGGTAATTGGCAGTTAGGCCAAATGTAAAAAGTGTTACGTTTGTCCCCGCTCTCCCCTATTTAATTAAGATTCAAAGTAAATTTTCTAAAGGAAAAAACGAAGCGCGGTATTAAAAAATCATATTCTACATTTTAATCTTATTTTTGTCAGTAGAATCACTTCTTAAGGGGGGAGACCACTGTCTCGGTCCGAAATGTAAGGGTGTTTTCGGGAATTTATTTCAACCAAACAACGCAAGGAAATCAATTTATTGCTTAGTATAGTTAATAGTGTACATATCGAAGGGTAAGAAAAAATTTTTTTCAATCAAATTCATAAATCCGTTTCCTGTATACTCTTCGTCAAAATTTGCGCTCCGGCAAAAACATGCTAGTCGCGTTGACAGTCCCCAGGCCATATGGTTCATCGAAATTAAAAAAAACAATAATATTTAGAAACTAGAAGCTTGCCTCTATTACGTGGCGATCGAAAAATGTCAAAATTGTAAAAAATAACAAAATGGCGGACCACTGAAGAAAAAAGTCATGTTTTCGGGGTACAAAATTGGGGAAATGTTGCTAAAAAAAATAGAAGCAGGTCGAAAATTGAAAATGTCTGATCGTCACGTAATAGCGACGGGTTTTTCGTACAATAAATGTCCTTGATCATGCCAATTGGACGTATAGTTTTCTCTGTAGACTGTCAACGCGGTTGAAAAATGTGATTCTGTGGAAAACGCGTTCAATGTTCCGCGTGGCTCAGTCGCGCGTTTGACACCGCTTCACGAAAAACACCATATCTCCGTCAATTTTGCGAATTTCTTTATAAAATTTGGAGAGAACATTTTTGAAACATACGTCTTTCAGAAAATGTAAAAATAAATTCAGATTTGAGACAGTGGTCTCCCCCCTTAAAAGGTTTACTACCTGTAGTGAAATACCCTATATAAATAAATGTATAATAAATTTGCACTATTTCCAAATCATTTGAATATTCGTATTCCTTATTTCCCTTTTTAATTTTAACTGACTTTTACTTTTTAGACTTGTTCGAAATATTCGCGTATCTACTCATTTCGGCTCGAGGGCTCGAGTTTATTTCAAATCGATTGATTGACCATACGATGACCAGTTGCTTGCAATTTCTTTTGAATTGTCTATTTAAATAATTTATTACTTTCAGTAGTATTGAGAACGCCATAAGTTTATAGGTAGGTACGGTTTCTAACAGTTGTAGCAGCGATTAAAAGCGGTCAATAAGGGAAGAATCATGACTGTTCGTTCCAATCAGTCAAATTCCGCAGTATTGTTTATGTACTACATAATCGCACAGATATTGGAGTTCCAAAGAGTAATTGCCGTCTGGTTGAAAATCGTTCTTTTTTCTCGTTCTCGCGTGACAGGATTATCATATGGTCCATACAATACTTTCTTTATGAACGAATCTATTCACTTACTTGGAAAGCCATGGTGTTAAAGATCATCAATAGGACCTCGAGCGGCCACTTTACTTTATAGGCTTTGTGTGCCCATAATCTGTGAGCACCAGCTGTGATTCCTAAGCCACTCATTAAGTACAAGAGGAATGCTGCAAGTAAAAAGAAAACATGAAGAAAACAATATACCATATGCACATCTCTACGGCCTAAAATGTAGCTTCCCGTTTCATTTCTATATAGTCAAACATCGTAACTTATGTACCGCGTTAGTTGTGATCCCAACAAAATTGACTTTTTTAAAAAAAGGTACAAAAAAGTGCGCCAAGTATATAATCCCATCAAAAAGAATCCCATTTAAAAACATTGTCGTAAATTCATATCCCATCAAAAAGAATCCCATTTAAAAACAGTGTCGTAAATTAATAGCTTTACAAAATTAATGATATGCACGAATTGCGTGAATTATCACAACGGTTATTTATACAAAGAAAAAAATGTATTAAATAATATTAAGCAGATATATTTTTATACAAATAAATATTTTAATACAAATAAATATTTGATTCAAAATACATTAATATTATTATTATTATTATTATTATTCGTCTTTATTACTTGACACATACAAAGAAATAATACATAAAGACAAGCGAAGTAAACGGCGAGGCTGCAGTAAAATACTGTTAGAAGCCTAACCGTAACTAAAACTAACATTAAACTAAAACTAAAACTAGGGAAGAAAAGCAGAATCAGTGAATTAGGGAAAAATAAGGGAAAGATTAAGAGAAAGAAACTAGAACGTTATTCTGACGCATAATGTAGCCATATATATCGTCGAGCTTTACATTTAAAATCAGGAAACGAATTTAGCCCCCGAATATCAGGTGGAAGAGAATTATAATAATGAGTCGAAATATAGGCAAAGGATGATTCAAATTTAGCTGTCGAGTGTGCCGGTATGGAAAGGAGACTTTGGTGTCGAGTACAAAGAGAAATAGGCCCATGGTAAGAAAGATTATTGCGAAGAATATTATAGAGATAAGGCGGGACATGAGATGAGAGTATTTTGTGAACGATACAACATAAATGGAAAATCCAGCGCTGAGGCATACGTAACCAAGACGTTTTAACGTATAGGTGAGAGATATGGTCGTACTTCGGGACACAAAAAGATAAACGCAAACAGGAGTTTTGAGAAAGACGATAGGATAAACATGGACGATAGACGATATCACAATAATCAAACAACGAGATAATCAAAGATTGAGATAATAACAATTTTTGTGCCGATGAAAGAATGTGATGGGCGGGATAGTGTAGACGTAAATGCGAATAGGCTTGACGACACAGCGAGGAAACATGATTAGCATATGAAAGTAGAGGATCAAGAGTGAGTCCCAAGATGCGGATGGAGTCAGAAGGGTATAACTGTAGGGATCCGAGTGTGACAGATATTGGAGGAAGTTTTTTTAATGAAGCGGGGGAACCAAGAACAAGAAGGGTAGATTTAGCAGGATGAATCCTGAGTCCATGCTGATCCGACCAATTTATAATTCTTGTAATGTCTAATTCGAGATCCGTAATAGCAGCGCGGATGTTACCAGGCATAACGGTAGATACAATCTGCATGTCATCAGCATACATACACGAAATATTGGTCGAAGTTATACGAAGCAGGTCAATGACAAAGACATTAAATAGCAGAGGACCTAAAACCGATCCCTGCGGAACGCCACACTTGACAACACGCGAGGTGGAAAATTTTGGCCCATCCAAGTTTAGCATAACTTGCTGTGTACGTCCCTTAAGATATGACCGACACCATGATAAAGCCATTGCAGAGAAACCTAGTGATTTTAACTTAGCAACTAACAAGTCATGGTCGATGATATCAAATGCTTTCGAAAAATCAAGGGATGTAATTAAAGCTACCCTTCGCAAATCAATAGCCCGCAGAATAGTATTCGCAATATAGAGGAGAGCAGTAGTCGTACTATAGACATGTCTAAATCCGGACTGCATAGGTGGAATTGCATGAATTAACATGGCGCTGCTCTCCGAATTGGTGTTGCTGAACTGAATAAATATATATAAATTGCATTAAAATCATTTTCTTTCTTTTTTGTCTCAGTGGTGCTTTGTCTTGTTTTATTTATTAACCAAAACAATTAACATTTTTTTGGTTTCGCAGCGCCAAGTATTTTGAATAAAATATTTATTCGTATTCAAATATTTATTTGTATGAAAATATATCTGCTTAATATTATTTAATACATTTTTTTCTTTGTATAAATAGCCGTTGTGATAATTGGCGCAACTTGTGTATATCATTAGTTTTGTAAAGCTATTAGCTGGCCATACACAGAGAGATTTCCCGGCGGTATTCATCCGTCGCGTTTCAAGTCTGCGGACTTAACTGCATGTTAGTGGTGCATGTCTATGAACGATTTATACCGTCACGGTTCTCGTGACAAACTTCAACCGCGTGACAAAACAGTTGTTCAACATTAACGTGCAGTTTTTGTCTGCAGATAAAACCGACAGGTTGAAATTGAAAAAACTGAAAAATCTTACTATTATCCACACACGGGGATGTTTTCCCGCGGTCTTCATCCGTCGCGTTTCAAGTCTGCGGACTTAACTGCATGTTAGTGGTGCATGTCTATGAACGATTTATACCGTCACGGTTTTCGTGACAAACTTCAACCGCGTGAAGTGCAACTCCATTCAAGTCTGCGTGACAACTGATAAAACTTTTAACAAGACGAAAGTCCACAGTTTCGATCAAATCCGTCGATAAACTAGCGGTTTTCATCCATTAACACGCAGTTTTATCTGTGACCGATTTATCCAACGTGATTTGTCTGTGAACTTTCGTTGTATGTTAGTGGGTATTTGCAGTTTTGATCCACCGCAGACTTTGATCGCGGAGTTGTCCGCGACGGATGAAGACCGCGGAGAAACCTCCCCGTGTGTGGCCAGCTAATGGTCCCGCAAGGTTTCGGGCAGTAGGGCAAAAAAAAAATAACGGTATTTTATATACATGTATTCCGGATGTGTCTGTGAGGGGGGGGGGGGGGGGGCGGGCGATGACATGAATGTGTGGAGAATCGTAGTAGCATAACGTCCGTGTGTCTTTTATACATAGAAAATACTTTACCCCAGGGAGATTCAAACCCGCGACCTGTAGCACCGTAGACGAACACTTTACCGCTGCAGCTATAATCGTTGATTAGGAAAATTGCTTCCGTATTCAAACTTATATTTCTACCGTGCAACATATTAAACCCAAATTATTCAAAAACGAAGATTTGTTTTGACAAACCCCATTACATCTCCCAAATTGTGGAGTGGATATCTCACAACAAATTCATTTCGACACTTGATGTTGTATTAAGTTGATTCATATTCTGTTATGAAATATCCAGCGTTGTACAAAAAAAATAATGTTTTTTCAGTTTTTAACGCATTTTTAATACAATCGTTTTACATAAATTTTGTTTATACATTTTTTTATTTTCTAGTTTTTAGTGTTTGTGGATTTACATTTCACAGATCAGAGTTCTTTACAAATATCTTTTATTGTTGTATGCAGTTTAACAGTTTGCTTAAACCTTATTATAGTCCTCGCTTCTATCTACCCTATCATAAAACGGTCGCGTCGTCTTCAGCCGCGTATTCGGCGAGTCAAGGGTGGCTCGCCAAACCGACCACACGGTGACCAGGCGTGGGGAAAAAACCCAGGCCCGGTGTTAGCTTTCCAGGCTCGCGGCTTACAATTGCAAGTACAGTGTAAGACTGTATTTTATTTGTTGACATATAAATAATTAATACAATTATTCAATTAACACTATAGAGTTTAAACAAACTCAGAAACTATATACAGCAACAAAAGATATTTGTAAAAAAGAGTTACACGTGCCAATTACTGATAGTGTCCCTACATTCACATTTAATTTATTATGCGTAATGAAAAAGTTCCGTATTGTCGAGTGAAAATATCTAAGCCCGGATTTATTGCTGATTAATTGCTGAAATCTGGCTCATATGTTGCGAGCGCCCCAACTTATGAGAAAGATTTTAGCAATCAATCCGCAATAAATCCGGGCTTAGATATATTCCCTCGACAATGCGGATCGTTTTAATTAGATATAATCAATTAAACGGCAATGGTAGGGACACTGGCAGTAATTGGCACGTGTAACACTTTTTTACAAATCTCTTTTGTTGCTGAATATTGTTTATGAGTTTGTTTAAAGTCTATAGTGTTAATTAAATAATTGTATTATTTATTTATGTCAGATAATGTCCACGTTCGCATATATTCCCTCGGTGGTAGCCTGTGGAATCTTAGACCGTATTCTGTGTGTCGACAATTCGGGATCGTTCCACTTAATTCAGGATTTATTGCGGATTCGTTTCTGAAACGTTGCACGTGGATTGTACCTCAATATATGCGCAATATTTCACAGCAATGTGTGCTTAATATTCCTGAAATATTGCACAACCTTGGCCATTATAACATTGCACTTCAATATGTGCGCAATATTCCTGAAACATTGCATAAACGTGGCCATAGCAATATTACACGGCAATGTGTGCGCAATATTTCTGTAACATTGCACAAAGGTGGCCATTGAAATATTGTACGGCAATGTTTCCACAATTTTGCAGTAATCATGCAATGCAACTCGCAACCAAACGGCAACACTGCAATGTACTGTAACTTTTGTGCAACGTTTCTGCAACCAAATGTGCTGTAGGGGTTTGTTCCTACGGGCCTTATGAGCTGAGATATTTCGATGTAAAGTTGCAATTTGCTGAATATTATGTTCATAAGGGGGGAGACCACTATCTCAAATCTGAAGTTTTTTTACATTTTCTGAAAGACGTATGTTTCAAAAATGTTCTCTCCAAATTTTATAAAGAAATTCGCAAAATTGATGGAGATATGGTGTTTTTCGTGAAGCGGTGTCAAACGCGCGACTGAGCCACGCGGAACATTGAACGCGTTTTCCACAGAATCACATTTTTCAACCGCGTTGACAGTCTACAGAGAAAACTATACGTCCAATTGGCATGATCAAGGACATTTATTGTACGAAAAACCCGTCGCCATTACGTGACGATTGGACATTTTCAATTTTCGACCTGCTTCTACTTTTTTTAGCAACATTTCCCGAATTTTGTACCCCGAAAACATGACTTTTTTCAGTGGTCCGCCATTTTGTTATTTTTTATAATTTTGACATTTTTCGATCGTCACGTAATAGAGGCAGGCTTCTAGTTTCTAAATATTATTGTCTTTTTGAATTTCGATGAACCATATGGCCTGGGGACTGTCAACGCGACTAGCATGTTTTTGCCGGAGCGCAAATTTTGACGAAGAGTATACAGGAAACGGATTTATGAATTTGATTGAAAAAAATTTTTTCTTACCCTTCGATATGTACACTATTAACTATACTAAGCAATAAATTGATTTCCTTGCGTTGTTTGGTTGAAATAAATTCCCGAAAACACCCTTACATTTCGGACCGAGACAGTGGTCTCCCCCCTTAAGGAGGTCGCGCCGTCTCAGCGGGCCTTGAATGTGTGCGTACGCTCACACAAACTAGGAAAAGCGTGTACGTATATGCGTGAAGTAAACAAACCGTAAATTACGACTTTTCGCTATTCCCACCACTTCTGTCTCACTCTTATCCGGCGAAGGCGAGAGCGAAATGGAATGAGAGATAATTAAATATAAATGCGTAACATTTCTAATCTAATAATGCTAAAAATAATCCGATTTGTACCGTGTTTAAATTCATTTTCATCTGGAAAATCTCTCTATAGAAGAAAATGTATGGATAGAAAATGTGAAAGTTTTACATTCCATTAAAGCAGGCCTGCCCCATCGGGTGCAAATACCTCCTGAATTTCTGGGACCCGGGCAACAGCCGAGCGCGGGTCTTTAAAGTTGCTACACATTGCGAAATTTGTAATAAGAGAACTGCATGAGTGTGCGTCCATGTAGGCTCATACCACGACTCTTTGCGATTCTGGGCGCCGGGTCAGGAGCCAAGCATGGAGCTATTTCGTTGCTCGGTTTCACGCTCGGCTGTGCTATTCTTTGCTACTATACTCTATAGAATTATTTATTATGGTAAGGAACCCCGGGATGATGCATATGTGTAACAAGCAATAAAATTGAAAATATAGAAACGTATTATACAATTTCACCGAAACATAACATATTTAGAATGTTATTACTATAAAAATAAATAACTTACAAAGATAAAGAACAGAATTTCATGAACGATATATATACACACACATTTGCAAAAGTTAAAAATTATATACTAATAAATATATACATACATATTATATACTATATAATATATACTATATAATATAATAAAAAGTTAAAAATTATATACTAATAAATATATACATACATATTATATACTATATAATATATACTATATAATATAATATATACTATATAATATGTATGTATATATTTATTAGTATATAATTTTTAACTTTTGCAAATGTGTGTGTATATATATCGTTCATGAAATTCTGTTCTTTATCTTTGTAAGTTATTTATTGTTATAGTAATAACATTCTAAATATGTTATGTTTCGGTGAAATTGTATAATGCGTTTCTATATTTTCAATTTTATTGCTTGTTACACATATGCATCATCCCGGGGTTCCTTACCATAATAAATAATTCTATAGTAGCAAAGAATAGCACAGCCGAGCGTGAAACCGAGCAACGAAATAGCTCCATGCTTGGCTCCTGACCCGGCGCCCAGAATCGCAAAGAGTCGTGGTATGAGCCTACATGGACGCACACTCATGCAGTTCTCTTATTACAAATTTCGCAATGTGTAGCAACTTTAAAGTCCCGCGCTCGGCTGTTGCCCGGGTCCCAGAAATTCAGGAGGTATTTGCACCCGATGGGGCAGGCCTGCATTAAAACAAACAAAATAAACAACCATTGAACAATCATATATTTTTATCATTTAAAAAAGTTTAAAAATTATTTATAATGATGGTCTTGCCGCGGCCTCCGCGGCGGCCTCCATGTCGCCCTCCTCCATATTTTAGGCGCTTTAGCTCCTTTTTCATCTGAAACAGTACCATAAAAATTACATTTTCTAGTTCTACCCCTACATATGAGGTGTTATTTTTTAAAGTGGTATAAGTCCATTTATTCATACATTGGGATATTTAAGGGTATGCTTTCGAATCAACTTAAAAATATTCGCATCCCTAAATAAAATCGGGTAATGTTTTTAAAACTATAAACTTGTGTAATTTTATTATGGAATAATAATCAATAAAAATGTTAAAGAAAATAAACGTTTTTTTAGCTACAGATCGACTTATACCAATTTCAATAATAATACAGTATTGTCTCCGTATGTGCTCGGTTTGGTGCACACGATACGGGCTTGTCGCTATCTCCACCACTTCTGTCTCACTCTTGTCCGGCGAAGGCGAGAGCGAGATGGAACGAGAGCGAGCGAGACCCAATGAAAGCGAGCGAGGACGGGACGCACAGTGGTTCGAGTATACTACATGCTAGCTGGACAAAATTATTTTTTCGCGGATTTGGGTTTATATGGGGTTCAAATTGTTAGAAAACAAACCTGATTCGTATTACAGTTTATTATTTCAATAAAAATATCAATAAAATAAAAATATGATTAATTCAATAAAGGAAAAAGAACAAAACGACAGTATTGTACTTTAAATTTAATTAACAGTTATAACATTATGTCTATTCCTGTAATTTCTGAGTTTTTAAGTTTAAAACCTGGTTTTTGAAATCAGTTTTCTCTGCATCGCTTTTAAAATAGTGTTTTACTATATGTTCCACGTCGATCCACGCGACAAGGGTTGAATGTACGGAAAGTAGAAACTTTCTAGTTTATTTTAATCATTCGATCGATCTGCAAAAATTTGCAAAACTATATTTTTTTAATTGTTTTCGAGCGCGACGCTCAGCTGTTTTGCAAATTTTTGTAGATCGATCGATTGATTAAAATAAACTAGAAAGTCTCTGCTTTCCGTACATTCAACCCTTGTTGCGTGGATCGACGTGGAACATATAGTAAAACACTATTTTAATCCACTGAGTGGGGCTACCGACCATCGCGCTCGAAAACAATTAAAAAAATATAGTTATGCCAATTTTTGCAAATCGATTGTTTCATTAAAATAAACTAGAAAGTCTCTACTTTCCGTAGATTCAACCCTTGTCGTGCGGATCGACGTGGAACATATAGTAAAACACTATTTTAATAGCGATGCAGAGAAAACTTATTTCCAAAACCAGGTTTTAAACTTAGAAACTCAGAAATTACAGGAATAGACATAATGTTATAATTGTTAATTATACTTAAAGTACAATACTGTCGTTTTGTTCTTTTTCCTTTATTGAATTAGTCACATTTTTATTTTATTGATATTTTTATTGAAATAATAAACTCTAATACGAATCAGGTTTGTTTTCTAACAATTTGAACCTCGTATAAACCCAAACCCGCGAAAAAATAATTTTGTCCAGCTAGCATGTAGTATACTCGAACCACTGTGGGACGGTACGAGACAGACGACGGGATGATGTTTTGTCTCGCTCCGTCTTTCGGATGCCTGACACTCCGTCCTTTGCGTTCGTGTCCGTCGTGCAGGCAAAGCGTTTCATCTTGCTCCTCCCTTCGGCCAGGAAGAAGCGAGAAACGAACACTCGGAATTAGGGATCTGTTCACGACAGGAGCCCAACGCCGGTCCCGACCAGCGAGCACATACGGAGACATTACTATACACACATATTCAACATAACATACTTTGACTACATCTTTCACCAGCTTCTCCTCCTTCTCCTCTTCCTTCTTCTCCTCTTCTTCTCGCCGATGCGGCGGACGGGACAGTATCTTACATCTGGAAATGAAATGATGAATGTATTATTTTATGACAAATAGTAATATTGTACAGCGTGATTCTCTCGCTAGAGTCCTCAAAGACAATAGTCTAAGAGTTGGCT
Source organism: Andrena chrysosceles (assembly GCA_963855975.1). Classification (NCBI taxonomy): domain Eukaryota; kingdom Metazoa; phylum Arthropoda; class Insecta; order Hymenoptera; family Andrenidae; genus Andrena; species Andrena chrysosceles. The sequence continues at coordinate 20,583,897 of OY979769.1, read as the reverse complement.
ACACAGGGGTCAACGTGACTCGATGCAGTCACAGTTCTTGTTGTTGGATCAGTGTTGCCGAATACGAAATCGCCGGTCTGCCGCGTCAGTCCGGGGAACTAACGCGGGGGTGGACGGTTAAACGGGTAAAATTTCTAGCGTAATAACGTCATTCTTGCACTTCTGAAATTTCATATACTTATTGTTTACGCATTTAATGAACGATATGCAAAATGGCAAAACCGCCGCCGGCCGCATATTGAAACGGCAGCCGTACGGCTGCCGGAACGGCCCTGAAGGCTCCCGTTTCAATATGCGGCCGGCGGCGGTCCCACTAGTGCAAAGGAGAAACAGATGTATACTGCTCTCTTGCACTAGCGCGCAAGCCACGTACCGCGCTTTTCATCGACATCTACCAGGATCTTATCCCCCACTTGGTGGTTTGCCATTTTGTATATTGTTCATTAAATGCGTAAGCAATAAGTATATGAAATTTCAAAACTGCAAAAATGATGTTATTACGCTAGAAACTTTACCCGTTTGACCGTCCACCCCCGCGTTAGTTCCCCGGACTGACGCGGCAGACCGGCGATTTCGTATTCGGCAACACTAATCCAACATTTTTAAATAAAAGCTGTGACTGCATTGAGTTACGTTGACTCCTATGTAGCCAGCTCTCGGTCTACAATACCGCCAATACACCGCGCCTCGCTGAGTTTCGTGGAAGTGACGAATTCCACGTTGTGTATTTTTCAACAGACCTTTGCGAAAATGGCGTCAATCGTTGTCGTGCCGATGAAAATGGTACCACGCTAACTTCGTTAAAAATAGTCCGATTTACATGACATGATTTTAATCGGGAGAACGCCAGGAATTCATTGGTATCACTGCCATATCGATACGATGAAGAATAAAGAATTTTTTAATACGCCGTAGTAAATCTCGTCGCGAGCTTCGACATCCACGAATCTCAGCGAGGCGCGGCTTATTGGCGGCATCGCCTTTGAATACTCTAGCCAGAGAGTCACTCTGTATAATAGTATACAATATAATACTTACATTTTCCGAATTCTGCATCACCTAACCCCTTTGGTCGACTGCTAATCACGTGCGAATATCGTGCGCTTTCCTTTGCTCAACTGACTGACTGGCAGGAATCGACGGGATCCAGCTAGCGCTGCTGGAGGGGGAAACACCTACAGGCTCGCCGATTCCTGACTGACTGTTTGTGCCCTTGCCTGGTTTGTAAAGCGTCATTTGTTCCAGAACGCACCACAGACGAATCCTCGGAGTCACGGTTCGCGGTCATGGTTCGCGTTTACCTTTTTTTTTGTAACGGGCAGAACGATTTTGAGTTGTGTTGCGTTGTGTTGTACTGTGTTTGTGTTTGTTGGTTTAGTGTAAAATGAGTGACACTCTAAATGTGAATATCCAAGATGTGCAAGAAGATATGGACAATAATTCTCCGTTTCGTCCGCGAAAATTACGTCCGTCCGCAAGGAGATTGTCGAAACGGAATATACATCGCCAAAAGAGAAGGTCTTCAGCCCTTCAGAAGAAACGAAAAAACCGCAGACGACACTGCCGTAGGACAAAGTCCAGCAGAAGTGGCCGAGGAGCGTATAATAGAGGAACCATCAACATCCGATGGACGAAATCATATGCATCAAGAGATAATGTACTTGCCATCTGATGAAGATACTGATACGGCCAGTTCGGGAGAAACTGAAGAGGTGCTTGAAGACTTTGATATAGAAAGTAACGAAGAAGAAAACTTCATTATAGAAAAAGTTGCGAAGAACGAGCCGCAAGAGCAATCGCGTCTCCTAAATAGCAACGACATAATGAATTTTCCAAATGTGCTTGCTCAATTTCAAAAAATGGGTAAGAATGCAAAAAATAGGGAAGACTGTGGCATTGAACACCTACGAATAACTGGTGTGAAACGGTGTGGCTTCAAGAGCATCTTCAGCATAATATGCACTTTATGCTATTACAAACCAGAAATCCACAATCAGTCGGACGAAGCCGAAGAAGTGGATAGCAATCAGGGCGCCGTTAATGCAACAATTTTATGTGGAGGCAGCTATGCCCAATTGGAACACACTTTTGCAGCAGTGAACATACGTTGCATGTCGAAGAGAGACTTCGTGAAGAATCAAGATGAATTCGTCAAGTCCGCAATTGCCGCTGCAGAAGAAGAGATGTTAGCAGCGGCTGAAGAAGAAAAACGTTTGGCGATTGAAAGAGGCGACGTGCTTCCCGGATCAGGGACCCCTCACATCCCCGTTTTGGCCGACGGAAGCTGGATGAAGAGATCCTACCGCAGTGGATGTTACGATTCTGCGTCTGGAGTCGGTGTGATAGTTGGCTACCACACGAAGAAAGTTTTATTTTACGGCGTTCGAAATAAAGTTTGCAGAATTTGTCAGATTGCTGCGAAAAACAAGAAAGAACCTCAAAAGCACGTATGCTTCAAAAACTGGAGCGCAAATCGAGCATCGACTGCTATGGAAAGCGATGCTATAATAGAAGGATTCAACACTAGCGTAGAAAAACGTGGGCTCGTTTATTCTACTCTGATTGCTGATGGGGACAGTAGAAGAAGATTATTGATGCGAAGATTATTGATAAGAAGATTATTGATGCGGACCCATATAAGAGACAGATTCGTGTAAAAAAAATTGAATGCACGAATCATTTGTTGCGAAACTTTTGCACAAAAATGAAAGCGATTGTAAAGAAGACTACACCTGGACCATTGAGACAAACTGTAGAAAGTAGCATTCGTCGGATACGCACGGACATAGTTAAAGCCGCAAACTTTAGATACAATCAGAATGTATCAATCGACGAGAAAATGAAGAATTTGTATGACGACATACAGAATGTTCCGAGCCACGTGTTTGGTGAATAGAAAGAGTGTGCGCAACTACAATATTTCTGCGATGGAATGAATGAAGAGAATGAAAGAAACATCGTTCCAGAATTGATGAAAATTGGAGTGTACCAGGACGTAAAGAAATACTTCGTCCATTCTCAGCTCATGCGGAGAGCTTACTCAATAACACCAATAATAACGCTGTAGAAAGTTTGGACGGACTAATTGTCAAGTACATTGGCGGAAAAAGATTAAATTTCGTCGAGAGAGGATCGTATACAGGGTCAGCGTTTAATCCTGCAACCCGCGCGCGCGCGAACTTGTAAAATGGCAACATCGCCTCACGAACGCATTCCACTACAACCATGCACCGTCCCAGCGTTCGGAGAGCTGCTAGCAACCGCTGGACAGCAGTGATGCCCGAGCTTCGAGAATTTTAGCGTCGCAAAAAGCTAGGTATTGGGAATTTCCCGGCCCAGGTAATCGAGCCGCGCACTCCGCTTTTATGATCGGTTTACCACTCGCATCCCAGATTACTGTAATGAGGTTAGAAAATAATGTCAACTGATCTCGTACCCGTCTCAATTTCAAAATTTTAGCTACGACAGGATTAACCGCGGCGCTATACCCTTGTACGGAGAGATTTTTTGCCACCTGCTTGTAAAAGCCACAGTGATGGCACATCGTTCCAAAAAATGACATTAACGGAAGCCGGTATAGGCGTGGCGTTGAATAGCTAAAACATTTAATCACAAAAATTCTAGAAAAAAATTCGGACACCGCTACAATCAAAGACACGTCACATTAGTTACCCCTTACGTCTGATCTAGGTATGCACCGCATTAAGGATAAAATCATAAAAAAGAAGACCAGAACAATAGATTCTGATGTCTGCAGAACTAACACATAATTGAATAAAAATTTAATTTCTCAATTTATGAATGTAATGATACAGAAACCGCTAGCCTATTGTTTATCAACACCACGAATTTTAATTGTTAAATACATTATCAAATAAACAGTTTCCAACAGCTTTTTAAACAATTATGGTTAAAAAATTGATAAAAGAAAAATTAAGTAAACGTAAAATATGTTAAATTATCCATCATTAAAAGGGAATAATTTTTCCTCATTTTTCGGCGCAAATTGCATTCCAATATCTCGTACAGTTCAAAAGTTACGAAAAAGTCCCCAAATTTTTCAACCGGAGTCGGGAAATTCTGAATAGTTCTTTGCAACGTTAATTTGAAAGAGATCAGCCCAAAATTCTCGAAGCTCGGGCATCACTGCTGTCCAGCGGTCGCTAGCAGCCCTCCGAACGCCGGGACGGTGCATGGTTGTAGTGGAATGCGTCCGTGAGGCGGTGTTGCCATTTTACAAGTTCGCGCGCGCGCGGGTTGCAGGATTAAACGTTGAACCTGTACAGGAAGATATGCTGCTGCTGTCGTGGAATACAACAGTAACCAAGTGCACTCACGATTGAATGCGGTAATGAAGAAGAAAACGCCCGAGGTTGTGCGCCAAATGGCAGAAAAGAAGAAGAAAGAAAAGGAAAAGAGAGCTGCAAAACGGAAAGAAACGAAAGTTGCGCAATATGTACGCAAGCAATTGCCTTCGTACAAAGATTCAGATTATGGACAAAATGCACAGAAGCCAGACATGCCATCCGAAATGTATGAACTGGAGCGGAAAAAGCATATGCAAATGCTCAGTGATTGGCAAAAGCAAAGACATGCTATTGAAGAGGAAACCATCGGACAAGCAAGGAACCGCAAATGGTTGCAGTACAGGTCCAAATTGTTAATAGCATCCAATTTTGGGCAAGTGTGCCGTCGCCGACCTGATACGTTTTGCGTAAAGGCAGTGAAGTCATTTCTGTATCCGAGGATAATTAGTGCACCCGCGGAGGAATACGGAAATGAATGCGAGAAAAGTGCTCGCGAAGAATTGAAGAAGCAATACACAGATATTGCGGAATGTGGAATTTTCATCGACAGCTGCATCCCCTTCTTAGGAGCTTCACCGGATGGAATCATCGGTCAAGAGGGTATTTTGGAAATTAAATGCCCCAAATCAGCGGAGAACTTTACGCCGGAAGAAGCTATGGAAAAAGTACGTGCCGTCCAACTCATGTTCACACGTAAAACAGGTATTTCAATGAGCAAAACGCATCACTATTATTATCAAGTACAAGGTCACTTACATTAGGGTGTGTCAATTTCATGGGTAAATTTAAAATTTTTGGAAATTTTAAAATGCCTAGTTTGAAAATAATGCTGTTTTTAATCCTGAATCTGAAACTATCTTCAGAAATTGATTTGAGTGGGGTTTAGGTACTTCAAATCACAGTTGAAAAAAGTGAAAATTAAGTAAGATTTAACTATAATCTTCATATTTATATACTGCTTAAAGTGAGTCTTGCTTACATAAAAGTATGAAAATGAAAATAAAAATAGTTTAATGCTATTTAACAAAGTCCACCAAAGAAGCGATATCCTGTTTGCTTCTGTTGCGGTTCATGAGCTCCCTGCTGACCATCTGACCCATAATATAATGTTCCCTCCTCTCCTGGCTGCAAACGTGACCAGCAGCCTCCGTTGTCATTTTTACGCACCTTTCTATGGATTGCGTGTGTGAGGGCCAATTTTGGCATGCTCACAAATGCCTTGATCTCTAAAGTTGTTAGTTTACAAGAGGTGGCTCAAAAACTTCAGAGCTCCAGTCAAGTAATTCGGTGAGTGTGGTTGCCTCAATGTTGATGGATGGTGTCTTTCTGGATCTCACATTGCTGTCTCCAGTCTGTGTGTTGTCATCTCCTTTGCCTCTAATCTTTAATATCTTCTCCACTGCATCTCTCCTCTCCTGTTCTTCTTCGCTGCACAACATAGCTTGTAGAACACACTCGCTGTGACCATACCAAGCTAACCGGCAAACTGTAGGCATAACTATTTTCTTTACTTCTTCAAGACTGCCCTTTCAACAGCTGCAACTGAAAGAGAAAATGCCTGGAGCCTTGTGTCCAATTGTTGTTTATTTTTATATTGAACCAGTTCACTATGTAAACGCCAATACAGAACTCTACAATCATTTTTAAGTTTTTAAGATTCTTTCCCTTCAAATTATGCTTTGAAACCCATATTTTCATAAATCTTAGAGCTGTTGTGAGCCATCTACTATGTGATACAGGGCCTACTTCTAACTAATAGCCAGGTCCTTTGGTAAGACACCCGTTCTAATTGCATATGCAATTCTATAGCCATAACTTTGATCTGTACTTAGGTCTTTGATAACCTTAGCGCTTAGTTGAGGAAGATCAGGGCCTACGGTGATCCTAGTAAAATCAGGATTTATGTCCAGTTCAGTAGCAGAATCCAGCATCTTTCCTATGGGACCAGCCCATTTGTTGTTGCTTAATGTCCGGCCATCTAAAGCAGTCACCAAATGCCTCAATGGTAGTTCCCCCGTGTGCAGGTCACAGACAATCTACACAAGCTTCCGATGTAACTTTTCCTCAACATAATGCATCACTCCTCCCACCCAACCAGTATTTATATTACAGGAATCACCTCCAATAGCTTGAAGAGTTTTGTCTCCTCCTCTTTCTTTCAGCCACACAACCAAATGATTAGCTATTATTTGTGCATGAGTCTTCTCCTTAGTTGCTTTTCCTGGAGCAAAATGCCTCAAATATTTGCCTCCTGGCTCCATACAAACTGTGTAATGTTCTTCTTTCATCATACCTGCATACATTTTGCCATTTTCTTCTGCCCTTAACATAAACCTCGTATCATCACGGCGACCATCAAAGAAGATGCAACTGATGCCATTCTCTTTCCGTTCCTCTTCAGACCGAACAATAATTTATTGCATAATTCTTGTCTGAGTCCTCTTCACTTTATTGTGATCAATCACTTTAGTAGTGTCCGAATGCGTAATTAGTCCTGCGTCAATCCAGGCTGCAGTAGCAATCTCTGCCGTCTCTCTCAGTCCACTATGGTGTCTTAAACTGGCCAGGGCTATGTTGGCTATGTCTTCAGTATTATATTTTGGCCTCTTCTTATCTTTCTCTTGAGCATCAGGCACTTCCTCCTTTCGTTCTTCTGCCACGTCATCTAAATCTACATCCACTTCTAGCCAAGATTCCTCCAGACTCTCTTGCACTCCCGTTGTTCTTTGTGCGCTACTGATTCGCTTTTCTTCATTCTCCTTCCTTTTTATCTGCCTTTCCATTTGTTGGTTTAGATTTTTTGTCCCAGGGACATCAACTGGTCCAATCTGATGAGATTCGACACTCCCAACTTTCTTTCTTTGTCCCTTTATAAAGTCTAATTCAATCACATGAATCTTCTTCTCTCTGCTGCAATTACAAAGTATGTGATGTCACGAAGCGAGCGGAGCCGACCCGAGCCGAGGCGCAACGGCCCACGGTGCCCCCCTCCCCAACGCGATCTGCGCTCGGTACACTTAGTACACCACGCATCACTAGATCGCGTCCGCTTCTCGCAAGTTTAATTCACCGCGTATTAGGATATAAGACCCGCGGCGACTGAAGACAATCACCCGAGTGGGGATTAAGGCTGCCGTCTCAAGTTTGTTATGGTCCGAATCGATCGAAGCGTCCTCAGTAAACAGACGGACCCTAATGAAACTACTGCAGTCGATAAAAAGAACTTATATAGAGGTGACATCTCCAGGTACTCTATGTAGACGAATTTTTTATGCATACTTGCCACATTTTCTGTTCTCTCCGTCTCTGCCGCGCTGTTGCCACACCTCTTTCTATCGAGAAGTCTGGAAAGAATACGGCACGAGAGCTGCGTCTAGCGTCAGAGCCTCGCTGAACGTAAAGGAGGATGGCAATAATGAAAGATAGAGAGGTTGGGTAGTGAAGTTAGGAAATATATCAATGAAACAATACTTATTTCGGTATCAATATCTCTTCTACACTTCGCAATTCTAATTATCTTTTCTCATTCTGTGTAATTCCTCTTCTCCATTGACGGTCTTCCTACAATTTTATCAGATCGCTCGTAATGAAATCGCTCATTTGCTGTAACAACGATGCAACTCAAAATTTGCAGTTTTTGAGTTATTAGTATAGAAAAACCGGCTGTTGTCTAACAAAACTTTTCCCGTTAACAAAAACCCGTTTCCTCAAAAATCGTGAATTTTGAGTTGCGAAATATAACGTATGCGGTGAGGGAAATATTTATATTTTCTTGTGAAAAAAAATATAATTATATGATTGTTTATATTGTTTGTTTTAATAGAATGTAAAACTTTAATATTTTCTATCGTATCGGCATGAACGTTTCAGTAACATACTGCTGAGATTTTCCAGATGAAAATGAATTTAAACACGGTATAAGTCAGATTATTTGTAGCATTATTATATTAGAAATGTTACGCATTTATATTTAATTATCTACTACAGTTCTAGAAATAATCCAATTTATACCGTATTTGAATTCAGTTTAATGTGGAAAATCTCAGCAGTATGTTACTGAATACTGAAAACATCACATTTTACATTTTATCACAGGAAGAACTGCATCCTTTTTCACTACAATCCTTTATTTCACACTTGCAGGTAAGTATGTCTACCAGTCGGTCATGCTTATTCATAAATATTTCTTTCTCCCACAGTTTTACTCTCCCCACAGAAACATTATTGGCTTGATCCCACATGGATTTCAACTTTGCTTTAATTTTAACACGGCTATTCACGACAGAACCACTGAATTTTGGATTTGCTTTACACCACTGAGCAAGTAATCCAGTTGTTAGGTCATTGACCAGGTTATAATTGGTGTAATTCCTTCGGTTTTTATCACTGGTGTCTCTTAAATGTAACCCATATCTTATGAGATCCCTGACAGTTGGTAGTTCAGCTACAGGTAGCTCCCTGCCTGATCCTACCAAATGATGTAAATGTGTCGAAACTTGACGTCGAGTTTTAGTAGGAGTCATATTCAATTGTAGATTACAGTAAATCCTTGATATAGGTGCGATGGACGGGGCTGGCGGTTAACCTACACCGATACGGACACCATTCCGAGCCACCAATGCCGCGAATGAGAAAACCCAAGAGCTAGCGAGAAGGAACGAAACAGTCGACACTGACGACGACAACTTTGTGTCGATTGTCGATTATTTCGTAAATTTACGAAATTGTAACCACAAGTGCCAACAATGCCACTTTTACTCGCGGATCATACGATCACGCGAGTCGATCGACGCCGCCGTCACTTTGCCAAGAAAGTGACGAAGGAAATAATAAATTTGATCGATCCGGTGTCGCACCGCTGACTCTCGTCAGTGGTTACAAGTGCCAGCAATGGCACTTTAACTCGCGGATCATACGATCACGCGAGCCGATCGACGCCGCCGTCACGTTCCTAAGAAAGTGACGAAGGAAATAATAAATTTACTTCACCCTTTAAATTGTTCAGACACATTTCTAAGTTCACAGGGGCAGACAGACGGAATCCGGTTTGGTCAAAGTGCGCCAGGCTGATACAAATGTACGGGTGACGCAGGTATGCATGATGTTCGACGAACTATTGAAACAAACTTTTACTTTTAGGTAATTATTTACTTTAGCGATTCCTCACCGATTTTGATGAAATTTGGCTATGTTGTAAAACTCCACATTCTGAGCAACTTTTTCCTATACATGTTACCCCCGTTCGGTCTAAGTTTCCGAGATATTCACAAAAATATTTTTTAAATTTCTTGCTTTGTTGTTATAATTTGGGTTAGTGTTGGATTAGGATTAGTATAAATAAATATAAGTGCACTTCACATTAAACATTATTTTCAATTATTATTGATAGAGTATTAGTATTGGCTGGGCTAGATTAGTGCGGGTAGGGGGGGGCGCTCGCTCGCGGGCGCGTAAAGCATGGTGGCGAACCGATGTGAGTCGCGGTACAGAGTCAAGGTGTTGACGGGCATCCGCAACTTTCTGGTTCAAATCTGTGAACCCACATCGGTTCCCTACCATGCTTCACGCGCCACCGCACTAATCTAGTCCAAACCAATATTAATACCCGGGACAAGTTGGAAAGTGGAATGCGGTGCGTCGGAATAAATCAACAGAAGTTTTTCGCAAATATCTCGGAAACTAAGGCCGAGCGGGGGTAACATGTATAGTAGGGTGTTTCATATTATAGGGGTAAAATTAAAATATTATATTTTTATTTCACTTTGCACATGCCCTGATTCCTATTAATATAAAAAAAATATCTGACAAATTTTAGGAAGATTGAGTAATATTTAGAGGTTGCACACTTTGCACACTAAATAATATTTAGTAGGCTAAGGAAACACGATTTCCAATGATAATTATTTTTACTCTCAAGTCCTTAAAACTGAAATTAAACTTCAAAGAAGACTTACATTTAGATAAATTTACATTTTATTACTTTCTATTATTGTTCATACCTATAAAAATTCTGTACGTTATTATTTTACCCGCATTTTCAAAACCTGGAAAAGCGAAAATATGTAGGGTAGATCGGGGGCGGAAGTAACAGGGGGCGAATGTAACACATATAAATTGTGTTGAATATCAAAACATATAATGAATATTGACATCAATTCTAGATACACACATGATAAATAATGACATTTGGAATACACACATCCATGTTCTGGCAGTATAGATACGCAATACACATGGATAGTGAAAAAAATAACTTTTCGATATCCTAAAGTAACTTTTTCTTACTGATTTATGAATCTAATGTAAACACTCCCTTTGCAAGTATGTGCGTTTTTAATCTGTAATTTGACCTTTTTTAAAGTAATACTGATCGTTACCTAGCACTTTTAAGTGTCACGTTAGTCACAATTTATAATTGAAGTTCAAAAGCATGGTCGGGGGTGATTGTAACATCAGCAGTCGGGGTCGGTTGTACCACAACAAAATCGAAAGAAAACGAATAATATTGTCTTGTTTGCATAGAATCTATGTAGTGTTACAACCGATCCTAGATCAGCTATCGTTGCAACACTTTACACTGTATCGTTAGGGCTATAACACTCCGCTTCTCATTTTTATTAATAACTTGGATATTACTTGACATACAGTGAAACTGTTGTGACTCAATAATGTCAGATAAGTAAGTAACATTTCCATATATGGGTTTTTGTTGTAAATGTAATAGTTCTTGCGTAATCGTATTCCCAAGCCAAACTGTTACTACCGCCCCAGGCCTAGCCTAGTGATAAAACTGTGCAACCCCTAAATATTATTAAATTTGTCTAAAATTTGGCATACAGATCACTTAGACGAATAGAACCAAGGGTGCGAGCAAAGTTATATGAAAATAGCACCTTTAGAAAATTGAAACACCCTAATGTATAGGAAAAAGTTGTACAGAATCGTGCCCCGACAACATATCAAAATTTCATCAAAATCGGTGAGGAATCGCTAAAGTAAATAATTACCTACTTTTATACCAAACTTACCGAAATATCTGCAATCATTTGTTACAGACGGACTTTTTACCAAATTACTGCAAACATGGTGTATGGAACAGTAATGCCAGGACAAATGGAATAATAAGTACCATATTTCAGGTAAAGTTTAACAGCTTATAAATCTACAGTAAAATTTTGTACGCTTATAAAACAACCCTATTTCCTAATGTATTTCATAATGTGTTACAGATCTACACTGTCTACGTCATCTTTCGTTATGAGCGTCCTGGGAAAATTGTAGAAAGACCGTCAATGGAGAAGAGGAATTACACAGATTGAGATATACACTTTTATATCTGTAATTGTCCATTTCAAGGGGGCGAAAGCTTGAATGTCGTATATCAATTCACCAATGAAGTTGGATTAATTTATTGTGATGACTGTAACTTGATTAGAGACAAAAAAGTACATAAAAAAATGTTCTGTTAAACGATTTTCTCCAATAGGCACTAACAACTAAAAAATAATTCTATTCTTGTACTACAATTTCGATGGTGTTTTTTAACTTTAAAGAAAAATGTAGAGTAGGATATTTCATAACAGAATATGAATCAATTTAGTACAGCATCAAGTGTCGAAATGAATTTGTTGCCAGATATCCTGCTCCACGATTTTATTTAAAATGAAAATACAGTAAAACCTGTTTTTGTGCGGTCCTTTTTTATACGATTTTGTTTTTGTGCGATTAGTTTTGTGCGATTTTTTTCGTGCGATTTATTTTTATGTGGTATATGAATCTTAGCGGCGTTAGCACCAGTTCAATGTTTCCTATCAATGTACATATACATGTGTGGACGAACTCTGATTACGTGGTTTCCTTGACAACGATGTATCTGGACTTCGGGATGCTCTGTTCATTTATTTCAAACAATCTACTGACAAGGCAGAGTCAGTTACGTACATATTGTCGTTCGACGCGCGAACAGTATACGCTTCGTATTCAGAGTTTTATCCACGATTCACGTGATTAAGGATTCATTTTATAGCGAGATTAAAGGTAAATAAATTAGCTACTTTTGTGTCTATTTATATGTAGTTTTTATGATTTTTATTTTATTTTTAGACGTAAGTACTCCCTTAAAATGAATAGTCAAAAGAAAGTAAAAAGGCAGACAATTCCATTAGAAACAAAAATTCTAATATTAAATAGACTAGCAGATGGTGAAGGATCCACAGCTGTTGCTAATGAATTTAAATTAGGTGAATCCACGATCAGAGCTATACATAAACGTGCGAGTAAAATATATGAATCTCTAAATAGTGCAACAAACGACAGTAGTAAAAGAGCGTCGTATTCGAGAAATAGTGTAATAGAGAAGACGGAAAAGGCTCTCGTGTTGTGAATTAAAGATTTAACTAAAAAACGAATCCCCGTTCACAAAGAATTAATTCAAGAAAAAGCTAGACAGTATATCAACCAACTGAAGGATTTAGAACCAAGTTCGTCATCCTGTTTATGAAACGTGAAATTTTCTGCGAGCAATGGCTGGTTTGCTGGATTTTTACAACGGTACGCACTTCACAATGTGAAGATACAAGGCGAGGCAGCGTCTGCCGATGAAACAGCTGCTATGAATTATCGCAAAGTATTAGCGGAAATCATTGATGATGGTGGATATTGCCCAGATCAAGTATTTAATGCAGATGAGACTGGGTTATTCTGAAAAAAGATGCCCAGCCGAACATTCATTGCGAAATCAGAGAAAACTGCAAGTGGTTTTAAAGCGGCAAAGGATCGAATCACACTTCTTCTTTGCAGTAATGCCTCTGGTACAAAGATGTTAACACCACTTATTATAAATAAAACTTTACACCCGCGTGCGCTAAAAGGTGTAGATTTATCTAAATATCCAGTACACTTCATGGCCAATAAAAAAGCATGGATCACATCAGCTCTATTTGCAACATGGTTCAATGATTCTTTTATACCACAAGTTGAAAAATACATGGAAGAGATGGGTCTTCCGTTTAAAGTGTTACTAATTGTGGATAATGCACCCGGTCATCCCTGTATAGAACATCCTAATGTGCAAATAGTATTTTTACCACCAAATACGACTAGCCTCATACAACCACTAGATCAGGGCATAATCGCAAATTTTAAGAAACATTATATCAAATTAACTTTCAGCTACATTTTGAAAAAGCTAGAGAACGAGCCTGATTAAGCTAAATTAAGCCTGACTGAAGTTTGGAAAAATTTCTCGATTTTAAACTGCATAAACCATATTATTGCAGCAATTGGACAAATCAAACAACACACATTAAATTCGTGCTGGAAAGCGATCTGGCCTGAATGTGTAATTAATCGAAACGTTACCGAAAACGCGTCAACGTTATTATCTGAAATTAGTGCGCTCGCACATAACATCGGCGAAGAAGGCTTCGATACTTTCGGCGAAAATGACCTGGACGAGATGATTGAGGATCAAACTGTCGATGATAATGACATTATCAATAGTTTGATAGATTATGAAAATGGACAAGAAGAACCGGAATCCATTACAGCAGATAAAATATATGCAGGGATCCAGATTTCTAAAAAATTGGAAACGCATTTTCTTAAAATAGATACCAATGCGGAAAGACGCTTAAAATTCCAAAAAGAGCTGAGATCATGCATGTCTCACTATCGTGACATTTACAAGCAACTGACCAGTCGACCGTCGTCACAAAAACTGATCACTGACTTCATGGTACCAAAAAACAAATCAATTGAAATCCTATCTTCAAGCGACGAAAGCTATTTTCAACCAATTCGTCACAAGAAGATGCGCGTTTTGGATTACGACGAGTAGGACCAAGCTATTTAATGTATAATTTGAAAACTTCTCCAGGTATATGTACAATGAAGAATGAAATATTTTTACAAATTCTTTAAGTCTAATTTAATTATTTAATTTAATTGAAAGCATTCTCTCATCTATTTCATAAGTCATTGATGTATTTTCTAAGTCCGACATTTTTTATGCGGTCCCTATCCACCGCATAAAAAAAATTTTAGGTAGTATATCGTACAAAGTTGTTTATTATATGTAAGAATTTATAAAATTTCCGAATATTTTTTTGTACGATTTCTTTTATGCGGTCCCTATCCACCGCACAAAAACAGGTTTTACTGTACACCATTGAAATTGTAGTATAAGAAAATAATTATTTTTTAGTTTTTAATGCATTTTTAGTAAAATCGTTTATTATAAATTTTTTATTTTCAAGTTTTTAGTGTTCGTGGATTTACATTTCGCAGCTCAAACTTCTTTACAAATATGTTTTATTGCTGTATCTAGAGACGCGGTAGCGTCTCGACGCCAAGTACATGAAAGACCAAGTACATGTTCGACATCCTGTATATGTCGAGTCACTACCGCTATCATTTACACGTCTCCCGGCTATTCCAACCTAACCGGAAACATATTTCATGAATATCTCAGCACGCCTGCAATATTTTCTAAATTTAAAGGCATTTTTCTTATGTAAACCGCATATAAGCTTTCGAATGACACCAAATTTCAATCAAATCGATCCACGCATGACACAGATATCGTAATATCGTCTCATGGATCAGTCGGAAACGGTAAGATTTTTCTTCTGATTCTGATTCTCCGTCTTCTCCAAGCCAAATTTTGTCGACATAATACGTATATACGCTGTCACGTCCCGGGTGAGGTATTTGGAACGATGACTATTGGGGGAAGGAAAGTCAGGCACGAATCTTACATCCAGCACGCTGAGGATTTTGAAGGAGTTCAGGCACGAATCTTACATCCAGCACGCTGAGGATTTTAAAGGGAAAGTCAGGCGCGAATCTTGCATCCAGCACACTGAGGATTTTGAAGGAGTGTTAGGCGCGAATCTTACATCCAGCACACTAAGGATTTTAAAGGAATTTAGGCGCGAATCTTACATCCAGCACGCTGAAGCTAAAGGGAGATCAGGCGCCAATCTCAAATCCAACACTCTAATCGACCAAGGAAGGTTTAAATAGTGAATACACACCCGGGGAACACCCGTTAGAGCACCTTATGTTTGTTTTGATTTCGGTAACAGGATTTACCGTTGCATTTATGTAAAGAAAGCCACACGTAATACTTCCGTGAATTGCACGGCTCACGCAAAAGTATGTTTGTAAACAGTGGAACCGTTCTCGCGTTCACGAACAGAAATCAGCTGATACTGCAGCCTGTCTTAGTTTGGAATCTTTGTAACCAAAGGATGCGCACAATAATTCGAAGCGTGATTTTAAAAATAGAGAGGTTTATTTACTTTAAACACGAGTACGTTATTACTGTTTAATAGTAATTGAACACAATATATGAATGTGAACATGAAACATAATATATGATAATTAAATATTTTGACATAAGCAATAAGCGTTAATATGAAAAATAATAATATGAATAGTTATACAAACAATAAATGATCGCAATAAGCGTTGATATAGAAAAGTAATATAAATGATCGCAATAAGCGTTGATATAGAAAACAAAATAAGTATTCGCAATAAGCGTTAATATGAAAAGTAATAATATGAATAGTTATACAAACAATAAATGGTCGCAATAAGCGTTGATATAGAAAAGTAATATAAATGATCGCAATAAGCGTTGATGTAGAAAAGTAATATAAGCGTTCGCAATAAGCGTTAATATGAAAAGTAATAATATAGAAAGCAATAGAAACGGTAATACAAAATATAAATGATGGTGGTTATATACAATATTATAAATGGTAATGTAATAGCTTACAATGTTTGATGAACGGTGATTGTTGGTCACTGAATTTAATGCTTAATAACACTAAACAAGACGAATCTTAGAATAATAATACAGTTTGAATGTGGTAAAGAATATACTTTCCATACGGAAGTTTGGTTGATAATGAATCTCCGGCCTCTCGGGACCTCATATTTATGTATCCTTACAGGAATGTTGCGGGGGTACGCGCGGTAGGAACCTTGACACATTTAACAAATAAGTCGCAATAGGACTTCCGGGGTTTTTATGAACGGTACGTCTATTAATAGACATATTTATGTCACGTACGCCAAATATTCGTCGTAATTAGACCTTTGGGGTTTTATGAATGGTAAAAGGAGATACTTAACCCGTCAAATGGATTTTGGATGTTTTAATGGGAATGGGGTAATTTGTGGGCTCGACTTGGAGGGTCGTAGAGAAGGGGTGAGACGTGGTCTCGATTTAAGAGGTTTTTGGGACGAGGGACTTGTTTAGATTTAGTATGAAGAAGGGAATTCGTGCCTCTTCGGGCGAATAGTTAGAAGGGGTTTTTCGTACCGACCATCTTGAGATGGGGACCACTAAGCTACATCGTCAAGGTGATCATCGATTGAGGAAATGGAGTAAGAGTTGAGTTTGAGGGGCTTTGGTGGAGTGATATTGAGATATTTGGGAAAGTATTTAGAATAATACCGCGCGAAAAATAGTGGGATATCACACCTTCCCCCTTATATGAAGAAATGCGTGCATTTCTTAACAATAAGGTGTGGGGTGGATTTATTTAATTATGGAATGGAATGGATTTGATTATGAACTGTGTGAGAGAGAACAAAATAAATGCATAATTTTGGAAAGGAGGAGAGGGAAAAAAAAATAAATTAAATTTTCTGCCCAAGGGCTTAATAACAAAGAAAACTAACCTAACTAAACTAATAGAACTATTTACAAGGACTATGTACAAGGAGAATGGGAACTATGTACAAGGGAAGAAGGGTTAAAGGAAGGAGGGAATTTTGTTAGGATTAGAAAGGGGGATAGGAATATTCAAGGGTTTGGAAGGTGGGATCGTCCAGGATGAACGTGAGGTCGTAACCTCCTTGATAGAGGTCATTGAACCATCTTAAAAACTCGGGTGTCAGCTCTGTATGGTCAGGGACCCTGGTGGCTGACCCCGTGTCCAAGATTTCCACGACATCCGGACAAGGAGGGATGGTGGAGGGGACCTGGGTTTTAGGAAGTTGTGGGGAGTGGTAAGGAGGTGGGGGCGGATGGGTGAATACCCCCTCGTCTATCCCTACCAGTAGGGGTGATGGGGGAGAGTCCTCTATGGTGACGACGTCGGGGGTCTGGTCAGCCTCCCTAATGACCATTGTGGAGGTGACTTTTGGAAGGAGGGGTGAGAGGCTCCTTCCTTTCCTAATTGCCTCCCGGCGCCGCCACTGTATGTGGGAGAGTTTCCTCCTGACTCCCCCTCCACTTGACTTTGGCCCGTTGGGTTTGTGGGCCCTTTTGTGTGGCATTGTGATCTAGGAAATGAAATGATTAGTATGTCTCCTATATTTTGTGACTAGGGTCAACCGGGATCCTCGCGTATCCGACCAAGACGCGCTTTATTCGCGTGTATTATTTTAGTTTTGCCCTTCCATGATATTTTTAGGTTCTGCGAAGGAATTACCTCCAATATCGTGTGAGGACCAGAGTATTGATCACCGAATTTTCCTTTTCGCGGTTCTATTAGAACGAAGATTGGGTCGCCCGGTTTAAAGGTCTCTTCATTTATGTGTTGATCATAATATTTTTTGTAACGAAGTTTAGATTGATTTAACTTTTCCGCAGCAGCGGTTTGAAGTTCTTGCACCCTCGTACTCAATTTTGAGAGGTAGTGATTGTATGTTTCGTTTTCAAAATCTTCGGGCACCCTATTTCGGCTGGGTAACCGGGCTATTTTTCCAAATACTAACTCGTATGGGGTGTAACCAGTGCCCTCGTGGACGCTGGTATTATAAGAGAACGCGGCCAAGTCAGTCCATTCGTCCCAGTCACTGTATTTACCGATGAACATCTTTAAATATTCTGTCAAAACAAGGTGCGATCGCTCTAAAGAGCCATTTGTCTGTGGGTGAAAGGCTGTGGTTCGAAATTGTGCGATTTTAAATTTTTGCGCGATAGCCTTCATGAATTTACCAGTAAAATTTGTTCCTTGGTCAGTGAGAATGGCTCTGGGAGTTCCGTATTGACAAATAAATCGTTTTATAAACGCATCAGCTATTTTTATCGATGTGGATTGTTTAAGAGGTTCGCATACGAAGTATTTCGTTAACAGATCTTGCATAGTTAGGATGTAGGTATTTCCTGCTCTTGTAGTCGGTAGTGGTCCTACTATATCTAATGCAACCTTATCAAAGGCGCGTCCAGGCGTGTCGGTAAGGATCATTGGTTGCCTGGTTTTAACACGGACGAGTTTCTTTCGTTGACAGTCCTCGCAAGTTCGAATGTAATCTTCCACAGTTTTCTTCATGCCTTTCCAAAAATAATAGTGACGAATTCGATTGTATGTTTTGGTCACTCCTTTGTGCCCGGCTAAAGCGGATGCGTGATTTTCTATAATAATATTTTGTCTTTTTGATTCTTCGGGAATTTGAACTATTTGTAAACATATTGTGACACTAATGTCTTCTTCGTCGACGGCTTCGAGGATATCCATAATAATATCCTGCCAGGTTAATTGATCGATATTTGCAGTTTTGGCTATACTGAACGAATGTATTATTAATTCTCTTATTACGTTTTTAAAAGAGGAGAGAGTTTCGTCCCAAGTTGTCGCGGTTAAGGGGGTATTCTGAGTTTCTTTAATAACTAGGCCGACCAGAATTTGTTCCCTATTATAAGTTACGTGGGCCCGGCCTAATGTGAGTTCGCTTGTTATTATTAGCGCTCCCGATTCTTGCAACTGTTTAGCTCCGTTGTCGCAAGGTTTTCCATCGGCGCTCAGAAAGAAAACAAGCGTTTCCTTTCTTAGGGACAATGGGTCCCGACTAATTGATGGCGTTATTCTGATATCTCTATCGGGGTCCACTTCGTACGTTTCTTCCGGAGAATCATTCAGCTCGGTTATCAATGATTCAGAGTCTGACGACGATTCGTACGAAGCGTTAGATCCTACTTCGGAATCAGAGTCGTCCTCTTTTTGTGGTGTTGGAGATTGCGAAGGCGAAACGATTTGGTATGGTGTGCTTGATTGTTCTTGTTCCTGATCTTCCTCTTCAACGCTACTCATCGGTTCCGGTACGTTTAGTGAGGGAGTATCCGGCGGCGTTAGTATAGGCGTTGGAGCCTTACGTACTTTTCGGCTCGGCTGAATCCTTGTAGGCGCCGTCCTTAGGCGGGTTTTATTGGTAACTTCTGATGTCGGAGTGGGTATCTTGGAGGTCCGAGGTCTCCCTGGGCCTCGTTTAGGTGGAGGCTGCTCCTCCCAGTCATCATCGGCTTCCTCTCGTGGTCGTATTGGGCATGTTTCCACGGTAGGTGGATTACGGGATAAGGCGTCAGCGAGTTTGTTACTTTTTCCCGGTTGGTAGCGAATTTCATATTCGTATTCGGCTAATTTTAGACGCCACCTAACAAGGCGCGACGTTGGGTCCTTTACCTTGTGTAACCAAATCAAGGGTCGGTGGTCGGTATATAAAATAAATTTCCTTCCATAAAGGTAAGGACGGAAGTACCTAACACAATAAACAATTGCTAGGAGTTCCTTTTCGATTGTTGAGTAATTAATTTCCGCTTTATTTAGGAGACGGGACGCGTAAGCAATCGGTAGCTCCTTTTCAGTGATAGCCTGACTTAATATGCCTCCTATGGCATATTCGGATGCGTCAGTAGTGACGTGGAATTCCAGTTCGAAATTCGGGTATTGTAGGATAGGTTCGTTCTGCAATGCGGATTTTAAGTGATCGAAGGCTGTTTGCTGGGACAGTTCCCATTCAAATGTTACGTCTTTCTTTAACAATTGGGTTAACGGGCGAGCAAGTTTAGAGAATTCTGGGATAAACCTCCTATAATATCCGGTTAACCCAAGGAATTCTTTAATACCTTTCGGTGTGCGAGGTGCAGGGTAGTTTTGAACAGCTTGAATCTTTAGTTGATCGGGTTTTACCCCTTCCTCGGTGATTATATGTCCCAAATATGCGACTTCCTTGTGCAGAAATTTACATTTGGAAGGTTGGAGCTTAAGGTTTGCCTCTCTTAGGCGGTGAGCGAGTTTTTTAAATTTGATTAAATGTTCCGTGAGGGAACTTGCGTAAAGGACGATATCGTCCAAGTAAACAAACATTTCAGTACCTTGGAGTCCCGTAAGCGCGTGATCCATTAAACGTTGGAAAGTCGCAGGTGCATTACGAAGCCCAAATGGCATTCTTACAAATTCGTAGTGTCCATGTGGCGTAGAAAATGCAGTTTTAGGTACATCCTCAGGTTTCATGGGTATTTGATGGAAACCAGAGGCGAGATCAAAGACGGAAAAATATTTGGCTCCTCCTAATTGGTCCAATATCTCATTAATATTTGGAAGTGGGTATGCGTCGGGAACGGTCTTTTTGTTTAGTTCCCTAAAATCAATAACCATTCGCCACAAAGGTTCCCCATTGGGTCCTGGCTTCTTCGAGACGATCCAGATGGGTGAATTGTAGGGCGATAATGACGGCTTTATGATTTCATCTCCCAGTAACTTGCGTACTTGTTTGTCGATTTCCTTCTTATGTATTGGAGGGAACCGATATTGCTTCGTATTGACAGCCACTGGGTCCGTTGTCTGGATCCCATGCTGTATGGCGTTTGTATGACCTAATTTCTCATCTGGCAAGTGGAAAAGGTCGTGATTTTTTATAATAATATTTTGGACGTGGCATCTTTCCTCTTGACTCATATGTTTCGTTGAAATTAGCTTCAATATTTGTTCCGCCCGTGAAGGGGTTACTATAGAATTTGTCTATACTTCCTTACCCGACGCGACAGCAAGAGACTCACGGAAATTTGGATGAAGGGTTGGTTTGGCATAATGCTCTGGGAATGAGAGTGAGTGCACCTTCGCGGGTGCCTCGAGGTAGGATTGTGGTTTAATTTTCCTTGGGGCAGGGATGGGAGTGACGTCTTTAGGCGTCGTCGTCTCTTTGGGTCGTTTTTGTTTGGGTTCCGGAATTATCACTTCGAATTCTTCCAATTCAACAGTGGGTATCGTGATCGTTGAGTCTATTTCTTTGGAATTTATTACCTGCATGTATGCCTTGCCGTCTTGGTTACGGACAAGTGCGTTACCGGCGTAAATCCCAGTGCCTAAGTCTAACAAGGGTAAATATCCTTCCTCTATCTCTGGGTTAGATAGGTGGACGAAGAAAGTGGTTTTTGACCTTGCGGGTAGCACGACTTGGTTCTTGTTTACGAATGGGATTGTGTTCCCGTGGAAGTCCAACTCCCTTTTGGAATAGTGTATCGAGACATTTTGTTTTATAAAGAATTCCGTGCCTAATATTCCTTGTGGCTTAATTGGGATATCGTTTTCGACTACGTGGAACGTGACGTTATCGCCAAAAAGGGTTATCCTTACTGTGCCGAGCGTGGTGACGGGACCCGGAGAGATGCCCTTGAGTATTAGTCGAGTTTTCGTGTCTATCTCTTGCGGTAGCTTTACGGCTTGAATTTTCAATAAGTTCACCTGTGACCCAGTATCAATCATTAATTCAGGTGTAGTTTCGAACTCGGGGGAGGGAATGATTACAGACGGAGCTTCATCGGCAGTATTTAACCATGCTGTTGCGATTCTTGTTTCGATATTCCCGGTTCCATTTGTATTGTTATTGGATGCGCTCCTGTTTGGCCCATTCCACGGTACGCATCCATGGTTGACCGTAGGGGCGGAGCGTTTCCCGAATCTCGTTCCTGGGGGGTTCCAGGGTTTCTTTCATTTCGGTTAAATAAGCGTTTCCTGCATTCTGAGATCAGGTGACCAGGTTTTCTGCAGTATGAACAGATACGTATTTCTGTAGGTCTAGAAGGAGGAGGTCGAGTTCTGTCCCATTAGGGGAGCAGAGGATTGGGTGCCTGGTTTCCATATCCTGCAACGCGGTTTGGAGGATATCTCTCGAAGGATTGTGAAACGACATTTTGATTGCTTCGGCAGGACCGTGCGTCGTGTCCTGTCTTATTGCAGAGTTGGCACGTTAATTTCGGGGTCTTTTGTTCGGAAAACCTAAGGCGGTCTCTATCAATCTTTTTATCCACGAGTACAGCCAAATCGAAAGCTTCGTCGATCGTTTCGAAGGGATGTTGGAGTAACCTTGTCCTTATATGGGGTGGAAGACCGTCGACGAATGAATCTAATGTTAGGCGATCTAGATTTTCGGGGTGATTCCGTGCAAAGTCGCGGTAATATTCTCTATCTTCTTCATAAATGGCGAATCGGAGGTCCTTAACGCGTGAAATATATTCCAACATGTGCTCGTTGGTTCCTTTAATAACGTTGGCGAGTTCTCCGCGATAGTGGTCAGATGTTTTGGCAGGAGAAAAGATGCGTTTAAGTTGTTTAATTAGGTCGTTTACGGAGTCAAGGACCCTATCCTCAACGGCCAAGCATGCATGGTCTTGCAGCTTGTTTCGCAACAACCTCGCTAGCTGGGGTTCGGCTTGCGGGGGAACCAGAGCCTTAGCCCTATTGCAGGCTCTCGCGAAATGTTCTATAGGTATATTGTGCCCGTTAAAATTCGGGACCGTCTCTATGGCATCCTTTAACGTGATCTGGGGCGACGGATTCTGGTCCGGAACATTGTTACGATTTACTACTGGTTTTCTGTCAAAACGGGAGGAACCCGGTGTGACAAAATTATTTGCAAACGGCGGGGGTGCAAGAAGTTTTTCCATTTTTTCGCGAATGGTTTCTATTTGACTGGAAAGACCTTCCAAAGTGGGGCCGCCCGATCCGATAACTACGCTCGAACGCGTATTGGATTCTTTATTTACGAGTTTCGCGTGTAGATTTTCGATCTCAGCGTGTTTTTCCCGTAATAATTGCACTTGTTCCAATAATTCGGCGGTCGCGACGTCTATAGCGCTAATGGAAGGGCCTGTTTCTTGGTCCATTACGCAAGAATCGTCGGTTTCCCCGTACACAGACATGTTTGATTTCTCCAAATTTTAATTTTTTTGAAAAGTTTTGGGTTTTCTTAATTTGGCTTACGGTAGCTGTTATTCAAAGCCTACCGTGCTCTCTACCCGGGTAGTTAATATCAAATCTGTTATAGTTTCTACTTAAGAGGCGTTCTCGCTCGGTGCATTCGGCGCTACTATTTATAGGGCGCACTTTAAGCAAAAGATTTCTGCAACGAGGGCACTCGGGGAATGTATCGTTAGGTTGGTGGTAGTGTTCTTGGTATATTTCATCTACTTCCACCGGATCTGAATTAAAACAATTTAAACAAATATCTATGCCTTCCGTGGTCGTTGCTACGCCTCCAGAGACACAAATCAATGTATTCAAATCTGACAATACGCTCCGTAATCTGCGGCTTGGGTAATATGGCGTGTCTCGAATTTGATTTTGGTTGCTCATAATAGTTAGTTGGGTATTTTGGGTACCGAAAAATTTGGAGGTCTTATTTCTATTAGAGGTAAACGAACGCTATTTTAAGTATCGAGGTCCTCTTGGTTATTGAATCGATCGTAATCTTCGTTAGAGAGGTTGTAAAATTCCGTGCATACGGCGCACCTACTTATGGGGCGAATTTGATATATTTCGTAATTGCACCGAGGGCAAGGGGAAAACGAATAAGGTGCTTCATAATAATGGACGATGTATAAAGTCACCGTATTCGCAGGCTCCAACCAGGAACAGCATAGGCAAATATCGTCGCCCTGGTTCGTTGTTGCTAGACTTCCTTTTACACAAATTAGTGATCGCATATATACATTAATGCTTTCTACCTCGCGGCACCTGTAAGCTACCGCGATCTGTTGAGGGCGCGTAATATACATGTAAATAGGCAATTGTGGGTACCGTATGTTAGAATTTATTCTATCGACAGTTGACGTATCCCACCGCTGTCACCAAAATTATGTCACGTCCCGGGTGAGGTATTTGGAACGATGACTATTGGGGGAAGGAAAGTCAGGCACGAATCTTACATCCAGCACGCTGAGGATTTTGAAGGAGTTCAGGCACGAATCTTACATCCAGCACGCTGAGGATTTTGAAGGAGTTCAGGCACGAATCTTACATCCAGCACGCTGAGGATTTTAAAGGGAAAGTCAGGCGCGAATCTTGCATCCAGCACACTGAGGATTTTGAAGGAGTTCAGGCACGAATCTTACATCCAGCACACTAAGGATTTTAAAGGAATTTAGGCGCGAATCTTACATCCAGCACGCTGAAGCTAAAGGGAGATCAGGCGCGAATCTCAAATCCAACACTCTAATCGACCAAGGAAGGTTTAAATAGTGAATACACACCCGGGGAACACCCGTTAGAGCACCTTATGTTTGTTTTGATTTCGGTAACAGGATTTACCGTTGCATTTATGTAAAGAAAGCCACACGTAATACTTCCGTGAATTGCACGGCTCACGCAAAAGTATGTTTGTAAACAGTGCAACCGTTCTCGCGTTCACGAACAGAAATCAGCTGATACTGCAGCCTGTCTTAGTTTGGAATCTTTGTAACCAAAGGATGCGCACAATAATTCGAAGCGTGATTTTAAAAATAGAGAGGTTTATTTACTTTAAACACGAGTACGTTATTACTGTTTAATAGTAATTGAACACAATATATGAATGTGAACATGAAACATAATATATGATAATTAAATATTTTGACATAAGCAATAAGCGTTAATATGAAAAATAATAATATGAATAGTTATACAAACAATAAATGATCGCAATAAGCGTTGATATAGAAAAATAATATAAATGATCGCAATAAGCGTTGATATAGAAAACAAAATAAGTATTCGCAATAAGCGTTAATATGAAAAGTAATAATATGAATAGTTATACAAACAATAAATGGTCGCAATAAGCGTTGATATAGAAAAGTAATATAAATGATCGCAATAAGCGTTGATGTAGAAAAGTAATATAAGCGTTCGCAATAAGCGTTAATATGAAAAGTAATAATATAGAAAGCAATAGAAACGGTAATACAAAATATAAATGATGGTGGTTATATACAATATTATAAATGGTAATGTAATAGCTTACAATGTTTGATGAACGGTGATTGTTGGTCACTGAATTTAATGCTTAATAACACTAAACAAGACGAATCTTAGAATAATAATACAGTTTGAATGTGGTAAAGAATATACTTTCCATACGGAAGTTTGGTTGATAATGAATCTCCGGCCTCTCGGGACCTCATATTTATGTATCCTTACAGGAATGTTGCGGGGGTACGCGCGGTAGGAACCTTGACACATTTAACAAATAAGTCGCAATAGGACTTCCGGGGTTTTTATGAACGGTACGTCTATTAATAGACATATTTATGTCACGTACGCCAAATATTCGTCGTAATTAGACCTTTGGGGTTTTATGAATGGTAAAAGGAGATACTTAACCCGTCAAATGGATTTTGGATGTTTTAATGGGAATGGGGTAATTTGTGGGCTCGACTTGGAGGGTCGTAGAGAAGGGGTGAGACGTGGTCTCGATTTAAGAGGTTTTTGGGACGAGGGACTTGTTTAGATTTAGTATGAAGAAGGGAATTCGTGCCTCTTCGGGCGAATAGTTAGAAGGGGTTTTTCGTACCGACCATCTTGAGATGGGGACCACTAAGGTACATCGTCAAGGTGATCATCGATTGAGGAAATGGAGTAAGAGTTGAGTTTGAGGGGCTTTGGTGGAGTGATATTGAGATATTTGGGAAAGTATTTAGAATAATACCGCGCGAAAAATAGTGGGATATCACAACGCGTTACACGCACACTTTCAGCGAAGGAACTAGTATATGTTTCGTTCGTCGACTCTCGGGATCATTCGGCAGGGATCAAACGCTACCTTCACTATGCAATCTACTCAAAATTTTAACAGCTTACAGTCAGGTTACAACCTGGCGAGTGTTAAATATGGTAAGTTTTCAAAATTTGAGATGCCACGTTTTTATAAATATGTATCGTTGTACCATTGAATTGCAATCATAATGCAGTCTTAAACACAAGATAAGTTGCCGAAATTTGAATTGCGACATGTTTAAATATCATCGAACTGTTTGTTATTTGTAACTAAACTCAGGATTTTATTTATGTATATATAGATAATCGAAGCGGAAAATGATGCTGGGATTGAATTTATCCTGAATTCTGTCCCGTGATAATTTATAAATACAATATTAAAAATTATCCGAAGTCATTCCCTGTTCACAAAAGTCAAGGACTAAGCTTGCAGAATGCTATTATAGAAGCAGGTAATTCAATATTTACTTGCGGACAAATTTACGTTGCTCTTTTTCGGGTAACCACACTACAAGGACTGCATCTTATCAATTATGATCCATCTTCCGTAAAGGCACAAGAATCGGCTATAATAGAGTATAATAGATTGCGAAAAAAATATAGACCTGATCTTATGACTATTTCAATTTCTAAAAAAACGCGCACTCAATGTTCGTGATGCTGTTTGGGCAGTACCTAACTATAATGAATCCGAATGTCAGAATACTAATGATCACATCGTGGATACCATTCAATACTACGTAAGAGGTCTCCCGAATTCTGATGGTGTGTCTTGTTATGCGAATGCCACAATCTAATGTATGTTATATTGTTCATCCATAAGAGAAAACTTATTTTTGACTGAAAAAGCTGATCATATCATAAAAGTCTTTATGGACCAATATAAATCGGATCAAAATCCAAACTTAAGGGGGCCGTCTCACCGGTGCCTTGAATGTGTGCGTACGCTCACACAAGCTAGGAAAAGCGTGTACGTATACGCGATGTAGTAAACAAACCGTTTCAACCAACTTACGTCGCGGAATCGGCATGAAGGAACCTTTTGCGGGTATGGTTGCCTGCAGAAGACATCCGTGCAGATGGGTCTGGTGCGTTTGAACGCTTATAAACACCGTACGTTGAAATAATAATGAATTTATGACTCGAAAACTGACAGAATGAAGCTTCAAGGCTTCTCCGTAACCGGCGTTGGTGGTATATTCGAGCCACGTAGCACCAGCGTTATACGTATACGCGATGTAGTAAACAAACCGTTTCAACCAACTTACGTCGCGGAATCGGCAGGAAGGAAGCTTTTGCGGGTATGGTTGCCTGCAGAAGACATCCGTGCAGATGGGTCTGGTGCGTTTGAACGCTAATAAGCACCGTCCGTTGAAATAATAATGAATTTATGACTCGTGTTTTGAGACAAACTCGAGAAATGACAGAATTATGCTTCAAGGATTCTCCGTCACCAGCGCTGATGATATATTCGCTCCATGTACCATCAGAACCGGTGGAACTCCAAGCTAGCCGATAAATGTAGGAAATACATAGTTGCCGAGACGTATTGAGAGTCGAATCGCGCTGCTGCCGCATTTCCCCTATTACTATTCTGTCGTCAGAGAAGCTTGAATGAATCACGGCGAAGCGGCTGGAGAACAACGATGGGCAATGATAATATCTGGAAAAATTAGCATAAATGTTCGGTTCGAGAGGCATACATACGGTGGATTATGTATTGATAAAATGTAAAACGTAATGTTTTTAGTAACATACTGCTGAGATTTTCCAGATTATAATGAGTTGAAACACGGTATAAATCAGTTTATTTCTAGAACGGTACTAGATAATTGACTATAAATGTAACATTGCTAACCTGATTATGCTAAAAATAATCGGATTTATACCATGTATTTATTTTCATCTGGAAAATCTCAGCAGTATGTTACGGAAGCGTTCATGCCGATACGATAGAAAATGTGAACGTTTTACATTCTATTAATACAAACAAAATAAACTTTATATATATTTTTTTATATAAATATTTATTTATTTAATTATTTGATTATCTGTTGTAAATAATAATTTGTCCCCCGTTCCCCCCCTTCCGCCGCCGTACCATCCTCCACCCCATCCGCCTCCGCGCCTTCCTCCCCTGCCACCTCCGCGCCTTCCTCCCCAGCGGTCATCGCCTCTTCTTTTGCACCCCCCTCCGCGGCGATATGTTAGGCGTTTTAGTGCCTTTTTTATCTGGAACAATAACATAATAATTTCATTTTTCATAAAACTACATAACATAAAAAATATCGGACACAAACGAAATAATATTCACACCAGAGTTGGGCAAAATGTAATCTAATTACAAATTACGATAAAAATGTAATTGCGTAATTAATTACACATTATTTTCCGTAATATTTAGGTAGTTGACCACAATTGGGTGAAGCCACCAGTAGTCGACCATGTATCAGTAGTCGACCGCTTTCAGAAAAACATGAAAAATAAGGTTTTTAGAAGTAACGATCTTTTGAACAAAGTGCAGTTCTCTAACTGCACTCTATCTACACTCTGTTCAAAAGATTGTCACTTCTAAAAACCTTTTTTTCATGTTTTTCTGAAACTGGTCGACTACTGATACATGGTCGACTACTGGTGGCTTCACCCATAGCTTGTGTACTTGTGTAATTGATTACGCATTACTTTCTGTAATCGTTAATTTATGTAGTTGACAAAATGTTATGTGTTGAAAATAATGTGTAATCAATTACACAAGTACAGTATTTCCTCCCTGGGAGCCCAGTTTGGTGTACACGATACGGACTTTTCGCTATTCCCACCACTTCTGTCTCATTCTTGTCCGGCGAAGGCGAGAGCGAGATGGAACGAGAGCGAGCGAGCGCCACTGAAAGCGAGAGAGGACGGTACGAGGCAGCGACGTCGCGCACGTCCGCCGCGCACGCAAAGCGTTCCATCTCGCTCGCTCCTTCGGCCAGAAAGAAGCGAGAAACGAACACTCGGAATTAGGGCTCTGTTCACGATACGGGCTCAACGCCGATCCGGACCAGTGACCTCTCAGGGAGGAAATACTGAACATTTTGCCCAACTCTGATTCACACATATGCTATCACAGTCACATAAACCACATTCCACATAATTACTTTTCGTAATTCTGCCCTCATGGCTTGGTCCTCCCCCATTCCCTCCTGGGCCGGGATTTCCGCCTGTGGCGGATTTTCCTGCGAGGCCGGATTTTCGGCCCCCGGCTCCACCGCTTCATCAAGCGCTTGTTTAATCTGGAAATGAAATAATGAATGTATTATTTTGTGACAAATAGTACAATTGTATGAACATACAGGGTAATTCCCCCGCTAGGGTCCTCAAAGACAATGCCGCCAATAAGCCGTGCCTCACTGAATTTCGTGGAATTGACGAATTCCACGTTCTGCATTTCTCATCAGATCTTTGCGAAAAAGCCATCAACCGATGACGTGCCGATAAAAATGGCCCCAAGCTAACTTCGATAAAAAAAAGTCCGATTTACACGACATTTGACATGATTTTGAATTTTTTAACATGCCGTAGTGAATCTCGTCCCGAACGTCGAAATTCGCGAAACTCAGCGAGACGCGGCTTATTGGCGACAACGCCGACACTAGCCAGAAAATCACTCTGTATAACAGTATATAATATAATACTTACATTATTCCTATTCTCCATCCTTATCATGTACGTCCACGTTCATGGCGTTCTTTGCCGGGACTGACTCTCTACGCAACGGACTGTTTGCGCCGTTGGCCTGTTTTGTAGAGCGTCATTTGTTTCTAAACGCGGCCCGGACGAATCTTTGAATTCACGTTCACGGTTCGCGATTACGGTTTTTTGCAACGGGCAGAAGGATTTTGACTTGTGTTGCGTTGTGTTGTATTGTGTTTGTGTTGTGTTTGTTGGTTTAGTGTATGTGAATATGCAGGACGTGCCGGAAGATATGGACAATAATTCTTCGTTTCGTTCGCGATATTTACGTCCGTACGCAAAGCGATTATCGAAACGGAAAGTACATCGCCAAAAGAGAAGGACGTCAGCCCTTCAGAAGAAACAAGAAAGCGCAAAAACGGCAGACGACACTGCCGTAGGACAACATCTAGAAGAAGTGGCCGAGGAACGTATGGTAGAGGAACCATCCACTTCCGATGGAAATCATACGCAACAAGAGATAATGTATGCGCCATCCGATGAAGATACTGATACGGCTGAAGAAGCGCTGGAAGAATTGGAAAACAAATTATCAGAAGGCACGGATGTAGGAAGTAACGAAGAAGAAAACTTCGTTCTAGAAAAAGTTGCGAAGAACAAGCCACAAGAAGAATCCCTTCCTCTAAATAGCAACGATATAATGAATTTCCAAAATGTGCTTGTTCAATTGCAGGAAATAGGCAAGCATGCAAAACATAGGGAAGACTGTGGCATTGAACACCTACGAATAACTAGTGTGAAACGGCGTGGCTTCAAGAGCACCTTCAGTGTAATGTGCACTTTATGCCATTACAAAGCTGAAATCCACAATCAATCGGACGAAGCCGAAGAAGTGGATACGAATCAGGGCGCCGTTAATGCAACAATTTTATGTGGAGGCAGCTATGCCCAATTGGAACACACTTTTGCAGGAGTGAACATACGTTGCATGTCGAAGAGAGATTTCGTAAAGAATCAAGATGAATTCGTCAAGTCCGCAATTGCCGCTGCAGAAGAAGAGATGCTAGCAGCGGCTGAAGAAGAAAAACGTTTGGCGATTGAAAGAGGCGACATTCTTCCCGAATCGGGAATCCCCCATATCTGCGTGGTGGCCGACGGAAGCTGGATGAAGAGATCCTACCGCAGTGGATCTTACGATTCTGCGTCTGGAGTCGGCGTGATAGTTGGCTATCACACGAAAAAAGTTTTATTTTACGGAGTTCGAAATAAAGTTTGCAGAATTTGTCGGATTGCTGTGAAAAAGGAGAAAGAACCCCGAAAGCACACATGCTTCAAAAACTGGAACACATCTCGAGCATCGACTGCTATGGAAAGCGATGCTATAGTAGAAGGATTCAATACTAGCGTAGAAAAGCGTGGGCTCGTTTATTCTACCCTGATTGCTGATGGGGATAGCAGCGTGTATAAGAAGATTATTGATGCGGACCCATATAAGAGACAGATACGTGTAAAAAAAATTGAATGCACGAATCATTTGTTGCGAAACTTTTACACAAAAATGAAGGCGATTGTAAAGAAGACTACACCTGGACCATTGAGGCAAACTGTGGAAAGTAGTATTCGCCGGATACGCACGGATATCGTAAAAGCCGCAAAGTTTAGATACAGTGAGAATGTATCAATCGACGAGAAAACGAAGAATTTGTATGGCGACATACAGAATGTTCCAAGCCACGTGTTTGGTGAACACGCAGAGTGTGCAAGACTAGAATATTTCTGCGATGGAAAGAATAAAGAGAATGAAAGAAACATTGTTCCAAAATTGGTGAAAATTGGAGTGTACCAGGATGTAAAAGAAATACTTCGTCCACTGTTAGCTCATGCGGAGAGCTTACTGTATAATACTACAAATAACGCTGTGGAAAGTTTGAACGGACTAATTGCTAAGTACACTGGCGGAAAAAGATTAAATTTCGCCGAAAGAGGATCGTATACAGGGAGATGTGCTGCTGCTGTCGTGCAGTACAACTCGAACCAAGTGCACTCGCGATTAAATGCGATAATGAAGAAGAAAACGCCCGAATCTGTACGCCAAATGGAAGAAAAAAAGAAGAAGGAAAAGAGAAATGAAAAACAGAAGGGAACTAAGGCTGCGCGATATGTTCGCAAGCACTTGCCCTCGCAAAAAGATTCCGATTATGGACAAAATGCACAGAAGCCAGACATGACATCTAAAATTTATGAACTGGAGCGGGAGAAGCATATGCAAATGCTCAATGAGTGGCAAGAGAAAAGACATGCTATTGAAGAGGAAACCATCGGACAAGCGAAAAACCGCAGATGGTTGTAGTATAGGTCGAAATTATTCACAGCATCCAATTTTGGACAAGTGTGCCGTCGTCGACCTGACACGCTATGCGCAAACGCAGTGAAGTCATTTGTGTATCCGAAGATAATTAGTGCACCCGCAGGGGAATACGGGAAAGAATGTGAGAAAATTGCTCGCGAAGAATTGAAGAAGCAATACACAGATATTGCGGAATGTGGAATTTTCATCGACAGCTGCATCCCCTTCTTAGGAGCTTCACCGGATGGAATCATCGGTCAAGAGGGTATTTTGGAAATTAAATGCCCCAAATCAGCGGAGAACTTTACGCCGGAAGAAGCTATGGAAAAAGTACCCGCTGTCCGGCGCATGTTCACACGTAAAACAGGTATTTCAATGAGCAAAACGCATCACTATTATTATCAAGTACAAGGCCAGTTACACATTACTGACCGAAAGTACTGTATATTTTGCGTTTGGACCCCGAAGGGTCTAAAATCTATAAAAGTAGAGAGAGATGATGCGTTTTGGGAAATAGAAATGGAACCAAAACTGGTTAAATTTTATTTAGAATGTATGCTACCGGAATTAATAGATAGTCGACACAACAGATGCATGCCTATTCGGGAGCCTCAATTTATACTAGAGGAAAGAGCGAAAGAAAAACCGAAGAGCTTGCAAAAGCGCAAAAGGTCTGCCGCCGGAAATAGTGATACTATTTTACCGGACGCGTGTCGCACCGCGCTTTGAAGCGCGGTACCACTGACTCTGTCAGTGGTCACAAGTGCCAGCAATGGCACTTGAAAAGGAAATAATAAATTTAATTCACTCTTTAATTTTTTGGACACATTTCTAAGTTCACAGGAGCAGACAGGAGACAGAAGACAAATAGAAGAAATGATAAGGATGTTGAGTCCGGTTCGGTCAAAGTGCGCCAGGCTAATACATACGGGCGTCGCAGGTATGCATAATGGGCGAGGAATTATTGAACCAAACTTTTACTTTTATACTAAACTTATCGAAATGTCTGGGATCATTTCTCACAGATGGACTTTTTAAAAAATTACCTAGAACACGGTGTATGGGACAGTGTAATGCCTGGGCAAATGGAATGTTAAATGGAATAATAAGTACCATATTTCAGGTAATGTTTCACACCTTATAAATCTACGAAAAATTTTGTACGCATATAAAAGAACAATTAGGTAATACTGTTACAGATCCACACTGCATACAGATCGGATGCAATAAGAGGATTACCTACTAACAAGGGGACCACGCGGTAGTGGACATCGGTTTTGGAACGACAATATATGGGGGTCGTAGTACTCATGTAGTATGAAAATACCATTTCGGCTTTCTGCATGGTGGGCCTTCGTTTTCGAGATATTTTGATTTATAGTTTTTAACGTAAGGAGTAATAAAGATATATATCATCTGCAGTAACCTTTATCCAAGAAGGTTTCGTGGCCACAACGGTACCCCGTCAGATTGTCATACGAGCGGCCCGGGATCAAGTCCCCTGCAACCCATAACTTTTTTTTTTCAAGTTTTTCCCGTGGAAATATATTTTGATAACATTACGTATTATATAGTGCGTTACATATTACTCTATGCAAATTTTAACATTGAAAATGCATTTATTACATAACGTAAGGGTGGACTTATACCTGCTAATTTTCGCAGTACAAAAATTTGAAAGCACCGGTGAAAGAGATGATTAGAATAATATGTTATGTTATAAATGCATTTTCAACGTAAAAATTTGCGTAGAGTAATACGCAACGCACTATATAATACGTAATATTCACAAAATATATTTCCACGGGAAATATATATCCATCTATGCGCCAAAAATAACTAAACATAAATATTGCACAGAATGACAGCAGATAATAAGAATTGCGAAGTTTAGAAGGGATATTGATACGCAAATTAGTATTATTTCATAAATTATTAAAATAAACTATCAAATTAAAGTGACTTTATCTTTATTTGTCGAGCCGAGCGACATTGTATCGCTCACCCGCCTAACCTGTCGCCTGGAGTTGCTCGGCGATGTATCATCGATTATGCACAAACAGAATTTCTTTATTTTTCATCGTACCAATATAAAAGTGTTTCTGCCGATATTGACAGAAAATAATTTAAATCGGACTACTTTGAACGAAACAGGCTTTCAATTCTGCAAATAAATTTTATGTGTAATATTGTAATGACAGTTCAAATTGTGTCAGGTTTGATATCTTTCCATCTTTCCTTTTTACAATCCCGGACCTCTCTATCTTTCATTGTTGCTACGTTCAGTGAGGCTCTGCCGCTAGACGCAGCTCTCGTGCTGCATTCCTTGAAGACTTCTCGATAAAAAGAGAGACCTCTGTGGCAACAGCGCGGCAGAGGCAGAGAGAACAGTACATGTGGCAACTATGCGTCAAAAATTAGTCTACACGGAGTAACTGGAGATGTCACCTATGTACAAACTCTTTTTATCGATCGTAGTAGTTTCAATAGGGTCCGTTTGTTTACTGGGGACGCTTCGATCGATTCGGATCATAACAAAAATGAGACGACCCCCTTAATATCATTACGGCAATTCGCAGGAGAAAAATGCGCTAACAATCAGCTACATGATGCAGCTGAGTTTATTACATCTCATTGTGATCATGAGATTCTTATTAAGAATGCAGTACAACACGAAATTACAACGGTATTAAGATGTTTACAGTGTAATTACACAAGTACTGCTATCGGTACAAATTGTGTGGTACATCTTGCACTGCCCAGGATGTTAAAAAAAATATCATTTGAATTTCAAGATATAATAAATCACAATTTCGCAGGATGGCAAAATCTGATCGATCCTTGCAATAATTGGGATAATTAAAATTCAAACATAATGAAGAAAATATAGAGATAACTGCTTCTAAACAAGTTCTTATTGCAAAGTTACATTTGTTCGATCACGATAGTAGTGGAACAACAACGAAAGTGGAAAATTTCTGCATCAAAGCAATACCTACTACTAAAATACAAGTGGGGGATCACTATTATAAACTTAAGACAGCGATTTTCCACCACGGTAAAATTATTAACAATGGTCATTACACGAGTATGGTAAGGGGTAAGGGTACAACGTGGGTATCCGTTGATGATTTACGTGTAGATAAACAAGCTTGGCCACGAAATCCTAAAAATGCATACATATTTTTCTTCGAAAGGTGTTAATTGTGCTTGTTACACACTTCAATATAACCACAAACCAGTATTGCCTTTTAATTATGAAACATTATTACATTTTTAAACATAAGCTTTTTTTAAACATACACTTTGCAGCTTCGCTAGAGTTTTCTGAAATCCCCTTAAAAAAACATAATATAAATCGGATCAAATTAAAAATTATCAAAGGTCATTTCCTATGCAAATTATCTTTGTAAAAGAAGTGAGATCCCCCCAAAAAAACCTTAAAAAAGTAAAAAAAATCCGCCAAGTACATGAAATCAAATAAATCACAAAAAAAATAGAAAATAATAATAATTACAAAGTAAAAAAGATGTGAAATCAAAATGAGCCGCAAGTACATAAAAGTGCTTTCCCGCAGCGTGCAAAGGCGACACTCTGAAACACAATAAAAGACCAAAAAATGTCCGCGGCCTGGAAGTCAAATACTTGGCGTGGCCAGGCAAGGTCAAGGTGTCGCTGAATAAGAATTATTTAAAAACGCAAAATAATGAAAGTGTATTCATATTGTCAGAGTTTTAAATTGACATATTATGTGAAAGCTTATCAGAGGAAAGGTATCGGTGTCGATGAGTGATCTTACAATTATTTTAAAACGCAATATAATGAAAATGTACTCATATTGTCTGAGTTTTAAATGGACAAATTATCCGAAAGCCTGCGAGGAGGAAGGTATGGGTTGTTACGTCCCGAAACTTTAAAATTTTTAAAATCAATGATTAGTTGTGTTTTTCCTTTGTTAGTGGGCGGAGTGCTTCGACAACGATTAGCGTTCTGGGAAATCCCTAATCGAGAGCACTTCTGCTTACTGTATTTTATCTATGAAAACGGATACTCGGTACTAGGAACGTCGTCGTCGCCGCGACGTTTGGTCGTTGCGCTGTACCCTGAACGTGGGACTGTGCTGAGGCATCAGCGTGGTTCTCAGTAGTTCGTTCAAAATGAGCAGTGGTTCTCATACTTCGCGACACTGATTAAATGTAAGCGGCGGGGGTGTCTTGACAATGCATCTAGCATTCTGGTTTAACCTAATCGAGCGCATCTCTGACCGTCGAATCGTCGCATCGATGTAAAGGAGTGATCTGAGTGTGAGAGGCATGAGGATGAGAGTACCCTGTTCTACGCCGGTAGCGCATAAGTAAAAGTATGGAAGAATGAAAGTGAGAACACCTAACGAAATCATGCGACGGTTGCTGGGGCATGATTGGGACTGCAGCGTCAGCTTTTCTGAGCGGACCTCGCGGCCGGGCGCTCTCGGGGGCGCGAAGCTGAAGTGACTCTTTGTCGTACAGTCGCGGAGAGCGTGACAAGGTGTCCGTGGATAGTAATTTCTTTTCTTTAACTTAAATTCCGTTTCGAGCCAGAGATTCCAAAGTTTATAATGAATGGACTCATTCTTTCCACGTTAAATAGTGTTTTGTTTTAATCTCTCGTTTCTCAATTTTATAAATCTGCGTTTTATATTCGCTTAATAATCTTGGTTAATTTTCTATGTTGCGTTGGGATCAACCTTCTGTTAGATCTCATTCCTTTTCGTGTTTGATTTTTATTATTATCTATCGCTATCATTTATAATAATCGTCAATATAGTGTGTGTGTGTGATTCTTTCTTTCCCAGGCACGGAAAGGCGTTCTATTGAGTACTGTTCAAAGACAAACAACCAAAATTTATACGTTTTAAAAGTATATCGATAAAGTGGGTGAGTTGCGCATTCTTTTTTTGAATATTGTAATACGGAATAACGATTGGCGAGCGTCATCTCATGTAAAAGATTTATTTTATGTGCTCTATTCGCAACTGGCGAATGCGGAGGTAACGGAGAGTCAATATTGGCATTAGCCAATATTCTGGGATTACCCTTGGCTCACCAGCCCCTCTAACTCATTAGTAAAAGAATAAAAATATAACTATTCACACTTGAACTTTACACTCGAGCAGAAGTTATTTAAAGATAAACTAACTAAATCCTCACAATAACTCAGTGCGGGGCCTGTATAGGACTAGATCTTGGAATCCCGATATCAAACAAAATTCTTTAAATTATTAAATAATAATTTGTACTGTAACGCGCATAACATCCTTCCGATTAGACTGATTTAGATACTAATTACTCGGATACCACGTTTACCTCGTAACCGCGTTACAGGTATTGATTGCTGATCTGAAAATACCTTGCCTGGCCACGCCAAGTATTTGACTTCCAGGCCGGGGACATTTTTTTTATTTTTATTGTGTTTCACAGTGTCCCCTTTGCACGCTGCGGGAAAGCACCTTTATGTACGTGCAGCACACTTTGATTTCACATCTGTTTTACTTTGTAATTATTATTATTTTCTATTTTTTTTGTGATTTATTTGATTTCATGTACTTGGCGTATTTTTTTTACTTTTTGTAGTTTAACAGTTTGCTTGAACCCTACAGTGCTAAAAGTTCGTAAAGAACGCGAGTGGTTGATTTTAATTCGATTGAATTTGTGGTTATGGGTTATTATTTATTGGTGACTGCGTAATTTTTTCACCCCCTTGGAGTTTTTTTTCATAATTTTGTATTCTCATTCAAACTACGCACCCCCGCAAAGTTTCAAGACGTGGAATTAGAGAAGTGGATTAGAATTGAATTTTCAGATTTGATTCAAATATACAAACAAACAGGGGATCGTAGCTGAATAAAATCGTTTAACGAGACATTCCAAAATATACGTATTGTTAGTACTGATCTCTACTTTATATTGATAAATTTTTACTATCGTGGAATAACAATTCCGAAGAAAATTATGTACAAAAGTATTAAATTGAAATATACTTTTGTCCAAATTGATGTTTTAAAAAAATGATTACGTTATTAAATTCGTATTTAAACAACAGACACTTCTTGTTGATAAAAAAGATAATTTGAAGTATAGTTAGATAAGAAAGAAAGCATCATGTGTTTTTAAAAGAACTATAGCATTTATAGATTTCATTACGATCGGCGTGTTACACTTCAGTGATGTACCTTATTCAAATTGTATGCTTTGAAATTGCACATTGATTATACAAAATATTACATACTTCTACGTATAAATAAAAACTATTGATACGCAAATTAGTATTGTTTCATTGACATGTTTTCTAATTTCACTAGCCAACCTCTCTATCTTTCATTATTGCTATCTTCTTTTACGTTCAGCGAGGAAATAATTTAAATCGGACTACTTTGAACGAAACGGGCTTTCAATTCTCGAAACGAATTTTATCTGTAATATCGTTAATAATGACATTTCAAAGTGTATCAGGTTTGGTATCTTTCCATCTCTTACACTCTCGGACCTCTCTATCTTTCATTATTGCTATCCTCCTTTACATTCAGCGAAGCTCTGACGCTAGACGCAGCTCTCGTGCCGTATTCCTTCAAGACTTCTCGATAGAAATAGCTGCGGCAACAGCGCGGCAGAGATGGACAGAACAGAAAATGTGTCAACTATGCGTAAAAATTCCGTCTACATAGAGTACCTGGAGATGTCACCTCTGTATAACTTCTTGTAGGTATTCTTGGTACGGGGGCAACTGGTAACGTGCGCCCGTTGGATGATAACTGTCTATCTTGAGCAGGCCTACTCTGCTCTACTATGTTGTATCCACTTGTGGCGAATAAATAACTCTTAGATAGTAACAAAAATGGCTTTAATAACCGTAACAGTTCAGCTACACAAAATATGGCTTTCTTAATTATACTGCGCTTCATGAGCGGTGTGTACAGGCCGAATCGTGACGCCGTAATGGCGTTCGGCATTTTCGTCTTCTTGCATTAGTTCGAGGGACTTCCGTGGCGCCCGCAGCGCCAGTCGCTACATTCTTTTTATCGACTGCAGTAGTTTCATTAGGGTCCGCGTGTTTACTGAGGACGCTTCGATCGATTCGGACCATAACAAAAATGAGACGGCCCCCTTTCATTCAGCATCGTCATCGTCCTACACTTCTAGGCAAGAGGGGAGTATGAAAGGGTGAGGAAATGTCTCTCAGGCTCGTCGCTCATTGGATGTGGGTTTCGGCCAATCGCGTAACAAGTTGTTGTAACCTGACAGCTAGATAGACAGCAGATCTGTTGAGGTAGTGTCAAAACAATCATAACCTGCGAAGTGTTAAATGAGGAAACTTGTCAAAATTTTTTAAATGTCACGAGCTTTTAAGCCATATAGGGCACTGAATTATTATCTCGATTAGCAAGAAAAATCGACAAAATTTTTTAATAGACTATTTATGTAAAGCTTATAGAAATGGAGGGGACACATAGACTTGAAAGTTGTCCGGAGAAGGTTCGACGGGGAAACATCTTCTTTCCCACAAGTTTCTACAAAATAATATATTGTTTTTATACCAGCAAACTATTTTTACATTAGAGTTTTTATGTAAAGCTTATAGAAATGAAAGGGACGCACGGGCTTGGACAGAAATGAAAGAGATGCACAGGCTTGGATAGAAATGAAGGGGATGCACAGGCTTGGAGGTTATCCGAAGAAGGTTATTAGATAGACAGAGAAGCATCTTGTTTCGCACAAGTTTCTGGAAATTTGTCAAATAAGGTAAATCGACAACATTTTTCAAATTAGCGTAGCATTTAGATTTAACCCTTAACTGGTATCCTGGGGTCACTCATGACCCCAGGCACGCAGAGTTCGCAGCGAAACTTATGGTTGTCTAATTTTGTAAACTGAATTTCTAATTAACTGTTACGAGCTGGGGCTGCGGCAACGCGAGAGGCCGGCGAGAAGGGTATTTCCCAAGGAATACGATTTATGAGTTTGTTAGTTAGGTGCGCGGACGAACCTGATGCGAGATCAGGGAGCCGCTGGGATTATTGACGGCGAGGACGAACCTGATGCGAAATCAAGCAGCCTCTAGGAATGGAGTCACACGCGGACGAACCTGATGCAAAATCAGGGAGCCGTAGGAGGG
Organism: Andrena chrysosceles; assembly: GCA_963855975.1. NCBI lineage: Eukaryota > Metazoa > Arthropoda > Insecta > Hymenoptera > Andrenidae > Andrena > Andrena chrysosceles. The sequence continues at coordinate 20,543,647 of OY979769.1, read as the reverse complement.
GTGAGGTTTCGTGAACGAACCCGATGCGAAGTCGGGGGGCCACTGGGTTGGAGAAGATTCCTTGTTTTGGTGAAAGGTTTGCAAACGAACCTGATGTGAAATCAGGGAGTCGCGGGAAATGTTAGAGATGCCTCGTAACTCTTAATTAAAGTTTGATACAACTCGAGCGGTAAAGTTGTATCAGTGGGTGAGTGCTAGTAATATTATAAGGATCGCTGGGTAAAAGATGGATTTAACGAAAGCGACTAGATTTACGATTTATTTCTCGATCGAGGAGAAATCAACCACCACCATCTGACGATCGCGGATTTGTCAGTTGGAGTTGCGTGGTCGTCGCAGGGTATGGTGGGGTAACGGGAACGCTGCTTGGCTCCGCCTGAACCTAGCCGTTTGGCTGTTATTTATCCTTAACGTTACAGTTGTGTGCGTTACGAAGCTATGCGTAGACCAATACGAGATGAAAATATCGAGAAAGAATCAATGTTCTGACCAATAAAGCTCCTGAATTTTTTCGTTGCTAGCGCACACCTATTCTGATGTGTGTATGTCTACGGTGACAGTTCGGTTTGGACTACACGCCAGAATCATGGCAGTATCCCCACCATTTCTGGCTCACTCTTGTTCTGCGAAGGAGAAAGCGACATGGAACGAGAGCGAGTCAGAAAACGTTGAGAAAAGGAGCACCGAGGCAAACAAACGGTGTGGTGGGAGAATACCCCTCACGAAACTCACCGGCCAATATATATGATACCGACCTTAGTACGGGATCCATCGATATTGTTTTTAGACCTCATTGATGTAATATGGCATGGTAGCGGTACGGTCAGTCGACGGTAATAGCTGAGCGTCCGCGGGACGCCCGGTCCGCTTACCAGATTCGGCGCGAACCGCCGTACTTACCGCCCCACTAAGCCGTTAATAGGAGCCGTACCACCCTGGGGTCATTCCACGCAAAGTCGGACACTTTTCGGAGTAACATTTCGGATTTTGGTGCAACTTGGATATGATGTAGTCTTTACGGGTATATAAACATATCCCGAAGGATTTTTCGAAATGTCAAAAATTATGGATGTTACTGTTAGAAAATAAGTGTGTGTACATTTGTATTGTACGAACGACTGTATGAGAATGTCAGGTTCCCCCACTCCATAGTGGCGGGGAGTGTGTCGCTAAACGAGCAGAAGAAGCAGAATCGGTTAAGACGCCGTGAGGCAAGCAATGTACCTCGACTATACTAATTATATATAAGTGTCTATTATATTATATAAAGCATCTCCAAGTAAAATATATTTATCAGTTACAGCTCTTTGAAATATAGTGTTTACTTTTTTCCAAAAATTATAACTATTGAACTAACAAACTGATAAAAATGACCTTTTGGGTGCTTACAGTGGTGATATAAGAGTACCTAATAAAAATTATTTCACTTAATAAAAACGAATATTTGACCATTTATTTAACAATTGTTCTTAACAAATGTAATTTTATAGTTGAAGGCACCTTTTTAAAAATTTGGAAAAATATGAGGATATAGCCCTGTTTTTCCTCTTTACCGACATGTTTTAAAAAACGTGGACGATTAAAAATTGGCCATATGAAAATTAATTGAATATAACGCTGCGTCAAATCACACCGGCTCGACTGGCTGACCCGTGCGGTACTCGCAGCGACCAAGCGGCTATATCTGTTATTCTTATACAGATATTATATTATTCAACTATAAAATTGCATTTGTTAAGAACAATTGTTAAATAAATGGTCAAATATTCGTTTTTATTAAGTGAAATAATTTTTATTAGGTACTCTTATATCTCCACTGTAAGCACCCAAAAGGTCATTTTTATCAGTTTGTTAGTCCAATAGTTATAATTTTTGGAAAAAAAGCAAACACTATATTTGAAAGAGTAACATCCACAATTTTTGACATTTCGAAATATCCTTCGAGATATGTTTATATACCCCTAAAGACTAAAACATATCCAAGTTGCACCAAAATCCGAAATATTACTCCGAAAAGTGTCCGACTTCGGGTAGAATGACCCCCTGGGGATAGGCTTATTTTGTAGAAAAAACTTCCAGGAATATGGGAGTATTTTTTCCGGATTTTTAAAATCGCGCTCCCGACCCTGAATTTGCAAAATAAAAATTTATTTATAATTTTCAATATTGCAAAATTAATTTTTCGATCCGGAAAACAATTATTCAGAAAGACAGATCTTTGGATATTAATATGCCGTAAGAATGTACTAAATCCGACAAATAGTGTCCGAGATAAAAATTCAAAAGTACAACCCATTTTCACGAAAATAGGCAAAAATCGCAAAATTCAAGGCCCTGCATTTTTAAAACAAACTCGAAATCGACAAAATGATGACTTAAACCCTCTCTAATTCCACGAGGACTACAACACATTGAAGTTTAAAAAAATCCGAGACATCGAGTGACAAAAGTGATCGATTTGGTGTGGAATGACCCTGTACCAAGTTGAAGATCGTCCTATATTTTGTGGTTTGCGTAGGAAAAAATCCGCGCACATCTGACCATAAGGAAATTAAATAACAACATCGAGGTTACAATTCTGTTACTTTTCCTATCAACTAATGCCTTTCCCTAAAGTTGAAATTACAATTCTTTAACAAAGAGCGCACGAATGTCACGTCCTTGTTTTTGATAAGACTTGGTACACTGGTAGAATCCGTGGTCCTGTTTAGGAATATAACAAACTTAATGTCAGATACTCAATAGTTGTTAAGATGTTGGCAATTAAAGTTCTAATACTCCGGAAATAAAACTTATATTAACCCCTTAACGCACAGATTTTTTTCGACGGGTAGGGTCCAAAAATGCACAATTTTTTTGCATTAATTGATGTATTCCGGGTGTTGTAAGTTGTTTTGTACATTGGCAGTGGTGAACGAAGGATTTTTGCCGAAATAGAGCAAAGAAAGCAACAAATGGTACATAACACATTATATTCTGTTTCATGTAATGTAGTTTATTATAGAGCCATATGACAAAGAGGAATTAAAAATGTGATTTGGTGTGATAAATCTTGAAACAAGACAGGGCACATAAACCTACATTACAATCATTGCACATATATCGTGTTTCTTTCCTACGTTTTCTCCCCCTTGCATCTCTTTTGCTAGTACAAACAACACAGGAGACGGCAAAAATTGTAGATATTATTATTTGTACAGTCTACAATAGATTGTGTTAACATAGCACTTTACATGTTTTGCAGTTAGTATAAGATAGTATTGATTGGGCGAACAGATATTAGCGCCTAAATTAAACAAACCGCCAAGCGACGAACGGTGAACTACATGCTCGTGACTGGCACGGGCATGTGCAGATAGTACGGTTCAGCGTGTCCCGGTTATGTCACGGGCGTAAGCGTTAAGGGGTTAAAGAGTCGGTTCGTGTCACCATTGTGCAGGGTCAGCGTTTTATCCTGCAACCTGGGCTTGCGCGTACTTGGTAAAATGGCAACAGCGCCTCACGGACGCATTCCACTACAACCATGCATCGGCCCAGCGGAGAGCTGCCAGCAACTGTTGGACAGTAGTGATGCCTGAGATTCGAAAATTTTAGCGGCGCAAAGAGTTAGGTATTGGGAATTTCCCGGCCTGGGTAATCGAGCCCCGTGCTCCGCTTTTATGATCGGTTTACTACTCGCATCCCGGATTACTGTAATGAGGTTTGAAAATAATGTCGACTGATTTCGTACCCGTCTCAATTTAAATTTTTTTAGCTACGACAGGGTTGCCCGCGTCGCTATACGAAAGACACAGTAATGGCACATCGTTCCAAAAAATGACATTAACAGATGCCGCTATAGGCGTGGCGTTGAGTAGCTAAAACATTCAAACACAAAAATTCTAGAAAAAAATTCAAACACCGCTACAATCAAAGACACGTCACATTAGTTACCCCTTACGTCTGATCTAGGTATGCACCGCATTAAGGATAAAATCATAAAAAGAAAACCAGAACAATAGATTCTGAGGTCTGCAGAACTAACACATAATTGAATAAAAATTTAATTTTTCAATTTATGAATGTAATGATACAGAAACAACTAGCCTATTGTTTACACCAATTTACAAAATTAAATAAATGTTGTATTTTTGAATTATCAAATAAGCTTTTTTCTCTTAATTAGAATGGTGAATTAACAAAAACTTTATTCATTTTCCCGATTACAATCAAACACACAGTCGCGAGACGCATGGCGTGGTCGCTCGCTCTAAGATTACATCGCTCGTCATCGTGCGCGCTATCTACCACACCGACGCTATGTAATTGGCGCCAAAAACAAATAAAAAAAGGTTTGCATTCTCTGACATCCCGCCCGCCTTGAAAGGACACTTTCAATAACATAATAGTAAATGATAAGTTACACTTGAAGTGAAAGTAATAGAACGTTTTAAACTAAAGTAAGTGTTTTTTAACAAACCGCAAGTGATCTTGGCATCGAATGTAATATAGGTACCACTTAACATTAGGTAAGTATAATTAATAAAAAATTTAATACTGAATTCGTAATACTGAAAGGAGTTTTTCGTTTTTTCTCAAAGTTCATTAGGAATGGCGCACAGTTTTCTTATGGCTCGTTTGAATGTGCCTGAAGATGTTTTTACTGTAGCAACCCTTGCTACGTTGTCTTCCCCGGGATGGACCTGCAGAACTCGACCCATCGGCCAGTGAAGAGGAGGTGAGTTGTCATCGATCATCAGAACCAAAGACCCAATCTTCAGATTTGTGTCCCCTTTCGTCCATCTGGTCCTGGCTTGTAGTTGATTTACGTACTCCTGTCGCCAACGCTTCCAGAAATGAGCGCGTATTTTCTGTAAATGCTGCCAACGTGACAGACGATTATCAGGAATATCAAAATATGTTCTCTGTGCAGGTTGAAGTAGTGAGTCTCCAGTAAGGAAGTGGGCAGGAGTTAAAGCTGTCATATCATTAGGATTCGAGGAAATTGGGGTAAGAGGACGTGAGTTTAAAATACCTTCTATTTCTATCAACAATGTATTGTACTCTTCGTATGTGTAAATCAAACCGCTCATTGCGATGCCTATGTGCCTTTTCACACTCTTCACGCCCGCTTCCCATAAGCCGCCGAAATGCGGTGAACGTGGTGGTATGAAGTGCCAAGTTATATCTTGCATCGCTAACTTTTGAGCAATCCCCTCAAGGCAGCCAAAACGCTTCGGAAGTTAGGCTGGTTACAAGTTCCAGATGCAGAACCTTGGTCGCAAAACACACGAATACAGCGACGTATGCTTTAGTCGTAGGCACCCTACCTCTTCTTTTGCTTTCCCTAATCGTAAACGGTCCAGCATAATCCATTCCGCATCGGTCAAAGGGCCTGCTCAGTTCCTCTAGTCTTGATTTAGGCATATCTGCCATTATAGTCTTCATTGGAGTGGGTCGATACCGAAAACATTGTAAGCAGTTTCTTGTTACTTTCCTGGCTTCTCGACGTCCCGACAAGGGCCAATATTGCTGTCTTATGGAGTGCAATAAGAGTTCCGGACCACAACGCAACAACCGGCGATGTTCCTGTTGCATAATTAAGGTGGTTATACTGGGCTTCGATAGTAAGACAATGGGATGCCGCTGGGTTTCTGGTATGTTTGCATGTTTCAATCGGCCTCCGACACGTATGAGTCCATCGTCGTCTAAAAATGGGTTCAAGGTAATTAGAGTACTTTTACTACTCAGCTCTTGATGACGCTGTAGTTGCCTGAGGTCTAATTGGAATTTTTCTTTCTGTATCATACGCAGTATGGCAATATTCGCGTTCTGAAGTTCGCGGTTTCCTTTGGCATTATTTAAGAACCTAAAGCAGTACGCTATGACACGTTGAAGTTTAGAGTATTGTGAGAATTTACGTAACGCCTGGAGGTGAATACATCACGAACATCGTATTAATCTTTTGCTCTAGAATTTCTGGCTTACGACCTACTGGTTGTTCAGGCCATTTATCCGAAGTTATCAGCCATGGAGGACCTGACTACCAAAGCTTATTTCCAATTAGCGAGTTTACTGGCGTTCCTCTCGACAGCATATCTGCCGAATTTTCAGAGGAGGGTACGTATAACCATGGAATCTTCGGAGTAAGTTCTTGAATTTCTGCTATCCTGTTAGCAACGTTTTCACAGTGTGAGGCTGTGTCCCAACCCAGCACAAAACGATCTTGGAATCACTCCACACATAAGTATTTCTTACTCTATCACCCAATGCCTTCCAGATCACGGATATGAGCCGCATTAGGATCAATGCACCGCTAAGTTCCAATCTAGGTAGCGACACGAACTTTAAGGGGGCCACCCTAGACTTGGAGCAAAGAATATGTGCCGCAGTCTCTCCTCCTGTGTCCGCGTAGGTAAAGTAGACGCAGGCACCGTAACCCTTTTCCGAGGCGTCACTGAAACCGTGCAGGTCTACTCTTCCGCTAGTATTTCTCGGGTTTACATTTCTGGGGGTCTTGATCTGATTTATTCTTGGTAGAGAACTATAGTATTGGCACCATATCGCATAAAGTGACTGAGGTATCGACTCATCCCAGGATAGCTGCAGCTTCCACAAATCCTGCATTATTATTTTTGCGTTCATCATAATCGGACCGAGGAGGCCTAGCGGGTCGTATATTCTAGCTATTTGAGACAATATGATCCTTTTGGTAGGTTTGATCCCTTCTTCGATGCTTACAGAGTACTGCAAATTATCTTCCGCTGCGTTCCACAGCAACCCCAGTGTCTTCAACGGTTCCCCTGAATCTAAGATCATTAAGTCCTCGGTACGATTCTCCTCGGCTAGATGTTTCAACACGTCTGCCCTGTTACATCTCCACTTTCTGAAAGGAAACCTTCCTTTGGCCAGCAGCTTGTAAAGTTGTTGCTGTAGCTCAACTGCCTCGGTGAAGGTCTCACATCCAGTCAGTATGTCATCCATATAGCAGTCCTCTAGTAAAGCCTTAGAAGCGCGAGGCATTCTCGAACTTTCTTCCATGGCTAGCTGCCTCAAGCAACGCATGGCTAGGTACGGAGCACATGACGTCCCATAGGTAACCGTGTTAAGAGTGTATTCCTGTATTGGCTGACACGGGTCTGTAATATACGTTGGAAATCTCTATCTGTTTCTGCTATCATAATTTGTCGGAACATCTTGGCAACATCGGCTGTCAAAACATACTGATGGCATCGAAAGCGTAGGATAATATCCACGATGTCCTCCTGCAGATTGGGCCCTGTTAATAACTTATTGTTCAACGAAGTCCGCAACGACGTCTTGGCAGAACCGTCAAAGACGACACGCAGTTTTGTTGTCAAACTGGTGGTTCGCACAACTGGCTGGCGCGGCAGATAGCACACTCTTTGGGAATCTGTGATTGAATCTCCCCTTACAAGTGTCATGTGGCCCATTGCTTGCGCCCGTAATTTCCTTTCAGTGGTATACAATCTTCTTAGGGCGCCACTCCTCGAATCCCCCTGTTTGACAGCTGAGTCCATCTGCAGGCGCACTATAAATCTTCCATCAGATGCACGCTTAACCGTTTCGATATAGTGTTGTTCGCATTGCTTTTCTTCTTTAGTAGGATATTGCTTAACGCTTACCTCTTCCATCCTCCAAAATTTCTCCAAGGCTTGATCTATTTCTTGGTTTAAGGTTAAACAACATGCGGCAATCGTGTCTAATTGCACTATCTTCTTTATTTCTCCACCGAGTACCCAACCGAGTAGCGTCTTTTGAAGTATCGACAGCTCCTTGCCCAGCTCTGTTCTTCCTACGCAAAGCAACTGCCAGAACAACCCAGCACCGATTAGTAAATCTATTTCTCCTGGAGTGTCATAAGTAGGATCCGCCAAACGTATATCCTTTGGTATATTTAAAACTTGAGGATTGAGTTGTATTTGTGGCAATGGCTGTACTAGGCACTCTATTGGTGCTTGATAGTTGTTAACGATAGATTTTAATTTTACTCTAACTAATTTCCTAACATAGGACCTGCCTTGATTTATACCCATTACAGGAATGTCCACCCTCTTACTTGGTAAATTTAACTTATTGGCGAATGACTTCATAATGAGATTGGACTGAAACCCTGGGTCCAGCAGTACCCTACATCTTCTAGGATTTCCTTGACTGTCGAATACGTATACTTGTGTTGTGGATAAAACTACCTAGGATTCACCTGCTCGAGCATGCGTTATGTATGCTGTGTCTTCAGATGACGGTTCACTGTATGTCTACCGTCTGTTTAACTCGTCTTGTTTTTGCGAGCAGTGCACAGTAGCCACAGAAACTATCTTCGGGTCCTCCTGTTCTGGTTTGGCTATAGTTGCACTCTCTGGTGTTTTACCCTCTTCTTTCTTACCGCTAGAGTAAGTGCCCCTATCTTGATGCAGTAAAGTATTGTGCTGTCTTGAACACTGCCTGCACTTTGACCCCTTGCAATCCCTGGCGTAATACCCTTTTTTCAAACAGTTAATACATAACTGTCTTTTTACAGCCTCGCTCTGCCTTGAATGAACAGGCAGCCTAGCGAACTCTTCGCATCTATATATCATATGTTGACCCTGACAGTATGCACATGGGTCCTGCTCAGTAGTTGCCAAGTTGACCTTTTTGTCCTTCTTTGAATCAGTAGGTTTGGAATTGGGCTGCTTTGAACTTGTACCTTGAACAAGTTCTAGAGTATGGTAACGGTTTGTTAGGAACTCAAGCCATTGCTTCATTGTAGGCAAGTCTTCATTCTCCTTATTCCCTATATGAATCTCTCAGTCGCATCTAGTGTTGCATTCTATCTTATTACTCAAAAGGTGAATCAAAATTGTATCCCACTTTTCTACTGGTTACCCTAGAGAGCCTAACGCCCTTAAATGCGTTTTGACATTGTCAATAAATTGGCGTAATGATTGTGTATTACCCTTTGCCACTGAAGTTAACTCGAACAGCTCCTTCATATGAATATTAATTAGTAATCTCTTGTTTTCGTATCGTTGAGTAAGTAAGGACCGTCCTATCTCATAATTTTCTGCAGAAGTCTCTAAAGACTGTAAAACCTTATCCTTAAGGGAACTTCTCAAATATTGAAACTTCTGGATCTCACTTAATTTTGCATTTGAATGTATTAGTGACTTAAATGAATCCTTGAATAAAAGCCATTGGTCGTAGTTACCATTAAAGCTAGGCAGCGTTAATGTAGGTAGTTTTACGTGTGTACTTATTCCCTCCTGTTCTCGTTGTATGAGCGGTGAAGCCAAGGGATGCAGAATTCCTGCCTGTGTGTGTTGAGACATCATTCGTCTCGCTTTGCTTATTGTGTCAAAATATGCATCTTCAAATGAGCGTCGATCCTCATTGAACTGCCCTTCCAAGAGATTTGCCGCCTCCTCTTCACGTGATGTTTCCCTGACAAGTTCCTCTATCTTTGTTTGAATGCTCTCAAACTCTGCCCATAACGCTTCAGCCCTAACCAATTTGTCAGGTATTTGTGGTATATCCTCTTCCTCACACGCCTCTAAGAATGTCTTGAACCGTGTTAGCTGTCCCTTTACTTGGCCACGTTTTGTATTTAGTGTTTTTACTTCGGTCATTGTAAATGCGTATAAGATATTGGGGATTATTTAGGAACTATCTGTGAAAGAAGGATGGAGACTCACTTACCCCTTGAAGAGTTGACGGAAGTTGCGTCTGCGTTGCCCAGACTTCGAAATCTCTATCAGTAGGTGCGTCGTACGAAACGCCTCCGCGATTGTAGTGGTTAGCTGCGTAGAGCTGTATATGATGCTTGTTCTCGCCCTGATGTCGGCACGTGTGTGTGTGAGCGCGTGATCGGCACTCGCTTGCTTCTTAGGTTAGATACGTGAACACGTGTCTCACGCTTTCTTGATTAACTGTATTTCATCACTTATTTCTTTTGTCTTTCACTTCTTATTACTTATTCACTTTTATGCGCCCCTTTATGTCGTTCGGTAGTTTAAGCGTTTAACTTCCTTTCGTTTTCTTTGTTTCAGATTTTACTACGTCACGACGTGCTTCACTTTCGATTGCGATATTTTACTTCTGGATCATTGATCCGGCTCGAAGGACCATTATTTATGTTGTATTGTTTAATTATCAAATAAGCTTTTTTCTCGTAATTAGAATGGTGAATTAACAAAAGCTTTATTCATTTTCCCGATTACAATCAAACACACTGTCGCGAGACGCACGGCGTGGTCGCTCGCTCTAAGATTACATCGCTCGTCATCGTGCGCGCCATCTACCACACCGGCGCTATGTAATTGGCGCCAAAAACAAATAAAAAAAGGTTTGACAATAAATTTCATGTACATTTGATGAGAGGTGACTTTTCTTATGGATTTTCTCCCGCTGAATACGAAAATCAAGGTTACAATTTTTTTTATGGAATAGTTTTTAAGATATTGTGATTTTTTCAATTTTTATACATCTTTTCACTTTAAAAACCATATCTGGAGCTAGATGCCCGATTTGGTCGTTCTTGGTACCAAATGAAAGACATTGAAATGATGAATAAATATGTATAAAGGGATCTTTATTTGGTTAAGCGGTTCAAAAGATATTGATGAAAATAGTCCACATTTTAAAAAAAAATTAAATTTTTGAGCTTATTCCGTGGCCACCGAAAAATAGAAACCGATAAAAATCATCCGTTTTTTCTTCATATGTGTAAACCTGATACTTTTACGCAAAAAATAACACCAACCGGAAGTAAATGGACCGAAAAATGACAAAGTTATTAGCGATTGAGTGAATTAATCCAAATCCCACATTTTGACAAGTGGCCTTACAGGCAACGGTTTTTTTTTGTTCTCACATTGACGTCACTGCTACAGCGAAAACTGACATTTCGTTTTGAATAAAACAACACAATTTTGATTGTATTACTATGTTCTCACCTTAGAGCATATATACATGGAGGTCTCATTGAGAGCTTGAAACTGTCGCCAACATGGTGCGAGAGAGAAAGACATGTGTGAGCGCGAGAAGTATTGAGAATCTATACTTCTCTCGCACCAGTTCGCACATGTCTTTCTCTCTCGCGTGATGTTGGCGATAGTTTCGAGGCAGTCAACCTTAGGCACTGAAACCTCCATGTACAGGGTGTCCCACGGTAGACTGGACAGCGGGATATCTCCTAAAGTATTGGAGATAAAAATATTTAAAAAGTAGGGAATTGCATGGTTCGAGGGGGACAACTAATTAGCGCGGGCGAATTTTTTTTCGATTATTATTTTAAAAGATACGATGGTCAAGTTCGGTTTTTTAAATGGAACTATTTTTTTTTAGGTCCTGAGGTGATAGTGCGTTCAAAGACAAATTCAATAAGCTTTAATGTATACACTTGAATTCCACTGTTTTTAAGCTACTGCGCTTGCAAATTTACTGATTTTCACTGCAAGAAACCCCTCTGGAATAGCAAGGACCGGGGACGGTCTTACTGGCGCCACGGGTGCACTGCTTGTTGAAATAGATACCTACCTGCGAAATGTCTACGCCAGGCCCAAAGGCTGGACAATTCTTTTCCGTCAGAAATGCTACTTAGGTAAGTACATCTGCGGTATCGAGAAACGCATCGTTACTTTTATTTCGCACTTGCTTCTACGCTCGGATGGCCGGTTCTTTTGGGTGGGATGCAAGTTGGATTGGTTAGGTTCGGAGGAGTGACAGTTGCTAGACTAAATTTCAACCGTAGGGAGCAGATTGTATTAGAATCAATCGGATTTGCATCCCTCACAAACGGCTGCTCTCTTGAAGAGGCCCTCTTCACAGCAATACCTCCTCCCCAATGCCCACTTTCTCTCGCACGGAATACGTCAACGCATGGTTTTGTTTTGATATCGAAGCCCATGATATTAACCCTCGAAAGGGTTCGAGTGCCTATTAAGAAGTGAGAAATTTTCGACTTGCGCATTTCACATCAGATCTTTGCGAAACCGACACCCATCGATTCCTTATGTTTCGCCGATGAAACTGACACCAAGAACGACGTAATTCGGACCATAACGAAGGAAATTCCATGGAAAATCGATTTATATCAATTCAAGCTGACTTGACTTGGTTAAAAATAGTCCGATTTACATGAAATTTGGTATGATTTTAATTGACGGAACGCCAGGAATCCATTGGTGCCATTTCCCCTTCTATACGATGAAGAAAAGAAGCAAACATTTAAAATCCTGAACATTTCTCACTACTTAATGGTATTCCAAACACTTCGAGGGTCGAAAGCCATAAAATTCGATGCGCACTGCGGGGTGTTGTCCTCGCCGCGAGATGGCGGGGGTAGCTGGAGAATCACCCTCATGAAATAGAGGTGGAAGATGCCACATCTGGTTACCAAAAACTAATCGGACTGATCGGCCGGGTGTCTCGCCAGGGTCGCGGTTTAATGGCGGATTGTCCGCGCGTCGGCGGTAGGCAACAGTACATAGTACGGGCCCGAAGTCATCGTACGCACTACCCACCGACAGAGCAATATACGGATTAACTCAGACTGGATAATGTCACCACGTTTTTTATTGACCTTTACAAATTTGGCAAACAGATGTTGTCGAAACGTTCTTGGAGAAATAATAAATTATCGATCGTAAAGAACGAATGAATTTTTGCCATGCTCTGAATCCGCTTTTGTTCCGACGCACGCGAGAAAGATGCCACAAATATAGGAATTGAAAAGTATTATCCACCGTCAATACGCCTCGTGGAGAGACACAGTTAGAAAAGGGGTACATCGTTGAGTGCGCGTGGTTCCGCCTGCATCGCCCTCCTTTCAAATTAAAGACGGATTCCTTATCTCTCGAGTATAAACACGCGTTCGAATTTCAAAACAAAAGCACGCGAGACATACAGGGTGATTGGCTCGGTGCGCCTGATCCGCCTGGCAACCGTGACGAGGTCAACCCCCCGTGGTGTCTCTCCGAAGTTATGGCTTTCGACTCTCGAAGGGGTTGGAGTACCTATTAAGAAGTGAGAAATCTTCGAATTCCTCATTTCTCATCAGATGTGTGCGAAAGCGATGCCTGGCGTTCCGTCGATTTAAATCATACCAAATATCATGCAAATCGGACTACTTTGACACAAGCTATTTGTATTCCCTATGGAAAAGTTGTCCGATTTACACGACATTCGGCATGATTTTCATCAGAAAACCACAAGGAATTCATCGGCGACACTTCCATATCCATACGATAAAGAATAAAGAATTATTTTATTTCTTAAACAAAAACAGGGTAATTCTGCAATTTACGCCCGTCACCCCATGGCAAGGATAACATCCCGCAGTGCCCTTCGAATTTTATGGATTTTTTCGGAAAAAGGTATGAATCCTGGGTCGAACGTAGCGAATTGAGGTCAGTGTCTCGCAGTCAAGGGGTGACATATCCATTACAGCGTATTAAGGGGGGAGACCACTGTCTCAAATCTGAAAAAAAATTTTTTTTTTCTTACATTTTCTGAAAGGCGTATGTTTCAAGAATGTTCTCTCCAAATTTGATGAAGAAATTCGCAAAATTGACGGAGATATGGTGTACGTTCGGCCCAGGATTCGTACCTTTTTCCGGAAAAAGCCATAAAAATCGGGTGAGGCACTGCGAAGGGCAGCTCTCGCCACGGGGTACCAGGCCGCATCTCCTTGACGAGCGTCGGGCGACTCCTGCCCGAGAGGAATACGATTTACTTTAATTATAGTACATGTGTGTTTTGTAATAAAGTGTTTCTATCGTCTCCTAAATTTAACAACTGGCATCCAGACATCTACGCTCCTACAATCCACCGTCAATACGCCTCGTGGAGAGACACAGGAAGAAAAGGGGTAGCCCGCTGTCAACGCGTGGTCCTCTCGAGTAAAAACATGAGCTTCGATATCAAAACAAAACCATGCGTTGACGTATTCCGTGCGAGAGAAAGTGGGCATTGGGGAGGAGGTATTGCTGTGAAGAGGGCCTCTTCAAGAGAGCAGCCGTTTGTGAGGGATGCAAATCCGATTGATTCTAATACAATCTGCTCCCTACGGTTGAAATTTAGTCTAGCAACTGTCACTCCTCCGAACCTAACCAATCCAACTTGCATCCCTCCCAAAAGAACCGGCCATCCGAGCGTAGAAGCAAGTGCGAAATAAAAGTAACGATGCGTTTCTCGATACCGCAGATGTACTTACCTAAGTAGCATTTCTGACGGAAAAGAATTGTCCAGCCTTTGGGCCTGGCGTAGACATTTCGCAGGTAGGTATCTATTTCAACAAGCAGTGCACCCGTGGCGCCAGTAAGACCGTCCCCGGTCCTTGCTATTCCAGAGGGGTTTCTTGCAGTGAAAATCAGTAAATTTGCAAGCGCAGTAGCTTAAAAACAGTGGAATTCAAGTGTATACATGAAAGCTTATTGAATTTGTCTTTGAACGCACTATCACCTCAGGACCTAAAAAAAAAATAGTTCCATTTAAAAAACCGAACTTGACCATCGTATCTTTTAAAATAATAATCGAAGAAAAATTCGTCCGCGCTAATTAATTGTCCCCCTCGAACCATGCAATTCCCTACTTTTTAAATATTTTTATCTCCAATACTTTAGGAGATATCCCGCTGTCCAGTCTACCATGGGACACCCTGTATATATGCTCTAAGGTAGTACTGGGCTCAAGACCGACTGCATCGCTTCGAATCTCTGACAAAATGTTTCGAATCGCTTCAAATCTCAATAATCATGGTCGCCAAGCAAATCGAATCGCTTCGAATCCTATACAGAAGTTTCGAATCGCTTCGAATCGTGGACGAAAGTTTCGAATCGCTTCGACTATTTTTCGAAACAAGCATTTCTTGAATGTCTTGATAGTTCTTGAATAGGATTGTGCCGATCGTCTCCCGTTTCGAGGCTCGAGAACCCGAGCTTTGGAACGGGGCGGAAAAATTCGGGGAGGATCGGGTGAGATCTCGATACTCGGGACTCGAGAAACCAAAACCAAACGAAGACAGAGCAAGAGCCAAAACTATATTTCTAAAATATTCTAAAGAATAAAGTTGGGTTCTTTCGCATGTTTTTTTACAATCAAAATTGTGTTGTTTTATTCAAAACGAAATATCAGTTTTCGCTGTAGCAGTGGCGTTAACGTGAGAACAAAAAAAACCGTTGCCTGTGTAACCCAAAATTTCCCTTATCTCCTAGATAGGACCTGACAACAATAGTCATCATCTACACACAGCCTACTCATCGAATATCTTCCAGATACCGGATAGCAATAGTCATCATTTGCACACAGCCTATAACTTCCAGCACACTCATCGAAAATCCTTCAGATATAAATACAGACCCTTCCGAAAAACAGGCAGTCTGAAAGCGAACTCCGAACATATAACGTTGTACTTATACTGATTTCTTGTAATAAAAAGTATCTGTGGATACGTCCACAGAATTCAATTCTTGTTTATATTCTTTTATCAAGAATTACATTACACCTGCAAGGCCACTTGTCAAAATGTGGGATTTGGATTTATTCAGTCAATCGCTAATAACTTTGTCATTTTTCGGTCCATTTACTTCCGGTTGGTGTTATTTTTTGCGTAAAAGTATCAGGTTTACACATATGAAGAAAAAACGGATGATTTTTATCGGTTTCTATTTTTCGGTGGCCACGGAATAAGCTCAAAAATTTAATTTTTTGGCCCAGCTATATAGACTCGTGGTACGAGCCAGTATGGACGCACGCATAGTCTTGCAGTTCTCCCGTACTGTGGCTAGCAACGTAAAGTCGGATCCAGACTTGAATGAGTATACGCTGAGCAAGGCTGAACGCGCACGAATATTCTGATATGGACGGGTGAAACGGTAGCCAGGGCCGCATGCTTCTACGTCAGAAAGGGTCAGCGTGAACGTATATGCTAATGTGGACGTGTCATTCGCGGTGACTTGACGCATGCGGCCCGACTCGCGATTGCCGACGAAGGCACATGGCCTGAGCCGACCGTTGTCGGTTTTCTTCCATACATCAAAGGAAGTTTGGAGTGCATTGCGCTCAGCGTAGATGATAGAAGCAGATGAAATTCAAGCGATATTTATCTCAAATCCTCGATGTCCCGGATTTTTATGATATTGAAATAAATTGTAGTCCATATGAAATTAGGAAGGGCATTTTACTAGTTTCGAAATTGTATAAAAAATACAAATCTTCGAAATTCCCTGCTTTCAGTGATTTTTACGAAACCCGCCTTCACAAATGAATTCTAATGATCTAAATTAGTGAAGGCATGAACTTGCGTCTTTTTTTTCTAATCATGAAGGATGGATCTATGTGAATGAATTTAATCTATTACTAATATTATCATAAACAGTTAATGAAAAATTAAAAAATTACATTTTTAACAATACAATGCATTTACCATATGCTAGACTTTAAAGCTCTATTTTAATGAATAATTTGTCTTTCTTTTCTTCACTACACCCTGTATTGTTCTCAATTCATACACTCTGATCGACTCGCTGTTGTATTAAAAAATCACACGAGATTACTCGCGGGGAACGATACTACGCTTCGTGGAGGGACGCAGGAAGAAAGGGGGTTGTCCGGTGACAGCGTGTGGTTCCGTCTGCATCGTCCTTTTTTCAAATTAAACACGGATCCGTTATCTCTCGAGTATAAACACGCGCTTGAATTTCAATACCTTCGATGCCATATTTACGACTGCGGAGTGGGCTAAGTTAAGCACAGAAGATACTGATGAAAGACACATGGCACTTTCGACCCCGTTGACACTTTCGTGCGCGTTCAGCCTTGCTCAGCGCATACGCATTCAAGTCTGGATCCGGCGTTATATGAGACCCCATCATATCTAGAGACGCGGTAGCGTCTCGACGCCAAGTACATGTTTCGATATTCTGTATGTGTCGACTGTCGCTACCGCTATCATTTATACTCGTCACCCGGCTAATCCAACCTAACCTGAAACTTATTTCATTAATATCTCATCACGCCTGCAATATTTTCTAAATGTAAAGGCATTTTTCTTATGTAAACCGCATATAAGCTTTCGAATAAAACCAATCAACAGACGTGGTCGCGTCTGGAAGCTAATTCCCCTTCCCCCTCTATCCATAAGCACACTGAGCGACCATGTCTCTATACACGAATGATAGCGAAATTGACAGGTCCCCGCAGCTATTTTGACCTTATTATCATATCTTATGACATACCTAGTCCCGGTGTTTTAACATGATTAAGCGAATAATTATTTTTCGAATCCATTTATCATTTTACTTAATATATCAAGCTGTTTTTCTAAAATATAAAAGAATTATACTGAATTAATAGTTATCAAAATGATACTTTATTCAGTCAGAGTTTTCGTGACGTCACGTTTTCCTCCTCCACTTGACGCCAGTAGGTGTCGCCATTCGAAAGCAGAATTTATCCAATAAATGTCACTTAGCTGTCACTCAAGCATAACCTGCCAAGTGTTAGTTATTAACATTTTTGAAATGTCACGAGTTTTTCACCTTCAATGTGTAGGATTGGTGGGCCGCACCTTGTAGCGGCCCCGGTACGGTGGCGTACTTGAGGAAGACCTCAGACCTCGTGATAGCTGGGGAGATAAGAGAGGGCCATCTGGCAAATTGTTACCGGGATGGATCATCGAAGACATTGGGTCCAGGGTGAAGGGGGTAGCCTGGAAGTCTAAAGAGAACAGTCTGGAGACAACCAGAGCTGAGTCCGCATGCGATTGTTACTTAAGCGACTGTTTCTATAATATATTTCCAACAAATGTTTTATTTTTTTCTCTATTCGTTCATAAGGAATCATTTCTCGATATAAATTGTATATTTACGGAACTCGTAATGCGACTAGCGACTCAAACGCAGCGGCTTTTTGTCTTTTTCGTAAAACCGCGAGTGAGTGATTTTAAATCGTTCGGATTTATGGTTATGGGTTATATTTATTGATTATTGCTGACTTAGTAATATATAACAAATTATGAAAAAAGTGATGAAATTCCCCCCCCCCCCCAATAAATATGACTCATGTATGAACGAACCTAATTCCCTATAATTCACGAAAAAAAGTTCTCCTGCAAAAATTGTGAAATCAACTTTGCTAATACCAATTGTATTCTCGTTCTCCGCTCGAACACGGATTCCTCTGTCACTTTTTATACTTGACATTGTGACGAAGTCACGTAGTGCGCCGTGCGAGAGCCCGAGACCGAAACACTGGGTCTAGTTCGCGCCGCGCCCGCTAGGCGGCCGCGGCCCCGCGACGGCTCTCGCTCGTGAAATTATACGGGCTCCGCTTATAAGAGCCGCGGCGAGCGGAATCAGGAGCTCTGGTGCATGTCGCTATACCGCTTCACGCAATATACCAAGACGCTCGCTTTTTGAAAACCCGAGGTGTGTCAGTGTCGGCCATCGCCACTACTGTACCATTACCAGCCTCTGTCCGAAATAGGCCAAGATTTATCTCGCGCCCTGCCTACGTCATAAAGGTGTCTCTGCGCCCCTTAGGCCGGAACCCTACTGCACTCTGAAACTCTGTTATACGACTCTCGACCGAACGCGCCTCCTAAGGCCATTCCGAGCAGAACGTTACACAAAACCGCATCCTATCTCCTACTGCTCGCCGAAAAGACGCCGCCGCCGCGAAACGACGCGCCGAAACGCCGACAGCTCCGTAACTCTTCCGTCGCGCTCGGAGACAATTGTAAAACAAAATCCCACAGCTTAATAAACACTGTTATTGTTGAAAATACGTCTCCACTCATTCGCCGAACCCGGCCATACCGACTGAAACGGCAAGAAATCCCTTCTCCGTCCCACCGGTAATCGTTCCGCAACTAAACACGGTTACAACATTCATTATTGGCCACAAATCAATTCAGTGCTCAGATTTTCCACTTCAATTTTAAGGAATTAGCGGGCGTTGTATAAGAAAAAAACTATGAAGTCGACTTAAAACAAAATGTTTCATATTCTCCGCATCTCTCTTGCAGCGTATTCGGACGGTCGCACTGGATGCGAATTTTTGCCAATTGGAAGCGAAAAAGTTCGCATTCAGTGCGCACTAGTGTAGGTTGCCGAATGTGCTATTAATTAATCTATTACCCACTTTGATTCGATGAAATTAGTCTCTATCAAGTTTTTATTATCTTCCATGGAAAAACGATCTTCATACGACATTTTTAACAGAAGATGTCCCTCTTATAAAAGTTTTTGTATCAACTACAGGCCTCTCGCCCGCTAATTCCTTCAAATAGAAGCTGAAAATCTGAGCACTGAATTGATTTGTTCATTAGTGATGTTAGCCGAAAATGATCGAAAGTCGAAAGACGATCGACTGTCAAATCGGAATTATCAATTATCTCATTTACTCGGGTGTCTCGCGGGTATCCGGGTAATTATTGTCTACCCGGGTATCTCACGGGTACCCGGGTAATTTTGTCTACCCGGGCGAAAAGAATAGCTCTAATTGGAATTAGCAAAGTTGATTTCACAATCTTTGCAGGTGAACTTTTTTCGTGAAATAAAGAGAATTAGCTTCGTTCATACATGAGTCATGTTTAGGGGGGGGGGGGGTTCAATAAAAATATCGTAATATCGCCTCATGGATCTGTCGAAAACGGTAAGATTTTTCTTCTTCTGATTCTTCAGGAAATTTTTCGTCAAACATAATACGTATATACGCGTTACACGCACACCTTCAGCCAAAACGAACTAATACATGTTTCGTTCGTCAATCGCTATCTTCACTATGCAATCTACTCCCGGCATGGAACTAAAGTGAACGCAGCGGCCGATTTTCAGAGGCAACGCCTTTCTCCCGCCGCACGTCTTGGCCCCCGCGGCGGCCATGGAGCTTGGAGCGCCTCAGGCCCGTACCATATGAACCGCGTGTGGCGCGTTGACAAAAAAAAAACGCATCGACAATCGTGCTCTCTGGGACGATGTGGAAACCTATTGATACAATGTCACCTTAATACGCCACGCGCGGTTCATATGGTACGGGTCTGAGGCGCTCGAAGCTCCTAGGCCCGCTGCGGGGGCCAAGACGCGCGGCGGGAGAAAGGAGGCGCTGCTTCCGAAAAACGGCCGCTGTGTTCACTTTAGTTCCATGCCTGATCTACTCTAAATTTTGTCAGCATACAGTCAGGTTATAACCTGACAAGTGTCAAATAAGTCAAGTTGTCCAAATTTGAGATGCCACGTTTTTACAAATATGTATCGTTGTACCATTGAATTGCAACCAAAATGCAGTCTCAAACACAAGGTAAGTTGTTGGTCCAATTTAAATTGCGTGCTGTTTGTATATCATAAATATAGCCCATAACCACAAATTCAAACGACTTGAAATCAGCCTGTAACCACAAATCAAATCAATTCAATCGATATGCAATCAGCATATTACCACAAACCAGTATTACTTTTTAATTCAATATTATTACATTTTTTCTGACATAAGCGTTTTTAACATGCACTTTGCGGCTTCGCTAGAGTTTTCTGAAATTATATTGTTAAGTCTCATAACGATCCGTTGATATTTCCTCAAGTTATTGCAATTTATGTTTAAAGATCAATATTGACTTTGGACGATGAGAAATATATTGTTTATAATTTTTAGTTCGAATATTAGTGATTGGATAAACAAACTGTAAATAGAAAAATGTGTGTTGTGACGAGCTGTACAACACTATATTTTTTAAAATATAGATTAACAACATTTAATTTTCCAATCTTTTTTGCGTTTGGACAATCATTTTTCGCATTTTCGAGCGCTAGTCCCCTTATTGCATCCGACCCTTCATTATTGTACTGCACGTTAAAAAAACTGCGTCGAAATTGATCCATTAGTTCCCAATTGTAAGTGATAAAGTAACTCTGAGGTAAGGTAAGATGATACCTGAAGTATTTTATATATATACCTATGTAGAGAAAAGGGGAGAAGACGAAGAAGCGAAGTGAAAAGAGATAAAGATACTTTTCATTCGTTACTTTGAATGAAATAAATTTATAATCGATTTCTGCACAATATGGAAGCATTAATGAATAAAATTGTTTAATCTGTAACCTCTTTGATATTGCAGAGCGTAGAAGTAATTAATAAAAAACTTCAAAAAAGTAAAAAAATTACGCCAAGTACATGAAAAAGTTGAGGACTGTTTAGGATCAAGATTTCGAGTTTTATCCGTTAGCGTAATTAGATTTAGGGTTGAATTGTAATAGTAGTATTTAAGTAAAAGAGTGAGCGTTCCTTCCAGTAGGATGAAATTATAATAAAGAATTTCCAGCTTTAGTGGGTGTGCTGAACACTAGCACTGTACGCACGATTGTTTTTATAAAGAAGTGGCGAACACAAGCACTGAGCGCGTAATTAGACTAAGTAAGTTACTTCGCTTTCACTGCTTCTTTCTCTCTCTATCTCTCTTTCGGAGCGATTGAGTATTCTTATTGCCAGAATGAGGGTTTAGAACCGACTAACTGGAGCGCGATTCTCGCGAAGAACCGCGGCAATCCGATAGGAGTGGGGAGAGACAGAAGCACCTGAATTGTACATGGCACTCCAGATGGAGACACCAGAAGTAAAATCAACTTAATTAACATAAATTTCTTAGATCTAGAGATAAACAATTGTAGTGTCATAAACTTGGGCCGACACAACCCAGGCTAAGGGACCATCGAGTGATGCGCTGGGTATCGGTCGGGCCCCGTGTAGTTTTAAGACGGATGTTTGTTTGTGTGTGTGCGTGTGTGCGCGTGTGAATGAGGGGTTCGTAACTGTGACTACGTGGAAAATGGAAGAGGCAGGCAGTGTCATTCTAACCGAGTGTGGGTAAACTTCGACCTGCAAGAAGCGGTCAAGAGAGAGGTTTTTGCTGAGTGAAAATTACGTTTAGTTTAGTCTAGTTTAGTTTCTTTCTTTAATATTACTTAGACTGTTTAATAAAGATATACTTATTTAAGTCGTCAAACGTCCCGAGTCTTAACAGTCATTACAAGATCCCACAGATTTTTGGGGGCTCGTCCGGGATTAAGTGGACTGTTTGGGACGAACGGACTAGGTTAAATACGGTAGTGAACTGTGCATTGACTTTTGTGGACAGAGGTTGTTAAACTGTGACATTGTTCGGTGATACTGTGGAATATAAGTTTGAACATGTCTTCCAAGGGGAACGGAGTGACGGAGACACCCAAGGGGGATGGTGGTTCGAAGGTGATGACGGTTCCGCAGCTGAGAGAAGAGTTAGGTAAAAGGAACTTGAAGAAAACCGGAAATAAATCCGAATTGGTGCAGCGCCTGCAGTTTGCGTTGTCTTTGGGAGAAGATGGTGAAAATAACGAGGATGCAAGCGATCATGCGAGCAACGCGGATACAAGCGATCATGAGAGCGACGTGGATGCGAGCGATCATGAGAGCGGCGAGGACGAGGCGAGGGACACAGCAACGTCTCAACGCCGACGTAGAGGAGTGGTAAGAGTTAAGGAAACTTTGTTAACTTTCAAGGATGTGGAAGGAATTATTCCATGCTTCAGCGGTGATAATCAAGTCAGTATTCATCGATGGTTGAAAGATTTCGAAGACATGGCTGAGTTGTGCGGTTGGTCAGACGTGCAGACTGTTATATATGCCAAGAGATTGTTAAAAGGCTCTGCTAAAATCTTCGTCAGTTACGAGAAATGTGGCAGATCATGGAGTCAATTAAAGAAATCCTTAAAGAAGGAATTCGCGCCGACGGTAAACAGCCGTACAGTGCATAAGAAGTTGTCGCAGAGATTTAAAAAGGACGATAAGAGTTATCAAGAGTACGTGTATGAGATGCTTGAGATTGCTAGTCAGGCGAATGTGGAAATTGTAGCTGTGATCCAA
The DNA here is from genome assembly GCA_963855975.1 of Andrena chrysosceles. Taxonomy (NCBI): domain Eukaryota; kingdom Metazoa; phylum Arthropoda; class Insecta; order Hymenoptera; family Andrenidae; genus Andrena; species Andrena chrysosceles. The sequence continues at coordinate 20,520,772 of OY979769.1, read as the reverse complement.
TATATCGTCGATGGCATCCGGGATGACGAGGTGAATAAAACAATTCTGTACGGTGCTAAGAATATTCGTGGTTTGAAGGAAAGACTGACTATGTACGAGACCATGAAGAATAATGTGAAATCTAAGCATAAGCGCACAGAAGAGAAAAAGCCGGTTCTGCAGAAGGATGCAACCAAGGGTCGTCGTTGTTTCACCTGTGGGTCGCGGAATCATCCAAGTCAGGAGTGCCCTACGAAGGATAAGGGTGTGAAATGTTTTAAATGTCAGGAACATGGGCATTTCGCATCTAAATGTATAACGAAGGTGCCGGTGAATACCTGCAGCACCACGGATGTCAGCCGAAATAAGTGTTACAAGGAGGTGCAAATAGGGGACAATAAGTTTATGGCTCTTATTGACACAGGTAGCGACCTAAATTTAATGCGCGCGGACCAATATATAAGGATGGGTGCACCGCGTTTACATAATTGGATACTCGGTTTCCGGGGTATCGGTTTGGATAACAATCGAACCTTAGGGAAGTTTGTTGTTGATGTTATGATAGACGACTATCAGTACCCTATAGAGTTTCATGTAGTGTCCGATGAGATAATGCGATGCGGTATTTTGATAGGCACAGAATTTTTGAATACTGTGGATGTGCATATCAGCGGTGGTGATGTCGCGATTACTAAGCCGAAACCGAAACATTCTGTGGTTCCGGAGGTTTTTCACATCAGCGTTGATGAGGATAATAAATTAGATCTATCGTACATTACCAATAGTGAGTATCGGGGAAAAGTTGCGAGACTTCGACAGAATTATGTACCAAACAAAACTCGGGAGGTGGACGTTAAAATGCGGATACTTTTAAAAGATGATGTTCCGGTGTGTCAGCGTCCGCGAAGGCTATCTTATCAGGAAAAACAAGAGGTTAATTCTCAGATAGAAGCGTGGCTAAGGGATGGGATAATTCGTCTGTCGCATTCTGATTATGCAAGCCCTATAGTGTTGGTAAAAAAGAAAGATGGTTCCGTTCGTATATGTATTGATTATAGGAATGTGAATATTAAGATAATAAAAGACAGATATCCGCTTCCCCTTATTGAGGACCTTTTGGATCGGTTGCAGGGTTCACTTATCTTTAGTACACTCGATTTGAAGAACGGGTTTTTTCATGTTCGGGTTGAGGAGGATAGTTGCAAGTACACTGCATTTGTGGTACCCGATGGTCAGTATGAGTTCTTGCGTGTTCCGTTTGGTTTGTGTAACTCACCATCTGTATTTCAGAGATATATCAACGCCGTGTTTAGGGACTTGATTTCCGCCGGTATTGTGTTGACATATATGGATGACTTAGTTGTACCCGCTTGTACTTATGAAGAAAGTTTTGAAAGGTTAGAAATCGTTTTAAAAACAGCTAGTGAACACGGACTCTTAATAAACTGGGAAAAATGCCGTTTTATACAGACGCGAATAGAGTACCTTGGGTATATAATTGAGAATGGGACCATCAGACCGTCAAAGCACAAAACTGATGCGGTGATGAAATTTCCGAAGCCGACATCTGTTAGAGGTGTGCAGAGTTTTCTCGGGTTAAATGGATACTTCAGGAAGTTCATGCCGCGATATTCCATGGTTGCCCAACCTTTGACAGAACTTTTGCGATCGAGTGTAAGATTTGATTTTGGTGATCGGGAGGAGAGAGCTTTCGAGACGCTTAAATTATTGCTAAGTTCAAAACCAGTACTGAGGTTGTATAGAGTAGGCGCAGAGACGCAGCTGCACACGGATGCTTCAAGTTTTGGGTTTGGGGCTATTTTATTGCAGCGTGATAGCGATGATGGTGCGTTTCACCCGACCTTTTATGCGAGTTGGAAGACTACTCCTGCTGAGGAAAAGTATAGCAGTTACGAACTCGAGGTATTGGCGATTGTAAGAGCGCTGAAAAAATTTAGGGTGTATTTGTTAGGTGTTTCCTTCAGTATCATGACCGATTGTCAAGCGTTTGCACTTACAATGAAAAAACGGAATCTGTGCGTGCGAATATCCAGGTGGGCTCTTTTCTTAGAAGATTTTAGTAGTATGGTAAAGCGGTTTCCAACCCAGGTCCTCTGAGGGGAGCGCGGGGGCGGGGGGAAGTGAGGGCGCGCGGGGGAGCGCGGCGGAGGGAAACATGGGCGCGGGGCCTGCGGGGAGAGGAAAACCGGTTGCGCGCGCACGAGCCGCGGAGTGGGGGAAGCTGCGATGATGGAGGGGATCACTCCAGGCCGAGCCGCCGCGTAGACCGGACCCACCGCCGAAAACTTTTAAGAGGGAGTGAATGACCCCCGAGAACTTTTTTAAACCCCGATCCACCACCGGAAATTTTTTCCGAGCGAGAGAATGACCTTGACCCACCCCCAAATATTTTTCCAAACCATTATGTGACATGCGGCGCGAAGAACGAAATAGATTTATGCAGTGTCTACAAATCTTAGAATTAGGAGGCGAGGAGGAAGACGAGTAAATAAAATGGAGACAGAATATGTGTTTAAGAAATTTATTTAAAAAGAATATAATTTAACATTTTTTCTTCCTACGAGCTTCAACTAGAATATCACTGATGGCGCATGCTACCAGTTCGCAATCTACAAGATACTCCTCGTCGTAGTATTTGCTATCACATATTATTTTAGCAGCACGACGAGCATCTAATGTTTCGCAGGCAACATCGCTCTGCCGTAGCACGTTAACAAAAGTTTCAAATTTTTCACTCGCATCTTCTGCAGTTTGATACAGCCGCGGATACAAATACTCTATACATTGCTGAAGACTAAATAAAAATATTGCTGTATCCAGTGTGAAATACACTGTATCATCACCATGTGTCATCTTTATAACTGACGAATCAGAGATCCGAAAAAAGTCCAACGATAAATCATCAAACTGCATCGAAGATAATCCAGGTAATCGTGCACGTTCTTCGATGTTATCACGGTTGTCGAATAGTAGACCCCATGTATGCCATGATAATATGAGATGATTTCCATGATTGTCGCCGAGAAGAACTTCTACATCGGCCGTACGACCTACGTCGATTCCAATTTCCAAATATTTGGTACCCATGGTTATTAATGCGTATCTTCTGACCATGATACGTGACGTTTGGCGCGGGCTAAGAGAACAATCAAAGCTATGAAAGTACTCGCTCGTATTAGGAACAAACATAAATATTTTGAGAAGATGTGAAAATTACACCGTACCGGTCACGATATATATTCTCCCCACATGGAGCTACACCGTCATCTCGCACGATCGGAACGAAACAATCCTCACACCCAGCAAGTATTTCATCAATGGTATACATTTTTTCAGAGCACTATTTGTTCCGTCGAAAGTCACTGATGCTACTGAGCGATTGATTGAATAGCGTCCGGGAACTGGTTTAAATAGAGTTGCAATTGCTTCCCCCCACCACCACCACCACTGCATCTTATTCTAAAGCTACCAATTTTTTAAAATGATTTTCAATCTTAACACCGCAATGTATCGCGCGATCGTGTGTAATATGAGTCCTCCCCGAGCATCTCCATACGATGATATCATTTTCACGGTGTGAAGAACGAAATAAACGCTGAATCTTAGAATTAGATGGCGAGGAGGAAGACGGATAAGTAAATGGAGAAAAAATATACGTTTAAGAAATTTTATTTAAAATTAAAAGAATATAATTTTAACATTTTTTCCCACGAGCATCAGCTAGAATATCATTGATGGCGCATGCTGCCAGTTCGCAATCTACATGATAATCCTCACAGTAATGTTCGCTATCACATATGATTTTAGCAGCACGACGCGCATCTAATGTTTCACAAGCAACATCGCTTTGTTGTAGGACGTTAACAAAAGTTTTAAATTTCGCCTCCACATCTCTGCTAATTCGATGCAGCCGTGGATACACATAGTCTATACATGATTCAAGATTTAATAAAAATGATACTGTATCCGGTTTGAAATACAGCGGCTTATTATGTAGCATCATCCTTACAATTGGAGAATTATAGATATCACAAAAATCCATCGTTAATTGATCCATCTGCATCGAAGGTGATCCAGGTAATCGTGAACGTTATTCGATAGCATCACGATTGTTGCATAGTAGACCCCATGTATTATATGGTAACGTGAGATACATCCCACGATTGTCGCCGAGAATAATTTCTACATCGATCGTAGGTCGTACTCTGATTCCAATTTCCAAATATTTGCTGCCCATAGATGTTAATGCGTATCTTCTGACCATGATCCGCGATGTTCGGCGCGGGCTAAGAGAACAATCAAAGCTATGAAAGTGCTGGAATAAACATAAAAAATTTTGAGAAGATGTGAAAAATTAAGCCTTACCAAGCAACTGTATCCTCCCCGCATTGAGCTATGCCATCATCTTGCACGATCGGAACGTAATAATTCATGTGTCCGGCGTTTCCTTCGGCACTGGTACTACACATTTTTTCAGAGCACAATTTGTTTCGTCGAAAGTCACTGAGGCTACTGAGCGATTGATTGAATGGCGTTCGGGAGACTGGCATAAATAGAGGTACAATTGCTTCCCCCACCACAGCATTTTATTTTAAAGCATCCGATTTTTCCATAATGTATTTCAATCTTAACGTCGCAGCATATCGAAAGATCGTATGTAACTTGAGCCCCAATCCTCAAGGATAAAAGTCTCAACACGTGCTGAATGTAATATAATACATTTGCGCGCCATACGCGTGAATCATAGAAAGAATTTTGCTGTATCAGCAGAAACTGCATAGAACCATGTTGGGTTGGATCGTCAAAAGAGTAAGACAGAGATCGCAAATCATGACACCGGTCATAAAAGCGCGCTCCAAACTGTACAAAACTTCAAATCGTTGCAACGTGTTGCGAGGAAAAGACATTACATTTACATTCCATTTACGACCATGGGAGAATTCGTGAAAGTGTTGGATCAATCTGCGCGATTGATTTCACGGGAAGAATTCCTCGCGTGGGAAGAACGGTGCAACGAGTGCATCGAATCGTTGGAAGAACAGAGCCGAGTGAAACGTCCTCGATTATCGATCGGTGTTCGGCAATCGTTGGTTGCTCGAATCGCGCAGCTCGAAGGGCTGAAACATTCGTTGCGCGGACGTTTTGTGCGCGAAGGTGCAGGACATTCGAGCACAGGACTTTTGTGGCGCGAAATAACCGGATAGTCGCGTATTAACCGGTGCCGTACTAAATTCGAACTATATCGAGCCGCGCAACTTCCTCCAGGATGCAGGAACCATTGTGTTGGAACATGTGCGGGGTGCTTTGAGGAAACAGCGGAACCTCAAAGTGAACACAGTGTTCAACGGCGAATTTGTGGCGGGCGATAAACGTGCAAGTAAGAGCATCAACACCCGGAACTGCGAACTCTTCCGCACATCCGATCTACAGGAGTGGTACCAACGATGCGTCGTCGAACCCACCCTGACATCGTTGGAAGAGTTCCAGGAACGCGACAGCGGATGGGCATTGACGAGAATCCTCAACCTGACCGTCAATGTCAACAAGTACAATCCGCTGCGCGCGGGGTGCCACTTCAAGTTGCCACAGGATTTATTGTTGAAGAATGCAACGATCAATGTGCAATCCCCGGACAATGCGTGTTTCGCGTGGGCAGTGGTTGCCGCTCTCCATCCTGCGGAACGAGACACCGCGCGTCCAAGTTCATACCCGCACTATACTTCCATATTAAATCTTCAGGGCATTGAGTTCCCAATGTCCCTGAGGCAAATTGGAAAATTTGAGCGGTTGAACGAAATCTCCATCAACATCTACTAATAAGCAGCGTTACGTTATCCATTATCGCAACCTGCAACAGTGCACGCGACACGGTCTTCGTATTACAAAGATACACCGCGTGCTTCAATTCGCTCAATCTCCCTGGCTCCGCGATTACATCGAACTCAATACACGGTTTAGAACAAGCGCGACAAACGACTTTGAAAAAAATTTGTACAAATTGATGAACAACGCGGTATTCGGTAAAACTATGGAAAATGTACGAAATCACGTGGATGTAAAACTTTTGACACATTGGGAAGGGCGATATGGTGCGGAGGCAATGATCGCGAAACCGAATTTCCACAGCAGAAGTGTTTTTTCGGAAAATTTAATAGCTGTTGAATTGCGAAAACTCGAGGTGAAATTCAACAAGCCGATATATGTGGGTATGTGCATTCTGGACATATCAAAAATTTCTTTGTATGAATTTCACCACGAGTACATGTCGCCCAAGCATGGAAAAAATGGTAAAATTCTATATACCGACACAGATAGTCTCATTTATCACATTCAATGCGATGATATCTACGAGTCCATGAAACACAATATCGATAGATTCGACACGAGCGATTATCCTACAGACAATCCATATAATATGCCGCGCGTAAATAAGAAGGTTCCGGGGCTGATGAAGGATGAAAATAACGGTGCGATAATGACTGAATTCGTAGGTCTTAGAGCGAAAATGCACTTCGCGTAGACGGCAAAAAAGATACGAAAAAGGCGAAAGGCGTCAAGACTAACGTCATAGCCAGAACGATAACTTTCGACGACTACGCGCAATGTTTGCATAGGGAGATCGAAATGGTTCGCAGACAATCATGCATACGGTCTAAATTTCATAAAGTGTACACCATTTCGGAATCTAAAATCGCTCTAAGCCCACACGATGACAAGCGGCATATCGTACCCAATTCGATCGACACTCTGCCCTGGGGTCATTATAATATCCCATTGTAAAATAGAAATTGTATTTATTGTATAATATAAAATTATTTGAGAATGTATAAAAAATTATTATTGTGTTTATTCTATTTATTGTGTAAAAATATAAATGGTGGAATTAATGTATAAAAAATTGTTCACACATATATATGTATCATTGTATTTATTGAACCATCTATTATTATGCTACAATACATTATTTTTATTTATCCAAGAATTGTGTGATTTATCAAATCCCAACCACTTGACGTACACCTTATCCCCCTTCCTACGTAAGACTTTTTCCACTAGATACACATCAGGATCGGTGACGCGTTGCAGCTCGTGTTCATAGAATCCCCCGGCAACAGGTTTTCCACAGGAATCGACCAGCAAATACGTTGCGGGATTAGTTGCTTGTACTTTGGCTATCTTGAACATCTCCGTTGTCCAATTCGACGTATAGCCTTTATCGAATATGGTTTTATATTTTCTCACGCGCACAAACTCGCCCAACTTGAATCTCGCTGGAGCAGCGATCTTTATGTTGCTGTATACGCTGGCTAGCAGCTTATCGGCGATCGCAGGGGTAACATCGCAAGGACGCATTCCGATGGTTCTATGTTTTCGTGCGTTATACTCTGCAAGTAGACTTGGTAGCGAATCGGTCCATCTATAGGTTCCATTGAGCGTAAACAGTTTCCACATATTGTTTTTCAAAGTTCGATTGAAACGTTCTACGACGGAGGCCTTCATCACAGAATACGTCGAATAATGATTAACGTTATGCTTTGCCAAGAGTTTCTGCACATCAGCGTTGTAAAATTCTTTCCCTTGATCGGTTTGCAAAATTTTCGGATATCGATCTCTAAATATCTTTGCAAACTTCTTGCGACCGTGGTTTTCTTTACTCTTGGATTTCGATATTGGCTGCATGTTTGATCGCAGAGGTCTTTGACACGAATGATGCGATAATTATCGGGCACGTTCATTAAGTGCTCCCAATCGGTCCAGGGGCAAGTTCATCCGCCTCGCATGATTCTCCTTCGCAGCGCTGCTGCGGGATAGAATTCGACGCCTGCGATATCTTTTGAACGCTGTTTTGCAGCGTCAGCATATCTCTTTGAAACGCGATCAGTTTCCTCTCTAATTCTTCCTGCCGCTCTCTCAAAAGTTTAATGTTCTTTTCCATGTATAGTTTATTGACAGCATCGGTGTCAGCCACCGGTTGAGCTACGCGTCGTATCTTGCATGATTTTGCATCAAAGTCGGCACCAACCACGCAAAGAGTGTTATCTCGCATATAATTTCGAAGCAAACCACTCCATTTGTAATAGTCCATTCTAGCTGCTCCACTCTTCTCGAGCGATACCCCAAATTTGTTGATCGGCATCTCGACGCATACAGTGCACATCATTGGCGTGCGGCTTAATTTATATAATGAGGCCTACCTCGCGTAGTTCCTCGACAATCGATAGAATTTCGGGATCATGAGAGTTGTTACCCGCCTGACGTGACGCTTCCAGCAAACGCAATCGATCCACCAGCTCGTTGGGATCGTCCCAGTGTACGTAATCGATCTTGTTATCGTTTACCACCATGGCTCGTGGTGTCCTAAGACCTTTCCCTGCTTTATTGACTGATGCGCGTGGGATTAGCGGTGCAATTACATGTCTGTACTTGTATCCCTTGTTGCTCAATATGGGATTTTTAGCACCATGACCGCGTCTGTGGGCATTCGTCGCCAGCAGTATACTTTTGTATTTTTGTTTATCAGCATCGGTGTATATAGCATCATTGGGAATTCTCTTGAAAATCAGTTCGTAAAGACCGGATGTTCCTCCGTATCTTACACCATCTATGATTATATTATCATCCTTGTCTATATCGAAAGCCTTATCCCCAAGCATCGTTCCACTATTGCCAAAGTATACACCGTACACATAGTCCATTGTTGTATCCTTATCACCACTTAGGATCGCGCTCATGTATTTTTGCCCCAGCGGACCGAAATGACTGCGAAACGTTTCTTGTCCCTTGGATGTTTGAAGTTGCTGTCTGATAGATGTTACAAACGACTCATTGGGACTAGTTTCGAAAACGTCGTCATCAATAGTTGCGAGCGATTGTACACTGGGAAATGTACTTATTGGTGTGTGAGGAACGGGAGACTCGTTTGATGTAGCATTCCGTCGTTTATGCTTCGATTGAACTGGTGTTGAGGTTATGGGTGAATATTCAGACGACATGTGCCGTTTCCTCTTTGTCTTGAGCGATGTGTTCCCTTTCGGATGGATTTTTTTAGGCGTTAATGTTTCATTCCCTTCAACGTCTATGCTCATCGGTGGTGATGTGCTAGCTTCTGCCGCTGAGGTATTTTCAACAATATGTTTTAAGGGTTCGACGATAGGTTTGAAGTATCTCTCCAACGCGACATCTTCCTCCATCTTGCCTGTCTTCAAAGCCTGATGTTTCTTGCGAATGGATTCGCTAGTTTTTGCAATTTCCTTCGCTATTCTCTCGCGATCCTTAATCTCCAGAGTATCGATATCAATCATCGTTGTACCGCTGACGTTGCTTTCCCACCGACGTGTTGATGACAATTGACCGTCTCACGGTATGGCAAACTCGTTAAATCCCTTTCTGTAACGTCCATTGGACATCGCGCTATCCTTGTCTATTACCACGAAACCATACTCCCGTTGCCAACAATTACGACACAAAGCGCAGAAATCCTCATAAGACATGTCAGTGTTTACGTGATCGTTGTACACATGTTTCAAGTTGGTACCATCCTGCTTAAACAGAATCAGCAGATTGGCATTGTCGCGGATAAGATGTTTGGGTATCTTTGCATACGTCTGACAGAGATAGAAGCAGTCAACTTTCGAGTGGCGCCCCATTGCAAAGTATTCCCTTATCGTATCTTGCTTGTCGCATGCCACGTCATCAAAGATGAAAATAGAATTCGGAAGCGATTCGCACGGTGGGATGACGTCACTGTTATTCGAAAACGTAAAGTAGCCAATTTCATCTATCGGAGTCAATAAATTCTCCAAATACTGATATTTCGGCTGTTGCAACGACTTGGAGTACACGTACACGTTCTCGAAGCGGACGCCGTGAGGACTTTCCAACAAGCTCACCAACACGTTTGTCTTTCCGCAATTTGATGGGCCACAAACGAGGCAGCGTATAGTGTTTGGTAGCATGCTACCATGTCTGCGTCTGGTTTTCGAAGACATCACTCGTGATTTATCGTCAAAATTTGTCACGCGTATCGTTACAGGTTGTCGCACGAATCGCATCCTCTCCGCAAACTGTGAAAAATGATTTTGATACGTCGAAGCGCCCTATTTATAGGTCCGCATCGACTCAAAACAGCTCAGTATTCAAAATGCTTCTGATCCTGTCGGATAATTGCGATATTCGAGACCTAACCTCTGAGCAGTTGAAATATATACCAAAGATTATTCTACTCCGAGAGTTTGGGAGACACATTGATCAGTTGTGGGACAGACTCCCCGAGCACATAAAAGCCGATTCTGAGGTTCGGCAGTATCGTCGGTGTTTGGAGCATTATAATCGTCCTTGGCAGCGAACGCATATCGACGGTCCAGCACCATTGATTAAAAACTGTAGCGAATGTCGACGACGAGAGTAAAGAAAGGCTGTGGTTTGTTAAATCGAGCAATAAACGCGCTACCTATCGAATTACATATCCCAGGATACCAGTTTTGCGGTCCGGGAACTCATCTGGTAAAACGATTGGCTAGAGGTGATCAAGGCATCAATCCGTTGGACGCAGCGTGTCGCGAACACGGTGTTGCGTATTCGCGCAACAACGACCTCGGCGAAAGGCACGCGACAGATAACGTTCTCGCTGGCAAAGCGCGAAAACGCATCGTTGCGCGAGACTCGACTCTGGGTGAAAGAGCTGCTGCTACAGCTATTTGGGCAGCTATGAAGACCAAGACGAAAATCGGAATGGGGATGAAAACAAAATTCCGCACAAGGACTCCAAAGAGAGCACCCAAAAATCGGATTCTTCCGGTAGCAAAACGGGGTGGTATATTACCACTTCTCCCACTGCTAGGTGTTCTCGGATCATTAGCTGGTGGAGCGGCGGGGATCGCCAAGGCGGTAAACGATAATAAGGCGGCGCAACATCAGCTGCAGGAAATGCAACGTCATTATCGCTCCATGGAAGGTCGCGGACTTTATCTCGCACCATACAAGCGTGGACAGGGAATATCGAAACGAAAAAAAAAAACGTCGAAAAGAAAATAAAAATGCCCGCGGGTGTAACTACCGATGCACAATTGGAGGAGTTGGCAAAACGTATGCGTATTCCATTCTTTAGAGGTGTTTTTATGCGAAACGCGCTACCAGTCGGAGGAGTACGTCGAAACGAGAGCGGTATTGTAAATTTGGACAATGTCGAGGGGTCGGGGACTCATTGGGTGGCATATGCGAAGAGAGGGTGTCGAGCTATATATTTCGACAGCTTTGGAAATCTTCGACCGCCCAAGGAATTGGTAAAATATCTGGATAAGGATGCTGTGAAAATTGAATACAATCGAACGTCTTATCAGAAGTACAATCAGAGCAATTGTGGACAACTATGTCTACGCTTTCTACAAACGATCGGTACCAAATTTAAGGATTGACTTCCCGCCACTCTGATTCAGTACTAATCGAGCCGTACAGTTCGGAATATGTCGTTAACATTCACTCTAACCGGCAAGAGTAGCACCCTCGCGGTGAGCTACTTTCCACCCATAGATTTGAGCGACGATGATTACGAGCTTGGTCTAACAACCTTTGAAACTTATCACACCATACCAAACATCGACTCGAGCAATGATAAATTCTACTTCACCGTAAACTATGACATCAGCAACAGCGTCGACACCACTCCTGAATACATTACGATTCCCCATGGCTCCTACGAACTAGACGCCATTGCCAAGTATTTGAAGCAGCGATTACTCGAGCGGTATCCTCAAAATCTCGACGATACCGATGACAGTGACAACGATGCGTATCCAATAGTGTTGCGTCCCAACAACAACACCATGAAAAGCGAACTGTACTGTCGGTTCACCGTAGATTTTACAAAGCCTAATAACATTGGATCGCTATTGGGATTCTCGACGAATCGGGTATTAGAACCAGGACGGTGGCACGAATCGGACGATCCAATTAATATCATGAACGTGAACATTGTTCGTATAGAATGTAGCGTGACCGCTGGCGCGTACAACAGTGGGAGGCGTGTACATACGATACATGAATTTTCTCCGAGAGTTCCACCAGGATATAAGATATCGGAAACGCCCGCGCAGATCATTTACCTTCCAATCACCGCACGGATCATTACGGATCTAACGATACGCGTTGTGGATCAAAACGGACGGTTGCTCGATTTTCGAGGTGAAGAGATTACCATCAGATTGCACGTACGACGGCGACGACGATAATACATGTGGTGCGAACGAAAGAGATGCTTGTATTGAACGACTCTAGAAACCCGTTTCTTCCAAGTGAAATTGTTTACAACAACTGCAACAACAACTGCAACAGCTCCGATCACGCTAAAAAGAAGAGGCTCAGTGCTGCGAACATTGCATTTTTGAAATCATTGGGATTCATTGTGCGCATTTAGGTTGAAAAATGGTTGACATTCTAAGTATTGGGGGGAAGCCGACGTTTGATGACCGCATCGTCAAGCTTCAGACTCACACATACAACCCATACGTCAACACAACGTTTGGATACAGCGATGAGATAAGAATACTGATACAACAGCAGGATTTATACACATTGCCGTGTGAAAGTTTTCTCTATGTGGAGGGGAAATTGAAGATAAATAAGCCAAAAGATGCATTAACGGTGACGTTGGGAAATAATTGCATGGCGTTCTTATTCGATGAGATTCGATACGAGCTGAATGGCGTGGAGATTGATCGCAGCAGAAACGTTGGAATAACTAGCACGCTTAAAAACTATGTATCGCTGACATCTGGCGAAGACAAAAATATGGAGAATGTTGGATGGGGCTTGAAACGGCGCGATGGGCCAATAGTGAAAAGTCATTTCAATTTTTGCATCCCACTCAAATATTTGCTGGGATTTTGTGAGGACTACAAGCGCATGATTATTAATGCGCGTCACGAATTGATTTTAATACGATCGCGCAACGACAACAATGCTCTGATAGGATCGCCGATGTTGGAACCAGAAATTGAATTGGTTAAACTACAATGGCGGATGCCCCATGTGACGTTAAATGACGTTAATAAGCTATCGTTGCTACATACTTTGGAACGTGGACAAAACCTGAGCATTTGTTTTCAATCGTGGGATCTGTACGAGTATCCTCTCTTACAGAGCACGACCAAGCATTCGTGGGCCGTGAAGGCATCTGCACAGCTGGAGAAGCCGCGATGCGTGATCCTTGCTCTACAGACTGGTCGAAGAAATGTGATGAGTGAAGACGTTACTATGTTCAACAACTGCAAATTGGCCAATGTAAAACTTTTTCTCAACTCGGAATTTTACCCATATGATGATCTGAACTTGGACTTTGACAAGAATAAGCACGCCATCTTGTATCACATGTATACGCAATTCCGTAAATCATATTATGGGTATAGTTGCAACGAGGCATTATTCACCGTGGCTGAATTTTTACAATTTGGCCCCCTCGTGGTAATTGATTGCTCGCGACAAAATGAGTCGATCAAGAATGGCACCGTGGACGTGCGCATAGAATTCGAGTGTAAAGAGAATGTGCCTGCAAATACTACAGCCTACTGTCTGATTCTACACGATAGAGTGGTTGAATACAATCCATTGACAAACATGGTGCGCAAAATAAATTAAATTACCACGCTACTTGCCCGCCCTCTCCTGTACGAAATTCGCAAAAAAATTTCATCGTGAAAATCGAGATGTTTTACGAGAAAGACTGCATTCTCTCGTCTGTCTTGGAAGCGAGTGGACCTCCAAATTGTATCGATAATGGCTGTACCAACGTTCGTTGACATGCAAGGGTTCATCGTTGATGGAAGATTTGTCGTCAAGGAAGTGGCTGTCCTACGAATGGGAACAATTCTCTCGCACTATATTTTTGGGAGTTCGATGCCGCATTATCTTCTTTCGAAATCTGACAAATCAAGCATCCGCTGGTTAACGGCGAAACATCATGGGTTACGCTGGGACGATGGAGAAGTTCCATACAGTATGGCTAAACGGCTAATTTCGAAAGCTGTAGCTGATGCGATCGATGAAGAAGAGGATGACACGTGCCATGTCGTATATGTTAAAGGGCTGCAGAAACGCGACTGGCTTGCGGATTTCCTCGATGAAAGTACGAGAGCAGACGCGGTCATCGAGACGCTGGACATTGACTACGAGGATATCAAATCTCTAAATAAGCTAAATGTAGTTAATACTCTGCGATGTGGCAGACACGCGAAACACTGTGCCATGAAAAATGTATTTAAAATATTCAACTGGTGGTCTAAACAATTCATAAATAAAATTCATAAATAAAATATAATCAATTTTTTAATGCGTATAATTTTCTTCACCCTCACCCAACCCAACCTCATGCGTTTGATGTCCCCTAGATTAAGACGATACTTATGCAGAAGTCGTTCGATACACGTTCGATACCCGATCAAAGCCATTCGATGCACGATCAAAGTGATATGATAGACGTTCAATATCCGATCAAAGCCGTTCAATACCCGTTCAATGCACGTTCGAAGCCGTTCAATATCCGTTTGATATATGTTCAAAAACATTCAATACCCGTTCGATACGTATTCAAAGTGATGTGGTCTTGTCGCATGATGTGTCTAAAGAAGAAGGGAAAAAGATGCGTGGGAATAAGGAGAGGATGGTCTACGAAGTAGAAATGTGCAGTTTGTGAAAATGAATGCGGAGAACAACAGCATCGTACTTTTGCAAAGCTATGCACTTCTCGATTTCATGATAGGAGGGGGTTTTTACATGTGAGAGCTAGGAGATGCAGCGAGACCAGTCGTCTGTTAATTGTGGAAGGCGAACAGTCTGATTTTTAATCGTTAGACATTTGTGTAATTTGTGTGGGACAATTTTTTTTTTGTGCTAGAAAAAATGGGATTACAACGCATCGCCCCGGAGTATGACTCATTGGTATATACAATATATTTTGACATTATTCGTCTTTAACCATTGAAATCGAGCGAGATTAAAATCAAGTGGACATGTTAATATCATGGTGTTCTATGCTTTAGTATTCACCATCGCCATCGCCATCGCCGTCGCCACCACCTCGTTCGCCGTCGCCGCCGCTTTCGCCGCCTCCGCATGTATGTAGTTTGCATTGTTTTGCATGTTTCATGTTTATTATGTTTGATATGTGTCATATTTATTATGTTTGTGTATCTGTTCTAGGACCGTGTGCCGATGATTATAATGGCGCTCATGGCGCGGGTTCTGGCAGGGGAGGCTGAGGCTGCACCCCTAGCGGTGCATATGCAGCGCTCGGGCCTGGTATTCGGGTCTAGGATGGCGGCCAGATTGCGACGGCCCTGGGTACCATACCACCAAATGGGGCCCCTGCGACGTCCACAGCCCCCATCGCCACCATCGCCTCCCTGGATCGATGTGAGGAGGCTGCAGCCATCGCTTCAGGGGCCCCTATCACCTCCATGGCAGTTCGAGGGGGTGATGTTGTCGTCATCGTCCTCGGCGTCATCATCACCGCCACCGTCGCGGCAGTTAACACCACCGCCGCGGTGGTCGCCGCCCCCCGCATGGATGGAAGAGGGGCTCGTGACGCCACCTCTGCAATTGTCATCCGACGAGGAGGATATTTAAATTCTTTTTCATTTTTTTTCTTTTGTTATCTCATGTATTTCATCCTTATTAACTATTTTATTATTACTATTCATATTACTATTATTATATTATATTCATTATTACTATTACTATTCATTCATTATTTGTAACAATATATTATCATTTTTAAACACATATTATTTCTCCATTTTATTCACCCGTCTTCCTTCTCCTTTCGCTGTCTAATTTTAAGATTCGGTGTAAGATTTAGCGTTCACAATGATATTATACTACATTCAACACATGTCGAGACTTTTATCCTTGAGTTCGAAGCCGTTCAATATCCGTTTGATATACGTTCTAAAACGTTCAATACCCGTTCGATACGTATTCAAAGTGATGTGGTCTTGTCGTATGATGTGTCAAAGAAGAAGGGAAAGAAGATGCGTGTGAATAAGGAAAGGATGGTCAGCGAAAATGAATGTGAAGAACAACAGCATCTCACTTTTGCAAAGCTACGCACTTCTCGATTTCATGATAGGAGTTTGCATGCGAGAGCCTGGAGATGCAGCGAGACCAGTTGTCTTCAAACATCAAAGACGTACAGTTATTACCTTTAATAAAAATTATGGGATATTGGAGGCCGCCCTCCATTTATGATTCGATGAGGTGGCGAGGTATGTACATAACAATATTTTGACATTTATCGCGTTTAACTGTTGAAACCAAGTGCTCTTAAATCAGGTGTTCGTATCAATATTTTACCATGAGTTTCTATGTCTAGGGCTCACACCGTCCCCACCCTCATCACCATCCCCATCGCCACCACGTGGGCCGTCACCTCCAGCACCGCCGTCGCCCACGTGGTCGAGCGATTGGGGATCGCCGCGGCCGTCGCCGCAGCCGTCGCCACCACCCCGTTCGCCGTCGCCACCACCCCGTTCGCCGTCACCGTCGCCGCATCCACAGGTATGTAATACTTTGCATTGTTTTATGTGTTTCATGTTTATTATGTTTAATGTGTCAGTATTATATTGATGTGTCTGTGTTCTAGGCACCATCGCCCAGGTATGGGGCTGCGCGGCTGCGGGTTGCGCGGGTGCGGTTATACGCACCGCGGTCGGGGGCCCTGCGGCGGCCGCGCCCCCCGCCCTCACCATCGTCGCCACCATCACCCCCGTCACCCCCCCTCGCCCAACAATAGTTTTTTATATTCTTTTATATTCTTTACTTTTTATATTACATTTCTATTTACTTTTATTTTTATATTTTATATCAATTTATATTTGTATTATTCAATCTTTTTTTATGTAACAATATATATATCTTAAACGTATATTCTGTCTCCATTTTATTTACTCGTCTTCCTCCTCGCCTCCTAATTCTAAGATTTGTAGACACTGCATAAATCTATTTCGTTCTTCGCGCCGCATGTCACATAATGGTTTGGAAAAATATTTGGGGGTGGGTCAAGGTTGTCCCTTCCCTCGGAAAAAATTTCCGGTGGTGGATCGGGGTTTAAAAAAGTTCTCGGGGGTCATTCACTCCCTCTTAAAAGTTTTCGGCGGTGGGTCCGGTCTACGCGGCGGCTCGGCCTGGAGTGATCCCCTCCATCATCGCAGCTTCCCCCACTCCGCGGCTCGTGCGCGCGCAACCGGTTTTCCTCTCCCCGCAGGCCCCGCGCCCATGTTTCCCTCCGCCGCGCTCCCCCGCGCGCCCTCACTTCCCCCCGCCCCCGCGCTCCCCTCAGAGGACCTGGGTTGGAAACCGCTTTACCATACTACTGATTTTAATTATGTGATTGAACACAGACCAGGCAAGTCTATGTCTCATGTGGATGCTTTGAGTAGGTACCCGATTCCTACCACAATGTTGCTCGAGGAAGGTGAAAGTGGATGAATTTGTAAGTTTAGAAAGGCACAGTGCGAGGACAGTGAATTACAGGACATTTTGAGTGCGGTGGAGCAGGGTCGTGCGGACGGTTATGTGTTGAGAAAAGGACTGTTATATAAGTGCGTCGGAAAAGACCTTCTTATGGTGGTGCCCAAGTGCATGCAGACGCAGGTCATTCGGCAGGCGCATGAACGTGGGCATTTCGGGGTCATAAAGACCGAGGCTGGCGTAAAGAGGGACTATTGGTTTAAGGGTATGCGACTAAAAATAGAAAAGGTTCTACGGAGTTGTGTTAGTTGCATTTTAGCTGAAAGAAAATCTGGAAAACAAGAGGGGTTTCTAAATAGCATCGATAAGGGGGATCTTCCGTTGGATACATATCATCTGGATCATCTCGGTCCTGTTACGTCAACGAAGAAGGGATATCGTCATATCCTTGTAGCAACGGATGCGTTCACAAAGTTCGTATGGCTGTACGCGACTAGGTCTACCGATTCAAAAGAGGTTTTAATGAAACTTAAGAAACAGGCCGTGATATTCGGGAACCCTAGACGAATAATAACGGATCGAGGGACGGCGTTTACGTCTCGCATGTTCAAGCAATACTGCGTTGAGGAAAATATTGAACAAGTTTTAGTTACGACAGGCGTTCCACGCGGTAATGGGCAAGTAGAAAGAGTCAATAGGACGCTTATACCATTGTTGACAAAGTTGTCTATGTCTAAACCTCAGGATTGGTATAAACATTTAGAAACTGCGCAAAAGTATTTAAATTCAACGCCTAGTAGGAGTACGGGTACAACGCCTTTTAGAATTCTGTTCGGGTTGCCTATGCGTTTGAAGGAGGACCTGGAAATTCGTCAATTAATTGAAGATGAGTGGCTTGCCATGTTCGAGGAAGGCCGTGACGAAGTACGAAAGCAGGCCAAGGAGAATATATTGAAAATCCAGGTCGAGAATAAGAGGCAGTTTAACAAAAAGCGCAAAATAGCTACGCTTTATCGGGAAGGTGATGTGGTTGCCATTAAGCGAACGCAACCGGCCACGGGTGGAAAATTTAGCAATAAGTTCCTTGGGCCTTATGTCGTAGAACGTGTTCTGCGTAATGACCGTTACGTTGTAAGGAAAATTGGAAATCAGGAAGGTCCTCAACAGACTTCGTCTTCGGCGGACCATATGAAACCTTGGATCAACAGCGACGACCAGGCTTTTGAATGTGACGATGGACACGAAACAGAGGATGACACAGAGGACGGGGAGAACGTTTGAAAGGCAACATCTGAGGACAGATGTAATTTAGGATGGCCGAGTGTAGTGTCATAAACTTGGGCCGACACAACCCAGGCTAAGGGACCATCGAGTGATGCGCTGGGTATCGGTCGGGCCCCGTGTAGTTTTAAGACGGATGTTTGTTTGTGTGTGTGTGTGTGTGTGCGCGTGTGAATGAGGGGTTCGTAACTGTGACTGCGTGGAAAATGGAAGAGGCAGGCAGTGTCATTCTAACCGAGTGTGGGTAAACTTCGACCTGCAAGAAGCGGTCAAGAGAGAGGTTTTTGCTGAGTGAAAATTACGTTTAGTTTAGTCTAGTTTAGTTTCTTTCTTTAATATTACTTAGACTGTTTAATAAAGATATACTTATTTAATTCGTCAAACGTTCCGAGTCTTAACAGTCATTACAAGATCCCACACAATATTTACAATATATACACGCGAAACAAGGACGGAAAAGAGTAAATCACAAAAAGAATAGAAGAAAATATACGATCTTTGTAAAAAGAAGTGAGATCCCCATAAAAAAACTTCGAAAAGTAAAAAAATTACGCCAAGTACATGAAATAAAAAAAACTAAAGATAGAAAATAATAATAATTACAAAGTAAAAAAAGATGTGAAATCAAAATGAGCTGCAAGTACATAAAGGTCGTCGCCCACTAGGCCGAACGGAAGCGAAGCGAAGCGCGGCAGCCACGCATCGCTCATTTGATAGAACAGCAGCGACCATGCATCGCCCATATGACAGAACAGCGCCGACGAACAGTTCGCTTTGGTCGCCGCGCTTCACTTCGGCGAAATGGGCGACGGCCTTAAAGGTGCTTTCCCGCAGCGTGCAATGGTGATACTATGTAACATAATACAAGACAAAAAAAGATGTCCGCGACCTGGAAGTCGAATACTTGGCGTGGCCAGGCAAGGTATTCTCATATCATCAATATCCATACCTTCCCCCTCGCAGGCTTTCAGATAATTTGTTCATTTAAAACTCGGACAATATCAGTGCATTTTCATTATATTGCATTTTAAAATAACTGTAAGATCATTCATCGACACCGATACCTTTCCTCTCACAACCTTTCACATAATTTATCAATTTAAAACTCTGACAAAATGAATACACATTCGTAATTTTGCGTTTTTAAATAATTCTTATTCATCGACACCTTGACCTTGCCTGCCACCCCAAGTATTTGACTTCCAGGCCGCGGACATCTTTTTTGTCTCTTATTGTGTTACACAGTGTCGCCATTGCACGCTGCGGGAAAGCACCTTTATGCACTTGCAGCTCATTTTGATTTCACATCTTTTTCTACTTTGTAATTAAAGTATTATCTCCGTATATGCTCGGTTTGGTGCACCCGATACGGGTTTGTCTCTTTCCCCGCCACTTCTGTCTCACTCTTGTCCGGCGAAGGCGAGAGCGAGATGGAACGAGGGCGAGCGAGGACGGTACGAGACAAACGACGCGTGGATGTTTTGTCTCACTCCGTCTTTTGAGCGCCATGACACTCCGTCCTTTGCGTGCGCGACGGGCGTGCGCGATGGTTGCAAGCACTTACGGAAGCACGGGACCGCTTCGCAAAATCTTGGCGCAGGCCTGGCTCAAGCCTTTATTGCGCCCTAGGCGAACTTGTCAAATTGCGCCCTTTATTATAATACATTTATTTGAGATTATTTATGACTTTACTCTGCAAAATTCGGCAACTGCTAGGGCGTAATAGGTTGACAAGAGGCGCAAAATGGTATTTTCATTGCTGGTATTGTTGAAAATAAACTTTAAAATAAAATATTACAAATTCTACTGCAACTATTTTAAACTACGGATAAAAATACAGAGTAAGGTCACCAATAATATCAATTAAATGTATTATAATAAATGGCGGAATTTGGCAAGTTCGTCTAGGGCGCAAGAAAGACTCGTGCCGTGCCTGGCTATCTGACCGTCGCGCACATGCGTCGAGCAGTCGCGATTCTATCCGAGTGCTCGCACCGTCGCGCACACCCGCCGTGCACGCAAAACGTTCCATCTCACTCCCCCCTTCGGCCAGAGAGAAGCGAGAAACGAACACTCGGAATTAGGGCTCATGTGCCCAATACGGGCTCATCGCCGGTCCCGACCAGCGAGCATATACGGAGACAATATTGTATTATTATTTTCTATATTTTTGTTTTTTTTATTTCATGTACTTGGCGTAATTTTTTTACTTTTTGAAGATTTTTATGGGTCTCAGCTAAAGAACTGTTGAATGTCATAGCGATGCTATTTCTTTAGGGGAGACCGGGTATGGTTGTCACACGGGTTGGTTGTCACAACTGTTATAATAAAGAAACTATAAACAATAGGAACGTACTAATAATTCGTGGCGATGCGTAAGCATATCGCCGCCTCCCCCTTCATCGCACAAGTCGTACGATGTATCATTATTTGGTTTCGTGCGCTCGAAGTAAATTTTGCCGTATTTTCTATCAAGCAAGTATAGGTTGTTTCTTAGTATTGACTATAACATTGTTGTATTATTCTCGTAGTTTAGAGTTTTTTCTAACTTACTGTAATGATTTTTTTGCATTTTTTAAACTTTTTAATACATGAATAGAGAGGTGAAATTGTTTAACGGTTTGGGGCAAGTTGTCACAGAACATTTGGGATTAGGTATTTGCCGCATGTGACAACTAATCCCAGTGTAACTTGCTGTATCTATCATGTGATATTATTTTCTTGTTTGTTTGGCAACAGTTCTCAAAAATAATGCCGCAACCTTACCTATAAGAAGAATTAATGTTACGTGCGGCAAGAGAGGTTATAAAAGGCAATTACACAATAAGAGGGATTGCAAAGGATTATAATATAAATTACCGCACTCTAGCGCGATATTGTGAGAAATACAATACAAAATTATATTACTCTCTTAATTGAATTGACTTTTTCTTCATAAACTTAGCTATCCAGATACTGTGACAACCAATCCGGCCTCGGGGTACGTTGTCACAAAATAGTTCCTGCAAATAATATGAATTAGCTCCTAATCTGGTTGACAAAATCCACAGGACCAATTTTTTTATAAAGTCGGACGTACATAGTTTATATTAATCTAAGTTTAAACAAACTTCCCTGCACCTATGACCCATAAAAAAGTTAAAATAAAAAATTGAGACAACCATACCCGGTCTCCCCTACTAGCTAACCGTGTATTTGTGGTTTTGTCCGCACAGTGACATTGTAATCAATTAAGCGTCTTGAGCAAGCACATATTTCTGAAATATGTTGCAGAAAGTTTTTGAAGTGGTTCGATTAAATTACAAATACCTCCAAAATAGTAAGTTTATAAGAATTTTCACAAATACTGTTGTATAGTGCTTGCAATGGAGTTTAAGGTTGGCTAATTTTATATCATTAAATGATGAAGACTTAACTTTGAAGCTACTTAATAGTTATCATGTTATTGTTTCCGAATATGAGACTCGTGAAAGTTCAACTGATGATAGTGAAGGAGAAATTGTTCTGAATGATAAAAGTGATTAAAAGAGAAAATTATAACAGTGGGTTAAGTGTACGTATAAAGTGTTATGATGGGCGTGGCTAGGGCCGCCATCCGTAAAATCACTAATCTAGGACAGAGAGCATTAAATGTCATATCCAAACACTTTTAACTATTTCTTATATTAGGTCGATATCCCAAGACAAAAATTATTAAATCGATATCCGAAGTCAGCAGTATCGAAAAAACCGGATCACTACCGAAAATTGTCCCGGACGCCAAAAAAAAGGACAAATCTGGGGAAACTCGGGCGGATAGTGAAGAAAAAGATTTCACATGCCGACTTTATAAAAAAAAGAAAGAAAAAATAAGTTTCAGGAAAAACCAAATTGGGCCTCATATTAGGAACTCATTTTATTTATCTGCGCATTTGAATGACTTTCGTTTTTATTTTATTATGAAGAAACCGAATCTTTGTTATAGTACTTTCCAGTAGGATGCTAAACAATACATATTCCACTTTTAAAACGTCTATCGAATTTTAATAAAAGTATTCTTAATCAAGAGTTATGATGCTTTCAGGAAATGTGTCTCATATTCGGCTACTTTATATGCCCTACTGCTCGACCCCTGGCATGACTTGACTTGCGTGCACCGCTGCACGAGTCTTACCTACTATTATGCATATCTTTAAACACTTATAACTAACAAACAGAGCCTCAACCGCAATATCGTTATTGTTGATTATCGTCTTACTTAGTATAGCGCCTAGAATCATCCCTTAAATTTTTTCCCACCTGTAGCCGAACACCCTATATATGTCACAAAATTTATTTAACATTTTCCAAGCATTTCTTGTTCGCGAAGTATAGTTATTTTTATAGGCAAATAGAAAGGCGGGGAATATAGTAGGGAAACAACGATAACAGGTATCAAACTCATTAATATAAATTCTACTTACAGAGTACTAGGGTAAAGCGGGGTAATTCCGGCCACATAAGCAGTAAATGCTGTAAAATTTGAACAAGTTACATTTGTTATTTTTTTTATATTAATTGATAGTTTGAAGTGTCTACTTTGTATTAATATGGCCGAGAAAGCATAATCTTAAGTTGTAACAAAATTGGGAGCAATAACACAAAAATAGTCATTTGGTCATGATTTTTCTTTATAAACGAGCTAGGAAAACTGTTAAATTAATAAAAAATTGTATTATTTTTTATTTTAAAATCTATTAGTACATATATCACAAATATATTCTTCAGGGGTATCCCATCCTGAACATTCTTCATGTGCCTATTGGCCACATACGGTGTACCGGAACCACATTTCATCACCTTTTCCAAATTCTTTGCAAAAAGAGCAAATATCGTGCACTACTTTTTCGTCAGAAATATCTGGATTGTCCGATTGAAAATTCAGTTTCTTTTTTCTCAGGTTTTGTCTACCTCCATTTTGGGTGTTTCGATTTAGAATCGTTAGTTTTCTCTTCTGCTTTAATTTAAGCACTTCTTTCATGGGTGTTAACGTCAGTATTTGGGAGTATTGTTTTCTGAAGCTTTTCTTCTTTATGTCACAGGTTGTTTGAGGTTTCGGAATTGGTAATATATCTGACAATAAAGTAGCAAGTGGAGGTGATGTTGTGGATGGTCCTGCTATTGGTGATAATGTTGAAGGAATTGTAGTTGATGATAATGTTGAAGATCCTGCTAATGGTGATAGTGGGTGAGGTGGGTTCAACAGGGTTTCAGGAAGAAAATCTTCATCAGTGAATATAAATCTGTTTAATGGTTCTATGCCTGTAGCTCGAAAACCTTCAATGCCTTTTGTCATACTCGCAACATCTGCATATGCTTTTCCAAATAACTCCGCAATTATATAAGGAGTGATTTTTTCCAAACATTTACTTTTCATGTAGACATCACATTCATATTTAGGTCGTTTCCTTAATGGTCCAAAAAACGAGACGTCTAGGGGATGCATTCTATGCGAGCAGTGAGGTGGTAAAGACAACATTACAATATTATGCTTTCGACATAATTCATAGGCTTCAATTGTGCAGTGGGATGAATGATTGTCCAACACTAATAAAACTTTTCTATCATCACTGGGCTTTGTAAATTGTATAAAATGTTCTAGCCAGTGGACAAACAATTCCACAGTGATCCATCCTGATTTTGAGCAATTGTAACTTGCTCCAGGAGGCCCATTTCTTTGAAGCTGGATGGACATGCGTTTTCTCGGGAAAATAAACAATGGTGGACAATACTGCCCAGCAGCACTCATGGTACAGACAACTGTTATATTTTTTCCTCTTTCCCAACTTGTGAGGGAGCCAACTCGAGGCTGTCCAGTAGTTGCTAATACCATGCCTGGATCTTGGACTGTTGAAATTCCCGTTTCGTCCATATTCCAGATATTGCCAGCTTGAAATGAATATTTTTGTCTCATGTCACCTAAATTGTTAAAAAAGCGGTCAACCTCCTCTCGATTAAATCCAGTAATTCTGTTAATACTAATAGCTTCTGGTTTTCGTACACTGATATTGTGTCTTGTCAAGAAACCAGCAAGCCAGTTTTTACCAGCCATTCTATGCACTTTGTTAAAACGGTGATTTACATTACATTCTTCGGCAAACTGAAATGCAGTCTTTCTCATTTGAAGAGCACTTACACCATAAAATATTTTTCCCAGTAGTTTCACTCTTTCTGCTAACTGGATTTCTAAATCTGTTGGAATATCTGTTTTTCTTTCAATTTTTGTAGCAACATTAGAACCTAGATATATTTTAAATTGGTAAACCATAACTTAAAATAATGTAATGTAAATATGAACTACCTTTTTTAATTCTTTCTTGAAGAGTAGAATATGGTATTCCAAACAATTGTGCTGCCTTACGTATGGACATTTTATTCTTACTAATTACCTCCATGGCCTTTGATAAATTTTCCTGGTTCCATTCTGCCTTCTTCGAAATTCTTTTATATGTACGTGGCATCTACGCCAGAAAAAAGCAATGTTAAAAACTGGCTGGAATTACCCCTCATTTTTGGCCGGTATTACCCCACACCTCATGTTCAGATATTTGAAGTACTACACTCAATTAAAGTTACATATCACCAAAAACCAGATGTAAGTTTGAAAGTAGAAACATTCCTCTACTTAAGGCTGCCGTCTCAGCGGGCCTTGAATGTGTGCGTACGCTCACACAAGCTAAGAAAAGCGTGTACGTATAGGGTCATTCCACGCGAAGTCGGACACTTTTCGGAGTAACATTTCGGATTTTGATGCAACTTGGATATGTTGTAGTCTTTAGGGGTATATAAACATATCTCGAAGGATTTTTCGAAATGCCAAAAATTGTGGATGTTACAACTCTTTGAAATATAGTATTTACTTTTTTTCCAAAAATTATAACTGTTGAACTAACAAACTGATAAAAATGACCTTTTGGATGCTTACAGTGGAGATATAAGAGTACCTAATAAAAATTATTTCACTTAATAAAAACGAATATTTGACCATTTATTTAGCAATTGTTCTTAACAAATGCAATTTTATAGTTGAAGGCACCTTTTTAAAAATTTGAAAAAATAGGAGGATATAGCCCTGTTTTTCCTCTTTACGGACACGTTTTAAAAATGGTGGACGTTTTAAAATTGGCCAAATGAAAATTAATTGAATGTAACGCTGCGTCAAATCACACCGGCTCGACTGGCTGACACGTGCGGTACTCGCAGCGGCCAAGCGGCTATATCCGTTATTCTTATACAGTGTTCTCTAATATGGTAAGTATTTGTAAAATACTGAAGAAGGAAAACTTTTACTGTTTTTTATACACAACATAATACGGTATCTTAATTTTTGGTGTTCGCAATATTTTCCTTGAAAAGTGGGTAACCTACAGTTTTTTAAATGGAATGCTATATATTTGATTACCCAATATGAAAGCGACTGTCAAGACAAATTCAACCATATGGTATACTATGACCTTCAAGACCACACATGGTTAAGAATGAAAGAAGAAATTCAATCTACTAGATAGATAGATCGATATATTTATTTTATTCCTAACCTTGTGTAGCCTTGAAGGTCATAGTATACCATATGGTTGAATTTGTCTTGACAGTCGCTTTCATATTGGGTAATCAAATATATAGCATTCCATTTAAAAAACTGAATGTCACCCACTTTTCAAGGAAAATATTGCGAACACCAAAAATTAAGATACCGTATTATGTTGTGTATAAAAAACAGTAAAAGTTTTCCTTCTTCTGTTTTTTTTACAAATACTTACCATATTAGAGAACACTGTATAAGAATAACGGATATAGCCGCTTGGCCGCTGCGAGTACCGCACGTGTCAGCCAGTCGAGCCGGTGTGATTTGACGCAGTGTTACATTCAATTAATTTTCATTTGGCCAATTTTAAAACGTCCTCCATTTTTAAAACGTGTCCGTAAAGAGGAAAAACAGGGCTATATCCTCCTATTTTTTCAAATTTTTAAAAAGGTGCCTTCAACTATAAAATTGCATTTGTTAAGAACAATTGCTAAATAAATGGTCAAATATTCGTTTTTATTAAGTGAAATAATTTTTATTAGGTACTCTTATATCTCCACTGTAAGCATCCAAAAGGTCATTTTTATCAGTTTGTTAGTTCAACAGTTATAATTTTTGGAAAAAAGTAAACACTATAGGGTAAAGACACCAGTAGTCGACCATGTATCAGTAGTCGACCACTTTCAGAAAAACATGAAAAATAAGGTTTTTAGAAGTGACGATCTTTTGAACAAAGTACAGTTCTCTAACTGCACTCCAATTGCACTCTGTTCAAAAGATCGTCAATTCTAAAAACTTTATTTTTAAATACATGAAAAACATGAAAAATAAGATTTTTAGAAGTGACGATTTTTTGAACAGAGTGCAGTTAGAGTGCAGTTAGAGAACTGCACTTTGTTCAACAGATTGTCACTTCTAAAAACCTTATTTTTCACGTTTTTCGGAGAGTGGTGGACTACTGATACATGGTCGACTACTGGTGTCTTCACCCTATTTCAAAGAGCTGTAACATCCACAATTTTTGACATTTCGAAAAATACTTCGAGATATGTTTATATACCCCTAATGACTACGACATATCCAAGTTGCACCAAAATCCGAAATGTTACTCCGAAAAGTGTCCGACTTCGCGTGGAATGACCCTATACGCGTGTAGTAAACAATCCGTTTCAACCAACTTTCGTCCTGGAATCGGCCAGAAGGAAGTTTTTGCGGGTACAGTTGCCTCTAGCAGACATCAGTGCAGGGTGGTCTGGTGCGTTTGAACGCTAATAAGCATCGTACGTTGAAATAATAATGAATTTATGAATCGTGTACTGAGACAGACTCGAGAGATGACAGAATGAAGCTTCAAGGATTCTCCGCCCCAGCGCTGATGGTATTTTCGCGCCATTTACCATCAGAACCGGTAGAAGTCCAAGCTAGCCGATAAATATAGGAAAGACATAGTTGCCGAGACGTATTGAGAGGTATATCGCGCTGTTGCCGCATTTCCTCTATTACTATTTTCTCGTAAGGAAGGTTTGAATGAATCACGGCGAAGCTGCTAGAGTACAGAAATGGGCAAAGATAATATCTGGATAAACTCAAATAAAAGATACTACAGTATTGTCTTGTTACGGGTTCGGTTTGGGGTACACTATGTGGATTTTTTGCTATTTCCACCACTTCTGTTTCACTCCTGTCCGGCGAAGGCGAGAGCGAGATGGAACGAGAGCGAGTGAGAGCCACTGAAAGCGAGCGAGGACGGTACGAGACAGACGATGCGTTGATGTTTTGTCTCGCTCCGTCTTTCGGACGCCTGACACTCCGTCCTTTGCGTTCCCGACCGTCGCGCAGGCAAAGCGTTCCATCTCGCTCCCCCCTTCTGCCAGAAAGAAGCAAGAAACGAACACTGGGAATTAGCGATCTGTTCACAACAGGAGTCCCACGTCGATTCCGATCAGCGACCCCACATACGGAGACAATACTATACACACAGATTCAACATAAATTACTTTTGCTATAGTTTTCTCCAACTTTGCCACCCTCTCCTCCGCCTTCTTCTCCTTATCCTCCTTCTTCTCCTCTTTCCTCTCCTCCTGCTTCACCTCCTCCCCCTCTCCTCCACTCTCCGCCGATACGGCGGGTACAGTATCTTTCATCTGGAAATGAAATGATGAATGTATTATTTTATGGCAAATAGTAGGATTGTACAGCGTGATTCTCTCGCTAGAGCCCTCAAAGACAATAGTCTAACTCCGGGTTTACACCAAGGCGAACAAGAACAAATACATTGTTCGCGAACGTTTTCGTCTGTTCTTGCCGTTTCCACACCGCCGCAAACATGAACAAAACTCAGTATAAGAATCGTATATGAACGTTTTGTTCTATTTACGACGGTGTGAACACGGCAACAATAAACGAAAACGTTCGCGAACAATGTTTTTGTTCGTGTTCGCGTTGGTGTAAACCCGGGGTAAGAGCTGGCTACATAAGAACTGTGATTGCATCGAGACATGTGGACCCCTATGTAGCCAGCTCTCGGTTACAATGCCGCCAATAAACCGCGTCTCGTTGAGTTTCGTGGAAGTGACGAAATCCACGTTCTGCATTTCTCAACAGATCTTTGCGAAAATGGCGTCAATCAATGTCGTGCCGATGAAAGTGGCCCCACGCATCGTTAAAAATTGTCCGATTTACATGACATGATTTTAATCGGGAGAACGCCAGGAATTCATTGGTATCACTGCCATATCGATGCGATGAAGAATAAAAAAATTTTCAATACGTCGTAGTAAATCTCGTCACGAGCATCGAAATTCACAAAACTCAGCGAGGCGCGGCTTATTGGCGGCATCGCCTTTGAATACTCTAGCTAGAGAGTCACTCACAATCAGTATAATAATATACAATATAATACTTACATTTTTCGAATTATCCATTTTCGCCGCTGTGTCGCTTGCTTGGAACTGACTGAGTGGCAGGGATCCCCGGGCCCTAACAACCGCTGCTGGAGGGGTAAATACCTACAGGAACGGTGGTTATGTGTGCGTGACTGATACAGGCGCAGTTCACGCACACACGACCACCGCTCCTGTAGGTGTTTCTGCCTTCGTCAGCGGTAGATGGAGCTCGCCGATTCCTGACTGACTGTGCCGTTGCACGTGGTCTGTAAAGTATCATTTGTTTTAGAACGCACCACAGACGAATCTTCGGATTCACGTTTCGCGTTCACGGTTCGCGTTTACGTTTTTTGAGTTGCGTTGCGTTGCATTGTGTTTGTGTTGTGTTTGTTGGTTTAGTGTAAAATGAGTGGCACTCTAAATGTGAATATGCAGGATGTGCAAGAAGATATGGACAATAATTCTCCGTCTCGTCGGCGAAAATTACGTGCGTACGCAAAGAGATTATCGAAACGGAAAGTATATCGCGTAAAGAGAATGTCTTTAGCCCTTCAGAAGAAGAAAAAAGAAGGCGCAAAAACGGCAGACGACACTGCCGTAGAACAATATCTAGAAGAAGTGGCCGGGGAACGTCTGGTAGAGGAACCATCAACCTCCGACGGACGACATCATACGCGACAAGAGATAATGTACTCGCCATCCGATGAAGATACTGATACGGTCAGTTCCGGAGAAACTGAAGAGGCACTTGAAGAATTTGATATACAAAGTAACGAAGAGGTAAACTTTGTTATAGAAAAAGTTGGGAAGGACGAGCCACAAGAGCAATCGAGTCTCCTAAATAGCAACGATATAATGAATTTCCCAAATGCGCTTGCTCAATTGCAAAAAATAGGTAAGCATGCAAAAGGTAGGGAAGACTGTGGCATTGAACACCTAAGAATAACTGGTGTGAAACGGCGTGGCTTCAAGAGCATCTTCAGTGTAATGTGCACTTTATGCCATTACAAAGCTGAAATCTGCAATCAATCGGACGAAGCCGAAGAAGTGGATTGCAATCAGGGCGCCGTTAATGCAACAATTTTATGTGGAGGCAGTTATGCCCAGTTGCAACACACTTTTGCAGGAGTGAACATACGTTGCATGTCGAAGAGAGACTTCGTGAAGGATCAAGATGAATTCGTCAAGTCCGCAATTGCCGCTGCAGAAGAAGAGATGCTAGCAGCGGCTGAAGAAGAAAAACGTTTGGCGATTGAAAGAGGCGACGTTCTTTCCGGATCAGGGATCCCTCACATCCCCGTTGTGGCTGACGGAAGCTGGATGAAGAGATCCTACCGCAGTAGTTGTTACGATTCTGCGTCTGGAGTCGGCGTGATAATTGGCTATCACACGAAAAAAGTTTTATTTTACGGCGTTCGAAATAAAGTTTGCAGAATTTGTCGGATTGCTGCGAAAAACAAGAAAGAACCCCGAAAGCACACATGCTTCAAAAACTGGAACGCATCTCGAGCATCGACTGCTATGGAAAGCGATGCTATAGTAGAAGGATTCAAGACCAGCGTAGAAAAACGTGGACTCGTTTATTCTACTTTGATTGCCGATGGGGACAGCAGCGTGTATACGAAGATTATTGATGCTGATCCATACAAGAGACAGATTCGTGTAAAAAAATTGAATGCACGAATCATTTGTTGCGAAACTTCTGTACAAAAATGAAAGCGATTGTGAAGAAGACTACACCTGGACCATTGCGGCAATCTGTGGAAAGTAGCATTCGCCGGATGCGCACGGACATCGTAAAAGCCGCAAAGTTTAGATACAATCAGAATGTATCAATCGAAGAAAAAACAAAGAATTTGCATGGCGATATACAGAATGTTCTGAGCCACGTGTTTGGTGAACACAAAGAGTGTGCACAACTAAAATATTTCTGCGATGGAAAGAATAAAGAGAATGAAAGAAACATCGTTCCAGAATTGACGAAAATTGGAGTGTACCAGGACATAAAAGAAGCACTTCGTCCAGTGTTAGCTCATGCGGAGAGCTTACTCTATAACACGAATAATAACGCTGTGGAAAGCTTGAACGCAATAATTGCCAAGTACATTGGCGGAAAAAGATTAAATTTCACCGAAAGAGGATCCTATACAGGAAGATGTGCAGCTGCTGTCGTGGAGTACAACAGTAACCAAGTGCACTCGCGATTGAATGCGGTAATGAAGAAGAAAACGCCCGAGGTTGTTCTCCAAATGGAAGAAAAGAAAAAGAAAGAAAAGGAAAAGAGAGCTGCAAAACAGAAGGAACCGAAGACTGCGCGATATGTACGCAAGCAATTGCCCTCGCAGAAAGATTCCGATTATGGACAAAATGCGCAGAAGCCAGACATGCCGTCCGAAATGTATGAACTGGAGCGGGAAAAGCATATGCAAATGCTCAAGGACTGGCAAGAGAAAAGACACGCTATCGAAGACGAAACCATTGGACAAGCAAAGAACCGCAGATGGTTGCAGTACAGGTCCAAATTGTTGACAGCATCCAATTTTGGACAAGTGTGCCATCGCCGACGTGACACGCCTTGCGCAAATGCAGTAAATTCATTTCTGTATCCGCGGATAATTAGTGCACCCGCGGTGGAATACGGAAAAGAATGCGAGAATATTGCTCGCGAAGAATTGAAGAAGCAATACACGGATATTGCAGAATGTGGAATTTTCATCGACAGTTCCATCCCCTTCTTAGGAACTTCACCGGATGGAATCATCGGTCAAGAGGGTATTTTGGAAATTAAATGCCCCAAATCAGCGGAGAACTTTACGCCGGAAGAAGCTATTGAACAAGTTCCCGCTGTCCGACACATGTTCACATTTAAAACAGGTATATCACTGAAAAGAACGCATCACTATTTTTATCAAGTACAAGGTCAGTTACACATTACTGACCGAAAGTACTGTATATTTTGCCTTTGGACCCCGAAAGGGCTGAAATCTATAAAAGTAGAGAGAGATGATGCGTTTTGGGAAACAGAAATGGAGCCAAAACTGGTTCAATTTTATTTAGAATGCATGCTACCCGAATTAATAGATAGTCGGCACAATAGGTGCATGCCTATTCGGGAGCCAGAATTTATACTGGAGGAGAGACCGAAAGAAAAACCTAAAAGCTTGAAAAAGCGAAAAAGGTCTCCTTCCGAAAATAATAAAACTATTGTAACGGTCCGGCGTCGCACCGCGTTGTAAAGCGCGGTACCACTGACTCTGTCAGTGGTCACAAGTGCCAGCAATGGCATTTTACTCGCGGATCATACGATCACGCGAGTCGATCGACGCCGCCGTCACTTTGCTAAGAAAGTGACGAAGGAAATAATAAATTTAATTCACACTTTAATTTTTTCAGAAACATTTCTAACTTCACAGGAGCAGACAGACTGCGGGAGCAGTCCCTCAGCCAAGGGGACCGGAATGAGAAGGCGGCACCTAAAGGGGGTTTTTAGTGGGTATACCGGAGACCGGGGAGTCCCACATAACCCCTGTAATACTGTAGCCGGGGTATGCATAAAGCATTTTCCCCCTCTGAAAAAAAAGGCTGATATATATGTACGGGCGTCGCAGGTATGCATGATGTTCGACGAATTATTGAAACAAATTTTTACTGTTATACCAAACTTACCGAAATGTCTGCGATTATTTGTTACAGGCGGACCTTTTACCAAATTACTGCAAACATGGTATATGGGACAGTAATGCCAGGACAAATGGAATAAGTACCATATTCTAGGTAAAGTTTAACAGCTTATAAATCTACATTAAAATTTTGTATGCTTATAAAACAACCCTATTTCCTAATGTGTATCATAATGTGTTACAGATCCACACTGCCTACGTCATCTTTCATTATGAGCGACCTGGGAAAATTGTAGGAAGACCGTCAATGGAGAAGAGGAATTACACAGAATGAGAGAAGATAATATTGCAATATTGTCTCGTTAGCGGATCGCTGGTCGGGATCGGCGCACAGTGGGACGGATCGACGTTTAGGTAGGCATTCGCTTCATTTCTTACATATTTCATCATTTATTGATTATAATCTAAGATTACAGGTAATATATTGTATAATAAATACAATAATCATTTTTTTTCTCGTCGCTCTTTTTAATAATGGGACTTCAAGTGTCCCTTCATGTTGATTTCCATATATATACATCCATATATATGGATCGGGGCTTATTAATAAATTATTTAGAACATCTTGATTTGTCTTTTTTCGGCTGCTCTTTTTGCGTATAATTCGCAGTAGTTTTTAAAATCATTATTTCGGGCGTTCTGGGCTTCCTCAGTTAAATATTCTAAAAAAATTTTATATTTCCATTTTTAGAAAATGATCAGCTTTTATACATTGGAATAGTTTTAGTTAGTCTTTTTCTTGTAATGAAAAATATAAACGCTTATATTCTATTGCCAAATTATGATTTTTTGTTACCATTTTCGTATTTTTCTAAATTAAAAGAATTGTTCGTATTTGTCCGTAAATTCAAGCACACCTCATAATTCTGGATAGATTCAATTTCACAAAATTCAATTACTCATATCCGACCACATCCGACCCTTTGAAAAATTGATATTTTTTTGCACAAACGCAGGTGCAAGTCAGGAGAAATATACTATTTTGCTCCAATTTTTTATTTGCAATAATAATTGTGCAAATTGAATGTTTTTAACTTTAAATTACACTAATTGAGTAATGTTCAAATATAATAATAATGAGTAATATATGTTGGAAGTGAGGCACGCAGGGGTGTGCAACGTGCAAAAGTATGAATGAAACGCTAGATAAATAAGAATGAATCATGTATGTAATCAGAGAGTGATTGGAATCGAATTTTGCACACCTCTGCGTGCCTCACTTCCAACATATATTACTCATTATTATTATATTTGAACATTACTCAATTAGTGTAATTTAAAGTTAAAAACATTCAATTTGTACAATTATTATTGCAAATAAAAAATTGGAGCAAAATAGTATATTTCTCCTGACTTGCACCTGCGTTTGTGCAAAAAAATATCAATTTTTCAAAGGGTCGGATGTGGTCGGATATGAGTAATTGAATTTTGTGAAATTGAATCTATCCAGAATTATGAGGTGTGCTTGAATTTACGGACAAATACGAACAATTCTTTTAATTTAGAAAAATACGAAAATGGTAACAAAAAATCTTAATTTGGCAATAGAATATAAGCGTTTATATTTTTCATTACAAGAAAAAGACTAACTAAAACTATTCCAATGTATAAAAGCTGATCATTTTCTAAAAATGGAAATATAAAATTTTTTTAGAATATTTAACTGAGGAAGCCCAGAACGCCCGAAATAATGATTTTAAAAACTACTGCGAATTATACGCAAAAAGAGCAGCCGAAAAAAGACAAATCAAGATGTTCTAAATAATTTATTAATAAGCCCCGATCCATATATATGGATGTATATATATGGAAATCAACATGAAGGGACACTTGAAGTCCCATTATTAAAAAGAGCGACGAGAAAAAAAATGATTATTGTATTTATTATACAATATATTACCTGTAATCTTAGATTATAATCAATAAATGATGAAATATGTAAGAAATAAAGTGAATGCCTACCTAAATGTCGATCCGTCCCACTGTGCGGCGTTTAGCCCGTATCGAGAACAGATTCCCTAATGGGGATAACGAAAAGTCCACATCGTGTACACCAAACCTAGCCGCTAACGAGACAATACTGTATTCTTGGAAAAATATACACTTTTTTATCTGTAATTGTCCATTTCAAGGGGGCGAAAGCTTGAATGTCGAATTTCAATTCTCCAATGAAGTTGGACTGATTTATTGTGATGACTGTAACTTGATTAGAGACAAAAAAATATATAAAAAAATGTTCTGTTAAACAATTTTGTCAAAAAGGCACTGACAACTAAAAAATACTTCTATTCTTGTACTACAATTTCGATGGTGTTTTTTAACTTTAAATAAAAACGTGGAGCAGGATATTTCGTAACAGAATATGAATCAATTTAGTACAGCATCAAGTGTCGAAATAAATTTATTGCAAGATATCCTGCTCTACGATTTTATTTATAGTGAAAATACACCATCGAAATTGTAGTATAAGAAAATAATTATTTTTTAGTTCAATGCATTTTTAATAAAATCGTTTATTATAAATTTTTTATTTTCTAGTTTTTAGTGTTCGTGGATTTACATTTCATAGCTCAAACTTCTTTAAAATATCTTTTATTGTTGTATGCACTACATATGCAGTTTAACAATTTGCTTGAACCCTACAGTGCTAAAAGTTCGTAAAGAACACGAGTGGTTGATTTTAAGTTGATTGGATTTGTGGTTATAAAATCGTAGCTGAATAAAATCGTTTAATGAGACATTCCAAAATATACGTATTGTTAGTACTGATCTCTAGTTTATGTTGATAAATTTTTACAATCGTGGAATAACAATTCCGAAGAAAAGCATGTACAAAAGTATTAAATTGAAATATACTTTTGTCCAAATAGATGTTTTAAAAAAAATGATTGCGTTATTCAATTTGTATTTAGACAACAGACAATTCTTGTTGATAAAAAAGATAATTTGATGTATAGTTAGATAAAAAAGAAAGCGTTATATGTTTTTAAAAGAACTATAGCATTTATAGATTTCATTGCGATCGGCGTGTTACACTTCAGTGATGTACAGTATTGTCTCCCTATGTGCCCGATTTGGTGTACGCGTTGTGAACTTGTCGCTATCCCCACCACTTCTGTCTCACTCTTGTCCGGCGAAGGCGAGAGGGAGATGGAACGAAAGCGAGCGAGACACGTTCGCGTACGTCCGCCGCGCATGCAAAGCGTTCCATCTCGCTCCCCCTTCGGCCAGAAAGAAGTGAGAAACGAACACTCGGAATTAGGGATCTGTCCTCTCTGAGTGCCCAACGCCGGTCCCGATCAGCGGGTACATACGGAGACAATACTGTACCTTATTCAAATTCTATGCTTTGAAATTACACATTGATTATACAAAATCTTACATCCTTTTACGTATAAATAAAAACTATTAATACGCAAATTAGTATTGTTTCATTGACATGTTTCCTAACTTCACTACCCAACCTCTCTATCTTTTATTATTGCTATCCTCTTTTACGTTCAGCGAGGCTCTGACGCTAGACGCAGCTCTCGTGCCGTATTCCTTCGAGCTTCTCGATAAAAGGAACTGTGGCAACAGCGCGGCAGAGACAGATAGAACAGAAAATGTGGCAACTATCCGTAAAAAATTCGTCTACACAGAGTACCTGAAGATGTCACCTCTGTATATGTTCTTTTTATCGACCGGACTAGTTTCATTAGGGTCCGCCTGTTTACTGAGGACGCTTCGATCGATTCGGACCATAACAAACTTGAGACGGCAGCCTTAATGAGATTAATATTAATAATTCATACCTATTCCATGTACTAACTTACCTTGCTTAACAATCGACCACTGTTATAAGATTGCGGAAGATAAGATAAGACCACTGTTATAAGATGAACACTCCCGGATTTGTTTGAAACAAAAAACTGCTATCGTCATGGAAACCATGAATATTAGCTCACCGCATCATTAACAGGTGGCAGTACCATACAGAGTCAAGTTACACGGTTTTTATTTAAAGAAAGAGAAATGGCCGGAATTACACGCTGGCCGGAATTACCCCGCTCTCCCCTATAACTTTAATTGTCAACATCTATAAAACTATTAAATATTTGACCTGAAGATTGATATACATATTCCTGAACAGGGTGACGGCCTCTACCAGGTGCACCAAGTCTTATCGAAATCAATGCGACCACCTTGTAAGAGTTCAACATTTCTGGAATAAAAGAACATACAAAGTGCTAGCAGTGATACAAAATTCTATAGAAATCAGTAGGGGTATATTGTAGAGAATTGTACCTAGTAATATCTCAGCTTTGAGAACCATACCTACTAAGTCTGCTCAAACAGTCTCCAACCCCTTTGATAATAAACTTATTTTTTAGATGTACCGAGTATTTCACATAGTTTAATAATATCATGTACAACTATTTTCCAGGTATTCTAAGCTGATTCCAGGGAGGAAATAAGGGTTACTGTCAGTGAAACCGAGTAACGGACCATGATTCTTCGTTTCGACACTAATACGAAAATGTACGCGTAGGTATCAACCGAAGCAGAACCCTACGCTTCGTTAGTCTAGATGATTTCTCATCAGTTCTTCTACAACAAGTAATTAATCCAATGTAAATTACTCATGTCAATGATACTTCGTTAGAATTCATTCCACTGGTATGTATTCAGTTTCTGCTTTGACTTTTCTCCCAGAATTACCCATCGAAATATTAATGTCGCTCACCAAAGGCGGTTGTCATCAATTTAGCGGAAGTGAAGATGAGATATACTCCGTAAAGTGCTACAAGATGAAGATACGTGAAGACAATCACGTTCCTCCAGACGATGCGCCTCTGGTATTTCTCTTTTGGCGTTTCGATCACTGCATTTTCCTCGAGCATTTCCTCTTCAAATAGTACATCCCTTGGGGTACTCGTGACATTTGGCGCCATTGTTGTTTTATTCCTGAAAACAAACGTACAGGCACACACATATTATACTGAACAAAGAAAACTTCTCACACAATAAATTTCCATGTCTACGCTTCAGCCTTCGTACGTGATAGTGTTCTTCGAAGTTTATACAAACTTAGGAATGATTGGGAAAAGTAGTGATGTGGAGATTTCATTGAGAAACTGGAGGTCTGTGATATTAGTTCCATTTTATACACATAGTTTCGTTCAAAAATAGAATGGATGTCACAACTATGGAATTACCGGCTTCAATCAATTTCATGTCCTAGTATTTTATATGAATTCCACTTATGTTATTTACATGTTTTATATGATCGTATAAAGTAAGCAAAGCGAAGGTAGGGAAACTAGGTGCACGGATCACGCTCAGAGTGTATTATAATTACGTTTTGTGGTGTACTTATTAAATGCTTCAATTTGCACATTCGTGTAAATACAGGGGCATCCGTTAAAACTGCAACCTACGCGCGCGCGAACAGACGAAAATGGCAACACCGCCTCACAGACGCATTCCACTACAACCATGCACTGGCCCAGCGTTCGGAGGGATACCAGCGACCGCTGGGTAACAGTGATGCCCAAGCTTCGAAAATTTTAGGATGGTCCCTTTCAAATTAACGCCGCAAAGAGCTGTGCGGAATTTCCCGGCCCATGTAAGCGAACCGCGCGCTCAGTTTTTATGATCGATTTACCACTCGCACCCCGGATTACTGTAATGCGGTTTGAAAACAATGTCAACTGGTCGCGTACCAGTCTTAATTTAAAAAAATTTAGCTACGATAGGGTTGACCGCGGCGCTATACCCTTGTACCGAGAGATTTTTCGTCACCTGCGTGTAAAAGCCACAATAATGACGCATCGTTCCAAAAAATTACATTAACGGAAGCTGGTATAGGCGTGGCGTTGAGTAGCTAATAGTTTAAACATTCAGACACA
This sequence comes from Andrena chrysosceles, assembly GCA_963855975.1. Lineage (NCBI taxonomy): Eukaryota > Metazoa > Arthropoda > Insecta > Hymenoptera > Andrenidae > Andrena > Andrena chrysosceles. The sequence goes on along the minus strand of OY979769.1, from coordinate 20,482,032 downwards.
AAAATTCTAGAAAAAAAATTCAAACACCGCTAAAATCAAAGACACGTCCCATTAGTTACTCCTTACGTCCGATCTATGCATGCACTGCATATATCGATAAAATTATGAAAAAAGAAAACCAGAACAATAGATTCTGAGGACTGCAGAACTAACACATAATTGAATAAAAATTTAATTTCTCAATTTATAAAAGTAATGACACAGAAACAACTAGCCTATTGTTTATCAACATCATGAATTTTAAAAAGAGCATTAAATACAGTATTAAATAAGCAGTTTGCACAAGCTTTTCACAACAATTATGGTTAAAAAAATTGATAAAAGAAAAATTAAGTAAATGTAAAATATTTTAAATGATCCATCATCAAGAGGGAATAATTTTTCCTCATTTTTCGGCGCAATTTGCATTCGGATATCTTTCATAGTTCAAAAGTTATACGAAAAAGGCCCCCAATTCTTCAACACCGGCCGGGAAATTTCAAATAGCTCCGTGTGACGTTAATTTGAGACAGACCATTCTAAAATTTTCAAAGCTCGGGCATCACTGTTACCCAGCGGTCGCTGGTGACCCTCCGAACGCCGGGCCAGTGCATGGTTATAGTGGAATCCGTCCGTGAGGCGGTGCTGCCAATTCGTCTGTTCGCGCGCGCCTAGGTTACAGTTTTAACGGATGACCCTGTATACACTCTGATATTCATGAAACTTGGCACGTAGATAAAGATTGGGTATCCAAAAATATTGGATTCCTATTTTTTATCGGCACACATTCATGTTTAGAGGATGAAATCGCCCTTCCAATTTCGGGGACAGAAAGCTGTTCCGTCAAATAACTCGAAATTAAATACAGCTAGAAAAGTGTTGAATATACAAGTTCCTTGCTTTTTAATGAGGAATACTGTGACATAAGTGAAATTTTCCTGAAATCATAAATAACGCTACTGTATCTAAAAAGTGTATTTTGTATCAATGTTTGTGGTAGAACACAATTATTTGCGTTGGAATTCTGTCAGCTCACAAACGTGTACTTTTTCCAATTTTCAAAAATTTGTGGAAAATCGAAAAAAGTCGTCTCCTCTTCAGCGCAGTCGCAACTCATTATATAGCTGTACAGCTGTCAGCTACTTGATCAGGGCGTTTCTTAACACGTGGGACACACTTGAACGGTGCACGGACACACAAAAACAATGAAAATATTAGGTTGTTGCAAATGAAATGGCCGTTTTCTAGAATTTAAACTTCGCGGCTTTGTAGCTTAGCTCTTTTCCGTGCAGATGGCGTTGTATTTGTATAATTTGAAAAGTACATGTCTCACACGTGATTTGGCGTGTATAATTTCTATTATATTGTGCAGCATACGTAATTAAGAACCGTTTTAACTGATCATGGAAAAGAAGGATATTCGAATAATTTACTTGTATGAGTTCAAACTTGGTCACAGTGCGGCTGAGGCAACGCGGAATATAAATACTGCATTCGGCAATGGTACTGCAAGTGATCGGACCACTAGGCGTTGGTTCGAAAAATTTCGGTCTGGTGATACATCCCTCGAAAATATGCCTCGCGGCCATAAGCCAACAGTTATCGAAAACACTATTTTGAAAGACATGGTTGAAGAGGATTCACGCCTATCTGTTCGGGAAATCGCAGCGAGAACGAACATTCACTATTCAACTGTTTCCCGACATCTACAGGCCATGGGGAAAGTAAAAAAGCTGGACAAATGGGTCCCACATGAACTTACCGAAAACAACAAAATCCGTCGCTTGGAGATCAGTTTTTCTTTGTTGTCTCGTCATAATAATGAAGGCATTTTACATAGACTAATTACTTGTGACGAGAAATGGATTCTTTATGACAATCGACGACGTTCTGCACAGTGGTTGGATGCAGATGAAGCCCCAAAACATATGCCGAAACCGAACCTTCATCCGCGAAAGATTTTGGTGTCTGTATGGTGGTCAGCAAGGGGTGTTGTACATTTTTCATTTTTAAAACGAGGTGAAACCATAAATTCAGACAAATACTGTCAAGAAATTGATATCATGTATGAAAAACTGCGTATTCAACAGCCGGCATTGGTCAACAGACGTGGTGTGTTATTGCTTCATGATAATGCTCGACCACACACTGCAAAACAAACCTTTAAAAAGTTAGCAGAATTGAAGTGCGAAGTTCTCCCTCACCCTCCTTATTCTCCTGACCTTTCACCTACAGACTACCATTTTTTTCAAGCACCTAGATAGCTTTTTGATTGGAAAAGTGTTTCGAGAAGAAATGGATGTAAAAACTGCATTCACCGAATTTATTGCCTCTCGTACTCTGAGTTTCTTTCAGAAAGGCACTGGTGCACTTATTTCGCGTTGGGAGAAGTGTATTGAAGTCGATGGTGACTATTTCGATTGATGAAATACGTATTAGGTTTGTCAAATAAAAGATTAAATTAAAAAATCAGAAACGGCCATTTCATTTGCAACAACCTAATAGTTCATATAAACGTGAGTCCTATTTGTATTTGTTCCAGAGTTCTAGCTCCGCTTCCGCTTGCCACAGATTAATATTTCATATACGTAAACTTTCCCCGAGAAATGCTCTATAAACCGGTGAAAACCGCATCACAATCCGTCCAATGACTCTCGAGATTACCTGGGACAAATAACCAACCGTCTACCGGGGAGTTTATTTTATATTATGTAGAGATCAAGAGACACGGTAGTGTTTCGCGCCTAGGGCTGCCATCCGTCCGGGTTTCCCCGAATTTGTCCCCTTTTTTAGGACGTCCGGGGACGTCCCGGGGGGTTTTCTGTAGTAATCCGGGTTTTTCGATGCTACTCGCTCGCAGTTTGTAAGATTATTTTCGTGTTGAATTTTGAAAAAAAAAGAATTTATGTTTTTCTACGTTTAACATAATCGATTGGTTTCAATTTTTTAATTTTATTTTAGTTGTAACATAAATTTGCGTATTTTATGTGTTCGTTTAGTTATAAGTTAAGTGTATAAAATAGTCATAAATAAATTTCTACTTTGTACAACAATATTTTATCCATCTTCCTTGATTACGGTCACAGTCTATATTCTACAGAAATTGTTGTCTTGGGATATCGTACCTAATACATACATATAAGAAATAGTTAAAAGTGTCCGGGTTTCAAGTGGATATGTCCGGGGTTTCAATGCTCTGTCCGGGGTTTGTGATTTTACAGATGGCATCCATACTCGCGCAAAGTATATATAGGTATATGCGCAGGCTGAGACAAAGTGTATCTATAACACCACGACCTGCTATCAAGAACCCTGAGATTATCAAATCTCAATAACCGTTGATCCGATTAGATTTTGGATGGTCTTAATGGATAGCTTGGGTTTGATTTACATAAGAAAAGTGTCTTCGTTTTGGTCTTACGTGTCTTATGAGCTGAGATATTATTAGGTTGTTGCAAATGAAATGGCCGTTTCTGATTTTTTAATTTAATCTTTTATTTGACAAACCTAATACGTATTTCATCAATCGAAATAGTCACCATCGACTTCAATACACTTCTCCCAACGCGAAATATGTGCACCAATGCCTTTCTGAAAGAAACTCAGAGTACGAGAGGCAATAAATTCGGTGAATGCAGTTTTTACATCCATTTCTTCTCGAAACACTTTTCCAATCAAAAAGCTATCTAGGTGCTTGAAAAAATGGTAGTCTGTAGGTGAAAGGTCAGGAGAATAAGGAGGGTGAGGGAGAACTTCGCACTTCAATTCTGCTAACTTTTTAAAGGTTTGTTTTGCAGTGTGTGGTCGAGCATTATCATGAAGCAATAACACACCACGTCTGTTGACCAATGCCGGCTGTTGAATACGCAGTTTTTCATACATGATATCAATTTCTTGACAGTATTTGTCTGAATTTATGGTTTCACCCCGTTTTAAAAATGAAAAATGTACAACACCCCTTGCTGACCACCATACAGACACCAAAATCTTTCGCGGATGAAGGTTCGGTTTCGGCTTATGTTTCGGGGCTTCATCCGCATCCAACCACTGTGCAGAACGTCGTCGATTGTCATAAAGAATCCATTTCTCGTCACAAGTAATTAGTCTATGTAAAATGCCTTCATTATTATGACGAGACAACAAAGAAAAACTGATCTCCAAGCGACGGATTTTGTTGTTTTCGGTAAGTTCATGTGGGACCCATTTGTCCAGCTTTTTTACTTTCCCCATGGCCTGTAGATGTCGGGAAACAGTTGAATAGTGAATGTTCGTTCTCGCTGCGATTTCCCGAACAGATAGGCGTGAATCCTCTTCAACCATGTCTTTCAAAATAGTGTTTTCGATAACTGTTGGCTTATGGCCGCGAGGCATATTTTCGAGGGATGTATCACCAGACCGAAATTTTTCGAACCAACGCCTAGTGGTCCGATCACTTGCAGTACCATTGCCGAATGCAGTATTTATATTCCGCGTTGCCTCAGCCGCACTGTGACCAAGTTTGAACTCATACAAGAAAATTATTCGAATATCCTTCTTTTCCATGATCAGTTAAAACGGTTCTTAATTACGTATGCTGCACAATATAATAGAAATTATACACGCCAAATCACGTGTGAGACATGTACTTTTCAAATTATACAAATACAACGCCATCTGCACGGCAAAGAGCTAAGCTACAAAGCCGCGAAGTTTAAATTCTAGAAAACGGCCATTTCATTTGCAACAACCTAATACAATACAAAGTTCCAATTTGGCGAATTTTATGTTCTAGACATTAAGGGGGGAGACCACTGTCAGAAATCTGATTTTTTTTTACATTTTCTGAGAGGCGTGCGTTTCAAGAATGTTCTCTCCAAATTTTATGAAGAAATTCGCAAAATTGACGGAGATATGGTGTTTTTCGTGAAGCAGTGTCAAACACGCGACTCAACCACGCGGAACATTGAACGCGTTTTCCTCAGAATGACATTTTTCAACCGCGTTGACAGTCTACAGAGAAAACTATATGTCCAATTGACATGAGCAAGGACTTTTATTGTACGGAAAACCCGCCGCTATTACGTGATGATCAGATGTTTTTAATTTTTGAGCTGCTTCAATTTTTTTTTGGCAACATTTCCCCAATTTTGTATCAAGAAAACATGACTTTTTTCAGTGGACCGCCATTTTGTTATTTTTCACAAATTTGACATTTTTTGATCGTCACGTAATAGAGGCAGGCCTTTAGTTTCTAAACATTATTGTTTTTTTCAATTCCGATTAACCATATGGCCTGAGGATTGTCAACGCGACTAGCATGTTTTTGCCGGAGCGCAAATTTTGACGAAGTGTATACAGGAAACGGATTTATGAATTTGATTGAAAAAAAGTTTTTCTTACCCTTCGATATATACACTATTAACACAGACGAGGTATAGAATAGACCTGACCAGTGATGCCAGATTGGGGAGGGGAGCGCTCGAGAATTTTCCCCACCTCGCACGCATACTACGCCGGAGCTACGTGTCCGTGAGCTCGGCGCTTCGGAGTCCAACTCATGGACACGCAGCTCCGGCGTAATATGCGCGCGGTGGGGGAAATTCTCGAACGCTCCCGTCCCGAATCTGGCATCACTGGACCTGACATTCTTTTGTTTTCAGTGTCACCGGTCTGAAGTACCGATATTCTGAAATGACCACTGGTTTTCGAGCGCCTTCTCGAATTTTCGAGCGGTGGATGCGGGAAACATAATGTGTTTCTAGCATTGACGCAGGTAAAGCTGCCGGTATCACCGAGAAAAGTATAGAAGCTGTGTTATACAGGGTGTCCCACTAAATCGGTTCACCTCAAATATCTATTATTTCAAGTAATAAGCAAAAATATTATTTATAAAAGTTGTCTGGTTGTAAGAAACACAAAACACGGTGAAACTAGTTTTTTTACAGGCATAGATCAGATGTGGAGGTCAATTTTATTTTTTCAAATGGAATGTCAAATTCAATAGAATAGCAAGTTCTGAGTATGAAAGTACTAAATTTCGTGCATTTATCCTAATACTTATTGTTTCTGAGATATTCAACATTGTCCATCCTGTGACTTTGATTATGAAAATTGAAGCTATGCTAAGTTCATTTTGGATAGCCGGCCGTTGAATGCGGAAATAATAAAATAAAACAATAAATATGAACGTGAAAGGGCGCTTTTTTACTCTTGAAAGTACATATAAACATGCCATGTAACGCGTGTGTAATAAACCAAATGAACGACACTTAATATAAATTCAACCATATTAATATATTTATTAAAACATGATACAGAAATTAAACAAATAATTCAATTTATCACGCAGCAGAATATAATGAATACAGTCAATCCTCCTATAACGCGGTACTTTTATAACGCGGAGCAAAAAATTGCGACTGTCCTCCTATAACGCGGTACTCTCATAACGCGGTTTCCATATAACGCGGTACTCTTATAACACGGTTTCTTTATAGTAATACAAATTAATTAGCTTAAGCAGTTTCCCTATAGCAGGGGTGCACAAGGAGCTGTTTTCGGCGCCTAGCGGCGAGCAACCCACCTGTCTCGTTGCTATCATTAGAATCGGTGAGGAGAACTGTAGTAGTGTATGTGCGCGCTCGTAGGCTCGTAGCGTAAGTATATATGGCTAGGTTCAAGTCATACCAAATGCACGTACACTACTGCAGTTCTCCTCACCGATTCTAACGTTAGCAACGAGACAGGTGGGTTGCTCGACGCTAGGCGCTGAAAACAGCTCCTTGTGCACCCCTGCCCTATAGCATGAATTTTTCTAATTCACTTTTACGGTTGAAATTAATAGGCAATTCCACTGTTTTTTTATGCATGTACATCACCATTTTTCAATTTCATTTGCCAGGGAATTCCCCTGCCATTGCCGAAATGATGCAGCATTGCTATTTTTTATCGAAACTAAAGGTGCGTCTACACGATGACACTTTTGTGTCTAGATCAAGTGTCTTTTGTGTCTAGCTAGGGCTAGTTGCAGTGTCTTCAGTCTACCTCTAGCTGCAACTCCCGCAACGACAGGTCGAATTCAGTGTCGCGGACTCTAGGCAGTTTCCAATCTTCCAAAACTTTTTTTTAGTGTCGTATATACTTGATCTAGACACAAAAGTGTCGTCGTGAAAACGTACTTTAATGGTTAAAAAAGATTGCGCAGGCAGCGTTACCGCTAGCGAAAACCCGACGATATCATTGGCTATCGAGGGTTCACGTGACTTTCTTTATCCAATAGCGTCGTCGAACCGCTGCCGCCATGGTCCGCGTAATCCGCTTCAAGCGTAGGTAATTCAGTACATACATTGACGATTTGTTTGAAACGAAGTCAGACATATTAAGATTAGTGTTTCATAAAGTGCTTTTTGCTCGCTTAATTTGTGTTATCGCAATTAGACGACATAACACAATACTTTAGGTCAGGCCTGGGATTTAAGTGAACGCAGTGGCCGATTTTCGGAGGCAACGCCTCCTTTCTCCCGCAGCAGCCAAGGAGCTTGGAGCCCTCAGGCCCGTACCATATGAACCGCGTGTAGCGCATTGGGGCGCCCCCTGTATCAATAGGTTTCCACATCACCCATGGGGTACTATCATCGATGCGTTTTTTTTATAGCGGGCACACAGCTAAACGATTCCTCGCTTTCAACTTTAATACGTACATCGTCGTCCAGCCTCCCCGTTAATATTTTAGATTTGCCTAGCACGTCTAAACGTGCGCGAAAATCTAGTTTTCCCAAAGATATTTGAAATTTTGATAATAAAACGTGTTTTTCCAATACATTTTTATTGAAGAATATGGTCGAAAATCGCGAAATTCCCGAAAATCAGCGATTTTCGCGATTTTCGCCCATATTCTGCGGTCTTAAAACGTGTGTAGCTCAGAGCAACGTTAACCGATTTTGATGAAATTTTAGACACGTATATAACTTACTTAAATCTGCAAACTGGTTTTTTGAATTTTCATTAAGGGTTCACAAAAAAAGTTTAAAAAACGACCTTTACTATTTTTTTTTGCTACTTCGACCAAGTGCATTTCTTTCAAAACGACGAATCATATCATTTAGCAAACTAATCCCTCTAGCTTCTCAAAAAAATTCAAGTCGTTTGGATTAATTTTAAAAAAGTTATGCGATTGTAAAGGGTGGCCGAATACTTTTGCACGCCACTGTATGTAGGTATATTTATCAATTTGTTCTAGTTTTATTGGAATTATTGACATTACTTTTTTCAAATAACGTCAATCCTCCGTACGAGTTGTATATTAATACTTTTTTTTATGAACTTCCTTAATTATATTCCGCAGTTTTGGTGCGAAAAATGTGATGTTGAATTTTCCCCTATTTCTTGGGATTCAGCCTCGCTGTGCGACATAGAATACAGGTAATTACTCCATTATTGGTAAATATTGCCAAATTTTGTTTTCGCAGTTGCAAAGTCACATGTACCTATGTTTATTATATAACAAAAAAGAAATTTGCTCGGAAGTTCCCGGAGGACAACTAAAAAGCCGATAATTGCTGATATTTTTTCAATGAGTTTCTTATGGAAAAGAACTGCATGTAACTAATTATTTGCTATTGCTTACCAAAAACGATACTACTCATTTCGGTTCCCAAAAAATTTATATCTGTTGAGGTTATGTAGTGAAAACAACGAGCGAATGCCTCTTTGTTTAGAAAAGACAAAAAAGAATTTAATGAAAAATAAAACAGTGCATATCTTCGTTGATCCACTTTGCTCGAGGATAAAATATACGATACCTATAATTTTTCTAATGTCGCACACATGCGTACTCCACAGCGGTTGTTCATCGAGAGAGAGCGGAAACTGTGTTCTCTCGACGAGCTGGATTTCCGTCGTGGTGCCAACCTCGAGAAAAGAAAAGCGTCACGCAAATTCATGACGAATCCATGTCACTAGGACTAGTAATAAAAACTTAACAATATCATCAAAATTTAAAAGACTCGATTCAAAATCTTCCAGAAGGAAAAACATACAAACTTTGACACGTATTTACATACAGATCAGAAGTAGTCGCCACGATATTTTTCCCTTTTTTAGGAGCTCATATTATTAGTTTAAATGAAATATATATATAAAAAAAACATAATCCCACAACTTTTGAATTCTGCCTTGTTTCCTTATTTTTTGTGATTCTGTCCCACTGTCGCGTTTGATCGAAGCCCGGCCGCGGCTATGACTCCTTTTGGAGCAGTCAAGCGATTTGCCGCCGTGGCTAGCCGCGCGGCTAGTAGATTCCGCCATCATGGCGGAAAACAGACACTCATCGCATTGTGTTGCGTCTCGAGTAACCTAGCGCAGCCGCTCGAAAACGTGGCTAGGAAAACGGTTGCATGTTTCTCCATAAGAGCGGTGCTTAGAATTTGGCCGCCGGATGCGGCTAGGAAACTCAACCTTTAGGAGTCCGCCGCCAGCCCCATTCGGCGGGGTTGTAACGAGTATTTACTGTACTATATTAATGGAATTGGTAGCGCATATATGCGCCGTTCGTATATTTCGATGGAAGTGTGAAAGTGTGTATGTACGCCTTTCGCAGACAAAGGGTTAAAACTGAAAAGTAAATGTCAAGTCAATTAACCCTGAAATAACTTATTTTGTTAATTAATTTATTTAATTTTTCGAAGAGTTTAATTATATTTATTGAAATTTAGTGAAATATTTTTTGTTTTTATATTAAATTTTATTTGACTAATATTTGTTAAATTTTAGATAAAACTAGGATTAGATACCCTATTATAAAAATAATTTGAGTTGAATTGATTATTAAATGTAAATCATTAAAATTAACAGATATGGCGGCTCTATAATTTATTTAGAGGAATTTGTATTTTAATTGATAACCCACAATAGGATCAACTATAAATTTCTTTGTGTATTGCTGTTTGAAGAGTTTATTTTTATGTTATTTTTGTAATATTTAAGTTAAATATTAATTCAAGTCAAAATGCAGGTGAAATAACTATCTATTAATATTATAATGATTCTTATTATTACTAAATCATTATTATTATTTTTATTCATAAGAAAGTAATTTAACAATGAAAATAATTAAATCTAGTCTTCTCCCGCACATTCGGCACACATACAGGGTCATCATTTAATCCTGCAACTCGCGCGTGCGCGAACTTGTAAAATGGCAACACCACCTCACGTTGACAACATATATATTTTTGAATTATCAATTTTTATGTTAGTAATTATTTCAAACAATTATTTATTGGCATAAACTTAAAAGAACGATTTATTTCATGAACTGATCAAAAACTAGTGCCTGATCAAGAACTAGTTCCTTAACGGTACAGCAAAATCGATTAACAATAAGTTCAGATACAGTGAAATGCCCGCACATATTAGGAGCATTAGAAGTACGTTTTCTATAGACAAAAAATAAATTAAAAGGAAAAGATTTATCTTGTATGGTCAATTTTGTTTTTTATACACAGGTACTTTGTATAAAAATGCATTACATCATAAGAGTCTTCTTTATTTTTCTCTAGTTTGAAAATTACAAATAGAGACCGAAATCGTTTCGACAAAAAGTACTCTAATGTACAGTTCCAAGAGTTAATTCCCACTGAAACTCCAATATCCTGCGATGCAGCACATTAGTCTCAGGTTTAACGTAATCTAATAAACTAAACCGCATTTCGTGAAACGTATAAACGGTCTGTGGTAAAGACTATCGATATTCGTTGCCCTCGATTATTCAACCCGTCGCGATTAAACATTCGACTCATAAAGGTTCGAATATATCCTTACAAGTTTGAGAGTTAAGCAAGTACCAAAGTATGCAAGTGAAGCTCAAGACTTTGCATATTAATCTTCACATCTGAGGACATTCTGGGAATCAACGTGCAATATTTTTAGAATTTCTTTTCAAGAAAAATGTAAAACCAGAAAGATTCAATAAAAAACTGGTCGAAAATCTGAATTTTTATTCATTTGTATTTTAATGACTTCATTTGATACTGATATGTTCCTTAGAGTAAATACATGTGTATGTTGTTGATGTTCTCGTTTTTGATTTTCATCTATTTTCATGTTTTTGACGCTCACTTAAAAAAAAGTCTATCCATAACTATCCATGCCACTGTAGATATAGTTCATGGGTCATTCTACACCAAATCGATCACTTTTGTCACTCGATGTCTCGGATTTTTTTAAACTTCAATACGTTGTAATCCCCGTGGAATTAGGGAGTGTTTAAGTCATCATTTTGTCGATTTCGAGTTTGTTTAAAAAATACAGGGGTTTGAATTTTGCGATTTTTGCCTATTTTCGTGAAAATGGGTTGTACTTTTGAATTTTTATCTCGGAAACTATTTGTCGGATTTAGTTGATTCCTACGGCATTTTAACGTGGAAAAATCGATCTTTCTGAGTAATTTTTTCCAGATTAAAAAATTAATTTTGCAATATTGAAAATTATAAACAATTTTTTATTTTATTATTATTATTTATTTATTAACGGGAAGGCCCTTTAGTATACAAAGATTATAACAACAAAGATAATAAAACAAAGAAAGAAAACAACAAAAAGAAAATAAATACTACAATAAGTAATAACAAGAATTTTGCAAATTCGGGCTCGAGGTCGCAATTTTAAAAATTCGAAAAAAGTACTACCATTTTCCTGGAAGTTTTTTCTACAAAATAAACCTATCCCCAGGGTAGTACGGCTCCTAATAACGGCGCAGTGGGGCGGTAAATACTAATATTATAAAGTAAGTACTTTATAATATTATAAAAAAGTCATTGGCCAAGAGTGGGTTAGTAAAGTTCTTTTGCAGGTATAAATTGCACCACTCAGACTAGCATGGGATCCATCCATATTGTTTTTAGACCTCATTGAAGTAATATGGCATGGTAGCGGTACGGTCAGTCGACCGTAATAGCGGAGCGTCCGCGGGACGCCCGGTCCGTTTACCTGATTCGGCGCGAACCGCCGTACTTACCGCCCACTGCGCCGTTAATAGGAGCCGCACCACCCTGGGGATAGGCTTATTTTGTAGAAAAAACTTCCAGGAATATGGTAGTAGTTGTTTCGGATTTTTAAAATCCTGACCTCGAGACCGAATTTGTAAAAGAAAAATTTGTTTATGGTTTTCAATATTGCAAAATTAATTTTTCGATCTGAAAAAAAATATTCAGAAAGACCGATCTTTCCACATTAAAATGCCGTAAGATTCAACTAAATCCGACAAATAGTTTCCGAGATAAAAATTCAAAAGTACAACCCATTTTCACGAAAATAGGCCAAAATCGCAAAATTCAAGGCCCTGTATTTTTTAAACAAACTCGAAATCGACAAAATGATGACTTAAACCCTCCCTAATTCCACGAGGACTACAACATATTGAAGTTTAAAAAGAAACCGAGACATCGAGTGACAAAAGTGATCGATTTGGCGTGGAATGACCCGTATGACATATTTTACATATTTAATTAATGTTGAAGTCGGAGTTACTAGTTATAACTTATGCTACCATAAACCTCAATTGTTCTGCTTTAAATTATATTAAGTCACATTCAATTGAGAAAGTATACGGAATGGGCTAAATAAACTGCGACAAGCTGGTTTCCTCGAAAACACTGCAAATATGGACTTAAAGATAGTTTATTTTAAAAAAATATTGTTATCGGTGGAAGTAGCAAAAGAACACATAACAGTATCTGCTCAAAGTCAATATATATTTTATATAGGTAAACTTATTTACAATAAATTAATACTTTGTAGGATATACACGTGATCTTATGTATTATAAGTTGTAACCTGTTATGCATAGACAGAACTAGTCTTTTTGTGACATTTTGATTCATTTTGTCCCATTTTTCTATTAAGATATTTTTCTTTGGTAAATGATCTCCGTTTTGTATAGAACTTTTGAATTCCGTCCATAAATGCTCTGTAGGACGTTTACGTTGGGTGATTGGTGTGGCGTATTTGAAGATTCAGGTACCTACATACATTATAAAGGATCCATTCTTTTATTGCTCGAGCAGAATGCTTCGGATCATTGTCTTGTTGGAAGCGAAAGTTATTGCTCAATCCCAACATTTCTGCACACGTTTTTAAATTTTGTTTCAGCGTATCAACAACAAAATCCATTGTACCATGAATGAAATGCAGGTTACCTACATTAGAGGCTGCCATGCAATCCCATACCAGTATGGTACCACCTCCATACTTGATGGTTGATCGAAAAATTTTCCTTATCGTATGCTTAGAATTTTGGACCAGCCAATACGAGACTTTTTCATCACATTATTATTATTTTTATAATCTGTTATTATATACGTTTCTTACTGTACTACGTGGTATTGTAACAATATTTGCTATGTTTCGTTGATATGTTCCACTTTTAAATAGAGAGATAATTAATTTTGTTTCTGGTACCGAAATTTCCCTCGTTTTCAGCATTTCTTTCGAATGAGTGTGCACTAACAGCGCTATTCCTCAAAGCGGAATGGGTATACCAAATACAGGGTCATCGTTTAATCCTGCAACCCGCGCGCGCGCGAACAGACGAAAATGGCAACACCGCCTCACGGACGCATTCCACTACAACCATGCACCGGCCCAGCGCAGAGCTGCCTGCGACCGTTGGACAAGAGTGATGCCTGAGCTTCGAAAATTTTAGCGTCGCAAAGAGCTAGGTATTGGGAATTTCCCGACCCAGGTAATCGAGCCGCGCGCTCCGTTTTTATGATCGGTCTACCACTCGCACTCCAGATCACTGTAGTGAGGTTTGAAAATAATGTCAACAGATCTCGTACCCGTCTCAATTTCAAAAATTTTAGCCACGACAGGGTTGACGGTTCCTTGTACGGAGAGATTTTTCGCCACCTGCTTGTAAAAACCACAGTAACGGCACATCGTTCCAAAAAATGACATTAACGGAAGCCGGTATAAGCGTGGCGTTGAGTAGCTAAAACATTCTAACACAAAAATTCTAGAAAATAAATTCAAACACAGCTACAATCAAAGACACGTCGCATTAGTTACCCCTTACGTCTGATCTAGGTATGCACCGCATTAAGAATAAAATCATAAAAAAGAAAACCAGAACAATAGATTCTGAGGTCTGCAGAACTAACACATAATTGAATAAAAATTTAATTTCTCAATTTATAAATGTAATGATACAGAATCAACTAGCCTATTGTTTATTAACACCACGAATTTTAAAAACAGCGTTAAATACATTATCAAATGAACAGTTTCCAACAGCTTTTTAAACAATTATGGTTAAAAACTTGATAAAAGAAAAATTAAGTAAACGTAAAATATGTTAAATTATCCATCATTAAGAGGGAATAATTTTTCCTCATTTTTTGGCGCGAATTGCATTCCGATATGTCTTACAGTTCAAAAGTTATACGAAAAAGACCCCAAAATTTTCATCCGGGGCCGGGAAATTCTGAATAGTTCTTTGCAACGTTAATTTGACAGGGACCAGCCCAAAATTCTCGAAGCTCGGGCATCACTGCTGTCCAACGGTCGCTTGCAGCTCTCCGAACGCGGGGACGGTGCATGGTTGTAGTGGAATGCGTCCGTGAGGCGGTGTTGCCATTTTACAAGTTCGCGCGCGCGCGGGTTGCAGGATTAAACGATGACCCTGTATAAGACATAGGAGAAACTCGGACAAAACCGGGTATCTGGGTAAAACCGGGACGTGCTATTATTTTTTAAAGTGCCATAAATTTTCCCGCGTCGTTGCTGCGACATATTGTAGGGATGTCCATTATTTCATCAACAAAAGATAATCGTGTTACAAGCTTACTAAGGTTATATCGTCTTGTGTACTTTTGAACAGGGAGTCGAGACCGAAGCAGAAACCGAATTTCTGACCGGTCGCGACCGGTCTAGCGACCAGTAACCGAAGCGAAAAGGGACCGCTGTTGTGACCGTAACAATGAGAGGTTGTGGAGGGAAACCAAACTCCAGACCGATTGCCTCTCGACCGGGAATCTCAGACCGTACTTTTAACGAGACCAATCGAAATCAAACCGAAGGCATGACCAGTCGGTTGACCGGTCGCAAACGGTCGCGTTAATTTATGGAGAGATTTCTGTTCCTCTCCATAAATTACGAGTCGGAACGGTTCGGACTTCGGAGCGGCTCGGTTCTGTTCGGATCGGTTCAACCTAGCTGAATAAGCCGGGAAGGTATGGATGCTATTCCTGCCGCTCACACTGTTTGTCACTCTCGTGACGGGTTTTTTGATAACAGACTTTTGCAGTTATTTGTTATTGTAACACTGTCCATTCCAAACTATGTCGATCTGCGGAGATATTATTGTATTTCAAATACTAGTTATGTATTATTTTAATAGAAGTAGATAATATAAATAAATTATTGTTAATATACAAATAACAAGAAAATGGTTGAAAATATAATTCTTCATGTGATTATTTTAAAAGTATGTTCAAGTGTGGAAAAACAGAAGATAGGAATGTAATAAAATTTAAATATATTTAACAATAGCATAAATAACAAATTTCACAGCAAAATTTATTATAATGTTTCAATTGTTATCTCTCGGAATAACGTGTGAAAATATTATTTAACATCTTATGAATCAGTTATTAAAAATTTTTAAATTAAAAATTGAAGAAGTAACGCTTATACAACTGATTCATAAGATGTTAAATAATATTTTCACACGTTATTCCGAGAGATATAAATTGAAACATTATAATAAATTTTGCTGTGAAATTTGTTATTTATGCTATTGTTAAATATATTTAAATTTTATTACATTCCTATCTTCTGTTTTTCCGCACTTGGACATACTTTTAAAATAATCACATGAAGAATTATATTTTCAACCATTTCCTTGTTATTTGTATATTAACAATAATTTATTTATATTAACTACTTCTATTAAAATTATACATAACTAGTGTTTGAAATACAATAATATCTCGGCAGATCGACATAGTTTGGAATGGACAGTGTTACAGTAACAAATAACTGCAAAAGTCTGCTATCAACAAACCCCTCACGAGAGTGACAAACAGTGTTAGCGGCAGGAATAGCATCCATACCTTCCCGGTATTCAGGTAGGTTGAACCGATCCGAACACAACCGAGCCGCTCCGAACCGTTCCGACTCGTAATTTATGGAGAGGAACAGAAATCTCTCCATAAATTAACGCGACCGGTCAAGACCGAAAGTCTGAGAGAAATTCTCTCTCGAGGTTTGGTCGAGAGAAAACTCCTGACCGCTATGCGCTCTCTAGTTCGGTCGAGAGAAAAATCCTGACCGTTCAGTCGCTCTCTAGTTCGGTCGAGAGAACCGTAAATGCCATATTGGTCGGTCTCACTGACCGCGACCGCGACCGAAATTTTATCGGTCTCGACCCCCTGCTTTTGAAGGCTCTGATCTAATTTTCGATCATTTAGAAACTTTAAACAATTTTGATAGTGTTCAGGTATATACTTTTTGGTGTGAGTTATATTAATTGTTGCATATTAAAGTGTAAATAATTACAAGGCTTGTGTTTACTTCGCGATGGTATTGTTGATAATTCGTAATATTTACAAAATTATATACTGGGGTGAAACCGGGTATCCGGTTTTGCGCAAAATGTGTATAACAAAGAAACGAAAAGGAGGACGTTATCAAAAATACAACTAAATCTTAATAAAGTGACTATAAATAAAGAGAAAGAAACCCACAAAAGTAAACAAAATATCGGAGGATAGTGATAACAGTGGTGATGAAATTGGTGAAGATATTTGCATTTATGTCCAAGAATCATATGGTTCATTGAAATTGAATAAAGGTTTGGTACAGTTTACAACTTGTTCTAACTAGTTGGGAGACTGAAGAATTGGACGAGTTTCATTGTTATATGTGCTAGGGCCAGTATCTAGTATGGTACTCGGTTTTACTCATAGGCTATGGAGTAAAACCGTAAAAACGAATCATATTTTAAATCGTTATTTTTTTTTGGTATTTGTTCTTCCATTAAAAGAATTGGATATATACTATTATTTAATCAAGAGTTTATGCTAATGAATCCTTATTGCAATTTCTTTTTTACATTAACCCTCCGTATCCTGAGTAGAGCTGTTCAAGTACTTGAATATTCGGGTAGCTTGAAATCCGAACCAAGCTGAAACCCGGTTTCCAAGCCGAGCCGAGTACCCGAATGAACCAAGCGGCTTGGATAGAACCAAGTAGCTTGAATTTTTCAAGCGGCCCGAAGTAAGCGGGCGGCTCGAACAGAACCAAGCGGCTTGAATTATTTCAAGCGGGCCGAAAGAACCGAGCGGGCCGAAAGAACCGAGGCGGCCCGAATGTACACTAGGCGGCAAAATCGGCTTCCCTCCGGAAATTTGGCAACGTTGCATGTCGGGTCCCCCTGTGTCGAAGAACCACTGAGTTATGCCTAGTGACAATGGTGACAATTTTACAAATTATTATTTAGTATGCTAAAATGTAATTTTGCTTGATAAAACATTACACGTAAGAGGATGATGGGCTCGATTCCTCATCTATTTGGCAAAGAAGTAGCATGTATCGTAGGTAGAAAGTTTTTAGACTGCCAGGCCGAAGTCTAGGTAGACGCACGAAATCCCTATATCGGTGTTCCAGCACGGGAAGGCAAGGGAAGGCGTTTTGGCCGCCGCGACCCCAAGGTAGCCGCCGCCCGCATAAGACCCTCTCACTTGCACATAAAGCCCTGTCCTTGTTTAGCACCATCCCTGTCTACCGCATGCTCTCCGTCACTCCCGTGCAGCGAATTGCCGCTAAGAGGCTAGTTATTTCTTACGAAGAAGCCATATCGATGGTCCTCACTATCGGTAGGTTATTTTCACTATGGATAGTTATCGGTATTGAAAATCGTGGGTTGATATCCGTGCAATTCTAATCGCTTTGCTTAAGAACTGCTGCTAAAGCTGATAAAGCATTAAACTTAGCATAATAATAATCAAAAACATCGAAATCCATTAGGAAAACATCGATGGTTTCGATATACATATCGATGTTCCAATATCGATTATAAAAACATCGATGTCTCATTATCATCTCTACTTCAAGTTCAAATTTTATTATAATACAGTTAGGGTAAACCAACCAGTAATTGCCCGCATAGGAATGAATGACCATTAGGCAAAGAAATGTCAATTATAAATTTAAAAAAATATTATATATTTATAAATGGAGTGTAGTTACACTTTTAATATACCATATTTTTAGTTACGCGTATTAAGCAAACATTAATAAGTACAATTCTTACTAAAAGTATGCGGTCATTTACTGGGCTTCTACATGTTTTACATTTTATAATCGTTTTTTTAAAAATTACGATAAGAATAAGTAATTATTTTTATAGAAATTTCAAGACAAATAAATTTAAATGCAATTTCAACAGCTGTTTTGTTGTTATACATAAGTATATTTAAGTATTAATCTCAAAGGTCCATAAATCAACAATTCGGTCATTCACTGGTTGGTTTACCCTATTAAATTTTTTTTATTTGTTTGTGAGGAGAAAGAAGGGATACGAAAGGAAGTAACGTGAGGGTATGTCCAACTTTTGATTGGAAATATGTTTGATATTTCATTCTTTTTCTTCAACGTGTGAGTATGGCTCTGAAAAGAGCCGTTTTATCTTAAAATGTTCTTTAAAGCGAACCGAGTTATTCCTCTGTTTGATTTGATTGTGGCTCTGAAAAGAGCCGTTTGTTTGGTGTTTGGCGTCCTCAACCCTTCAATAGTTTGTCCAACATCCATTGTTGTCGATTACGGCCGATAATCGATTGGGAATGGATCGTCGAAGACTTGAGAAATATTCCGGGCTGCTTCTCAAATCTTCCCATACACTTTGGGCGTGAGCAAGCAGAGTTGCTCGCGTTCTCTCGTGGCCAGGAACCCACCTTCTCCCCATTTCACTCCACACGTTCTCAATTAAATTGAGGTCTGGAGACTTCGCTGGCCAATCGAGGAGATGAATTTCCGGATGCTGCGCGAACCATTGCCGCACAATGAAAGATGTGTGCACTGCACTGTTATCTTGCACGAGGCGGATGACCGGTACCTCCTCAGCCGGGAAAAGTGCTTTCACGCTTGGCAAGAACATATTTTCCAGGATATTTACATAAGCTGGACCATCCATTCTCGGGGGTATCTCGATTAATTCTCCCGGCCCAAACGCGCTAATCCAACCCCACATCCCACATGTAATACGCCCACTACGGTCAATGGGGACCACGTATCGGGGATCAAGTCGCTGGCCTGGAGGCCGCCACACATAAGGTGTCCTGTTAACAGACGAACAGAAAACTTTTTCGTCCAACCAAATTGTGGTATCCCAACATTCCGCAGAGGTTGTAAGGTGTTCCAATGCGAAACCAACACGATTATCGCAGTGGTTTTGCGTTAGTGCGATTTTCCGCGCGGGCCGACAGCAACGCAATCCTGCATCACGCGGGCGTTGTCGAGCAGTTCTCGCGGAAATTTTTAATCGCATATCTCGTGCAGCCACTACCGGGGGGGGGGGGGTGTGAATGGATTTTCCACTATTCGTCGGACCAGTTCGGCGTCTTCATCAGGAGTGGTTTTCCGGTGACGTCCGGCCTCACTCTCGCTCACCGTAGCCGGTAATCCATTTTCTTGGAACTTCCTAATCCAGAATCTCACGGTTTTAATGCTGCATGGCACACGCGCACTAATGTCCCTTAAACTAAATCCTCCCTCCCAATAAGCGGTAATTCGCACCCTGTCTTGTACAGAAATGTTTGGAGCCATCGTCCTCGTACTATCGCGAAAGAAGACTTGACGATTAATGCCATGCCTGAGGATTTTTTCGGCGAAAGACAATGTGACAGTCAACCAGGTATTGCTATAAAGTAATAAAATAATAAAGAATGCCGCGGCAGCCAACACGTGCGGCACATCTTTGGCCTGGTCAACTCTGCTCGACCGTACCGCCACGCCAGCATTACCTGTGGTATGGCGAAAACGCTGTATACTTATTAAACATACGAATGTGGTGCTTATTTGTTTCTCATGAAATTCTAAGAAATATTTCTTCTTAATGTTTTACGGGATGTTTGACGTCTGTTAACAGGACACCTTATGTGTGGCGGCCTCCAGGCCAGCGACTTGATCCCCGATACGTGGTCCCCATTGACCGTAGTGGGCGTATTACATGTGGGATGTGGGGTTGGATTAGCGCGTTTGGGCCGGGAGAATTAATCGAGATACCCCCGAGAATGGATGGTCCAGCTTATGTAAATATCCTGGAAAATATGTTCTTGCCAAGCGTGAAAGCACTTTTCCCGGCTGAGGAGGTACCGGTCATCCGCCTCGTGCAAGATAACAGTGCAGTGCACACATCTTTCATTGTGCGGCAATGGTTCGCGCAGCATCCGGAAATTCATCTCCTCGATTGGCCAGCGAAGTCTCCAGACCTCAATTTAATTGAGAACGTGTGGAGTGAAATGGGGAGAAGGTGGGTTCCTGGCCACGAGAGAACGCGAGCAACTCTGCTTGCTCACGCCCAAAGTGTATGGGAAGATTTGAGAAGCAGCCCGGAATATTTCTCAAGTCTTCGACGATCCATTCCCAATCGATTATCGGCCGTAATCGACAACAATGGATGTTGGACAAACTATTGAAGGGTTGAGGACGCCAAACACCAAACAAACGGCTCTTTTCAGAGCCACAATCAAATCAAACAGAGGAATAACTCGGTTCGCTTTAAAGAACATTTTAAGATAAAACGGCTCTTTTCAGAGCCATACTCACACGTTGAAGAAAAAGAATGAAATATCAAACATATTTCCAATCAAAAGTTGGACATACCCTCACGTTACTTCCTTTCGTATCCCTTCTTTCTCCTCACAAACAAATAAAAAAAATTTAATAGGGTAAACCAACCAGTGAATGACCGAATTGTTGATTTATGGACCTTTGAGATTAATACTTAAATATACTTATGTATAACAACAAAACAGCTGTTGAAATTGCATTTAAATTTATTTGTCTTGATATTTCTATAAAAATAATTACTTATTCTTATCGTAATTTTTAAAAAAACGATTATAAAATGTAAAACATGTAGAAGCCCAGTAAATGACTGCATACTTTTAGTAAGAATTGTACTTATTAATGTTTGCTTAATACGCGTAACTAAAAATATGGTATATTAAAAGTGTAACTACACTCCATTTATAAATATATAATATTTTTTTAAATTTATAATTGACATTTCTTTGCCTAATGGTCATTCATTCCTATGCGGGCAATTACTGGTTGGTTTACCCTAACTGTATTATAATAAAATTTGAACTTGAAGTAGAGATGATAATGAGACATCGATGTTTTTATAATCGATATTGGAACATCGATATGTATATCGAAACCATCGATGTTTTCCTAATGGATTTCGATGTTTTTGATTATTATTATGCTAAGTTTAATGCTTTATCAGCTTTAGCAGCAGTTCTTAAGCAAAGTCATTAGAATTGCACGGATATCAACCCACGATTTTCAATACCGATAACTATCCATAGTGAAAATAACCTACCGATAGTGAGGACCATCGATATGGCTTCTTCGTAAGAAATAACTAGCCTCTTAGCGGCAATTCGCTGCACGGGAGTGACGGAGAGCATGCGGTAGACAGGGATGGTGCTAAACAAGGACAGGGCTTTATGTGCAAGTGAGAGGGTCTTATGCGGGCGGCGGCTACCTTGGGGTCGCGGCGGCCAAGACGCCTTCCCTTGCCTTCCCGTGCTGGAACACCGATATAGGGATTTCGTGCGTCTACCTAGACTTCGGCCTGGCAGTCTAAAAACTTTCTACCTACGATACATGCTACTTCTTTGCCAAATGGATGAGGAATCGAGCCCATCATCCTCTTACGTGTAATGTTTTATCAAGCAAAATTCATTTTAGCATACTAAATAATAATTTGTAAAATTGTCACCATTGTCACTAGGCATAACTCAGTGGTTCTTCGACACAGGGGGACCCGACATGCAACGTTGCCAAATTTCCGGAGGGAAGCCGATTTTGCCGCCTAGTGTACATCGTGCAGATAGGTTGGAAATGGGTTATGTAAACCTAACACAATTATAATATAGACTGCGGAAGTATATGTAAATGCATGTTTTTATTGGACTGACTTAAACAAGCGGGATTTTGACAAAAGTATGTCTCGTCATTAAGAGGATGTTAAAAATATATTTTCGATTTTACACATTTTGAATATTCTGGATATACGTTGCACATTCTGCATATTTTTCATATTTTTTGCAGATACAAGTATGATATGCCGCGAATATGCAAATATGCTGAAAAAGGTAACGGGGGGGGGGGGGGGGGGGTTTAATATTCAACCTCTTTTATAAAACTGTAGTATACTATTATACTGTAATAATTATATATTATACGTATCAAGCCGTTGTACCTACTATTGATTTACTAAACTTTTGAATATATATGTAACTATTACGCTATTAAACATAATAACTTATGAAACTATTACATTCTAATGGCGAGGTTCACCAAGCTAATTTGTAAACAAATTCCGTATCTGCAAAAAATATGAAAAATATGCAGAATGTGCAACGTATATCCAGAATATTCAAAATGTGTAAAATCGAAAATATATTTTTAACATCTTCTTAATGACGAGACATACTTCTGTCAAAATCCCGCTTGTTTAAGTCAGTCCAATAAAAACATGCATTTACATATACTTCCGCAGTCTATATTATAATTGTGTTAGGTTTACATAACCTATTTCCAACCTATCTGCTCGATGTACAATGTACAAATATACATTCGGGTCGCCTCGGTTCTTTCGGCCCGCTTGAAATAATTCAAGCCGCTTGGTTCTGTTCGAGCCGTCCGCTTACTTCGGGCCGCTTGAAAAATTCAAGCTACTTGGTTCTATCCAAGCCGCTCGGTTCATTCGGATACTCGGCTCGGCTCGATCGTTCAAGCCGAGTTAGGCTCGGCTTGCTTTTTCCGGGTACTTGAACAGCTCTAATCCTGAGCCTGTGTCATTTTTGACCCACCGTTTCAGAGCGCTCACGCACACAGTGACAGAGCTGTTAATATTATTCGAAGCAAGAGGTCATTTAGCTGTCGTCAAGGAGAGCCTCGGGCTTGCGGGTGTCATAAACCGGGGTTTTCTGGGGACTGTGTTGGGGCCTAAAGTGTCGGAAGCTCGAAGCGACTGCGTTGCATTGGGGCATTCGCGAATGTATAACCGACAACGACGCATCGCTTCTTTCTCGTGGTTTTTCCTGTGTCTAGTATTTTTGTTAGCTTTGTTGTTTTTATTATTAGCATTGTTATTATCGTTATCTTTGTTATAATTGTGATGCTACAAAATTTGAAAATGAAGGAGGAGGGGTACAAGCGACGGGAGGAATTATAAAAAAACAAACTAACAAGGAAACATATCGAACCCGAAAATTCTGATTTTAATGAAACTCCGTACGATTGTAGAGCATGTCGGAGTATGTAAGAAACGATTTTTTTTCTGCGGAAAAACACTCTGGGGGGGTGAAATCAGTCCCCAAATTTTCAGCGATTTTTTGTTTTTCGAGTATAACTTTTGAGGTACAAAAATTTCTTTTGCAGCGCGTTATACGGCATCAAACACTGAACATTTTGTCCATTTACGGTTTTCTTCCACCTCGCACCGTTACAAAGTTATACTCGAAAAACGAAAAATCGCTGAAAATTTGGGGGCTGATTTCACCCCCTCAGAGTGTTTTTCCGCAGAAAAAAAAATCGTTTCTTACATACTTCGACATGCTCTACAATCGTACGGAGTTTCATTAAAATCAGAATTTTCGGGTTCGATATGTTTCCTTGTAAGTAGCAGGTCACAAGCGTGGTGGATGTTGTTTCTGTTTAGGGAACAATAACAAATATCACACTATATGCGATTCGTGTAAAAAACATCTATAAAAACCACTTTACAGAAAACCGCACACTTTTATGTAATATATGTAGTAATATAAATGTTGATTAAACATAATTTTTTTATAATTCACAAATCGCAACCCTTATTATTGTTTCGTATATATAGAACAAGTATCCTAACGTAATCCAAAACCTTCTTCCACCACGTTCCGTAGTATTTCGGCGAGAATCTCGAGCTTGAACGACCACGCCTACCTTAATCACTGTATCGGTGAGGGTCTCGAGCGACCGTGAATATGTATTAAGGCAGCCACACACGGTCCAGTCGGCCTGTCAGGTCTGCCTGCGCAGGTAGGCCTGTGCAATTCGGCTGGACCGTGTGGATGCACTACGCCAGGCCTGCACAGCAAGGCTGTGACGGACAAGAGCGCTCTCGATTGCTCGTGAGCAAAGCGAAGAGCGACGCACAGTGGTTCGAGTATACTACATGCTAGCTGGACAAAATTATTTTTTCGCGGATTTGGGTTTATATGGGGTTCAAATTGTTTGAAAACAAACCTGATTCGTATTACAGTTTATTATTTCAATAAAAATATCAATAAAATAAAAATATGATTAATTCAATAAAGGAAAAAGAACAAAACGACAGTATTGTACTTTAAATGTAATTAACAGTTATAACATTATGTCTATTCCTGTAATTTCTGAGTTTTTAAGTTTAAAACCTGGTTTTTGAAATCAGTTTTCTCTGCATCGCTTTTAAAATAGTGTTTTACTATATGTTCCACGTCCATCCACGCGACAAGGGTTGAATGTACGGAAAGTAGAAACTTTCTAGTTTATTTTAATCAATCGATCGATCTGCAAAAATTTGCAAAACTATATTTTTTTAATTGTTTTCGAGCGCGACGCTCAGCATAGTTTTGCAAATTTTTGTAGATCGATCGATTGATTAAAATAAACTAGAAAGTCTCTACTTTCCGTACATTCAACCCTTGTTGCGTGGATCGACGTGGAACATATAGTAAAACACTATTTTAATCCACTGAGTGGGGCTACCGACCATCGCGCTCGAAAACAATTCAAAAAATATAGTTATGCCAATTTTTGCAAATCGATTGTTTCATTAAAATAAACTAGAAAGTCTCTACTTTCCGTAGATTCAACCCTTGTCGTGCGGATCGACGTGGAACATATAGTAAAACACTATTTTAATAGCGATGCAGAGAAAACTGATTTCCAAAACCAGGTTTTAAACTTAGAAACTCAGAAATTACACGAATAGACATAATGTTATAATTGTTAATTATACTTAAAGTACAATACTGTCGTTTTGTTCTTTTTCCTTTATTGAATTAGTCACATTTTTATTTTATTGATATTTTTATTGAAATAATAAAGTCTAATACGAATCAGATTTGTTTTCTAACAATTTGAACCTCGTATAAATCCAAACCCGCGAAAAAATAATTTTGTCCAGCTAGCATGTAGTATACTCGAACCACTGTGCGACGCCGCGAGCTGTTCCCCCACTCTGTGGCTACTAGCTGAAGTAGTATGCGTGTAAACTGTAAGGTGGGTAGCTAACGTTCAGCGGCACTCTCGGCCAGCAGAACGTATTGAATCGAAATGCGGTGAAATGCAACGAATCATTGAGACATCGACAGCTAACTTTCTTTTTAAAAAGTATTGTAATTTTTAGATATCTTAACGTTACAAGGAAACAACAGCATTTTGTCGTATTTATATACATATAATAATGGATTAGCGTTTACAATACGGACATGACTTTTCACGTTTTCCGTGAACTGTCGTTCGTAAAGGATATAACCAGTCGTTTCAAAATTAGGCTGTAATAAAAGGAAAAATATTTAATTTAGTGCTGAAATTCCCATTTTCTGAGAGAGAAAGAGAGTTTGACGTAGCTTTAACAGGGAAACGTCTTACTAATCATCGAAGCAACACCTTTTTTGCAAAATTATACAAGATGTTCCTGAACTTGCGTACAAAACTGTAGGTATCAGTTGATTGTAAAAAAGTGTGTAAAACATAAATAACGTATGATTATAAGGTTTCAAAGAAAGAGATACTTTTAATGAATGCTGCTCGTAGGGTTGCCACCTTTTTTTACAGGAAAATAACGTAAATTTGTTTTTGTGGAGTATAAAAAAAAGTACGCTTGAAAAAACTAAAAGTACATTTTAATCTTATTAGTGTTTATTTCTTCCAAACATATTTCTTATTGCCTTTATCATTACAGAGCAACTTTTTATCATTTTTAATAAACTCAATGGCATTATTACACTTAAGGAGTCTCCCTACTTTGACGGCCTGAAAAGGAGCGCGATATTTGTTTTTTTTTTTTAGGAGAAACCCTCAAATTATATTAATTTACAAAACATTTAAAAAAATTAATTAAAAACGATACCTGAAACTTTAAACGCGTTTTTCTCAAAACGATGTTTTTCGAATTTCTTAGCATGATATCTCAAAAATCAATCACCTGATTTATTTTAAACTTGGCATATATCTGCAGTAGGTAGATGTCCCATTCTCGCCGGTACCAAAACTAAGTCGGGTTTTGTAAAATTAGACTTTTTGCAATACAAAAGCTATAAGTAAATTGATTGAACGTTAGCTGCGATTTTCGATAGGAAATTATTTTTTTGGAATATATTATTAAATAAAATTATATTCTTGGAAATTATATTATGTCGACCTATACCGAAAATTGGTCCAAAAAATTGAATATTACGCGGCAAAAGATCGATATTTCGATTACTCGATCTCAGATCGGCAACACTAATCGTTGGTCACCCGGGCAACCGGTCAAGTAACAAATGGGGTATATATCGAGCGAGAATTTTGGAAACGGCAGAACATTTAGAAATCACGAGTCGAAACCTATTCCTATACAGTAATATATATTAATAGTTATGGCTCAAGCTTCGGGGTCGAAAAGGAAGTCCTCATCTGTAGGTGGTTTTAAAGATTCGTGGGAAGATAGCTATCTTTTTATAGAGCAAAATAGTGCCGCCAAGTGTTTAGTGTGCAATAAGACACTACAAATAAAAAAATATAATTTACAGCGCCATTATGCGCTTTTCCACGCAAAAGATTTCGATAAATTAAATGTAATAGAACGCGCTTCAGAAATTCACCGCTTAAAGGGCCGAATATTGGAAGAAGCGGCAGAATTGATAGCAGAGGTAAGTTATTTTAATTTAGTTCCAAGAGCATTATATGATTGTTACATTACTTAACAATTAAAAAGGCTACTTTATTGGGTCGAGGACAACGATTTTTTCCTTCATTTCCTCATTTGCGTTTATTTCATAAGAAATAGTAGCATAAAATGATTCAGAATTTCGACCGAAAGACTTTTTAAAAAATTTTAAATGTAAATGTTATCGGTTCACCGGTTCGGTCTATTTATAAGAGTAATTAAATAAAAGTTGTTTTGCACAGGTTTGCAAGTTTTACGATTAAATTTCCAACGTTTAAGACGTGCTAAATTTATAAAAACGAACGCAGTTTTCTTCTTGATTTAATTCTTTCCTTGATAATGGTCGCAATACTGACCGAAACGTTGGAAATTTAATCATAAAATTTGCAAAACAGCTTTTATTTAATTACTCTTATAAATAGACCGAACCGGTGCGCCGATAACATTTACTTTTAAATTTTTTTAGAAATAGGAGCAGTGATGCCAGAATCGTGGGACGTGGGACAGAACGCTTACCCCCACTATGACCTACCGTCGTCTCCCACTATGGCCTACCGTCGTCCCCCACTTTCTTCCCACCGCACTGCACACAAGCATATTTTTACTCCTGTCCGTGTGAGCTGCTTGTTGGGCTGCCGTGCACACGGACAAGGGTAGGGATATACTTGTGTGCAGTGTGATGGAAAAAAAGTGGGGGACGACGGTAGGCCATGGTGGGAGACGACGGTAGGTCATAGTGGGGGTAAGCGTTCTGTCCCACGTCCCACCATTCTGGCATCACTGAATAGGAGTATACAAAAAATATATAGTAAAGTTAACTGTCCTTTCGACCCGCCATAGAGTTTACCCTCTTGAAGGCATAAAGTAGTATACTAAACTATTATTTTCGTTACCTATAGGGCCAGAATGAAAATCTTATACGGTGCAGTTACCAAATTGCATTGAAAATTGCTAAACATTCGCTGCCTTTTACCGACGGGGAATTTGTGAAGGATTGTCTCGTCCAATCAGCGGAGTAACTGTGTCCTGAATCGGCACACTTATTTGGCGCGATCAGTGTTTCCCGCACAACAGTAATGCGGCGAATCCAAGAAATGGCCACTAATGTGTGTGAGCAAATTAGGGCCATTTGCGGTACCTTCATTGCGTACTCACTAGCACTCGATGAAAGTACAGACATCAGTGGAACGCCGAATTTGGCAATCTTCATACGTGGAGTAGATATACATTTAAAAGTGACTGAGGAACTGCTAGATTTTTTTTCCATTAAAAGAAACAACTACAGGAGAAGATATCATCTGCTGTGTAGAATACGCGGTCGAACAAAATAATTTAGAGTGGCACAAACTTGTTTGTGTCACAACTGATGGCGCTCCTGCCATGGTTGGCAAGTACATAGGGTTTGTCGGCCGCCTCCGAACTAAGTTAAAAAAATTTAGCAGTTCCTCATGACATTACGGTTATACATTGCGCCATCCACCAACAAAATCTATGCAGTAAGCATCTGGAAATAGATAATGTTATGTCTGTGGTTGTTCGAGTCACAAACTATATTCGAACAAATGGCTTAAAACGCAGACAGTTTAGGACATTCTTAGAGGACCTGCATTCTGAATATGGTGACTTGCCATTTTATACGGAGGTGCGATGGCTTAGCCGCGGGAAATTGCTTGATAGATTTTTTGAACTCCGGGAAGTCATCGCAGTCTTTGTGGAAACGGCAACGAAACCTGCACCAGAATTGCGGGATCCAACTTGGATATGCGATTTAGCCTTTCTAACAGACATAGTACATTATTTAAACTCGTTGAATATTACTCTACAAGGGCGAACTAGAACGATAATAGACTATTATAGGTCCATTGACGGATTCAAAGCGAAATTGCAGTTATGGATGGCGCAATTTGAAGCCGGAAATGCTTATCATTCCCCTAACTTATTATCGGTATTAGATGGCAATGCAGATTTACTACGTTATCGAAAAATTTTGGATACTTTGCATGAACAATTTCTATCGCGGTTTGAGGATTTAACGGCACTGCAAAGTGATTTCGATATAATTACAGTACCATTTTCAATTGATGTAAATATAGTCCCATTGTCGTTACAACTGGAATTGATTGACCTCCAGCGTGATGTGGTTTTAAAACATAAATTCTCTCAAAATCCCGATATCGTTAATTTCTATCAAAATTTTCCTCAGTCCAAATATCCGAAAATACATAAATATGCAGCGAGAATCTTAGCAATGTTTGGTTCGACATATATTTGTGAACAATTATTTTCAGTCATGAAAAGAACAAAATCTGTATGTCGAACCACGTTGACTGATTATAATTTAAAATGTTCATTGATCCTTAGCACATGTCAAAAAGTTCAACCAAATATAACGCAGTTAGTTGAGGAAAAACGGACTGCAAAACAAAAATGTATTGCAGACGCCCCCGCCGTAGTCTAGATAGGTTTTCACAGTATGTATAATCATTGTTGGACATGTGCTAAGCATCCATAAATATTTTAAATTTTCGCTGCATATTTATGTATTTGCGGATATCTGCATTGAAATGATATTGCGACTATACGACAATCACTTTGTAATGCAATGAAATCTCAAGAACATGATGACAATTTTTTGTTGCAAATATACAACAATTATTAAGAATGTTGTAAATCTGAATTATCATGTAATAAAAATAATAATAATTTTGGGAAATGTAGCCACTAGATGTATATCTACTACTACTTGTATATATTGAACATACTGTTACATGTAGTACTTGTATTATTTTTACTTATCTGTTATTATATGTACACATGTACTGATTACATATTTTTCTCACTTTTAAATGTAAATATACTGGTCATACATATGTATGATATATGTTTATTATATATAATTATTACCTCTATGTACACCTTTCTTTAAAAAAATATTGTTAAATAAAGAATTCTATGCGTGGTGTATGCATCAATATTATCAGTATCAGTGGCTTTGTTAATTTTGTTCGGGAAGTTAAAAAACATTCAAGAAATAGCGAAACAAATTTCTGTACGCATCCAGTTTCTCGCTATACGTCATACATCTGAGCGAAGCTGGTTGCTAGCTGTAATGGGCATCCGACACCTCACTCACGAACACTCCCCACCACGGCACTGTTTCTCAGAAAGGCGTGGCCTAGCGGTTTACGATGCTCTTTCCACACACGGCCGAAAAGTTTTGCCCGGCGGGCATTCAGCTGTGCACGCCTGCACTACGCCGCACACTGGTGCCTTTTCCCGAAAAGCTGGCCAAAAGTCAATTTCTGAAGTGAATAGCACCTTGTTGATAGTATGGCACATTTAATATATATACATCAGTGCAACAAATGCCGTTTGAAAATTTAAAATATAGTGGTCGGTTAATGAGATATAGGCTATCAAAGTTGACGAAATTTCGTACTTTTTAGATGGCTTGAAAACGCTCGCACGTTTAATGTATCAGGCAAAGTTTATTTTTAAAAAATTCATATGTAACACATTTTACCATCAAGATACGTGTTATAAACATACATTTTGCACATGTGTAATGCAAAATATCTTTGAAGTTACTCTTGTACTTCCCTTCTCAAGATGTCCTAAATCCTACTCATATTTTAGTACAACGGAAGGAAAATAGTTACTTTATTCACCGAACTTCACTCAGTTAAAGGTTTCTTGACGTAAAGTAATATGTGAAGTATGATATCCAATTGCAAAATCTTGCGCATATTTGCGCCTTTTTAAGATATCTGCATTTAAAGTGCCTATTAGTATCTATCTACGCTCTCCGTGAACGAACTCTTTCAGGTCTGCACTTTTTGGTTTGTGGGAATTATTTTTATAGACAATTATTAATAAGAGTTTAAATCTGAACTTCAAATTTTTTTAAACAAAATGGCGAATCCAATATGGCGGACATGTATATTAAAAAGTTGATAGATCTGCACGAAAATTGGTATCCTATTGTTTTTCGGGTCGCTGATTACGAATCTGAACTTCAAAATTTTGAAAACAAAATGGCGAATCCAGTATGGCGGACATGTATATTAAAAAATTGATAGATCTGCACGAAAATTGGTATCCTATTCTTCTTTGGGTCGCTGATTACGAATCTGAACTTCAAATTTTTGAAAACAAAATGGCGAATCCAATATGGCGGACATGCATATTAAAAAATTGATATTACTTGTGCTCTCTGAGCTTTCATTTACATTTTCTTGGTGACATACTACCATTTCGAGTACCTTCAGAGGAATTTTTTTTTGCGGTTTGGAATGGCATGGGTAAGAGTAATATAAGGGTCAGAGTGCAGCAATAATCGTTGGAAAATATCCTGATTCGTCCTTTTTCGGGATGTCTTAAGACTGTAACCCTTCCTGTACAGCTTACACAGTTTGTGACATGATTCCAGGACCTCTTCTGTAAAACACCCTATTGGGAGAACGCAGTTTTTGACCACAGAAGGACCATGGATTAAAACCTTATGTACCGTGGGTGGCATGTAGTCGAAATGGTAGTATGTCAACAAGAAAATGAAAATGAAAGCTCAGAGAGCACAAGTATAATATCAGATTCATCAGAATCAGAATAAATGTACATAGATATAGACAATAATATTAGATGTATCAATTTTTTAATATACATGTCGGCCATATTGGATTCGCCATTCTGTTTTCAAAATTTTGAAGTTCAGATTCGTAATCAGCGACCCGAAAAAAAATAGGATACCAATTTTCGTGCAGATCTATCAATTTTTTAATATACATGTCGGCCATATTGGATTCGCCATTTTGTTTTCAAAATTTTTAAGTTCAGATTCGTAATCAGCGACCCCGAAAACCCCCGACCACCAATTTCTGACAAAATTGTAGTACGTTTAAGGGTTTTGCCGCTTTTTTGCGATTTGTAACCACTGTGCGCCGCGCCGTCCGGCCGGCCTGCGCAGGCCGTCCTGTGCAGGCTGGCCTGACGCCGCACAGTGGTCGGGATAGGGATAGTTAGTGACATTCATTGTTGTATAATTTTTAAACTATAAAAGATATCGGAATGGCTCCAAAAAACATAAAATGAAAAATTATTCCTTTCTAATGATTTATAATTTAACATATTGTACGTCCATTTAATGTTGTTTTTTCAATTTTTCAACTTAATTGTTATAAAAAAAAATTGAAAACTGTATATTTAGGAGTTTATTTAATGGTCTTTAAGCGATTTGGGAATTTGTTAATAATGTCAAAATTATGAGCTTTTATCCTTAATGTCCCGATTTTGTCCCGGTCTCCCCTACAAACAACGAAAGAAGGAAAACAAGTGAAAAAGATAACGATTTTCTCTTGTCATTTTCCGGTAATCGCATACTCTTGTGCGCGATTTTCTACTACTTCCACAAATAACAATACTTTTTTTTAAACAAACTGTGTATAATTTCTCAGTCAGATGCATCCTAATCTAATGTATATTAATCAAGATTTATACTAATGTAGATTATAACTGGTAACTCCAATTTCAACATTAATTACCTTAATATTTCAAATACGTTTATGTTTACTCCTAAAATACTGTAATGTTTTACTTGCTTCACTTGCTCTCTAATATGAAGTTAGATTTATGTCACGAGTTGCATTGAAGAAACAATTTACAAGCTGAATCTAATAAAAAGAAGTTTTCTGAATTTAAAACATAACAAATATGTTATATGTGTGGCATATAGGCCGATACTTGTGTGAGTAACTGATGCAAAAAATTATGACTTCTTCCAAAATTTTCCTCATACTTTCATATCTTTCTAGCGTTTAACATCTGTTGTTATCGTGATTTCATTACATATATATATATATATATATATATAGTATTGCCCAGGTAAAGGCACGTTCTTTTCGTCAGTACTAGCACTCCGATTTGTATCTAACGGAAAAATTGTGACATAAGGATGATATATAGTCTGCCAAGCAACTTTGGCCAGGAATAAATAAACTGATGATAATGGGGACACTGTGAACTCGATCATCGGAAAACGCTTATCTATACTTAGATGTGTAATGTATTTCTTCAAAAGGATGTTGCATAAAATAAGAAATAAAAATTCTTTTCCATCGTGAAGTGTAACCTTATTTTATGTTAGAACCAAATAAATTAATCCAAAGTTATTTTCTCAGACACCGAAGTGATCCACCCCACTTTCTGCAAATATCACAATTTGAGTACTTAAGTACTTATAAGTACTGCTTAAAGTATCAATTTATTCTACTTTTTATTTTATGAAGCTGATCAGGTTGACTTCTGAGAAGCCCCCAATTGCGTCACAAAACCAACAGAAATCTTATCCTTTTTGAATCTTAAACAACTAACACATTGCCAGTTTAACTTAAAAACACATTTCCTGTTCCGAATATAGGGTAAAGAGTACAATGGTTGGCCACTTAAGGAAAAGTGTCACGTAAATAATGAATTATAAATGTGAATTTAGTAAATTTGAAATGGAAATCAATATAAATAAGTACGAAAAACCCCTAACAATCTAAAAATAAATAGAGTTTATAAACAAAAATCAAGAATGTATAAAATTATACAAAAAATGTGTTGCCTACGAAGAAATATAGTTATTGGCATGGTCAAGACAGTAATTGGGGGCTCGGATGCAATAAGGGGATTTAGCGCTCGAAAATGCGAAAAAGTATTGTCCAAACGCTAAGAAATATTGGAAAATTAAATGTTGTTAAGGGGGCCGTCTCACCGGTGCCTTGAATGTGTGCGTACGCTCACACAAGCTAGGAAAAGCGTGTACGTATACGCGATGTAGTAAACAAACCGTTTCAACCAACTTACGTCGCGGAATCGGCATGAAGGAAGCTTTTGCGGGTATGGTTGCCTGCAGAAGACATCCGTGCAGATGGGTCTGGTGCGTTTGAACGCTTATAAACACCGTACGTTGAAATAATAATGAATTTATGACTCGAAAACTGACAGAATGGAGCTTCAAGGCTTCTCCGTAACCGGCGCTGGTGGTATATTCGAGCCACGTAGCACCAGCGTTATACGTATACGCGATGTAGTAAACAAACCGTTTCAACCAACTTACGTCGCGGAATCGGCATGAAGGAAGCTTTTGCGGGTATGGTTGCCTGCAGAAGACATCCGTGCAGATGGGTCTGGTGCGTTTGAACGCTAATAAGCACCGTCCGTTGAAATAATAATGAATTTATGACTCGTGTTTTGAGAAAAACTCGAGAAATGACAGAATTATGCTTCAAGGATTCTCCGTCACCAGCGCTGATGATATATTCGCTCCATGTACCATCAGAACCGGTGGAAGTCCAAGCTAGCCGATAAATGTAGGAAATACATAGTTGCCGAGACGTATTGAGAGTCGAATCGCGCTGTTGCCGCATTTGCCCTATTACTATTCTGTCGTCAGAGAAGCTTGAATGA
This sequence comes from Andrena chrysosceles, assembly GCA_963855975.1. Lineage (NCBI taxonomy): Eukaryota > Metazoa > Arthropoda > Insecta > Hymenoptera > Andrenidae > Andrena > Andrena chrysosceles. The sequence goes on along the minus strand of OY979769.1, from coordinate 20,447,438 downwards.
ATCACGGCGAAGCGGCTGGAGAACAAAGATGGGCAATGATAATATCTGGAAAAATTAGCATAAATGTTCGGTTCGAGAGGCATACATACGGTGGATTATGTATTGATAAAATGTAAAACGTAATGTTTTTAGTAACATACTGCTGAGATTTTCCAGATTATAATGAGTTGAAACACAGTATAAATCAGTTTATTTCTAGAACGGTACTAGATAATTGACTATAAATGTAACATTGCTAACCTGATTATGCTAAAAATAATCCGATTTATACCGTGTATTTATTTTCATCTGGAAAATCTCAGCAGTATGTTACGGAAACGTTCATGCCGATACGATAGAAAATGTGAAAATTTGAAGCGCGGTACCACTGACTCTGTCAGTGGTCACAAGTGCCAGCAATGGCACTTGTACTCGCGGATCATACGATCACGCGAGTCGATCCACGACTTTATAGTTTTTAACGTAAGGAGTAATAAAGATATATATCATCTGCAGTAACCTTTATCCAAGAAGGTTTCGTGGACACAACGGTACCCCGTCAGATTGTCATACGAGCGGCCCGGGATCAAGTCCCCTGCAACCCATAACTTTTTTTTCAAGTTTTTCCCGTGGAAATATATTTTGATAACATTACGTATTATATAGTGCGTTACATATTACTCTATGCAAATTTTAACATTGAAAATGCATTTATTACATAACGTAAGGGTGGACTTATACCTGCTAATTTTCGCAGTACAAAAATTTGAAAGCACCGGTCTTTATTTTTCATCGTACCAATATAAAAGTGTTTCTGCCGATATTGACAGAAAATAATTTAAATCGGACTACTTTGAACGAAACAGGCTTTCAATTCTGCAAATAAATTTTATGTGTAATATTGTAATGACAGTTCAAATTGTGTCAGGTTTGATATCTTTCCATCTTTCCTTTTTACAATCCCGGACCTCTCTATCTTTCATTGTTGCTACGTTCAGTGAGGCTCTGCCGCTAGACGCAGCTCTCGTGCTGCATTCCTTGAAGACTTCTCGATAAAAAGAGAGACCTCTGTGGCAACAGCGCGACAGAGGCAGAGAGAACAGTACATGTGGCAACTATGCGTCAAAAATTAGTCTACATAGAGTGACTGGAGATGTCACCTATGTACAAACTCTTTTTATCGATCGTAGTAGTTTCAATAGGGTCCGTTTGTTTACTGGGGACGCTTCGATCGATTCGGATCATAACAAAAATGAGACGGCCCCCTTAAACTGTATCTTAAAAAATATAATGTTATAAAGCTCGTTGCAATTGCGATAACTTGAGTAAATATTAACGGATCGTTATGAGACATGAAACATAAAACTCAGAAAACTCTAGCGAAGCCGTAAAATGTATGCACAAAACCCTTATGTCAAGATATGTAATAATATTTCATTTAAAAGTAATACTGGACATAACCCATATCTTTCAACGTTCGCCGTTAAAAAGTATCGAGGGAATTTTGAGGTACATATAACTTGCAGCGACAAAGTTTTTTCTTAATATACAAGGAAGTTTTTCACCAATTTTCACAACTGATTAATAAATAATTATAGAAGAAATAATTATATAAATCCCGCGCGGCACCAACAGTCAGCAGCTGCGTGTAATCGCGTCACACTGCAAAGACATGACGTTCTCACTATTATATGATTATATATTACAAAAAAATATTGCGATATTATTTTCGAAATATTTAGTAACATTTTTATTATAGTATTTACACGCAATATTTACAATATTTACACTGTTCTGTTTACAATATTCTGTTCTTTTATAAATTTTACTTTTGCTCCTTTTTCCTATCTTTCCTTTTTCATTTTGTTTTTGCTTATCTTTTCTTCTTTATACAATTTATTTTTTATTGATGTCGTGCTTAAAATTTTTTTGCCAAAATCTTGTCCACTGGAGGTACAATATTGCAGTAAATTTTCAAAGTCTTTACGTTTTTCAGCAGTCACTCCTACTCCGCCTGCCAATGACGCTTTTTTCAAATCTTCCCCTCCAATAGATGTTTTAATATTTACAGTAGTAGGTTCCCCATTGTAACTATAATAAACATCTACTTGCCCATTGGGAAAATAAATGATATGTACGATTTGACTTATTTTAATCCTCTTTAAATCTTTGTTCGGCGTCAATAAACTTTCGTAATTTTTTATTGCAATTTTTGTGGCATCTATCATCTCGATGGGGGATTTCGCGCCGTTCTAATTAATTCCACGTATTCTCCTTCGGTTTCAATTCTTTCCCGCATCTTTTTTTTCTTCCCATATAATCCAAAATTCCTATCACATTGGCAATACGAGTGACCTCGCACCGGAAATAGATGCTGAATTTCTATTTGCAATTCCGTAGATATAATTGAAAAAAATTGGACCATCGTATAATTACGATTTTGTCCTCCTACCGCGTCCGAATACAACAAATTTTGTTGAAACAATCCAAGTCAAATTCTTTTTTAATCGCATAATGTACTAAATTGCACACAGTATTTGCTCCTTTCTTTAAACTGCCTTCCATGAAATGGAACATGTAGCTTCTATCACTTTTATGTACGTGTACATTAAATATGTACAACCAGATCAATCGACGAAAAAACTGCGCAATCACAGGAAGTTTCGGTAGCGGAAGATTTTGGCCAAAATCAAATTCAAAATGCAGCACATTTGAGGTCGAACATTTTAATTTTTCAATTTATTGTACTCTTCTACTTGTAGCTTATGTTCGTCGTACTTATCTTTTTGTTGTCCATTTGTTTCGTACGCGTAGCAAACATCACAACATTGAGATCACAAACATCGGATCGTGGCGATTTGAACGAAAAATTTACGTGACAGTTAAAATATTTTCTGTATGTCGATTCATCGATTGGAATATAATTATTTTTTGTCACAGACTTGTAATAATATAAAAAGGAATAATAAAGACTGCGCAAAGTTAACGTCTTATCATCAAAGTAATTTAATTTTGTATCTTCCCGTGAATAATGCAACTCGGAATGTGGAATACTGTTGCAATGTTCTTGTATTAAAATCTTTACTTCCTCAGTTAATTTTATGATCTGATTTTCGTGTTTTCCACGTTTATTATCCATAGTTTCTTCATTCCTCATTTTTTTTTGTATTGTCTCAATCCTTTTTTTCCCCACACCGAAAACATTGCAAATAAATTTTTTACAAACAACAATGTTATGGCCCTCAATACGGCAATAAAAATTCCATTGTATTCGTTTATAATGTGCAGAATCCTTTATTTCCAGCATTTGACTTATCAAAATGTTTCCTGCTTGGTAATCACTACATTTCCAAAAGCCGTCGTGCATTTTTTTCTGGTTTTCGAAGTCAATTTTCAAAAAGCACTTCTTTGGACAACAGGTTTGCATCTCGATAAACTGTTTTTTGGAAACGGTTTTCCCCGATCGTGATTTGTATTCGAATCCCTACGAAAATTTTACTTTCATATTATTATGTACATTTATTATTACTAAATAGATATATTTATTATTAATCCTTTACTACAGTTATTATTAATACTAGATATTATTGTATAGATTCACACTATTCGAGCAAATTTAACACAACGATCTTGTCTGATAAAAATATTGCACGAATAAATTACCTCATTTCTGCAAATTTTTGCAACGTTTCTTTTCCAGGACTTTTCGTTTTTTGCCCTTTTCCGACCATTTTGTGAATTAGTATTCGGCATAATATTAATCAAGTTCACTTTATATTGGTCACTTTGTCCGGCGAATATTTCTGAACTCTAATTTAGTAATAAGAACGTGTCAACACACTTTTTAGTTAAATGTAACACAAATTTTAGCAGCACCGTTATAGTTTTGTAATAACAACGGTAACTATTACAGCGTCCCAAACAAAACATTTGCTAGGCTATATTTTCGAGTGTTTCTTGTTCTGCAATGTTTCTTGTTCAATGTGCTGCATTGTGAATTTGATTTTGGCCAAATTCTTCCGCTACCGAAACTTCTTGTGAATGCGCAGTTTTTTCGTCGATTGATCTGGTTGTACATATTTAATGTACATGTACATAAAAGTGATAGAAACTACATGTTCCATTTCATGGAAGGCAGTTTAAAGAAAGGAGCAAATACTGTGTGCAATTTAGTACATTATGCGATTAAAAAAGAATTTGATTTGGATTGTTTCAACAAAATATTTTTGTATTCGGACGCGGCAGGAGGACAAAATCGTAATTATACTATGGTCCAATTTTTTTCAATTATATCTACGGAATTGCAAATAGAAATTCAGCATCTATTTCCGGGGCGAGGTCACTCGTATTGCCAATGTGATAGGAATTTTGGATTATATGGGAAGAAAAAAAAGATGCGGGAAAGAATTGAAACCGAAGGAGAATACGTGGAATTAATTAGAACGGCGCGAAATCCCCCCATCGAGATGATAGATGCCACAAAAATTGCAATAAAAAATTACGAAAGTTTATTGACGCCGAACAAAGATTTAAAGAGGATTAAAACAAGTCAAATCGTACATATCATTTATTTTCCCAATGGGCAAGTAGATGTTTATTATAGTTACAATGGGGAACCTACTACTGTAAATATTAAAACATCTATTGGAGGGGAAGATTTGAAAAAAGCGTCATTGGCAGGCGGAGTAGGAGTGACTGCTGAAAAACGTAAAGACTTTGAAAATTTACTGCAATATTGTACCTCCAGTGGACAAGATTTTGGCAAAAAAATTTTAAGCACGACATCAATCAAAAATAAATTGTATAAAGAAGAAAAGATAAGCAAAAACAAAATGAAAAAGGAAAGATAGGAAAAAGGAGCAAAAGTAAAATTTATAAAAGAACAGAATATTGTAAACAGAACAGTGTAAATATTGTAAATATTGCGTGTAAATACTATAATAAAAATGTTACTAAATATTTCGAAAATAATATCGCAATATTTTTTTGTAATATATAATCATATAATAGTGAGAACGTCATGTCTTTGCAGTGTGACGCGATTACACGCAGCTGCTGACTGTTGGTGCCGCGCGGGATTTATATAATTATTTCTTCTATAATTATTTATTAATCAGTTGTGAAAATTGGTGAAAAACTTCCTTGTATATTAAGAAAAAACTTTGTCGCTGCAAGTTATATGTACCTCAAAATTCCCTCGATACTTTTTAACGGCGAACGTTGAAAGATATGGGTTATGTCCAGTATTACTTTTAAATGAAATATTATTACATATCTTGACATAAGGGTTTTGTGCATACATTTTACGGCTTCGCTAGAGTTTTCTGAGTTTTATGTTTCATGTCTCATAACGATCCGTTAATATTTACTCAAGTTATCGCAATTTGTGTTTAAAGAAATAATGATTTTGGTCGAAGAATTTTTTTTTGTTTATAATTTTTATCTCGAATACTAATGATTGGATAAAAAAACTGTAAATAAAAAAAATGTGTGTCGTGACGAGCTTTATAACATTATATTTTTTAAGATACAGTTTAACAACATTTAATTTTCCAATATTTCTTAGCGTTTGGACAATACTTTTTCGCATTTTCGAGCGCTAGTCCCCTTATTGCATCCGAGCCCTCTTGTCCTATCGGTTCGACAATGATTGGCCGTTATTTGATACATAATGGAACCTAAAAGAAAATGTTACCTGATTTGGTAATAGAAATAAGATTAAAATTATTCAATAAAAATGGATATATTACATTGTGTATCTATTTGTTGTGTTTGTTTCTGTTTGGAATTGGGAGCAAATTACTGTTTCACTATTAACATGGTTAAAAAAGTGTCACTGGCCGCCCGGCCAATTACTATCATTCAACATTATTCAGATGACAGTTGTTGGCCCCTTGTATTTTTCATAATATATGTATAATTTTAACAAATAAATCAATCTTTTATAAAGTTTCAACTTTTATTTATCGATATATACCGAATATAAGAAATATACGTATCATAAATACAGTAAACTATTCGCAAACTTTCAACTGTACTCTTATGGTTTTTTGATTAAATGGCTGTAATTTCCATGCTTCAAAGCCGAGGCATCCTATTTGCTTTTATATATAATTACAGTATATAATAAGTGGAGAAATATTGATTACATCCGAAGCAAGAAAGTACAAGGAATATGAATATGTTCATTAAAAAAAGGCATAATATTGGTATTTCTTTATATTCATTTATTTCTCCAAATAAGGCCAATCACTGTCAGGTGGCCAACCACTGTACTCTTAACCCCTATCCTGCAAAAACAAAAGCAGGTAAAATAAAGTATATCAGTAATTGCAAGATCAATGCAGCAATGATTCATATGTACAAATACGAAATACAGCAACAAGTAAATTAATGTTCCCTTTATTTGAGAATAACATTTAATCAAATGAAATAACTCATTACACGAATAATTACCTTAGGAATGGTCAGAAATGAAGCTAATGGAATATAGCTATAAAAGTATGTTATGCAATAATGCAGATACAAATTAACTTTTCGTTCAAATCAGATAAATTAACATAATCTTATTTAGGTTTATCTTCTACCTAAATAAGCCTATGTGTCAATTATTATCGTTTGAATAACGATACTTAAAATAAAAGTATCAATGTACACAGTGAAATATAGCTGTAAAATTCTTACGAACCATACATTCAAGTATTGCGAAGATCAAATTTAAGGATATCATTCAGAAACATATCAGCACATTTTAGTAAACCAACGTAGTTATATATGACTATGAAACGTGACCATTCGATACAATAAAACGATTATTAAACTGTCCATCCCAGCAACAGTAGTTAACATAAAGAGTATCAGACTAAAATCGTCAAACTGTTTGACGAAGCATTTATTGAAGTACTCAAAGTAATCTTTAAATACCGAATCTTATCCGAATCTAATTTCCGTTCAAATAAAATTCATTGCTAGTTACCTTATCCTGGCAGAATTGTACTTACAAAACGTAGATTTCAATTGGAAAGCATGCATTCAATATCCACAAGCTAAACTAGCCACCGACGCGGACTTTTCTCCTTCAAATGAAGTCACTGTAGCATCGAATGCAACAGATGCAACGATTATTCAGACCACAACAAAGCAGCAGCGAAAAAAAGGGTTACAGAAGAAAACGAACCTGATCCTTAAGCGGTAGATTTGAGAACCGTACCTGTACATGTGTCAATAGAAGTCACCTACATTCTAGGTCATCATTCGTGCTCCTCGTGTTCCATGCAAACGTCGCGAAACGTTTCCAGACACGAAGCCAAGTAACCTCCCCTCCGTCCCGTCAAAACAGGACATGCCGACGAAATCGATACGAGTGACGAAAACAGTTTGCCGCTCGACGAGTCTCGCGAATTCCCGTGCACCGACACCTGCGTGTCTTTCATCATCGACGCCTCTTTCACGGGAGAAATAGTCTGAAGAACGAATCAGAAATGAACGCCTGTAGCCGTTTACATCTTATCTTGGAAGAGACTCTGCAGACGGTGTCCACTATCAGAAGATCGTTTTTTTAAAAAAAACGATACTCGCGCCGTTTGCCGGTTGCGGGCGTCGACTGCGCCCTGAGAAGACAACAGGTATCGGATTTTGAGGCAGCAACACCTGTAGTCGCGTCCTTACCGCTTCCAAAACATCGAGGATTTTAATGACAAGGATGTTATGGTGGAGAAAACATGGAGAAACCCGTGTGGTTCGAGCCTGCCGGAGCTCGAACGAGGTCGTCTATCGACTGCCTGGTGGGTAGCGTGGACGTTACCGGGCGCAGGCTCGCGTAGCGAACAGGACGTCGACGTTCTCCGTCGCCCTCGAGGTGCTACGATCTTGCTTGAAATTTTCACCCTATCTGTTGACCCCCTAGAGTCTAAGGCTTAGACCATGTATAGCCATAGACCCGGCATACCCTATACGAAGCCACGAGTCAAAGTGAAGCAAAGATAACGTGGGCAAAAAACAATTCAAAATGGTTAGACCATATATACAAGTGAGGTTATATCTTTTTCTGAGAATAATTTTTTAATAATTATTAATAATGGTGCAAACATGTTGTATAAAAAATTGTATGGACAATGATTAAATTGCATTTTCGTAAATATTTATACATTCCTGGAACTTCCATCATTACTTTGCCCACATATGACGTCACATAGATGATTTTATCCTTGCGTCAAGGCACTTATCTGAAGCCGTTTCTATGGGTACATATGATCTATGGTTGACCCGGTGCACGTCTACGGAACAACAGGCCATCAGATGCGAAGAGAACGTTTCTTTACTGATCACCTGGTATGCTCGTTCCCTTGCTACTGTTATTTTCTCTGTTTTCACATTGGGCGTTTGGGGTAGGTATAACAAATTCATGCTTCGTAACAAAAGTAACGAGGAATTATTATTGCCCAGTCTTTTATTTAAGTTACAAAAGTCGTGCCAATAGTTGTCACAGAGTGTATAATTTTTATTCCCCTGTATATTTTATATGGTTTTATTGACGAATTAGTGGCAACTAAAGGTAGTAGACTTTTGTGAATTGAAATGATTACACTTTCTGTTATCTCCTACTGTTACAATAGAATGTCGATAGTTGTATGCGAATTTTGTTCGTTAAATGTTCTGTTAATAAATCGCGAGAATAATTAAATAAACCTAATGCTACAAGTAGTAACAAATTGTTTAGCATTGAAGTATTGCGCATTATTGTGTCCGATTTGTTATCATCTCAGTAGTTGTTAAAACTACGATATATGCACAAATTTTCAGCTTAGGTTTTTTACAACTATTGAGGGTCGATTGTATGCTTACCAGCAGGGCCGGAGCGGAGCGGGTTCAGTGCGTTCCCTGAACAAGACCGCGTGCTTTAAACGGCCCCGCGGGCTACGCAAAGTTTATCGTAAATTTTACGTGGCCTTATGCATAAACCGAGCCTGGCTCGGCTCGCTTTTTCCGAGTACTCGAACAGCCTTAAGATATATATACTTTTTGAGATATTTAGCTTTAAACATTTGTAAGTGTCCTACAGTTCGGTCCCCGCATTACATTTCTATAAGATCTCATCTTGCGGATCCACTGTGGCGGAGTCGGTAAAAAAGTTGTCTCGTAAGCGGTGTCCTTTTTGTCCGGTGCCGCGGTTCAGTTCTCACCACTGTCAACTATTTTTAGCTAAATGATTTTAATAAATAAAAACGAAATATTTATGTCTAACTCTTACAAAATAGTAAATAAAAAAGCTTGAGGATCCAAATATTTGGCTGTACTTCCGAAAACCCCCATGCTCCGTATTGACTGAAATTTTGGAAACAGTTTCATTTTGCATAAAAATAATGTTTGCGAGAAGGATTTTTGGCGACCCGAATTTTTTTTTCATTTACGTGTCACTTCCTATGTTACCGACACGTTGAAGGCGGCTTTAAAGCCACAGAATTTGCTGCTTTCAATTGTTTTTAAAAGGTACAACGCATTTCACTTTTCAACTTATTCCGGATATTAGTATTGGTTGGGAGCTAAATTAGTTCGAGGGGGGCTTGCGGGCGTGTAAAGCATGATAGCGAACCGATGTGAGTTCGGTAATTATTTGTTTTAAAAGTTTTTACCATTATATATTATACTATATTGCGTCGATAAGGTAGGGAATGACATCAAAATGATACAAAAAATTTGAAGTCGCGAAAAATCCTTTTCGCAAACATTACTTTTATGCAAAATGAAACTGTTTCCAAAATTTCAGCCTATTTGGAGCATGGCGGTTTCGGAAGTTTAGCCCCGATATGTAACATGTAAAGAATGATCGAGGTACAAAACTTCAGCGATCATGATCGGAGTTTTAAGGCCAAATATTTTTAAAATATATTAAAACCTTCAAGTATTTTTAATATAGGTACTACTTTTTAAAGGGTTAGACAATTAAAAAAATAGTTCATTTTTATTTATTAAAATCATTTAGCCAAAAGTGAGAATGAAAAGAAAGAGTTGACAGTGGCGAGGATTGAACCGCATCGGACAAAAGGAAAGTCACTGGTTACGAGGTAACTGTCTTATCGACTCTATCACAATGGATCCACAAGATAAGGTTCTTCTTATAGAAATGCAACGCGCTTACACATGTGTAAAGCTCAATATCTGAAAAAGTATGAACCGTCCCCGCTTACAACCATTAGGGTGGCCCTTACATATACGTGTGGAATTTTTCCCCATATTTCTTTGCTCTCGCCACCTAATATGGTTGCATTTTATAAAAAAGTAGTCCCTGAAAAGGTTTATTGCAATCGAACAATAGGGAAGCGTGCGGACCAAGTCTTAAAGTTTAGAATTCATTAATAATTTGGATTTAAAGAATTTTGTTGTAAAGAAAATGTTGTTCAAATAATGCTAAAAGAGCATTCAATTTTCTGCAATTACTGTATATATAGTTTTTTCGAACTTCCAAACATTTTTTATGTAATAGCATTTGAATATAGGGAGGTCCGCACTTTGCGTGTACCACCTGTACAGCGTGACGTATTGTCTATACGCGCGTAGTGCCGATCTTTGTATATTCAAACGTAATTATCTAAAAACTGATTGGAAGTACGAAAAAAATGTATATACAGGAATTGTAGAAAATTGAATGCTCTTTTAGTATTGTTTGAATAAAATATCGATACGCCTTACCATTTTTTAGAAATTCTTTACATCCAAACCATTGATGAATTCTAAACTGTAAAGTCTGGTCGTAACGTTTTCCTGTCGTCCAGTTGCAATAATCTTTTTAGGGCCTATTTTTTATGAAATGGATATATTATATGAATAATATTAGGGCGTGCGGGCAAAAAAATCTCATGTTGAAAATAAGGCCTAATAACCATATATATTTTGCATCGGTAGGGTGAGATTAGTGATGGGATTTGAAGCGCTTCGAAGCGCTTCGAATCTATATATATATGACGAAAACTTCGAAGCGCTTCGAACATGATTCGAAGCTCTTGAAAGCCTTGGTCGGCTTCGAAGCCTTGGTCAGCTTCGAAGTCTTGGTCAGCTTCGAAGTCTTGGTCGGCTTTGAAATCTTGATCGGTTCCGAAGTCTCGAATCTCTTTCGGACCCGTATTTACAGAATGTCGCCTGGCACCCCGTGGCGGGGACAACACTTCCCAGTGCCTCACCAAATTTTATGGCTTTCGACCCTCAAAGGGGTTTGAATACCATTAAGGATTTCCGAATTTCTCATCAGATCTTTGCGAAAACGACGCCAAACGATTCCTTTTATTTCGCATATGAAACTAGCACCAAGAACGACATAATTCCGACCATAATGAAGGAAATGCCATGAAAAATCGAATTACAGTATTGTCTCCGTATGTACCCGCTGATCGGGACCGGCGTTGGGCACTCAGAGAGGACAGATCCCTAATTCCGAGTGTTCGTTTCTCACTTCTTTCTGGCCGAAGGGGGAGCGAGATGGAACGCTTTGCATGCGCGGCGGACGTACGCGAACGTGTCTCGCTCGCTTTCGTTCCATCTCCTTCTCGCCTTCGCCGGTCAAGAGTGAGACAGAAGTGGTGGGGATAGCGACAAGTTCACAACGCGTACACCAAATCGGGCACATAGGGAGACAATACTGTATATCGTTTGAAGCTGATTTCGTTAAAAATAGTCCGATTTATATTAAATTTGATATGATTTTCATCGGAAAAATAGATACGATAAAGAATAAAGAATTATTTTATTTCGGAACCAGGTATGAATCCTCGGCCGACCGAAGCGATTCCAGGTCGGCGCCCCGCTGTCAAGGGTGAAAATGTGAAATATTCATTTCAGCGTATTAAGAAATTCTTTATTCTTTATCGTATCGATATGGAAATGACACAAGTGGATTTCTTATGTTTTTCCGATGAAAATCATATCCAATTTAATGTAAATCGGACTATTTTTAACGAAATCAGCTTCAAACGATATAATTCGATTTTTCATGGAATTTCTTTCATTATGGTCGGAATTATGTCGTTCTTGGTGCTAGTTTCATCTGCGACACATAAAGAATCGATTGACGTCGTTTTCGCAAAGATCTGATGAGAAATTCGGAAATCCTTAATGGTATTCAAACCCCTTCGAGGGTCGAAAGCCATAAAATTTGGTGACGCACTGGGAAGTGTTGTCCCCGCCACGGGGTGCCAGGCGACATTCTGTAAATACGGGTCCGAAAGAGATTCGATACTTCGGAGCCGATCAAGACTTCGAAGCCTTGGTCAATTAAAAAAAACAATAATATTTAGAAACTAGAAGCCTGCCCCTATTACGTGACGATCAAAAAATGTCTAAATTGTAAAAAATAACAAAATGGCGGACCACTGAAAAAAATCATTTTTTCTTGGGTACAAAGTTAGGGAATTGTTGCTAAAAAAAAATAGAAGCAGGTCGAAAATTGAAAATGTCTGATCGTCTCGTAATAGCGACGGGTTTTCCGTACAAAAAATATCCTTGATCATGCCAATTGGACGTATAGTTTTCTCTGTAGACTGTCAACGCGGTTGAAAAATGTAATTCTGAGGAAAACGCGTTCAAAGTTCCGCGTGACTCACAAGGGAAGATCCCGAACCTAGAAATTTAAAAAATTCTAATACGTTAGGAATGTGTAGGGGATTTCCTCCTGATTACAATGCGATTTTTTTTGATGCCCAAATTCACTCTAAGGTGGTGAAATTATCCCCTGAGAATCCGGCTATTTTTCGATTTTGTGTTATAACTCGCGAACTGTAAGAACTTTAAAACACTACATGATAGTCTTAAGTAAAATAAGTAACTTTTGTCTCGAAACTTTTTTTCTATCTCTTACAGTTCGCGAGTCATAACACAAAATCGGAAAATAGCCGAATTTTCAGGAGTTAATTTCATCCCCTTAGAGTGAATTTGGGCGGCAAACAAAAATTGCATTGTAATCAGGAGGAAATCCCCTACATATTTACAAAGTTTAATAATTTTTTTAATTTCCGGGTTCGGGATGTTCCCATGTCAGTCGCGCGTTTGACACCGCTTCACGAAAACCACCATATCTCCGTCAATTTTGCGAATTTCTTCATAAAATTTGGAGAGAACATTCTTCAAACATACGTCTTTCAGGAAATGTAAAAAAAGAATCGATTTTTCCGAGTTTTAATGGTCCGAAAAGTAAGGGTGTTTTCGGGAATTTATTTCAACCAAACGATCCAAGAAATTCAATTTATTGCTTAATATAGTTAATATGTACATATTGATGGGTAAAAAAAAACAATTTTTTCAATCACATTCATGAATTCATTTCCTGTATACTCTTCGTCAAAATTTGCGCTGCGGCAAAAACATGCTTGTCGCGTTGACAGTGCCCAGGCTATATGGTTAATCGGAATTTAAAAAAACAATAATATTTAGAAACTAGAAGCCTGCCTCTATTACGTGACGATAAAAAAATGTCATATTTGTAAAAAATAACGAAATGGCGGACCACTGAAAAAAATCATTTTTTCTTGGGTACAAAGGTAGGGAATTGTTGCTAAAAAAAATAGAAGCAGGCCGAAAGTTGAAAATGTCTGATCGTCACGTAATAGCGACGGGTTTTCCGTACAATAAATGTCCTTGATCATGCCAACTGGACGTATAGTTTTCTCTGTAGACTGTCAACGCGGTAGAAAAATGTAATTCTGAGGAAAACGCGTTCAAAGTTCCGCGTGGCTCATTGTCAGTCGCGCGTTTGACACCGCTTCACGAAAACCACCATATCTCCGTCAATTTTGCGAATTTCTTCATAAAATTTGGAGAGAACATTCTTCAAACATACGTCTTTCAGGAAATGTAAAAAAAAATAATTTTCAGATTTGAGACAGTGATCTCCCCCTTAAGCGCAGTTGGAAAGCACCTTTATGTGCTGGCACCTCATTTTGATTTCACATCATTTTTTATTTTGTAATTATTATTATCTTCTGTTTTTTGTGATTTATTTGATTTCATGTACTTGGCGTCAGTTTGTTAATGGGAAACTAATAAAATTAATGAATAGCGGGCAACTACTGTGAACTTTAAAGTATTACGAATGTCTTTCACAAAAGATTGAATTGAAAAGTATCAAGGGAGATGTATCGTCAGCGTACTTTGTTCATTAATGTGACTTGCTCCACATTGCTAAATTTAAACTAAATTTTATTCATTTACCTTATTTGAGAAATTTCCAGAAGCTTCTGCGAAAGAAGATGCTTTTCTGTCTATCTAATAACCTTCTCCGGGCAACACCCTGTGCGTCCCCTTCATCTATCCAAGCTTATGCGTCCCCTTCATTTCTATCCAAGCCTATGCGCCCCCTTCATTTCTATCCAAGCCTGTGCGCCCCCTTTATTTCTATCCAAACCTCTGCGTCCCCTTCATTTGTATCCATGCCTCTGCGTCCCCTTCATTTCTATTCAAGCCTATGCGTCCCCTTCATTTCTATCCAATCCTCTGCTTCTCCTTCATTTTTATCCAAACCTCTGCATCCCCTTCATTTCTATTCAAGCCTGTGCGTCCCCTTCATTTTTATCCAAGCCTCTGCGTCCCCTTCATTTTTATCCAAGCCTCTGCGTCCCCTTCATTTCTATCCAAGCCTGCGCATCCCCTTCATTTCTATAAGCTGTATTTTTATGTTTAAAAAGCTATATGCGTGGACCGATTTGATTCATTTTGGTCTTATTCGAAAGCTTATATGCGGTTTACATAAGAAAAATGCCTTTAAATTTAGAAAATATTGCAGGCGTGATGAAATATTAGGGAAATGAGTTTCAGATTAGGTTGGACTAGCCGGGGGACGAGTAAAGATACACGGTAGCGACAGCAGACATATATATATATATATATACAGGGTGTCGAAACATGTACTTGGCGTCGAGACGCCACCGCGTCTCTAGATGAAGAAAATTTTTCAACCAACTGTTAAGCATGAAGGTGGTTCCATGCTGATATGGGATTGCATGGCAGCCTCTGATGCAGGTAACCTACATTTCATTCAGGGTACAATGGATCGCTTTGTGTATATTGATATTGTTGCGAACACCCCTTGGATGGGAATCCAAGGCTCACTGGTGCTCGCGAACGGGACAAGAGACAGCGAGAAGAAGGCGATCGGATCGATCGCCTGTCAAGCTGTCATTCAATAGTCAGCCGCCATTGCCAGCAGACGTCTCGATATCCTATTACGCTAATTACTGATTGTATTCGTTACCGTTCTTACTTTCCTTGTTATCCCCCCATGTTCATGTTCTGTTATCATTGCTGTTCAGTAAACTTATACTATGCCCAACCAAAATCGTAACATTGGTGTCAGAAGTGGGATGCCCGCCCGGAGCGGCATGCCCACTCGCGCTTCCGCGGCCTCCGCAGTGTCCGCGGCCCCTGCGGTTCCCCCTTCCGGAGCATCGGGCGACCCGTCCCTGCGGGAGCTCTTCACCACCCTTCAGCTCAGCATCGTCGGGCAGTTGCAGGAGCAGCGGAGGGATGATGCGGCCCGCCGGCTGAGGGAAGATCAACGCAGGGAGGCTGCCGACCGCCAGGCGCAGGCAGCTTTTGAGGCGCGGATGGCGGAGTTGGAGGAGCGGGTTCAGGTCGTAACCGCTTCATTACAGAATAGCCAGGGCTCAGGAGGTAGCAGCGCGGGCCCTCGGGGTGGGGAGGTTGTGCCAAGTGAAATCAGTGAGAATAGAGTTGCTAATAGTGTACCCCCAGCGCATGTTCCCACGCCCGCTAGTGCGCCCGCCGCTGCCCCTTCGTCGGGATCGAGCGTCCTTAGCTTAGGGTACGCCGTGAAGCCGACGATATTTGACGGGAAAAATTCGTGGGAGGAGTACAAAGTACAATTTGAGACGATCGCGCGCGCAAATGGGTGGGACGATCAGAAAAAGGCGACAGCCTTGATCGCTTCCCTGGGAGGTGCAGCGAGGAGCGTCCTTACACGACGCTCTCCGCGGCCCAATGCGAAAGTTTCGCAGAGTTGGTTTCCGCGCTCGAATTCCGCTACGGGGCGAAGAATCTTTCAAATCTGAACTACGTACTTTTCCAGAGCCATCGGCAGCGGAGGGATGAAAGCATCTCTTCGCTCGCCACCAAAATCGAGCGATTAGCGCAGTCAGCTTTCGCGGACTGCCCGTTGGAGACCCGTGACAGGCTTGCCGCGTCTCAGTTTGTGGCGGCATTGTCGAGCTCTGACATGCAGCGGGAACTGCGTCTCGGCGGGTTCACGACCCTAAGAGCTGCAGTGACTAGAGCTTTAGAAATCGAAGCCGTCGAGGCAATGTCTCGCGGCTCCGCAGCTGAATCGCGAGAACGATACTCGGAAAAACGCAAGGCAAAACTCTCCGACACATTTGAAAGGTACCCGGCCAAGAAGCGAAGGTTCCACAAACCCGAGGATCAAACGGACTATACGGAGAAAAACTGCTGGCAGTGTGGAAAGGCCGGACATCTCCAGAGGAACTGCTTCGAATCGAGAAATTGAGAGGAACAGCGTCAGGAAAAGGAGTGAAGGGAGGCCGTCGGAGACGATGGTACCTGGGCTCGACCGATTTGGGGGAACACCGGTCGACAACACTCGGAGCCAGGATAGTGCTGCCGTGAGGGCGTGCGGATCTGTTGCAACGTGGAGGCGCCTGGAGTGCGCGGAGTTGCCGAGCTGTGACGAAGGGAGTTCGAGGGCGAATATCGTCACAGTATAGCTGAGTACAAAGACCGGACGGAGGGAGTTCGAGGGCGAATACCGTCGCGGGAAAGCTGTGTACGAAGTTGCGACGGAGGGAGTTCGAGGGCGAATACCGTCGAGAGATCCGCGACGCGTCGTGACGGAGGGAGTTCGAGGGCGAATACCGTCACGGAGTCGGCGACCCATAAGTGAAGGCCCAGGATGAAGAGTCTGAGCACAGCAGTGGCGCTCGTTCGGAAAAAGAAATCGGGACAACTGCGAGAGGAGTGAAGACGTCGCGGAACCTACACTGGACTCAAGGAAGAAGATTAGTTTAAGCTAATTTGGTGGACTGGGCTGCCTGCGTAGCCCAGCCCCCGCTCTTGAGTCTGTTTCAGGTTCACGAGACCCCACCACGAGGGACAAGGTGTCAGGGGACCGCCACCGCAGCCTGGATGCGCGCTCCCGGGTTCCCCAACTGTGCCATAATAGCGTGGCAGTCCGCAGCGGGGTGCGGACATACGTGAAAGCGGCCCGCTAGCCCCTGGAGGTTCCCCTACGTGCCCCCGGCACGGCCGGGATGGAGGTTCTCGCGGGGGACCCAGGAAGGAATAGGAGGATGGGTGGACAGCAGAAGGGAAATGGCATTCCCAACCACCAGGCGGACAAGCGGTGCTTGGATCGGCTGGAGGGAATGTCGCGAAGACGGGAGCGCGGGCAGGACGCACAGGACGGTCCCCCTGGTTCAGCACCAGATGCCACGAAGAGGATTGGGGCCATCTAGAAGACAAGGATTGGAAAACTGGAGCAGCTAGAAGAGAGAAGACGGGCGGACGGATCGGGGTGGATTGATCGGGGAGCGGGCCGATAGCAATGCTCATATGTGTGACCCCCTGCTTTCGTGCTTGCCTCGCCTTTCCGTCCCCCGTTCCGGCCGCTCCACCGGATGCCAGCAAATAGGAAGGAAATAAAATGTTTCTCTGTCCTTTTGCAAAGGGAACTTCGAGGAGCGAAGGGACGCGCAGGATCTGGATGCAGTCGAGGACAGATCTGGATACAGTCGAGGACGGATCTGGATGCAGTCGAGGGCGAGCCGGGATGCAGCGTGGGACCGGCCGGACCGCTGAGGGGCGACGGACGGAGCGGAACCGCCTAGGGATGATCCGGAGCGTCGCGGGATTTCGCCGTTGGAGCCCCGGAGGAACCGCCTCGAGGGAACCTGGACTGCCGAGTCGTCGCACGAGACACGCCGTGCCTCCCGACGGCTAAAGGAACGAGGAGTCCCGGCCCCCGAAAGAACAGGAAGCCTCACCCGTCTCTGCCCACGAAGAAGATGCGCCGTCGGAGAAGAGGAAGACCGCGCAAGAAAGAAGTACGCAAGTTTGAAGACGCAAGTGGAGGGCGGAGGCGCGAAGACCCACGTACCCACGCCTTGTCCAGGGTTTTTGGAGTGGTTTTCCCCTGGGCGGGAAGGCGAATGCCGAGGCAGCGGACGGAAGGGGCCACACGGCGTCCTTTCCGCCCTTCCGGACCAGGGTACGGCTGCAGGAGATGAAGGGACTGCAGCGGCCGGGACGACCGCTTCTCCAGAGGGGGGAGCAGTGTTGCGAACACCCCTTGGATGGGAATCCAAGGCTCACTGGTGCTCGCGAACGGGACAAGAGACAGCGAGAAGAAGGCGATCGGATCGATCGCCTGTCAAGCTGTCATTCAATAGTCAGCCGCCATTGCCAGCAGACGTCTCGATATCCTATTACGCTAATTACTGATTGTATTCGTTACCGTTCTTACTTTCCTTGTTATCCCCCCATGTTCATGTTCTGTTATCATTGCTGTTCAGTAAACTTATACTATGCCCAACCAAAATCGTAACAATATGTTGAAGCAAAATTTAAAAACAAGTGCAGAAAAGTTGGGACTTAAAGATAACTTTTACTTTCAACAAGACAATGATCTGAAGCATTTTGTTCGAGCTACAAAAGAATGGATCTTTTATAATGTACCTAAATCTTTAAATACGCCACCTCAATCGTCCGGTGTAAACCCTATGGCAGGCCTGCCCCGTAGGGTGCAAATACCTCCTCAAGTTCTGGGACCCGGGCAACAGCCGAGCGCGGAAGTGTTACCTTCCTAACGGTTGCGAGGGTTTTGGGACAACTGCAAGAGTGTGTGTTCGCCTATACGCGTGAGGCCCAGCTATATGGACCCGTGGTACGAGCCAGTATGGACGCACGCACAGTTTTGCAGTTCACCCGTAGCCCATGCTGTGGTTAGCAACGTCAAAGTTCCGCGCTTGGGTGTTGCCCGGATCCCAGAACTTGAAGAGGTATTTGCACCCTACGGGGCAGGCCTGCCCTATGGAATGCAGAATTTATGGAGAGGATAGAAACGTACTATACATAAACGTAGACCATCCACCAAAGAAAAATATCTTCGTACAGAAATGAGGCAAAATGTATCCCCATGTCACAAAAAACTAGTTCAGTCTATGCACAACAGGTTACAATTTATAATAAGATTGTGTGGATATATGAAATAAATGTAGACTTTAGGCAGATACTTTTATATACATTCTTTTGCTATTTTGTTAAATAAACTGTATATAATTCCACAATTGAATGTATATTAATGAAGGTTTATGATAACGTAAATTATAACTGGTAATTCCAATGTTAACATTAATTAAATATGTAAAATGTTTCATACGTATAGGATAGGTGGACTTATCAAAATACGTTTATGTTTATTCCTCAAATATAGCTCTTCGTAGAAAATTGTGATCGACTTAGTCACTTGTTTTATTTACTTCAGTAGTTATACTTATGTCAAGTTATACTTATGTCACGAATTGCATTGGAGAGTCAATTTACAAACTAAATCTAACAAAAACGAGTCGCACACGTCACACATACATATGTACATATACAACTCGAACAAAACATAAACGAGTGACGTTCGTCTTTTTTCAATCTACTACGCAAAAGCTCGTCACGTATATTTTCTAATAATCCAATCATGTAGCTTTAACATTGTAACGACGTCTCGAATACTTCAACTGCATATGCAGATGAACTTGAAATAGATGATGTCGAAAAAATGTTGTAGGGATTGATTTTACATTAGGTATTATGAATATGCTGAGGAAGTTCGTAAAACACCCTCGTTAGTTTCGAAAGTTGTTTTATAATTTTTATATAAAAACGAAAACAATATATCTGAATCATATTTATATATTTGCTCAATTGACTTTATCTGTGCTTTCGACTCAAGTTAACGTCGACAGATTGTTCTTTTCTTTAAAATACACATGGTCTTCACGCCGTAGTTTAACTAATCATATTATTAATGATACTTTGACAATTTCGGTTGACGCAAGATGTATGAATTCATAAGTTCAATAAAGTATATCCGGAAAATACCGATATTTCGTGTTTTGGTATAAGTCGCCGATATCGGGTAGATGTAAATCTGAAAAATGCCGGTAATTATTTTGGTTTCGGTTTGGCTTAACCAATATAATGCCAAAACTGAAATAATATCGATTTTAAGTCTCTGCATAAAATAATATTGAATTCTTAAGACAGAGTTACACATGCACAGGTAAACAGGAACATGCGTAAAGCTATGCGCAGCCAAAATCACGGCCACACATGACAATGCACGCACGCGTATGCTGCTAGCCCATAGTCGACAGAATGGGAAGATCTTTTTCTATTTGGGCTGAATTAAACCATCCGTAGTAAAACTAAACCGCTGTATGAATACGTGACAACTATATAAAACGTTGATATTACAAATACTAAGAATCTATTTCTTATTTCCCTCTATATGTATATCTCATAAATATATTATGGAAACTATAAAAAAATGATTTTGAAACTTTCAGTACTGTTTCTGTATAATAAATTCGCAAAAATCAGCTTATTTTCAACGTTCTATATGTAATTCCCTCCGGCTAGTGTTACATTGCCTTCCCGATCCCATATTCTTGCGTGCCGAGCGCTTGGTTCCGACGGTTCCCACGACCTAAGTTTGTAAGTATAAAATGTTAGTGGGGATGATTTTGTATCAACCTAACCGGGGTGCATCAACATAGCCGGGCACACCTGTACTACGTCACCGTTCGCGGCCGAGACCCAGTACTTCCAACGACAACTTTTTATTTTCTTTAAGTCGGTTTCAATTTTTTCTATATTTTTCATCCTATCTTGATGAAAATAGTGCGAATTTATTGGCGAAGTTTTCTCCATGAAAATGAGTCCAAATATGACTTAAATCGAACTGGAGCTCGAGGTGATGAAGGATTTGGGTGGAAACAGCCGCATAAAAAAGGTGATGGAAATAGCGTCGTTCAAATTTAATCGGGCACCACTATATGGGTTCAAGTAAATAGTCAAAGAATGCAACAGCATTCTCAAATCAGTGAAAATTTTTTGTTCATACAGTGTTAAAATGGGATAGAGTTACAAACAATCAATACATCAGTTTGTCCCGTAAAACTGACTGCACCCAATATTTTCTTGACCTTTTTCTATTTTTATTATTTCACCGGCGATAAACAGCCGTTCTCTGTTAAGTTCGCCTTCTTCATACTTCAATTTTCAATTATCGCGAAGATATTATATCCCTTCCATTTGGGATTAAGAACAAAGGAAAATTACACAACTCTTGGGTTTTGATTGCGTAATGTCCATTGCCAATAAACACGACTTATTATGTAAATTGTCTCGTGTAATTTTCATAACAACTTAAATAAAAAAAAACTGACGCAAGCATTGCTTTTGCCACGAGTTAACATACATAACAAGCCTGATAACTTATTTTGTGTGCATACTGCATAGCTGTCTTCGGCGTCTATCAGAACTTATAATCCACTAATCACTTCCCGGTTAATTAGTTATGGCATTTCGATGATAATGAGTTTGGCGCGCTCTTCGACAACGATTAACCCAAATATAACACAAACCTAGCTTTTAGGTCTATTGCGTTTTAATGCAATAAATAACACAATATTTCACCTTTTCGGAAAAGTAAAAAGAATTGAAAGCAAAATTTTATTATGATAGTAGATAGGCTATGCGGATTCGGGGCGGGTGAGACAGGGCGGAGGATACCACGCTCTTGCGCGAGATGGGCGAGAGGGTACCGAATTCGTAGGTGAGGTGGATGACGTCACAGGGGAAAGGGGATTTCAAAATTTGCAAAATGGCGCCGCGCGCGCAGGTCGAGTTCGTGGGCGAGGGGGCTGACGTCACAGGGGAGGGAGTGGATTTTCAAAATTTTAAAATGGCGTCGAGCGCATTTCGTATTGGCGCCACCTATTGGATGTTTAAGGTACTTTAAGTAAATTTTCCAGGTTTTTCATACATTTCGTATTGGCGCCACCTGTTGGATGTTTAAGGTACTTTGGGCACGCGTCGCCGCCGCGCAATCTCCGTACGCGTGCGGGGATCGGTGCGCAGGCGCGACCGCGACCGATTCGTGGAAATTCAAATCGCGTTTTCGATGCTGATTTCTGAGAAAGTGGGTCGATCATGAGAAAAGATTTTTTTTTAGAAAAGATAAGGAATCATGACGCGCGACAGCATCGAACGCGTTTTGGCACCTACGTGCACGCGCTTCATGCCGTGTGTTTATATTTGAATCGTGGGACCGGTACAGTGCACGTGCAATGATGTAAACATAGAGCGATAATTATTGTAAATCAATCATCGCGATAGCCCATGGAATAAACATTGCACCGCGCCATGCAGTGTGTTTATATTTGAATCGTGAGACCGGTACAGCGCACGTGCAATGATGTAAACATAGAGTGATAATTATTGTAAATCAATCATCGCGATAGTCGATACATTCCGTATGGGGTTTCGCAAGTATCACATCGTGGTCATATGTGCTCTGTGTATACTCTGAATAAACGGTGGCAGGACTTGTTCAATTGAATATATTTGTGGACTGGTGGGTGCAACTAAGTGTCCTGGACTGTGGGCCGCATTGCCTTGTGTGTGGTCAGCCTGTGTGATCGAGTAACTAACATTTAATACAATTTATTGCAACAGTTAGCTTGGCTTCGTCGTAGCCGTTACAGGTGAATCGGAGTTTTTGCAACGTTTCTTTTCTCTTGACACAAGACGTCAAGTCACTGAGATACGTCAAACAAGGACTAACGACATCTGTCATCTCTACATACAATCTGTTGATCGGAATCTATTATCGACATGCCTAACTGCAGAAGCTGCTCTAGATTCCTACCTAAGTCTGGTGTGTGTTCAAGCTGCAGCTTGAACAACAACATTATTAATAATAATAATAGTCACGATACACATTTATCTATGTCAATTAATATCCCTCTCAATCAGAATGATTTGGCAACTGGGCACCAAGGGACAGCCTCCAGCTTCTTGAATTTAACCACGACTCTCAGCGACATACGCGACAAATTGAATAATTTTGATGAATTCAAACACAAAATCGAACTGTGCCTAAACGAAGTGCAACACCTGCAATTAGTTGTAGCCACTATTACAGGCCATGTTGATTCTCTACAGGCAAACCAGCAATCAATATCAACTCGCTGTGATAGACAGGAACAACGCCTTACATCAATTGAACGCATGCTCTCAGCACAAGATCCTCCATCTAACTTCAATAGTGGTCGTACAAATTCCGATATAATGAATCGTGATTTTGAACTGATAATAACAGACATACCGAACATTCCAAAGGAAAATTTTTTACAAACAATATCTAGCATTGCTAATGCAATTAGCGTAGCGTACTCCAATTCTGATGTGGCTTCTGGTGTCAGAATCCGCAGTACGATGGATAGACCCAAACCCATTATTGTTCGCTTCACGTCAGTCTTTATACGCGACACTTGGCTTACGCAAAAAAGGATTAAGAGGGAAATGTTAGCATCGGATATATTGACATCTTGGCCTTCCAACCCCGTTTATATTAACGCACGATCTACAAAGGAAGAACGTAGACTACTCAAAGAGACAAAAGATCTATCCAAACAATATGGATTCCACTTCGTTTAGATGAAGCGCGGAAATATATTTATCAAGTAAGATGAAAACGCCAGAGCGGTACGTTTCACTTCAGCGAGCTCCTTCAATAGTGCTGCCTCAGTAATAGTTACAAGATTCTACGGTGCACGGCCAAAACGCTTCAACACAACCGTCTTTGTCAGTACCAAATGCGAGTATCATATGACATGTTAACGAAATCCAACAGGCGACCCATATTTCCCGCCAGCCTGATGTCATCTAAATCTAGGCGCACATCTCTGAACCATCAAGGCTTGTGTAATAAAACTATTTTAATCGCTCACTTGAATGTACGTTCTCTTTAAGACACTTCTCTGATGTAATTGATCTTCTTTCAATTAATAATTTCGATATTTTTACAATTAGTGAAACGTGGATTACGTCAAATGACATCAACAGTTCGTTTACAATTCCAGGTTATTCACTTGTTCATGCTCCTCATAGCTCTCAACATGCTCAGAGAGGTGGTGGCGTTGGAATTTATGTTAAAGCAAATATTAAGTTTACTCTTTTGTGTGACAGTATTCCACCACAGTATAATTGTGATTCTCCTATGGATGTAACTGGTATATCTGCACGTTTGTCCTATGGGCAGGTTGCAATATTTTCTATTTACCGACCGCCGAAATGTACCTTAGCTGTAGTAGATTCACTTGAAGTTTTTATTAGAGATATTACTGTTCAGGCTGATGCTATTATCTGTGCTGGCGATCTCAATATTAAAGTTCTGAATGCAAACGATGCGGGTATAGCAGTTCTCCAAAGATTCATGTCTTCTCTCACGTTGAAGCAAATTATTGATGAACCTACACGAATCACTGATAAATCAGCGACCCTAATTGATGTAATTCTAGCTAGCGACGAATTGAGTGTAAATGCTGCTGGTACACTGGACTCTAACAATATTAGCGACCATCTTATTGTTTATGCTTCGTTTAATATTTCCAAACCTCGTCTTAAACACAAATATGTTTTACGACGTGACTTACGTAATATACCACAGGATGAATTTTGTCATGCGGCTGAACAAATAGACTGGTCTACTGTATATAATGCCGCCAAAGTGGACGATAAGCTCCAGATTTTTATCTCGCATATTTTGCTGTTATTTAATAGATTTGCTCCGTTAAAGCGGTTGCGTATTTCTAAGCCTCCTACTCCGTGGTTCACTAACAATGTAAGGCATATGTTGTGGCTCAGAAACAAAGCACTTCGAAAATTCAAAAAGTCACGTACTTCTGGGAACTGGAATTACTATAAGCAACTGAGGAACACCACAACCAATGTTATACGCGATGAAAAGAGAGCTTTTTTTTAGTAAACTTTCTTCTAACCAACACTCTCTTTCCTCGAAATTCTTCTGGAAATATTTATGCCTTACTGGTGCCTATAATTGCTATAGAAGTCAGCAGCCGTCCCTTAATCCTTTCCCTGAACCCGATTCCATTAACAATCACTTTATCGACTCTCTTCCTATTACTACCATAGCTCCTACTAATATTCAGAAATACACAACTCTTCCGTCTGGTAGTACTTCTTCGTTTCAACCTATTCTGCTATCTCAACTTTATTCAGTGCTAAAGAAGATCAAATTAACTTCCTCAGGTCTGTTTGACATTTCAGGCAACATGTTCCTATATTCCATCCCATTTTCTTTAGATCCTTTCCTTCACATTCTCAACTTTTCTTTATCAACGGGTATATATCCTCGTCTTTGGAAGCACTCCATAGTTATTCCTATCCCCAAACAATCTGGTTCATCTCCTCTAAATTCTTTGCGTCCTATTTCGTTAATTCCTTTCCTATCAAAAGTTTTTGAAAAACTCTGTTTTGATCAATTGTGTCAACACTTTAACCAAATCAGAGCTATTCCTAAATTTCAGTCCGGTTTCAGATCTGGCCACAGCTCTACGACAGCTCTACTGCATATGTCCAATCTTGTCTTGCAAGCTATGGACAAGCGTAATATTGCCTGCATTGTTTCTCTAGATTTTTCAAAGGCTTTTGATACCCTTGATCATCGGCTCTTGGTAGCAATCTTATATGGATTTGGCATAAAAGATACAGCCTCATCCTGGTTGTCTTCCTATCTATCTGATCGTTCTCAAGAAGTCATGGTCTCTGAATCATTACCTGTTTTTTCGTCATCTCGTTCCGTTACTCGTGGTGTTCCTCAGGGTACAGTTTTGGGTCCATTACTTTTTAGCACTTACGTAGTTGACTTGGCTAAATGCAGTGAATACTGTGCATCCTATATTTACGCGGATGATGTTTTAATCGTTAAGATTTTCAAGCCGACAGACTATTCTTCTGCTCAGCTTGAAGTTGAATCAGAGTTACATGCAATAGCAAGGTGGACTGATACGCATGGTCTAAGTCTTAACTCGTCAAAAACATCCTTACTCCTAGTAGGGTCTAAGCCCCTACCAGCGCAGGTAAACTCTTTCAAAATCCATTTCAATGCTAACGTTATATATCCGCAAAACAAACTTAAAAATCTGGGTCTTATTACCCCGGGTCTCCACCAAGGCGAACACGAACAAAAACATTGTTCCCGAACGTTTTCATCTGTTTTCGTCGTGTCCACACCGCCGCGAACACGAACAGAACTCCGCGTACGAACGTTCTCAAGGATGTTCGCGATAGTAGGAACGCAGCGAACGAACATTTCTGATGATACCTGGCGATCCGCATCCCTTTCCATTGTGTGACTGCTCGTAAACATGCGACCCTCTACGACCCTCCGCCGGCAGGTACCCCATAGAAATAGTATGCGTGACAAGCACGAATAAAATTTTAATATTTTTTGTTTTAACATAATGAGAATATTTCCAACGTATGGATAAGATATTTCTAATAAAAATTAAACCAAACACGACGCAATTCGGACAAATTTGAGTTCCGCTGATAATATACATATAATATACATATATACATATATAATATACATATAATATACATATATTATACATATAATATACATATATACATATATAATATACATATATTATACATATAATATACATATATACATATATAATATACACATAATATACATATATTATCAGCGGAACTCAAATTTGTCCGAATAGCGTCGTGTTTGGTTTCATTTTTATTAGATATATCTCACCCATACGTTGGAAATATTCTGATTATGTTAAAACAAAAAATATTAAAATTTTATTCGTGCTTGTCACGCATACTAGTTCTATGGGGTACCTGCTGGCGGAGGGTCGTAGTGTTGTGAATAGCGAAGCACGTGACCTGTCGGTTGATGGTTTTTCAAATTCCCGGTAACGGATCTGCCTCGCATGACCTGTAAATACGAGTCAGTCTCGAGCCGTCGTTCGCAGATAGCCTTTCTTATTGTTCGCCGTATATCATTAAATCCTTAGTTTTGAAACAGGTTATGGGCCCAGGCTACTAACACTGTACCTTGCAAGTGAAAAGTAAGCGCGTTGCAAGTAATTTAGCGGGAAGACCGTGAAGAATTATAACGTCATTTCGGGTAAACGATACTTCGTAACTTTTATTGACGATAACTCGCGGTGGTGTGAGGTGTATTTTGTGAAGAGCAAAAGTGACATCCTCAGTGTATTCAAGGATTACAAAGCGGAAGTGGAAAACTTCACGGGGAATAAGATTAAAGCTTTGCAATCGGACAATGGAGGTGAATATGTCAACAGTGAATTTGATGCATTTCTGAAGAAGAACGGGATCCAGAGGAGGTTGACTGTACCGCATACACCCCAGCAGAACGGGATTGCTGAGAGAAAGAATAGGACGCTAGTTGAAATGGCGCGATGCATGATGCGTCAAGCCGAAAGTCCCCCAGCATTTTGGGCCGAGGCGGTCAACACCGCATGTTACATCCGTAATCGATGTCGCACGGCAGCATTGAAGGGGCAGATACCGTTCACGGTGTGGAAGGGGAAGACCCCCACAATCAGCTGTATGCGAGAGTTCGGATCCAAAGTATACGTAAAAGATAAAAAGGCAAATAAAGGAAAATTCGACTCGCGTTCCGAAGAGGGCATCTTTGTGGGCTATGACGTGAAATCGAAGGCGTATCGCGTTCACAACCCGGACACCAAGAATATAATTGTGAGTCGCGATGTGAAATTTATGAACGAGTCGGCCTTTAGACACGAGTACAAGGAAATACTCGATGAAGAAGAAAGGGTTAATGATAGCAACGTGCCAGTTGAACTCAATGCCCCAGATGTTAGTGATGAAAAATGTGAGAAGGAAGAAACACACGAGGTACCTCAGCATGAAAATAGAGAAGACAGAGAAAGAGAAGCACCCGCAGCAAGAGAGAGAAGTGTGTCAGTTCCGTGGCATGAGTTAGTAGTACCCCGTGGTAACCTCCCGAAAAGAGGAAGGGGACGCCCGAAACTAGTGCGTAGCGGATCAGTGGGAAGACCACGTAAGGTATACAGCCCTGCAACTAAGAAAATAAACAACAACGAAGACAGCAGTGAAGATAGTGAAACAGAAATAAGGACGTCAATAGAATCGGCAAACGACGATGTGTTCACCGCGAATTACGCGGCGATGAAGCCAAGTACATGGGAAGAGGCGAGACGAACAAGCGACGCTGACGCCTGGAGATTTGCTATGGAAGATGAATACTTAGCGCAAATTAAGAACGGCACGTGGGAAATAGCTCCGAGACCTCAAGATCGGAAAGTAATTGGGAGTCGGTTCGTGTTTTGTACGAAGAGCAATGGTGTCCAAGAACGCAAGAAAGTCAGACTTGTCGCGAAAGGCTGCTCACAACGGCCAGGGGAGGATTTTCACGAAACATATTCCCCCGTCGTGAGATCAACGTCAATAAGATTGATAGCAGCATTCATAGCGGAACTGGGACTGGAGATACACCAGATGGACGTCGTCACCGCGTATCTAAACGGCGAGTTGGAAGAGGAAGTGTTTATGGAAGTGCCGAATCAGTTGCGTGAAGTGTTGGAGAAAGTGATCGCAAACGAAAAGGTTGGTGCGGGCGGTAATATTATTCGCGAAAATAAAATGATTACGACGGCTAAGCGCTGGAGCCAAGAGTTAACCGCAAGAGCAGACAGTGTGTGTGTACTAAAGAAATCTTTGTATGGTTTGCGCCAATCGGGATTACAGTGGCATAAAAAACTAGTGGAGAAATTAAAGAAATTAGGGTTCGAAGCGGTGCCACAAGATCCGTGTGTGTTTATGGCGTGGAAGAATGAGCAAATAATGTTAATCACGATCTATGTGGACGATATGATAATCGCCACCGACAATAATGTGTGGCTGTGTGATGTCAAGCGTGAATTGTCAATTGAGTTTGAAATGAAAGACCTAGGTAAAATAAACCGTTGCTTAGGCATTGAATTTTCGCGAGATAAAGAGAACCGGGTATATCTTAACCAAAGCTTGTACGTAGAGAGGGTATTAGAGCGCTTGGGCATGAGCGAGTGTAAAACAGTACGAACTCCGATTGATGTAAATCTTCGACTAGTTAAGCCTGAGTGTGTGAATAGTAACGCGATGACCCTGTACCCGTGTCAAATGTTGATTGGTACCCTAATGTTTTTGGCAGTATCTGCGAGGCCTGATATCGCGTACGCAGTTAATTATCTGAGCCAGTTTAATACAAACTATAACAGTGAGCATTGGAACGCAGCAAAAAGAACGCTGGAATACCTAAAAGGTACAGCTAATTATGGACTGATGTACGAGAGAACTGGCCTACCATTGTTTGCAGTAGTGGACGCGGATTGGGGTGCGTGTATTATCGACAGAAAATCGTACTCGGGCTTCGCATTTATTTTAGCAGGGGCGCCGATAAGTTCGGAGGCGCGGAAACAAAGAACTGTAGCGTTATCGAGCACAGAGGCCGAATACATGGCTTTATCCGAGGCGACTAGAGAGGCCCTGTATTTACGCGGTATCTTGGACTATGTTGGTATGGAATGTGAGCGTGTAAGCCTATTCAACGACAATCAGGGCGCAATGAAACTCGTACAAAGTAGGGGTCATCATTCGAGGATTAAACATATCGATGTGAGACACCATTTTATCCGCGACGTTTACGAAAGAGGTATAATTGACTTGAAATACTTATGTACAGAGAAAATGCCCGCAGATGTACTAACGAAGGGTTTGAGTGGTGTGAAACATTGTAGATGTTTATGTAATCTTGGCATGAGTGTTTGATCGTATGAGTGTAGAAGCGACCGGCCCACGACTTCGAGGGGAGGTGTTGTGAATAGCGAAGCACGTGACCTGTCGGTTGATGGTTTTTCAAATCCCCGGTAACGGATCTGCCTCGCATGACCTGTAAATACGAGTCAGTCTCGAGCCGTCGTTCGCAGATAGCCTTTCTTATTGTTCGCCGTATATCATTAAATCCTTAGTTTTGCAACACGTAGAGGGTCGTCTGTTTGCGAGCAATCACACGATGGAAAGGGATTACAAGGCCCAAGTTTCATGGGTTTGAAAAGGGAAAAGGGTGTTAGCTAACATGTTCGTGAGAAAATGTTTTTGTTCGTGTTCGCTTTGGTGGAGATCCGGGGTTATGGACCCGAAACTGGACTTTCGAGCTGCATGTTAATTCCAAAATTAGACTTGCTTATTTTCGTCTACGCAAACTATACGCTATAGCGCGTGTCCTTTCTCGTAAGCAAAAACTTATTCTCACCTCTCTGTTGATTACATCTTTATTTGACTACGCTGACATTGTGTACTTTCCCTGCTTAACTATACGGGTCTCTTTGCGTATTCAGCGGGTTCAGAATAGAGCTCTTACTTTTTACCCGTCGGGTACCCGGGTAGCCGGAAATTACCCGAAATAACTTCAAGCCATTGAATGTGGTATTGTTCGATCATATTTGGCTAACATCAGACTATACCACAGACAATCACACACAATACCACATTCAATGGCTTGAAGTTATTTCGGGTAATTTCCGGCTACCCGGGTACCCGACGGGTAAAAAGTAAGAGCTCTAGTTCAGAATGCTTGTGTTCGATTTGCTTTTGGACTACGAAAGTTCGATCACATAACACCTGCATTTATTGAGTCTGGTTTGTCCACGTTTTTAGGATCCTGAATGCAGACCGACGAAACGACATGAACCGTAATCGTAAACCTACTAATTCAGTAAGCCGTGCCGCTATGGCGAGCACAAGTCGTGAAGCGAGCAAAATTCTCGATGAGGATATTCGCAGCGTTGTTAAGACGCAGCCTCCAAGATCATCCGGAGCGCGAAGAGACTTCCAGCGTGGCCGAATGGACAATCTGCGCCGCGATAAGCGCCGACAATCGGAGATCGAGCTATCTAAAGCACTCCAGAATAAATTATACCCAGGAGTCAAAAACGAACAGTCTGCAGCAGACAGACTTGAAGTTATTTCAACCTTCAAAGCAATCGTTCTATGCATTACCTCACGCACTATAGGGTTTGGTACAGTTTCTACTTTTCTTGCAATTTTTGATTTACACAACGTACCACAACGAGGAGATATCTATCAGTTTTATAGAGTATCACTTGCCCTTTTTGAATCCAAAATTCAATTTTGTCAGCGTGGAGTTCAGATGATCACAGAAAATCTTGATGACTACGAACAGTTACATAACTCCGCTGATTTCATGCAGGTATGCAAAATAAAGCCGATCATGCCCGATCCAATCGCTCGACCAATTAACGCTATTGGCAATATCAAAATCTACGATCGCCAATATCACCCGAGATTCGCTGCTGATAGAACGAACGATAATGGGGAATTCATTCCTCAAAGTGAGAAAGTTACTTTCTCGAATTTGCGACGAACTGTTGTCGCACTATCTAATCCAGTAACACCACTGGAAGTACGTCGTCGCTTCTACAACAATAATCCACTACCGGGAGCTAAGTGGAATGACTTTGTATTGCAAAATCCCGACGAAATTATGCCGGACAACTACGATGTTCAACATCTTTCCGACGATATGGATGACATCCAACCAAAAATGGATTTCTTGGCAAAGAAAATGCCAAAGTATTTTACTGAGCCCATTAATTATGAACTTGAGGGCAAGAAGACTATTTTATCATCCAATAAACAAAACGGGATGCACGTTCGAGATCGCGGAATCGCTGAAAATTTGCCGGATTATTATCGGAACATGCGGATTGACGGAGACGTTGATTGTTTCTACAATCTAGACAGTCTAGCACCAGCCGAGCAACTATCTGCTACTGTTTGTTTGCTTGGAGAACGTCCGCTAACCGCCCAAGCGATGTACCCCGCATATGTTACTAGAGACGAACGCGCCTGTTGCCAGGTCAGTTGTTTAAGCTACAAAGCAGCGAAAAGTATTATGTACGCCGGGACTTAGCGTTTAGCTTGCTGATTGGGGAATCAGTAACATTCCCTCACCTCTAGCTTAACGGATAGAGCACGACCAAACTAAGGTAGAGATCCGGGTTCGAATTCCGGGGGGAGCCCCCCCCTTTTTTTTCTACTGGTGTACCACTGTATTTGCGTGAATTACTTGTCACAAAGCACGAGCGTCGAACAGAGGAATACATCTCTACCCGATATGACTATAACCTTTCCGTTCCTCCCTGTCACTCCTCTAAATTTTACGGCTCCTTTTCCTATTGTTCTGCCCTTTACTATAACTCCCTACCATTTGAAATTCGCTCTGTAACTTCTTTCGCATCCTTCAAGCATGCAGCGACATCATTCTTTGCTAATCAACAATAACAATAATTTACTCTTGTTATTGTTTAACTATACAAATGTGTCGTTTGTTCTTTGTTCTTACTCTAGATTGCGTTAATTGTCTGTCTACATTTACTCTTCGTGTACACTATTAGTGTTACTTTTAAGTAGCTTTAAATGGTTAGGTTAACAACAGCTGACAGCTGTACCTCGCCTTTTGCATTCCTCTTCTGATATAGGTGTTATTCAAATCTATTTTATTTTCTTCTGTTTTTCCTCTTTCTCGCATTCTTATATGATTTCTTTTGTAAAGTGTGTTGTGCAATAAAGAATTATTATTATATTATATAGCCCATGGAATATACACGACATTGCACCGCGCCATACCGTGTGTTTATATCTGAGCAGGGTTGAACGCGTTTTTGGTGCCTACGTGCACGCGCTATATGCCATATGTTTATATTTGAATCGTGGGACCGATACAGCGCAAGTGCAATGATATAAACATAGAGCAATAATTATTGTAAATCAATCGTCGTGGTAGCCCCTGGAGTAAACACGACATTGCATTCGCTGATGGTTTCTGAGAAAGAGGGTGGTACATGATTTCTGAGAAATCATAGAGCGAACCGCAACATGCCGTGTGTTTATATTTTAACCGTGGGACCGATACAGCACATATGCAGTGATGTATACATATAGCAATAATTATTCGGGGAACAGTTCCGAGTGTTTTCACGATCCAGGAGGCTGTAAGTCAATCGTCACGATAGGCCATGGAGTAAACACGACATTGCACCACGCCATGCTGTATGTTTATAGTAGGTAAGTGGAAGCGGGACAGCGACCGTGTAAGGGTGAAAAGAGTTCCATATAGGCCCATGGGCATCTGATTTATATGTACTATACCAATGTCAGTACCTCCACAATGCTCGCGTCACACAGTGATGCCTTTTCCCAACAAGCTGGCCAAAAGTCAATTTCTGAAGTGAATAGCAGCTTGTTGATAGTATGGTACATTTAATATATATACATCAGTGCAACAAATGCCGCTTGAAATTTTAAAATATTAGTGGTCGGTTAATGAGATATAGGCTATCAAAGTTGACGAAATTTCGTGATTTTTAAATGTCTTGAAAACGCTCGCATGTTTAATGTATTAAGCAAAGTTTATTTTTAAAAAATTCATATGTAACACATTTTATCATTAAGATACGTGTTATAAACATACATTTTGCACATGAATAATGCAAAATATCTTTATACTTACTCTCGCACTTCCCTTCTCAAAATATCCTAAATGCTACTTATATTTTAGTACAACGGAAGGAAAATAGTTATTTTATTCACCGAACTTCACACAGTTAAAGGTTTCTTGACGTAAAGTTACATGTGAAGCATCATATCCGATAGAAAAATCTTGCGCATATTTGCGCTTTTTTAAGATATCCGCATTTAAAGTGTCTATTAGTATCTATCTACGCTCTCCGTGAACGAACCCTTTCAGGTCTGCACTTTTTGGTTTGTGGGAATTTTTTTCATAGACAATTATTAATAACAAGAATTTAAATAGGCTCCACGTTAAATTTTAGGACTCTACATCATCGGGTTTAACCACAATAAATGTTGTATATACGCAACATCGGTCCTCAAATAGTACTCGCCTTTACGCATAGTGAACGTGAAATATAAATAAGAATGTTATGTCTTTGTCTTAAACGTATATAAATTTTGTACTTATTTTAGAAAATGCTTGACTCTTGACTCTCCACTCCTTATCTTCTTCGTGTAAACAGTCACATTGAAATCTTCCGCTCCGACCTAAACACTTGTCATTCGCACTCAAAGTTCGGTAATATTTATGGGACAATAATCATTCCTCTCACCTAGAAATACTATGGGTGTTATACTGCGATTGAGCGAGAGAAGAAACTAAATAGAAGAAGAGAGATTTTTGGTGGAAAATATATATGTATAGAGTGGATGTGACGAACGCGAGTCATTTGACAACAGAGAACGTTGAGGACAAGTTAAAAGTATCAGGAGCGAAAGCGTGTTTTGTCGAATAAGTGTTATAATCATTGTGTTATTTGTTTTCATTGTTATTGTTAAGTTTATATATTGTTATTGTATTGCCCCGAAGAACAATAGGATACCAATTTTCGTGCAGATCGTTGCCGAAAACGAATGCCGCCACGAAGTCTCGCTGTTACGGTCCGTGCCTCGCGTATTCGAAATCGATGGGAGGAAATCGCCCCATTGGCACCTGTCGATCGCCCCTTATTAGGAAATACCGGACCCGGGACGTCGACGATCGCGTTGTGCTGACAACGATAAGTTCCGAGTTCGGCGACCGGACTGTCGTTTGGTAAGGGAGAGGGCGGGCAAATAGCGCAGCAATATAATTCATTTTGTGCCCCACGTTTGTCAACGGATTGTATTCAACCACCCGATCGTGCAGAATCAGACAGTAGGTTGTAGTATTTGCCGGCACATTCTCTTTACACTCAAATTCTATGCGCACGTCGACAGTGCCATTCTTGATCGACTCATTTTGTCGCGAGCAATCAATGACCACGAGGGGACCAAATTGTAACAATTCAGCCATGGTGAATAATGCCTCGTTGCATCTATACCCATAATACGATTTACGGAATTGCGTATACATGTGATACAAGATGGCTTGCTTATTCTTGTCAAAGTCCAAGTTCAGGTCATGAGTTGAGAAAAAGTTTTACATCGACCAATTTGCAGTTGTTGAAGTTAGCAACATCTTCGCTCATCACATTCCTTCGATCAGTCTGTTGAACAAGGATGATGCGTCGCGGCTTCTCCAGCTGTGCAGAAGCCTTCACGGCCCACGAATGCTTGGTCGTGCTCTGCAAGAGAGGATACTCGTACAGATCCCACGATTGAAAAAAAATGCTGAGTTTTGTCCACTTTCCAAAGTACGTAGCAACGATAGCATATTAACGGCATTCAGCGTCACATGAGGCATCCGCCATTGTAGTTTAACTAAATCAATTTCTGGTTCCAACATCGACGATCCTATTAGAGAATTGTTGTCGTTGCACGATCGTATTAAAATCAATTCGTGACGCGCATTAATAATTATGCGTTTGTAGTCTTCGCAAAATCTCAGCAAATATTTGAATGGGACGCAAAAATTGAAATGATTTTTCACTATTAGCCCATCGCGTCGTTTCAAGCCCCATCCAGCATTCTCCATATTTTTGTCTTCGCCAGATGTCAGCAATACATAGTTTTTAAGCGTGCTAGTTATTCCAACGTTTCTGTTGCGATCAATCTCCACGCCATTCAGCTCGTATCGAATCTCATCAAATAAGAACGCCACGCAATTATTTCCCAACATCACCGTTAATGCATCATTTGGCTTATTTATCTTCAATTTCCCCTCCACATAGAGGAAACTTTCACACGACAATATGTATAAATCCTGCTGCTGTATAGGCATTTTTATTTCATCGCTGTATCCAAACGTCGTGTTGACGTATGGGTTGTATGTGTGAGTCTGGAGCTTGACAAGATGCGATCATCAAACGTCGGCTTCCCCCCAATACTTAGAATGATAGTCATTTTTCAACTTAAATGCGCACAATGAATCCCAGCGATTTCAAAAATGCAATGTTCGCAGCACTGAGCCTCTTCATTTTAGCGTGATCAGAGCTGTTGCAGTTGTTGTAAACAATTTCACTTGGAAGAAACGGGTTTCTGGAGTCGTTCAATACAAGCATCTCGTTCGTTCACACCACGGGTATTTTCGTGGCCGTCGTATGTGCAGTCTGATGGTAATCTCTTCACCTCGAAAATCATACAACTGTCCGTTTTGATCCACACCGCGTATCGTTAGATCCGTAATGACCTGTGCGGTGATTGGAAGGTAAATGATCAGCGCGGGTATTTCCGATATCTTATATCCTGGTGGAACTCTCGGAGAATATTCATGTATCGTATGTACACGCCTCCCATTGTTGTACGCGCCAGCGGTCACGCTACATTCTGTACGAATAATGTTCACGTTCATGATATTAATTGGATCGTCCGATTCGTGCCACCGTCCTGGTTCTAATACCCGATTCGTCGAGAATCCCAATAGCGATCCAATGTTATTAGACTTTGTAAAGTTTACACCGAACGAGCAGTACAGCTCGCTTTTCATGGTGTTGTTGTTGGGACGCAACACTATAGGATATGCATCGTTGTCGGTACCGTCGAGATTTTGAGGATACCATTCGAGTAATCGCTGCTTCAAATACTTGGCAATGGCGTCTAGTTCGTAGGAGTCGTGGGGAATCGTAATGTATTCATGAGTGGTGTCAACGCTGTTGCTGATATCATAGTTTACGCTGAAGTAGAATTTATCATTGCTCGAGTCGATGTTCGGTATTGTATGATAAGTTTCAAAGGTAGTTAGACCAAGCTCGTAATCATCGTCGCTCAAATGTATGGGTGAGAAGTAGCTCGCCGCGAGGGTGATACTCTTGCCGGTTAGAATGAATGTTAACGACATATCCCGCTCCAACTGCTCGATTATTACTGAATCAGACTGGTGGGAAGTCAATCCTTAAATTTGGTGCCGATCAATGGTAGAAAGCGTGGTCATAGTTGTCCACAATTGCTCTGATTGAACTTTTGATAAGCCTTTCGATTGTATTCAATTTTCACAGCATCTTTATCCAGATTTTGTACCAATTCCTTAGGCGGTCAAAAATTCCCAAAGCTGTCGAAATATATAGCTCGACACCCTCTCTTCGCATACGCCACCCAATGAGTCCCCAGCCCCTCGACATTGTCCAAATTTATGATACCGCTCTTGTTTCGACGTACTCCTCCGGCTGGTAACGCGTTGCGCATAAAAACACCTCTAAAGAATGGAATACGCATACGTTTTGCCAACTCGTCCAATTGCGCATCGGTAGTTACACCTGCGGGCACTTTTATTTTCTTTTCGGCGTCTTTTTTTCGTTTCGATATTCCCTGTCCGCGCTTGTATGGTGTGAGATAAAGTCCACGGCCTTCCATGAAGCGATTATGGCGTTGCATTTACTGCAGCTCATGTTGCACCGCCTTATTATCGTTTACCGCCTTGGCGATCCCCGCCGCTCCACCAGCTA
The DNA here is from genome assembly GCA_963855975.1 of Andrena chrysosceles. Taxonomy (NCBI): domain Eukaryota; kingdom Metazoa; phylum Arthropoda; class Insecta; order Hymenoptera; family Andrenidae; genus Andrena; species Andrena chrysosceles. The sequence goes on along the minus strand of OY979769.1, from coordinate 20,409,900 downwards.
ATGATCCAAGAAAACCTAGCAGTGGGAGAAGTGGTAATATACCACCCCGTTTTGCTACCGGAAGAATCCGATTTTTGGGTGCTCTCTTTGGAGTCCTTGTGCGGAATTTTGTTTTCATCCCCATTCCGATTTTCGTCTTGGTCTTCATAGCTGCCCAAATAGCTGTAGCAGCAGCTCTTTCACCCAGAGTCGAGTCTCGCGCAACGATGCGTTTTCGCGCTTTGCCAGCGAGAACGTTATCTGTCGCGTGCCTTTCGCCGAGGTCGTTGTTGCGCGAATACGCAACACCGTGTTCGCGACACGCTGCGTCCAACGGATTGATGCCTTGATCACCTCTAGCCAATCGTTTTACCAGATGAGTTCCCGGACCGCAAAACTGGTATCCTGGGATATGTAATTCGATAGGTAGCGCGTTTATCGCCCTATTTAACAAACCACAACCTTTCTTTACTGTTGTCGACGACATTCGCCACAGTTTTTAATCAATGGTGCTGGACCGCCGATATGCGTTCGCTGCCAAGGGCGATTATAATGTTCCAGACACCGACGATACTGCTGAACCTCAGAATCGGCTTTTATATGCTCGGGGTCTGGCCCACAACTGATCAATGTGTCTGCCAAACTCTCGGAGTAGAATAATCTTTGGTATATATTTCAACTGCTCAGAGGTTAGGTCTCGAATATCGCAATCATCCGACAGGACAAGAAGCATTTTGCTTCGGCGCGGACCTATAAATAGGACGCGCCACCGCTTCGACGTATTAAAATCATTTTTCACAGTTCGCAGAGAGGATGCAATTCGTGCGACAACCTGTAACGATACGCGTGACAAACTTTGACGATAAATCGCAAATGATGTCTTCGAAAACAAGACGCAGACATGGTAGCATGCTACCAAACACTATACGCTGCGTCATTCGTGGTCCATCAAATTGTGGAAAGACCAACGTGCTGGTGAGCTTGTTGGAAAGTCCTCACGGCGTCCGCTTCGAGAACGTGTATGTGTACTCCAAGTCGTTGCAACAGCCGAAATATCAGTATTTGCAGAATTTATTGACTCCGGTAGATGAAATTGGCTACTTTACGTTTTCGATTAACAGTGATGTCATCCCACTGAGCGAATCGCTTCCGAATTCCATTTTTATCTTTGATGACGTGGCATGCGACAAGCAAGATACGATAAGGCACAAGCTACCGAGTCAGGGATATCGGAATGATATGGTATGCAAATTTGTATGTATTTTATAATAATAATGAGCGTCCAAACGTACGCGCGCCGGGCCCTTAGTAACTGTTTGTTAGAATGCATCAGAATCAGCTATAAATCGGTAGTGCTCCGTTGTATCGCAATTAAAATTGTTAATATTTTACAAAATGGATTGCAAACGTACAAATAAGTAGTAAATTAAGTTTCAGCCATGAATATTTTAATTTCCAGCGAACACAATTAAAATATGATCATAAAAATCGTGTGTTTTTTCAATAGCGTTCGTTGGAAATGCTCTAGATATCCGGGAACCTCGTGGAACCTAGAAATTTTTGTGGCGTTTTGTTCTATTTGCTTTATAGAATACATATTTTCAAGATACAGCTGCAAATATTTGCAACTCCGCGTTATTAAACTGTTTGTTTGTTCGTTTGTAAAGTTAGGTTAGCTGTCTTGATACTTTGCAGGCGTGCGTAGTATATCATCATCGAAATTGTAGTACAAGAAAATAATTATTTTTTAGTTTTTAGTGCATTTTTAATAAAATCGTTTAACTTAAATTTTTTGATACTTTCTTCATAGAAACAAAAATCGAAATAACCAGGAGGGAACTTTTGGAGAAGTTGAGAAAAGATAGGTTGTCCCTGCCTGATCTTGCGGAAGGAAAATTAGTTCTTTTTAAATATATGTGTCAAAAATTAAACTTGCACAATGAAAACGATCTTCTGATCGCTAAAATTGAAAAAAATATTAGTACCTTTTTAAAGTTACTTAAGCGAAGGTGGGACCTGTGCTCTCGTAATTATTTGTATTTGGAATCAAAATACAAAGAATGGTTAAACGGGTGCATTGAAACCACCTTTAAAGAACGTAGTACGGTACATAAAACTAAATTTGGACGTCCAGTACAAGATTTTTCCTCTGTTGGGATCAAAACAAAGAGGAGAAAAGTAGAATCTCTACTACAGGCGAGATCAGTGGATGAAATTTGTTTTGCGGCAGAGCAGAAATTGTGGCAATGCGGCAGAAGAGATGCTGCCTCAATGGTGCAAAATTTATTATCATCTCCTAAACGAGCCACTAAAATGAAACACGATTGTAACAAATCGAAAGAACCTGAAAAATCATATTCTCCTGATGAGGCTTTAGCATTATTGACATCTATGAACTTAACAAAGCACCAGTACATTATAATGCGTGAAGGAAGTATAAAAAAGGACGTTGATCTTTATCCATCATACTATAGGGTGATGAAGACAAAAAGATTATGCTATCCTCCCTCATCTGAAATTACAGTGATAGAGAGCATGGTAGCAATAAAATTACAATCGTTCGTTGATCTAACTGTGAGAAGACTGATTTCCACAAAAAATGTTTTCGTTTCACTGGGAGATAAGCATTTGGAATTAACGTTGTTATCTAAATGGGGAATAGATGGATGCGGTAGTCTTAATAAATATAAACAAAAAAGTAATGAAGAGAATATACATGACTCAAGTTTGTTAGTTGCCTCATTTGTGCCTCATCAGCTTTATAGTGTAACATCAGAAAGTAGTTCGCAAAAATTAATTTGGTGGCAAAATCCGCGTACGTTTTCTACTAAGTTTTGCAGACCGATTCAATTCCGATACACGAAGGAAAATGAAGAAGTCATAGTTAGTGAGATGACTTCCATCAGAAACCAAATAAAACAGCTAAGGCCTACACAGTTGGAATTATGGGAGAAGAAAAGCGTCGTCAAATTTAACTTTCATGAAACAATGGTGGATGGTAAAGTTTGTAATGCTTTGGCCTCTAATAGCTCTACGCAAAAGTGCTACATTTGTGGTGCTACCAGCAAGGAGATGAACAATTTGGAAGTAGTGATGCGGAAAACCGCGAATGAACAGACATTTTGTTGGGGATTATCGACACTACACGGCTACATCTGATTTATGGAATGTCTTCTGCACATAGCCTATAGGCTTGAAATTAAGAAATGGCAAGCTCGTGGCGATAATGTTAAAAACATTGTAGCATGTAGAAAAAAGATCATTATTGACCAATTTCGAGCAAAAACAGGATTGCTAGTGGACATGCCAAAACAGGGAGGCAGAAACTCGAATGATGGTAATACAGCTCGTCGATTTTTCAATAATGCAAAAATCACAGCTGACATTATTGGCATAGATCAAAACCTCATGGAACGGTTTAGTGTCATTCTCAAAGCATTGGCTTCAGGATGTGAGATTAATTTAAACGAGTTTAAAAAGTATACAACTGATACTGCAAAGCTCTATGTTAGCCTATACAAATGGTATCCAATGCCTGTGACTGTTCACAAAATTTTAATCCACGGTCCAGCTATAATAGAACATTTCCATTTGCCAATCGGACAACTATCAGAGGAGGTCCAAGAAAGCCGTCAAAAGGAATTTAAACGTTTCAGAGAAGGATTCTCAAGGAAAATTTCTAGGAGCGACATGAATAGGGATATATTAAATAACCTTCTTATAACGTCCGATCCTGTTATCAGTAGCCATCGTCATTTACATGATAAAGTTCCGAAGTATGGTAAAGATGTTCGATCACTTTTGAAATTATCCGATCATACCAATGATGACGAAAGTCATACGGAAATGAGTAATTCCGATTAGAGTAATATGTTTATATCATTATATTTACTTGCTATAAATAGTGTTATTAACATAATTTTATTTATTTTCACTGTTTTATCATTCATTATTAATATGATTGTATTATTTTAATTATTATTAATATGATTGTATTATTTTAATTATTATTAATATTTGTATATATTATTAATAATATTATTTTATTAATAAAATATATTTATATTTTTTAAGAACTGTAAGTTACCAATTGATAGTCCTAATTAAAAGAATTAACTTTTGTCTGAAAACTTTCTTTCTACCTCTTACAATTCGCGAGACATAACACAAAATCGGAAAATAGCTGGATTTTCAGGGGTCAATTTTACCCCGTTAGACTGAATTTTTGAGTAGCAAAAAAAATTGTGTATTACATACCGATATATCCTCTACATATCCCCAAAGTTTCATAATTGTAGGAATTTTTGTGTTGGGGATCTTCCCTTGTGAGGGGTGAACGTTTTAAGGGTCGTAAAACAATGTGGATGGTGTTTTTCAAACATTTTCATCTAATTGATGATTTATGGACGAACTGCGACTTTTGTCCCGCTAGCTTCTTAATAGACGAACCACTGTGCGCTGGGGCAAAAATACATGAGCACAATACTAAGTAGTGATAGGGATACAACAATGGACTATGTATATGGCGTATACGTTGGCAAAAGCGGAACGATGCTTGGAGATAAGGCTTGCGATATAGACAAGGATGATATTATAATCATAGATTATGTAAAATACGGAGGAAGACCCGGTCTGTACGAACTGTTTTTCAAGAGAATTCCCGATGATGCTACATACACCGATGCTGATAAACAAAAACAAAAGTATACTGTTGGCGACGAATGCCCACAGACGCGATCATGGTGCTAAAAAGCTCGCATTGAGCAACAAGGGATATAAGTACAAATATGTAATTGCACCACTACTCCCCCGCACATCAGTCAATAAAGCAGGGAAAGGTCTAAGGCCACCGCGAATCATGGTGGTAAACGATAACAAGATCGATTTAGGGTTACGTGGCGGTCCCACCGCCAGGCATACGCTAATCAAGCGTAAAACAGATAAAACCTTACGGACCCTAACCTGTAAGGAAGAGAATAATTCTCTGAATGCTTGTCCCTTTAGTATGGGCTCTAACCTATTACATACAAATGTATTATGAAACACGATTCTCGCGCAGACTCTAATCTACGTGTAATAATCTCGCAAGTCAGACGATTATAACCAATATATGGTTATATCAGACCTCTGCATAAATATGTAGAGACAATTATGTAAACATAATAGTATGCAGAATTGTGACCCCTCTTTTTTCCTAATCTCTTCGTTCGCAGATTACACGATTAATTCAGACGGAGGTTCGGCGAGATTCGTGTTCCAGGAACAAGATGTTCAGACAGATAGAACATCTATCGAAAACAATAACGAGGCCGGAACGTCGGAAAAAGAGGAAGCTTTGGATGAGGGAGTGCTAAGCATTTTCGGAAAGCGTATACTCGCGGATAAGATGTTAGCTCCTCCGATGCACCAAGAAATTGCAGTCAGATGAGAGGAAATCATTAAAGTCGGACTACCAACAGATGATAGGACGGCAATTCTTAAGAAATATCCTCCTCCCAGCAACTGCAACCTGACCAATCCACCGAAATTAAACGCGGTGGTAAAGACCACCTTACAGGAGGCGACCATCAAACGAGATGACCGCATTGTAACCAAGCAGGAAAAGATCGCGGCGTGTATGGCGGCAAATGGGAAGGCGCTGTCGACTGTCCTGACAAACGATAAGGAGAATTTGGCTTCAGTTAAGGAAACCTTAGACGTATCCGCAATTGACGAGTGGTTGTTCGGATCCGATTTGGACGAAAAGTTAAAATCAAGGAAGGCCATGGAAATCTCTTGTAAAGATATAAGACCATTAGCCAAGAACCAGCCTCCCAAAGGTACAAAAAACTTCAGGTCCCCGCCCCGTCAACCTCGAACCAAGAATTTAGCCGTGACGTCGGGCGGGCGAAAGAGTGCAGAAACGGCGCGGAAGACAACACGGAAACCATACTACAGCTCGGACAGGAGGAAGGAGTCGAATTATCGTCGACATCGATAGATCAACCGGTAAGAGTTTTTGCCGGTAGGCTTAAATTTTTCAAAGCAAAGGGGGATACACTTACGTCAGACCCTAGGGTACTATCGTGGCTAAGTGGATATAACATTCCTTTTGCTATTCGGCCCCACCAAGCCGAAACGCCTAAGAATATTCACTGGTCTAATAAAGAGAGAGCTGAAATCGCTGCCTTAATTGGTCAGCTACAGGAAAACGGAACAGTGGAAAAGTGTAGGCCCGTGGAAGGCCAATTTCTTTCAAAAATTTTCCTTATTTCAAAATCCGACGGCTCTAACCGTTTTATTCTGAATTTAAAACAGCTTAATACGTCCATACAAACCGAACATTTCAAGATCGAGGAGTACAAGACGGTGGCTAGACTAAGCCCGGGTAGTTTCATGGCTACCCTGGATTTACGAGATGCATATTATATGATACCCATTGATGAAGCAGATAGGAGATTTTTACGTTTCCAGTTCGATAGCTAACTTTTCGAATTTACTTGTTTGCCTTTTGGATTTAGCACGGCCCCGTATGTGTTCACAAAAATAATGAAATCAGTAGTTTCATACTTGAGATCGGGCGGTTTTGTAGTCGTGGTCTATCTAGACGACTTTCTTTTAATGGGAGATTCTTACATGGAATGCTACCAAAACATAAATGAGACAGATCATAACTTTCATATTAACTACCTCGAAATACTCGCGGCCTTTTTTGGGACTTAAGTGTTTCGTTAAGAACCTCAACGGATCTCAGATTTTGTTAAGAATAGATAATACGACAGCCATATCGTATATTAACACGTTCCGTGCCACGTGTACCACCGGTGGTACACGGTAAACTTGATCGTCAGGCCACGTGTACCACCGGTGGTACACGATGTGATAATTGCTCTAAACAAGAGAACTACTTATCTACTGATGATATAATGAAATATTGTGTGATAATATATCGATCTTTAGTCAAAATATCAAATGGCCTGAACGACAAGTCAGGCAAAAACGGCTTGGCACGGAACGTGTTAATCGTATGGGCGGAATCCAATTTGATAATCTAAATCAAATAACAAAAGAGATTTGGAAGTGGTGTGAAAAGAGGAACTTATGGATATTCGCGTCATACATAAGTTCAAGAATGAATTGGGAGACTGACATAGAATCGAGAAGGTTGGAGAGTGAGACGGAATACGAGTTGTCTCAAGAAGCATTTTCTGAAATTATCCGAACCTTCGGGAAACCGGATATTGACCTCTTTGCGAGTAGAGCAAATACAAAATGTGAGACATATGTTTCCTGGAGGGGAGATCCGGGTGCCATAGCGATCGATGCGTTCACAATAACCCATATTTTTTCTATGCTTTTCCACCTTTCTCGATCATACTAAGAGTTTTACAGAAAATTAAGAGTGAGAGATCTCGCGGTCTATTGGTCGTACCATTATGGGAAACCCAACCCTGGTTTCCGGTGTTCAAGTCTATGTTGGCGGCAGACACACTGTATTTCCCACCAGACCATAATCTTTTGACGTCTCGCAGCAAGTACCACATCCCTTGTGGAGGAAAACTACCCTGGTTGCCGGGTACTTATTCGGCGAGCGTTCGCCAGAAAGGGAACTCCACCCTCAGCAATGAATATTATGATCTCCTCCCTAAGTGAGGGATCAATAAAACAATACGGAGGTGCGATTAAGAAATGGTGGCGTTTTTGCGTGGAAAGATCGATAGAGCCGTCAAAGGGTACAGCAACGGAAGTGTTACTCTTCCTGACCAAAGAATATGAAAATGGAGCGTCATATGGATCTCTAAACACAGCCAGATCAGCGATTGCGCTATTAACCGAGAGTGATATAGCACTTGACCCCAGAGTACGACGTTTTTTCAAAGGGGTTTTTAATATGCGACCGTCAACACCAAGATACGATGTTATATGGGACCCCAAGATAGTTCTAAGTTATTTTACATCGTTACCTGAGAACGAAGGATTGGACCTTATGACACTATCGGAGAAATTAGTAACCTTGCTAGCACTCGTTACAGGTCATAGAATTCAGACTTTTTCGATAATTAATATTGCCAATATTAGGAAAATACACGACACGTATGAAATCAGAATTCCTAATAGAATTAAGACGACAGGTCCAAGAAGGAAACAATCAATTCTTGTCTTGCCCTTCTTCTTAGAGAACAGCAAGCTTTGCGTAGCGTCCGCGCTAGAGTCATATACAGGGTCATCGTTTAATCCTGCAACCCGCGCGCGCGCGAACTTGTAAAATGGCAACACCGCCTCACGGACGCATTCCACTACAACCATGCACCGTCCCCGCGTTCGGAGAGCTGCAAGCGACCGCTGGACAGCAGTGATGCCCGAGCTTCGAGAATTTTGGGCTGGTCCCTGTCAAATTAACGTTGCAAAGAACTATTCAGAATTTCCCGGCCCCGGTTGAAAATTTTGGGGTCTTTTTCGTATAACTTTTGAACTGTAAGACATATCGGTATGCAATTTGCGCCAAAAAATGAGGAAAAATTATTCCCTCTTAATGATGGATAATTTAACATATTTTACGTTTACTTAATTTTTCTTTTATCAAGTTTTTAACCATAATTGTTTAAAAAGCTGTTGGAAACTGTTTATTTGATAATGTATTTAACGCTGTTTTTAAAATTCGTGGTGTAGATAAATAGGCTAGTTGATTCTGTATCATTACATTTATAAATTGAGAAATTAAATTTTTATTCAATTATGTGTTAGTTCTGCAGACCTCAGAATCTATTGTTCTGGTTTTCTTTTTTATGATTTTATCCTTAATGCGGTGCATACCTAGATCAGACGTAAGGGGTAACTAATGCGACGTGTCTTTGATTGTAGCGGTGTTTGAATTTTTTTTCTAGAATTTTTGTGTTAGAATGTTTTAGCTACTCAACGCCACGCCTATACCGGCTTCCGTTAATGTTATTTTTTGGAACGATGTGCCGTTACTGTGGTTTTTACAAGCAGGTGGCGAAAAATCTCTCCGTACAAGGAACCGTCAACCCTGTCGTGGCTAAAATTTTTGAAATTGAGACGGGTACGAGATCTGTTGACATTATTTTCAAACCTCATTACAGTGATCTGGGGTGCGAGTGGTAGACCGATCATAAAAGCGGAGCGCGCGGCTCGATTACCTGGGTCGGGAAATTCCCAATACCTAGCTCTTTGCGACGCTAAAATTTTCGAAGCTCGGGCATCACTCTTGTCCAACGGTCGCAGGCAGCTCTGCGCTGGGCCGGTGCATGTTTGTAGTGGAATGCGTCCGTGAGACGGTGTTGCCATTTTCGTATGTTCGCGCGCGCGCGGGTTGCAGGATTAAACGATGACCCTGTATAAGAAAGACGACACCCTTGCGAGGTACCGTAGAGTATTTATTTTTATCATTTAAAAGTCCATATAAAGCAGTTAGAACACAGACTTTAAGCCGGTGGATTAAGAACATGCTTACCAAGAGTGGTGTGGATACGCAGAGATTTACAGCGTATAGTACGCATCACGCGTCCACGTCTACGGCGCGACGTAAGGGTGTAGGACTCGATACTATCAGAAGAACGGCTGGATGGACAGAAACATCCTCGACTTTTAGTAGATTCTATGACCTACGATTGTGCAATAGAAGTGACCAATTTGCAAGGTCGGTGTTAAGTTCCTTATAAATATTATTAGGTTAAGAAAATTTTAATATGTTTTAAAAGTTTTATATCAGTAGAAGTATCTGCCTGTATCATAAATACGTACAGGCACTTTTCTTTTCAGTATTATGCATGTAATTCAAAAGTTAATTCGGGTTTTCATTCAATGCCCCTTCTTCACCGCAACTAGCTTTAAACATCTACATGTTGATCTCGAGGAAGAGGCGCGAAATACAATTGTATGATTAAACGAACTTACCTAAGTGAAGTTCAATCATAATCACCCTATATATTCCCAAACTCTGCGTACACGAGATACACAGAGTACCCCATAGGTTGCGGTGATGCTTTAAAGAATGACGTAAAAGCTATTGGACCCACGGACGGCGACGTGGGGAGAATTTTTCGTTGGAATCGTAGCTTTGAACTTGTGGCGACAGGTGCGAAGTAGAGGTACTACATGTTGATCATCTCAGAAGAGGCGCTCCATACAATTATGATAGAACTTCACTTAGGTAAGTTCGTTTAATCATACAATTGTCCCAGAAATTGTTGACCGTCATCTGGAATTCTCTTTTGATGTACATTTTACATTTTTGAATACACGTTTTGGAATTTTTTATAATGTTCATGGCCTTGGTGGGTGGGTTCCTGTATTCATTGTTAAGCATAGTTATTAATTTACTCTTTGTTTTAAGGAGATCTTTCATCTTGGGATTCACATACGCGTCTGTAGAATTGTAATTTTGGTACTTGGGTATTTTTTTTATTCATTGCCTCACTTATGATATTATTTATACCAACTAAATACGTATCAATCTTTTGGTTAGTTAAATTTCTGTTCTGGGGGATAATGATTTCGCTAGTATTGGTCACTTCTCGTTGGAATGCTTCCCGATCTGTGTTATTGAAATTTAGTGCATTCTGGGGAACCAAAAGAGGTATTTGGTCGTTCAAGCTTGGAAGCGATACATGCATGCATATGGCTCTATGATCACTATCTATGTCCAATGTAATAATTGTCCCATCTGTATTGAGGTTACCTAATTGTAGTCTGCTGTCTAAAATACTAATATCTATGAAGGAGTTACTCCTTGGAAATGTTGGGATATTCGTACCTTTTAGTGAGATTCTGAAATTAACTTCGTTATCGGTTATCCAGTTATAGAGAGCCAGACCAGTTCCATTATAGTGAGGGTTATTCCAACCTGTGTGTTTAGCGTTAAGATCGCCAGCCAGTACGTAATAATTATTGGGATTGTCCAAGGAGAGGGTCTTGAATATACATTCAAGTTCTCTTAAGAATTCCACTGAATTTGTACCTGGTACATATACCGCTACTATGAACATATTCTTGCTACTTTGCAACCTAATCTTTGCAACAACGATCTCCAGAATTTCCAAATGTGAACTTATGAAGATTTGTTCATGTTTAATATGTCTTTTAATTAATAACCCAACGCCACCTCCATTTGACAAAGTTCTATCGTTCCTAAAAAAAAACATAATCTTTAGGCTTGTGGAAGGCTTTTAGTTTTGTTTCGTTCAAAAGAACGAAGTCAGGGTCTTCCTTCTGCAGTAGATTCACTAAATTGTGTCTTCTTTCATTACTTGCTATTGAGTTGACATTAACAGAGATGAGTTTAAATTGAGATTGGTTTGTTTTATCCACTATTATTCTGAATTAATTCTTCTTCATTTGAGATTGATTCTGTTTGGTCTGCATTATAACCAAAATAAATATCATGTAGTTTTTGAATATTGTTAGTATTTTGACTAATGAGATTTTCTAACCTACCCTGCTGGAACTGCCAGTTAGAACCGCATTAAATTTTTTTTAATCCGGATTGATGCAGTTTTCTTCCCGTAAATTGCAGATTGAACGAGATGAAATATTTTCTATCAGTTTCAAACCGGATATGTATGTAAAAATCTTGATGGTATCTATCTGTATTTCCTAGCACAATTTGTCATCGGTTCTGCTCGGATTTACACGAAGTAACTCGCATATTACTAGTAAACTTCTTGAGTAACTTTGTTCATTTTTTTAAGCTGGTTCTATTTGGAAATTCGGATCCAAACCAAAATGGAATCTATTGATCTTTTCAAGTTATTTTGCTACCAGTTGTTACACAGATTTGCATATCGTAAATGCATGTTCAAACACACATATTTCCGGATGAAGTAGACTCAAATTTTTAGTTGTTTCTAACTAGAATCTAGAAGTGTAGACCAAAATTCAGATGATACTCATCAAGTTTTCCAAGCCATTTTACTACCTGGTTTTATTTGTATTCACGACACATTTATGGTCCCTCGACCGATTTACTCAGGTTATCAAGGAATCGTCGTCGAATAACCGTTACCACTTACACCGTGAACTGAGGTTTGATATAATTTTACTCTTAAACCTACTATATCAAAAGCTTCTGCCGTATCAATCTTGCATCGAAATCTTGATCACGGAGCACGCTGCCTCGTTAGCTCGCGGCGTCGATCTTATGTCTCGCGGCGCACATCTCTGCCGCGAGAAGAGTTACCAGTATCGCGGCCACCTAGCGGTGTTCGAACCAAATCAATCATTTCGAAGTATGAGTTTCGTAAAATCGGAAGGAACCGCATTAATTTTCTATCCGCCAATCCATTGGAAACCGGGTTAAATTTTTTTTCTTCGAACCCCATATGCATCCCGTGAATTATTTTCTCTGCCAATCCGGATCGGGACGGGCTCTTAAGAGCTTGTGACATTTCCAGATTGAATCCGTAAGATTTTTGATCCGCAATTTCAGATACGAACCTTCCGGGTTTATGCAAATGGCAATTCCTGATAGAAACTGATCAATTTTGGACCTGAAAAATCCTATTTCATCCATCAATCTGGATATCGGCATTCAACCGGATTCTTTTTTGATCTGCCAAAAATCACTGCTTGGAAATCCAGGTAGTACCGCATTGAACCAGATAGATCCAGTTAAAAATTCAATGCGGTTCTAACTGGCAGTTCCGGCAGGGTAGCTACTTCTACCATAAAATTCTGCCATAAAATTTCCCATGTTCTTTGGAATGTTTTCTTGCGAACAACTTAACATACTTTCTGTGTGGCTGGAAGAGGAATGCATGTATGGTCTCTTTGGCCTGTTTTCTCTATGTGAATTTAAGTTTTCTCCAATAGGTTGCGAGCTAACGTTATTCTTAACCATTTGGGCGAAAGAGACATTAGGTCTAGAATTATGTGATGTAAGTTTACTTTGTATTCTATTTAAAGTTTCATTTTTAATCTCGGATCTATTAACCATTTTGTTTACTAACCTATTTTTGATTTCTCTATATTTAAGGCAACCTTTGTAGGAAGCAGGATGCCCGAACTCTTTGCATCGTACGCAGAATATTTTAGCTAACTCTATTTGTTCTCCTTTTTTAATTTTGCACTGTCCAGGATTATGATTGTCATTACATTTAACGCACCTAACTTACAATTAATAGCAGTGTGCCCTGCCTTTTGGCAGCGTAGGCACATTGTTGGTTCCCTCTTAATTAGTCTTTCCCATGTCACTACCTGATGCAACAGGTACTTTACTTTTATTAACGAATTAATATCACTCTCCGGTGAGATCTTCACTAAAAAGAATGGGAGGGTTTTATTATTTTTTGATGAATTTGAAGTGACAAAATTGGACACTTTTTCGAAGTCAACTTTTGCGAGGTTGAGAGATTTAAGCTCTACAAAAATTTCTTCTGACGTGAAACTTGGATCTATTCTTTTCAATAATACTGAAAGAGGTTTCAACGACTTAGGTGTATAAGTATAATATTTAATTCCCCTTTGGTTAAGCGTATCAATCACAGTCATATACTTACTTAATTTGTCTAATTGCACATAATATTTGACATTGTTTACTCTCTTAATTTTAAAGTTTCTTATACCTAATGTTTCTTTTAAAAGTCTGTATGATATCTGTTGAGTGGACTCTACGCTATTGATGATTGGGGACTTTACCGTATTTGCTTGTAAGGATATTGCTTGGTGGTCCTGTTGGAGGCTATCCATATTTGAATGCTCGCACGGCTGAGTTTGCAATACCTCAAAGTCCATACTATGCTTATGGAAAGATGATGGGGCCCCGTGAGTATCGTGGGTGGTCTATGTTGGTCCCTGAAGAGGTGACGATGTTGTGTCCAATCTAGATCTTTTATACGCTGTTTCTCCATTCCTCCTTTCTTGCAACCCTGTTCCTTGTCCAATAGTATGGACAGGTATGCCCGTTCTGCTGTCTTCATCGTAAAGGATGGCTTCTTCCGGTCATTTCTTCGTATTTAGTGGTTTTGCGCCATTTTTCATTCTTTCTTCTTCCAATTGTGTTGATAATTTTTCGATCATCTTCATATTATCGATTGTTTTTAAGAGATCGCTTCGTATAGCGTACTCTTCTGAATTAGGAGGGTCCTTGTTTTTCTTTATCGTTTTAGTCTTCATAACTGCTGCAGCCCTCTGGGGTTGGCCAATTGAGGTTAGCTTCCTAACCTTCAAGTTTGGCTTGGAGTTTGTCTTTTTAGTTTTCTCTTTGGTTTGGCGGAATTTATCCACTTGCGCTTGTATGCACACATTTGAGGAACTGGTGATTTCCCCTCGGTTTATAAATTCTGCAAGTTGCTTAACTTCTCCCTTCTTGGACTTGCAATTTTCTAAATCACATTGCTGTGAACTTCCGACGCTCGAGAAAGCGTTCCCCTGCGAGGCGATAAAAATATCTCCAGTTTCAGAATTGAACATGGATTTCACTATCACCACTTGAAAATAAGGCACAATAATATGCTTTACATGGCACAATAAAGATACAAGGCCCAATAATGTATTTAACCCTCGGACTACGGACCCTCGCAGTGACGCGGTGAACGGTTATTACCGGGTCATTTAGACCCACCGTAAAAGTTTCTTATACGCATACGTTTTTGAAGTTTTCGTACGAAATTTGTTATTATTTTTTGGAAATGCTGTGGTAAATATTATATAATAAAGGAAGGGAAGAAATATTCAATGAACATATATACGTATATGTACATACAACGTTTATTATGGAATACTGCAATTTTTACATATAACACTTGTATTTGTCGTGTGGGTTTTACAAACATGTCTGTTGCAAATTTGACATTTGCAATTGTATTTATTGTCATTTCCAATACAGATATAGCACCGTGAGTCTTTTCGCGTTGAATATGGATCGACCGTAGCAACAGCCGATCACGATGACCGTTGAGCGAAGGTTAAATAACTTGTAAAAACTCCAACTGGCTCGAGAGCGTCGGAACGACACGTCTGCTCCTCGCGAAGCGCTAAGCGGCTCCACGGGGCAGGCCTGACCTACAGTTACGGTCGGCTGATTATACCACTCGCAGCCCATACTGTCTCAATGACGCCTACAAACAATATTGACAGCTCTCGTACCCGTCTCAATGGTGTTATTTATATGTACCTGTTCAGAAATGTCATAGTTCCTTTTCCCGCGACACTCACACTCACCGCAGCACCTCTCGGACCGCGATACAGCGCCGCTGATCGACGAAGCGAGCCGCCCGCCAGCGCCTATCGATCGACCAATCATCGAAGATCGATAGGCCTATCAGCGCGCCGCATCGAGGAGAAGACGCGCAAGCGGAAGTCCGCCATTCTCACACTCTCTTGTGTGCCTCCTTGCTAAAAGGAACAGATAAAAGCGCGTCGCGTTGATTCTTTTTCTTTGCATGTGAATCTCATTCTCATCTAGTGCAAAATCATAGTACATCTCACAATCAATCAGTGTATATTGCTTAACTCATCTTTGAACACTCACTAGTTCCACAATTAATATAATTGTGTGGACGCCACGTGGCGCAACCGCGTGGTAACGTATTTCAATCGCATTTCTGCAACGCCGTGATAAATACTATCACTCAGCTTACTCAGTATTAATTTAGTGCTTTAATAAATCATAGACGAGGTTTTTCACTGAAACTGTACAAGTGTAATTTCATAACCTATCTAAGACTCCTCTTATTCCATTCAAGCTCAACTCATTCTCAAACAGTCTGCAGAAGAATTTCCATAACTCGCTATTGGTCAATAACACTTTTTTTATAAGAATCAAACCTGTAAGTACCAGAAGAGAAGGTTCCTTCCATCAAAAGGGGATAACGATAGGCCATGAGGCATGGCGTGGATAAGATCATTTCGACTGATGGGGTTAAGAGTTGCAAGTAAGAACGTGATCAAAACTTGCATACTGTTGTGCCCGGGCCGACACCTAAGTGTGTCGACACCACGCACATACCGATTGCCGCAATCGAGCGGCCGAAATCAGGCACAACCGCGTAAGCGATTTCGGAAGCGCACAAAGACCGTCAGCATATGGCGAAATCACCCCAAACCCAGGCCAAAGGCGGAGACCCCGATGGTCCCCGCTTCGTCCCCACTAAAGTATAATAACGATGTACGAGCAATGCGAGCTCAGACTTGATAAAGCTTTGTTACGGGAACATCACCCGACTTTATACGAGACTCACGCCCACCTAGGCACAGTGTCACTGTCACCCAGATCGGGACTGAATAAACTTGTTAACCTTACGGTGAGTTCCAACTCTTTAACCTGCAACGATCTCCTACATCCGGGTTCTCAACCGAATCCTTCCGTCCCGGCATAATCACCCGAACCTCCGGAGCCCGTGGACGACGATCGCGAAGGACGCCCAGGAGCACCTCGAGATTCGCACCTAGAATCTCGACCCCAGGCGCCTTGGCACAACAATACTGCTGAAAACGGTGCTAGCTTCATTAGACGAGCAAGTTTTCCAGAAAAAAGCGTAAGCTATGGCGTGAAGCTATGGAAACTTCTAGTGCATCTTTTACAAATATTACTTTCGATTACGTAAACCAGAATGAATAGGCAGAACATGATGCTACCTTAAAAGATCGCTTTGCAGCAGCATTACCTATCATTTGCACTAGAAGCTTCCATAGCTTTGTGCCAATGTCAGATAATTTTTTTATGGAAACCCCACTAGTTTCATGTGAACTACATCATGATTCAGTTTGAATAAAATCCGTGACATCGAGTGCAAAAAGTGATCGAGATGACGTGAAATGACCCGTTCACGAAAGATTATACAAATTTTCACCGAAAAAAAGTAAACCATTTGAAGGTGGCGACTAATCAAAGGTATGCGGTCGCAATCGAATGAGCCGTATTGGGATGTTACGTGATGTAGCAGGGATTTTCACTAGGAATAACTCATTGTCAGTGGTTCTTCGACACAGGGGGACCCAACATGCAACGTTGCCAAATTTCCGATGGGAAACCGATTCCGCCGCCTAGTGTATGTACTGACAATGAGCTCCATTCAAGTCCACAATCGGTTGTACCTAATTATTGTAATACGATGCCAGTAATGTTGTTACATCACGAGCCAAGGGTCATTGTATATAAGCGCCAGTCGCATAAATAATGTAGATACATTGATTAAAAATTGAATGGAATTTTATGGAAGTATTCTATATGATATATCGTAACCTGTATGTAAATTACCGATTTGCAGACATAAGTAAGAAAAAAATCAATCAGGTCGTTGTACCTCGCACTTTACATACTCCAATTGCACGTGTCCCAGACAGCACACGACGCACAGTGGTTACAAATCGCAAAAAAGCGGCAAAACCCTTAAACGTACTACAATTTTGTCAGAAATTGGTGGTCGGGGGTTTTCGGGGTCGCTGATTAGGAATCTGAACTTCAAAATTTTGAAAACAAAATGGCGAATCCAATATGGCCGACATGTATATTAAAAAATTGATAGATCTGCACGAAAATTGGTATCCTATTTTTTTCGGGTCGCTGATTACGAATCTGAACTTCAAAATTTTGAAAACAGAATGGCGAATCCAATATGGCCGACATGTATATTAAAAAATTGATAGATCTGCACGAAAATTGGTATCCTATTGTTTTCCGGGTCGCTGATTACGAATCTGAACTTCAAAATTTTGAAAACAAAATGGCGAATCCAATATGGCGGACATGTATATTAAAAAATTGATACATCTAATATTATTGTCTATATCTATGTACATTTATTCTGATTCTGATGAATCTGATATTATACTTGTGCTCTCTGAGCTTTCATTTTCATTTTCTTGTTGACATACTACCATTTCGACTACATGCCACCCACGGTACATAAGGTTTTAATCCATGGTCCTTCTGTGGTCAAAAACTGCGTTCTCCCAATAGGGTGTTTTACAGAAGAGGTCCTGGAATCATGTCACAAACTGTGTAAGCTGTACAGGAAGGGTTACAGTCTTAAGACATCCCGAAAAAGGACGAATCAGGATATTTTCCAACGATTATTGCTGCACTCTGACCCTTATATTACTCTTACCGATGCCATTCCAAACCGCAAAAAAAAATCCTCTGAAGGTACTCGAAATGGTAGTATGTCACCAAGAAAATGTAAATGAAAGCTCAGAGAGCACAAGTAATATCAATTTTTTAATATGCATGTCCGCCATATTGGATTCGCCATTTTGTTTTCAAAAATTTGAAGTTCGGATTCGTAATCAGCGACCCAAAGAAGAATAGGATACCAATTTTCGTGCAGATCTATCAATTTTTTAATATACATGTCCGCCATACTGGATTCGCCATTTTGTTTTCAAAATTTTGAAGTTCAGATTCGTAATCAGCGACCCGAAAAACAATAGGATACCAATTTTCGTGCAGATCTATCAACTTTTTAATATACATGTCCGCCATATTGGATTCGCCATTTTGTTTAAAAAAATTTGAAGTTCAGATTTAAACTCTTATTAATAATTGTCTATGAAAAAAATTCCACAAACCAAAAAGTGCAGACCTGAAAGAGTTCGTTCACGGAGAGCGTAGATAGATACTAATAGGCACTTTAAATGCAGATATCTTAAAAAGGCGCAAATATGCGCAAGATTTTGCAATTGGATATCATACTTCACATATTACTTTACGTCAAGAAACCTTTAACTGAGTGAAGTTCGGTGAATAAAGTAACTATTTTCCTTCCGTTGTACTAAAATATGAGTAGGATTTAGGACATCTTGAGAAGGGAAGTACAAGAGTAACTTCAAAGATATTTTGCATTACACATGTGCAAAATGTATGTTTATAACACGTATCTTGATGGTAAAATGTGTTACATATGAATTTTTTAAAAATAAACTTTGCCTGATACATTAAACGTGCGAGCGTTTTCAAGCCATCTAAAAAGTACGAAATTTCGTCAACTTTGATAGCCTATATCTCATTAACCGACCACTATATTTTAAATTTTCAAACGGCATTTGTTGCACTGATGTATATATATTAAATGTGCCATACTATCAACACTGTGCGACGTCTTATAGACGTCTGTTTTACGTCTGAACGTCTGAATGTCCTGATTCGTGACAAAGACATCTTTAAGACGTCGTACGGACGTGTCCAAGACGTCTTTAAGATGTCTTTAAGACATCCACAAGACGTCTTTCACATGCTCATAAGACATCTTAAAGATGTCTGTTAAAAGACATCTTAAAGACGTCGGTAAAAGCTCATCCAAATAGCGTCCGTAAAAAGCAATCTTAAGGCAGGACCGGCGCAAGGATTTGCAAATTTTTGCACCATTTGTATGGAATATTAAACATATAGTAACGCAATTATCATACATTTGTTTCGTCAATTTTTCTTTAATACAATTATATGACAGTGTGTGAAATCAGCCCAGAGGTCGAATGATGATTAGGTTAGGTTGTAGAGCAGCACTTATGCTGAACCTCGCCTATTCACAATTATTGTTATATCCTAATTGTCATGGTGCAATAAAGACATTTAATAATAATATTCTGTAAAATATTTCGCTGTAATGCGTGTTTTTTATAAACAATTAATACAATATATATGTAACTCGAATTTGGAAGTGTTTATAAGGAAGTATGTTGGGTAGGTGCGAATAACGATTACTTCGTAAACAGAAAGTCCTAGGTTCGATTCCTCTCGTCACCGTCAATTTTTTTCCCAACCTGGACCTGATAAAGACGTCTTTAAGACGTCTGAGAAAAGACATCTTAAAGATGTCTGTAAGACGTTTTAAAAACATCTTTAAGACGTCTTAAAAACATCTTTAAGACGTCTTGATTCGTGACATAAGCCGTGCCGAAGACTTGTATAAGACGTGAAAACTAGGGCTGGGACTATTCGAATAATTTAATATTGGAATAATTTACAAGTATTCGAATGCTACGAATAAAATTCGAATATTTGAGTATTCGAATGTTATTATTCGAATACTATTCGAATACTGATGTATTGGTGTGAATTATAAATCAAGTTCTTTAGGTTCATTTTTTTTCTACAAGATTTTAATTAGTTTTAGTTGTGAGTTCGTTAGTTTGTCAGGGTTAAGTCTTGTAAGCTAATTTGGACACACTTCAACATTTCCGATCGGCTTGAAATTTTGCAGAGATACGTAGTTCCGATGACAATACAATATTTTCACTAAAAAGCATGAAATATTACATAGTGAATTTTTTTTAAGAACAAGCTTTTATTAACCTTTAGAGGGCCGGGCTGGCCACTATAGTGGCCACCTAAGAATTTAGATGCTTTGCGGGCCATTTTGATGGTATATATGCATAAATTTTTAGTAAATAAAATTTACGATTTCAATGAAAAAATCCCGGCCCTCTAAAGGTTAAAATGTACTAAAAAGGAACCAATAATTTTGATACCGGCCCAGATGACTGCCTGAGATGAATTCCCTCATATGACTAAATATAAACGCGTGGGGCGTAAATAATGAAATGTCCTATTTATATAAATATACAAAATGTACGAATTTTGATACATTAGTTATCACATTCGGCTAGAGCGTCCTTGTTGCACGAGTTTTTTTTCATTTGATTGTGAGCAGTGTAATTCCGCAATTCCAAGTCTGTCCTGAGATCTAACCGGATTAAAAATCAAAAGAAAATAATGCCGTTCATGTTTGAGGTCTTTGTACCGAGGATCTAATGCGCTAGCGATGTGCTCATGTCTGACGATATTTTGGCCTTGCTTCTATTCCATTTCAAAGCGTCGCGTAGCATCTGTTGCCACTAATAATTATAAAGATAATATAATTGGATCATCCTCGTCCTGTGGTACAAGAAGGGCATCAAGTAAACTCCTGGCAAGAGAACGCATCATGGATAGTGTACAACTTTTATTTGAACACATTAATGTGGTAGCCATTTCCAAAGGCTTCAGAAAAATTATTAATCCTTCAAGTATATTCCATTCCATATCCGATAGGTGAAGTCGTTCATTTACCGATTGTTTTGTAATTGACCGGTCACCCAGTACAGTATTTATGGCACTTTTATTTTTTACGACGCTTATGGCCATGTAATAGTCCGAGTTCCATCTGGTTGTGCATCTCTGCATTAATTTTTGTTTCAGCAGATTCAATTGCTTCTGCCGTACGCGAAGTGCCTCCGTAGCGACTGCAGAATGGCGAAAGTGTGAAACGGCAGAAGAAGCTTTATCCAATATCTCTTTAACGTCGTTTAGTTTCAGTCCCTTTTGCACACTAAGCTGTAGCGTATGGGCAAAACACCGCACGCCGCCCTCGCAAGCTAATGCATCAACTGCACCAGTTATATTACTCGCATTATCTGTAACAATTCCTAAAACTTTTTCCGTTATTTTCCAATCATCAGTAACATTTTCTAATTTAGTAATAAGATTTGCGATGGTGTGCCTTTCGCTCATTTCCTCCGTTATTAAATTCCATGACTCTGCCAATCGGAATTTAAGGGGTCATGCTCAGTCACAAACCTTCGAAAAATCGATTTTTCAATTTTTGTATTTTTAGAGGCTTCAACTAGTGCTGAAGGTTTATAATACGGGCCTGGTATCGATGACACCTTGTAAGTTGAAAAATTAACATTTTATATAAGAATAAACTGGACTTGAAACTTCAAACGCGTTTTTCTTGAAACAGCGTTTTCAAAATCGGTGACCAAAATATTTAAAAAAACCATTCAACCGATTTACTTCAAATTTTACAAACTTACTATAGGAACAATAAACTAGTCTTTGAACGAAGGATTTTTTTATCCGATTTTCTTTTAATTGACGAAAATCAGGCACGATTTATGATAAAAATTGAATCTTTTACTTTAAACATCAGCCATTTTTTCCCAAATCAATATTTCGAAAAATCCTTCGTTCAAAGACAAGATAATATAATATAATAAGTAAATACTTTTGAATTTTTTAATTTAGATGATCGACTTTCGAACAGCAGTAGTCACCGCAGAAGACTTTTTTGAGAGGTCCTTCGAGTGATGGACAATAACTTTGTTATTAATAAATATTTTTAAATAAAAAAATTACGATACACAGTACTAGATGCAATCCTTAAAAGGAAAAAAGATTTTTTGAGAAATGTGTTATAGCTTTCGAGTAAAAAATTTCCAAAGATCACCCTTTTTCGGCCTCCTGACTGAGCATGACCCCTTAAGTAGTGGGCATTCACTGTTATGTATGAAGTCATACTTAATGAAGTCCAAGAATCTGTATCTATGGCAATTGACTCAGCAGTAGCAAGCTTCCATTGAACAAAATTTCTTTTTTCATTATACAACAGATTTATTCGATTTAGAACTGTTCCTTTGCACGGAATTTTGTAGTTTGGTTCCACAACTTGCATGAACAACTCAAAACCTTTCGACTCTATAAATGATATAGGGAGCTGATTAACTACGATCATTTGTGCTGCAGCTTGCGTGATGAGTTCTGTACGTTCTGAACTGACTGGCCTATCTTCAAATGCTTTGGAAACCCTCGAACGACGTTCCGATATTCTAGGAAGTCATGGCACCGATTGGCTTTAAAGTTTAAACAAATAACGGAAAATCGTGGCTAAACCCAGTGCGTGACTGACGCAGGCGCAGTTCATGCACACATTACCACCGCTCCTGTAGGTGTTTCCCCCCTCCATCAGTGCAGCAGAATTGCTCAGAACATTGGCTAGACCCCATATTTCATATGACATATTTCATAGTACTTTCGTGATTCAAGCTACAAAATACAGTATAGCTCCGCTGTAGTGTGAGATTTAAGAAAAGCCTTTGAATTGTAACATTGTAAATAACAATGAATAAGTTGCGAAGCAATATTTGGGACCATTTTGAACGGTCCTCTGATGGACTACAAAGCAAATGCATAATTTGTGATGCAGTTTTGAAATCTAAAGGGGCAACAACATCGTTATGGAACCATTTACGATTTATACATGGAGCAGAAGCAGGTGTAAAAGTAACACTAGAAAATATGCAACGGGAAAGTAAGAGGAAGTGAGTAATAACGTACAATCGTACATAATTTTCAGTGTGCAATAAACAACTTGAAATCAGCCACTCTCGTTCTTTACAAAAACGACAAAACGCCGCCGCGTTCAGGTCGCTAGTCAATACAAAATGATGAAAGAAAATAAATTCTAAACTATGAAATTAAAAAATATATAAAAACAAATTTTATGTTAAACTATTTTATTAAAAATGCACTAAAAACTGATAAATAATTATTTTCTTTTACAACAATTTTTTTTCTATAGAAAATCGTGGGGCACCCATCAATTTCCGGCAAAAAATATTGTACTTTATGAATTTTGCATTTACATAATTTCATTATTTTCTTCTAGCCGTTCTGATTCTGATAAAGACGCACATGAAGAAATAGATAATTCAGTACTACTCTACTACAGTAGTACTCTTCCTAGAACAGGGTTGTCTAACTGACGACTCACGAGATGCCGGGGGCTCCTCCGCCTTGCGGCCACGCTGAATGGCCCCCTCCACACCTACTAAACATTGACGATCGCAGTCGAATTCGTCCGTCCCTACACAAACATAAATACATTCGATTGCTACAGCCGGCTACGGCCATACGTTTACATATAATTATAATTAATACGACAATACGAACTGATATATACTTACTTTTACTCGTCTCTGTGAATGTGAACGTGCACATTGAGGCCGCGTCATATTATTGACAAGGGATGGTATATCCACATCAATTTTTGTTATGGCTATCCTTAACAGCGAAGATAATGAATGGTCCGCTAATCTTGACCGATATTTACTTTTTATATTTTTCATAATGAAAAACGCACTTTCGCATCTGTATGTAGAACCAAACATTGATGAACGAACGTATCTGCTTGCAAATTACACAAAGCAACTCGATAATACATTTCTTGGTCTTCGTTGTTAACGATATATCAGTTCGTATTGTCGTATTAATTATAATTATATATAAACGTATGGCCGTGGCCGGCCGTAGCAATCGAATGTATTTATGTCTGTGTAGGGACGGACGAATTCGACTGCGATCGTCAGCGTGGCCGCAAGCCGGAGGAGCCCCCGGCATCTCGTGAGTCGTCAGTTAGACAACCCTGTCCTAGAATATCGGAACGTCGTTCGAGGGTTTCCAAAGCATTTGAAGATAGGCCAGTCAGTTCAGAACGTACAGAACTCATCACGCAAGCTACAGCACAAATGATCGTAGTTAATCAGCTCCCTATATCATTTATAGAGTCGAAAGGTTTTGAGTTGTTCATGAAAGTTGTGGAACCAAACTACAAAATTCCGTGCAAAGGAACAGTTCTAAATCGAATAAATCTGTTGTATAATGAAAAAAGAAATTTTGTTCAATGGAAGCTTGCTACTGCTGAGTCAATTGCCATAGATACAGATTCTTGGACTTCATTAAGTATGACTTCGTACATAACAGTGAATGCCCACTACTTAAATTCCGATTGGCAGATAGAGTCATGGAATTTAACAACGGAGGAAATGAGCGAAAGGCACACCATCGCAAATCTTATTACTAAATTAGAAAATGTTACTGATGATTGGAAAATAACGGAAAAAGTTTTAGGAATTGTTACAGATAATGCGAGTAATATAACTGGTGCAGTTGATGCATTAGCTTGCGAGGGCGGCGTGCGGTGTTTTGCCCATACGCTACAGCTTAGTGTGCAAAAGGGACTGAAACTAAACGACGTTAAAGAGATATTGGATAAAGCTTCTTCTGCCGTTTCACACTTTCGCCATTCTGCAGTCGCTACGGAGGCACTTCGCGTACGGCAGAAGCAATTGAATCTGCCGAAACAAAAATTAATGCAGAGATGCACAACCAGATGGAACTCGGATTATTACATGGCCATAAGCGTCGTAAAAAATAAAAGTGCCATAAATACTGTACTGGGTGACCGGTCAATTACAAAGCAATCGGTAAATGAACGACTTCACCTATCGGATATGGAATGTAATATACTTGAAGGATTAATAATTTTTCTGAAGCCTTTGGAAATGGTTACCACATTAATGTGTTCAAATAAATGTTGTACACTATCCATGATGCGTCCTCTTGTCAGGAGTTTACTTGATGCCGATCTTGTACCACAGGACGAGGATGGTCCAATTATATTATCTTTAAAATTATTAGTGGCAACAGATATTACACAACGCTTTGAAATGGAATGGAAGCAAGGTCAAAGTATGGTCAGACATGAGCACATCGCTAGTGCATTAGATCCTCGGTACAAAGACCTCAAACACGAAGAAAACGAGGCAAGACAACAAATTTGGGCTACTATCAAATCCAAATTAACAAACCCTGTTGAGGGCAATGAGAATATGAATGAAAATCCGAATGATGAACAAGGACACGAAAATCCCCTTAATTATTTATTTAAAAAAAATCATTGGGTAAAAGTAGTGCTCAACAGCAGTTGGTTAATTTCCGAAAAGAGCCGGAAATGGAGCATAACGCTGATTCTTTGAAATGGTGGAAATTAAATGAAAATAAATTTCCATCCGTGGCCAAATTAGCCAAATGTTATTTAAACATTCCAGCAACTTCTTCTTCCGCTGAAAGAGTTTTTTTCTACGGCTGGAAACATAGTCAGCACAAAAAGAAATTGCTTACATCCTAAAAATGTTAATAAATTAGTTTTTTTGTACCAGAACCGAAATGTCAAGATTGTCAACAGTAGTAATACAGGGTGTTCGGATACAGATGAACATTCTTGTACGGATACGGAGTGATTTTACATGAAAAGCTAAGTCGAAAATATAGAATAAAATTTTCTGACATCCCACTACATTTTCCAGGAAATTGACTCTGAATTTTAGCCAAATACGCGTACACTGAGGTACAGCTTAAGGCACTTCAGCGGCACGCGTATTTGGCTACAATTCAAATTCAATTTTCTCGAAAACGAAGTGCGATATCAGAAGATTTTATTCTATATTTTTGACTTAGTTGTTCATTTAAAATCACTCCCTAAAATAATGTCCACCTGTAGCCGAACACCCTGTATATGTATACATATGTACAATAAAATATTTTTCATATGTAAACATTTTCACATATAAATATATTGTTAACGTATTGCTTAAATATATTGTCTCCTCTAATTATTTGTATCAGAATAAGCATCGAGATCATATAAGTTCTTACGTAAAGGACAAACGTAAGATTGGAGTATGAGTGAGTGCGTACTAGTGCGTCCGAGTCAGGAAGTGTTGCGAAGTGAATGCTAATTCCGTACAATTTGTATATTTATATAAATAGGACATTTCAATATTTACGGCCCACGCGTTTATTTTTAGTCATAAGGTAAGTGCGGGTAATAAGGATCTATAATTGAATTTACAAAAACTTGTACATATTTTTGAAAACTTTTGTTTTTATAGAAATCTATGGACATTAAACTATAAACTGTAATATTTGTAACAATATATGAACACAGCAAATACGAAAATGAATAAATTTCTAAAAACCTTGTAAACGAGTTTTGTTTCGTGTAGTGCAATTGATAAGGCCCACCTACAGTCGGGGACAAAAGTATGAATACACTCTTTAAAATCGTATAACTTGTTAAAAATTGGTCCAAACAACTTGAATTTTTTTTATAACATAGAAGGATTAGTTTGCTAAATGACGTGTTTCGTCGTTTCAAAGAAAGTTATAATTGGTCGGAATAGCAAAAAAAAATAGGGAAGGTCATTTTTTCAACTTTTTTGTCTGTACTCGTAATGAAAATTTAAAAAATGCCTTTTGTAGATTGATGTAAGTTGTATACACGCCTAAAATTTTATCAAAATCGGTTAACGTAGCTCTGAGCTATAAACGCTTAAAGATCGCAGAATAAGGTCGAAAATCGCGGAAATTCCCGAAATCAGCGATTTTCGACCTTATTCTGCGATTTTTAAGCGTTTATAGCTCATACCATATGTACTTATACATATCTACAGTTCTACATTAATTGGACAAAGAGTACTCCCAAATTGGGAGTCCCAATACAAAGCTAAGAAACCGACGTAATTCTTATAATTGCAGAAACGCTAGTTTCCCGCGAAACATTTGTTGAATTTACTTTTTGAATGACATTTCATATGTAATAAAAGCAATAAATGGCACTACCAGTATTGTAGATTGACCTGCCAAGGATAAATGATAGGTGGGCCTTATTTCCTGCTGGACCTTATTATCCGCACTTACCTCATGGGGGAATTCTTCTTAGGCAGTCGTTTGGACCGGTATCCAAATTATTGGTTCCTTTTTAGTACATTTTAATAAAAGCTTGTTTTTAAAAAAAATTTCACTATAAAATATTTCATGCTTTTTAGTGAAAATGTTGTATTGTCATCGGAACTACGTTATGTGTGCAAAGTTTCAAGCCGATCGGATATGTTGAAGTGGGTCAAAATTAGCTTACAAGATTTCATCCTGACAAACTAACGAACTCACAACTTTTTTTTTTTTACGAGGGGGAAAAAGCTTGATGCATACCCCGGTACTGGTACCGGGGTTATGTGGGGCTCCCAACGAAATAGGCGGACTACCCACTAAAAACCCCCTCCAGGTGTACCACCTCATGCGTGCCCTGAGGAGGAGGGGTGAACAGCTAGGTAATACTTGCTCCGCCAGTTGGAGCAACGAACTCACAACTAAAACTAAATAAAAGCTTGTAGAAAAAAAATGAACCTAAAGAACTTGATTTATAATTCACACCATACTATTCGAATACATCACTATTCGAATACGTCAGTAATCGAATGCTTAAATATTCGAATAGTATTCGAATGCTTAAATATTCGAATAGTATTCGAATACTTGGGTATTTGAATTATATTCGCCAAATAATTGAGCAACTGAAGTATTCGAATATTCGAATACCAAATAATTCGACAAATAGTCCCAGCCCTAGTGAAAACAACGTTCACGGACGTCTTTAAGATGTCTGCGTGCTGTCTGGGGAAGTCCGTTTTAATCATTTCGTATTTCCTTGTTTTGTATTTAAGCATATTAGTATGTAAGAAAGTTGATCTATTATTATATTTTGTCATACTACAAAAAGCTGACATAATCGATATTGTTTCCATTCTCGTTTGTGTAGTGCATTCAACTCTGAAGCTATAACCTCAGTTCATTTTCGCTTAAGTGATGTCTTCCCTTCTTACTAGATAATTGCGCATGGTTTTGTCATTCATTCGGTACTAATTCACTGTCGTTTAAATAGCTTTGAAAGGTATCTTTATGCCATTGGCGCGTTCATCTTTACTATACAGTATTTAACCCCCCGCGCACCACGTAAATGTCACACCCCGTACAAGGTCGGGTATGACATACATGTCGTTTTACATACATGTCGTGATTATAAGAAAGAAAGAGGGAAGATGATCATATTACGACTTTCTATTATGAAATTAAAAACTAACATCAATTTCCATTAACAATAATTAGAAAATTAGAAATTTCATCGTGCCACTGCACGAAGTGGCGACGCACAGTGGTTCGAGTATACTACATGCTAGTTGGATAAAATTATTTTTTCGCGGGTTTGGATTTATATGGAGCTCAAATTGTTAGAAAACCAACCTGATTCGTATTACAGTTTATTATTTCACTAAAAATATCAATAAAACAAAAATATGATTAATTTAATAAAGGAAGGAGAACAAAACGTCAGTATTGTACTTTAACTCTAATTATTAGTTATAACATTATGTCTATTCCTGTAATTTCTGAGTTTTTAAGTTTAAAACCTGGTTTTTTAAATGAGTTTTCGTTGCATTGCTATTAAAATAGTGTTTTACTATATGTTCCACGTCGTTCCACGCGACAAGGGTTTAATGTACGAAAAATAGAGACTTACTAGTTTTTTTATGAAATGATCTATCTGCAAAAATTTGCAAAACTATGTTTTGTGAATTGTTTTCGAGTGCGACGCTCGGCAGGAGAGATTTTTAGTGACATAATAAACTGTAATATGAATCAGGTTTGTTTTCTAACAATTTGAACCCAATACCGCGAAAAAATAAGTTTGTCCAGCTAGCATGTAGTATACTCGAACCACTGAGTGGTGGCTACCGAGCGTCGAATGTTATAACTGATAATTATAGTTAAAGTACAATACTGTCGTTTTGTTCTTTTGTCTTTATTGAATTAGTCATATTTTTATTTCATTGATATTTCTAGTGAAATAATAAACTGTAATACGATTCAGGTTTGTTTTCTAATAATTTGAACCCCATATGAACCCAAACCCGCGAAAAAATAATTTTGTCCAGCTAGCATGTAATATACTCAAACCACTGTGCGACGTCGCAGCTCCAGCTACACAGAGGACCAACCCGCGCAGTTTCCTAGTTCAGTTATAATTTTGATATTGAAATGTTCTGGGGGGGGGGGTGCCATACCCCACCTGGTGCACGGTGGATTAAAAGTTATGAGTTGAAAAAATAAGCAAATAAATATTGCTAAATCTATGTAGAAAATGGCTAAGTACATAAAATATGAACATGAAATTTGATGATTTTACTTTTTTAAGTATCTAAAAGTAACCAATATAAAAAGTTGTGAAAATGTAATAAACTAAGTAATAAGTAACTTAATGACCTTTGGTTATTGAAATTCTGAAAATTAATTTCCATGTTTCGTACGTGAAAATCGTGAAATAATAAATTTTCTATGTACACGTGTGTAATGATTTATAGTTCTTGGTGAATCTAACATTATCTATGGTACAGTACTTATGTGCATCTTATGAAAATATTAATTCCAAAAGCAAGAAATAAAGTAGCACACCACAGCTGGATTTTATAGTGACTACCAATACAAGTATCATTTACATACTTTCTTTGCTTACATCTATATGTACGATTACTGCAATGTATAAATTGCTTTATACAGGGTTGTCGTAATTGCAAATGAAAAATCTCTCTGATCGTTAAATGAATTCTAAATAAGAAGAAAATTACAGGAAACACGAGTGAAAAAATAAAACGTCTTGAAAGGCATCCCAAACCGAAGATCAACGCGTATTAGGTACAAGTCCTTGACACTACCCAGACGTCGAACTCGTTTTATTTTTTTCTCTTTTACTAGAAGCAAGTCACAATGACAAAAATTAAATTTTTTAACAAGTCTATTAACCTTGAAATATTATCACATAAGGATCTTATGCTCACCTTACCATAAACTTTCATTTGAAAGATAAACCAACTAGATCAGATAATATTGAAATTTCAATTTTGAAAAACATTTTTTTATGAAATAAAAAATTCTGGATTGAAACCCTGAATATTCTACAGATTGTGGCCTCCCCTTGATAAGAGTACTTAACACATTTTCTGGAAAATAACATTTTCGTCGTTTATATTGCAAACAAGATCCATAACTACAAACACTTGAGTTTCAACCAGCACGGAGGCCCCCGCGGTCGATCGTGGATGAGGTGACAAATGTCCAGCGGGATCATTGTCCGCTTACGCAACGAAGTTTCTCGGATTACGCAAATCGAGACTGGCGTCACGTTTCAAAGTACATATCGCACGGCTTGTTCATTCCTCAAGGCTCCAGATACGATTCCGACCGTGGCTGGTTTATCATTATCGACAAGGACACCGTGATAAATGTTTGCGTGTGCGGCAATTACGGCGTAGAAAGCATGATAATTCGAAGGCAGTTGATATTTACCAAATCCAATGTCGAACACTTCAATCAATGTTTGCGATAACATTCTATCGTTACATCACTGTCATAAAAGTCTTTTCTTTTCCTTGTTTGTTTTCAAATTTCGGGGACAAAGTTTACGGTACAAAGTTAAGAACCACGTGCCGCATGTTTAAAAGGCGCATCAGCGCATGCTAAACTGTTCTCATGTCGGTACGATTATCCGGCTATTAAGATGCAACGCCATTGCGTCATCAAATGGATCGATTATATGCAATGCTAAAAGTGCGGTCGGATAACTTACCGACTTCTCGTAACCGGTCAGTGTCAAGGCTCCGCGGTTAACAACTTCGATAATCCATTGATCAACCCGTGACTCTGCCACTCGATTTATCGACTGCCCCAAAAGCAAGAAAGCAAAACACTCGGAATTTTTTGTTAAATGCCTTAGTTGATTCAGAATAATGAGACGTTTAATAATTGCGATAGAGAGCAGATTTTACTCTCTCGTTTGAACATTATCCAAAATTTTAATTCTTATTCGAAATAATAACTTCTTCAGTAATTTCTGCAATAGATTTAATTATATTAATTGTCCAAAATAGTTTGAAAATCGCAGTAGAATAGAATCAAATGTTACGAACAAGTGATAATGTACGTTTAACGTAACAAAAGTGCGACTAACTGCAATTTAGAGCTTTCGGTAAGCGCATGATTACCAGTATATAAGTATTTCGAGGAATACACATATACCAAAAGCTACTAGTTTGAGTGTATTTTAAGTTACGTTTTGCTTTAATTTATACCATGTCGTAGATGTCATTCAAAGCGTATATATTCCTTATATCTGTAATTACAATTTTAAAACACTGGTTAAGTCTCTGTCATTAACTGTCTAGATTAAAATTAGATTAAGAGTTAATGTATAAAGAAGTATTAGAGATTAACAGATTTTTCAAAGAACGATAAACAAATTGCAAATATAAAATAAGAAAATGTATGACTTGGCTATCTATTCTGCTTTACAAACAGTGAATTTGAATTCCCCGGACTGACCACAGAGAGACACACACGCGTACACGCACAGTGTATAAGCTGGCGCCTCTTTCCCCGACACTCCCTATATCAGGCCTTCCCAAGTAGGGGAAATCTGCTCCTGGAACACATGTTTCGGTTCTCCCTCCAACACTCCCTCTCTCAGAGGAGACAGTAACGCCGCTAGGAAGCAGAGAGAGAGAGGACAGTAGGAATCGTCCCAACTTAGCTGAAGGCGCAGCGTTGGAAGGAGAACCGAAACATGTGTTCCAGGAGCAGATTTCCCCTACTTGGGAAGGCCTGCCCTATATTCTCATCTACGCATCGTGCCTAGGAGGGGCCGGCTCCTTCACTATGTGTGTGAGCTCGGTTCGAGAGATTCAAATTTCAAATTCACTGCCCGCACCTAAGCACTCGAAATTGGATGCAATGAAACTCAAATACACTACTCAAATTCTTGACGATTCGAATTACACAGATTTGATGAATACTCAGCTACTCGTATATACTGGTCGAATACTCGAGTACAATGCAAACAATGTGCAATGCAAAGTACCTGCATGCTAGTAAGTGGATTGAAAGTCAAAACAAGCTACCACGTGGTTACTGAGAACTAGTCGCAGGCATGTCACTTGTTGAATGAAACTAAATGCTTATCTCAACACTTGTTCAACAAGTACTTGTCACGAGCAACAGAAAAGATCAAGGCGTGGTCTTCCACGTGTTACTATTAGCTGACATTAGCTCCGTAGTGTGAGTGACACTGTATGACTCCGAAATATTCCAAATGTTACATACCTGATCTAACCTCGACCTTGACGTTTCCTGTTGCATTTGAACAGTAGAGACCGAAATTGTATCCAAACAATTAACTTGGAAATAGCCAAAAATCTTATCATAGAAAGAACCATTGCTGATAAGGAAAGGTCATAGTAGTGAGATCACTGATATGAACCAAATTTGTACTGATGTATCAGAAACGAGGATATGAACAGAAATAGTCGAACATTTATCACGAACATTGTAAACTTTGTCACATTGAAGAATCGCTTTGATTAGTGAAATAAGATAAATTTTATATTGCACTCCTAGCTGCCAGAGCACGTAACATGCTATCCAATATTCAAATTATTCATCAATGTTGTTTTTTGTAAATAAAAGTTTCGTAGTAACCAATTTCTTAATTGTCTGATTTTTTTTAAATAATTCATTCGCTAATAAAAAACACACACGTGGTCACGAAACCAAGCCTGAGAAATGATTTCTCTTTTTTGGATCGGATTTCGCTGTAGATGTATGTACTCCTACATTTGGAGGGTTCAGAAGCCAATCAATGTACATATGTACTTAAGTCCATAAGCATTAAAATCGAAATTTACACTACTTGTCCCCTGAACATTTTTGCCTAATAATTCCGTGGTCAATATATGTAAGTAGGGCCATCTATTGCTTACGTACGAAAGTAGTAACTTAATTGTATTTATCAACTGAAAGTTCTAAAAATAAATAGGTTTCTGAAGTATGTAACTTATTTTCAGGGAAAGTTGCACTGATTGGCTTCTGAAGTCTGAACCCTTCATTTATACTTCACATTATCCATATCGATTTCGAATCTTGTAATAGTAATTTTTTACATCCTGATTATGCAAAATTATGATTTTTTTTACACACATACATCTTTCACACTGTTCGAGGACAACAAACAAAAATTTACGTCAAAGACGCGTGTAGCAAGTGATATGAATAAACTTAGAACTCATTAAATTAACATAATTTACCTTGTTACCTCACGTAATCATGATGCGTAAGAACGCATGAAACTTAAGAAAGTTCGTTAACACATTAGCAGCAAATATGCTCTAAAACGTGGCGTTCTTGAAACAATAGGCCGGATATGAATGTATCTGCTTATTTTAATAATGAATTCGCTGAGAATTTTATTGAGTCAGGTGATTCTGGTTTATTCATCTCTCCGTGTAAATTCATTCCACAATTGTAGGAAAAAGGAATGAATGGGAAAAAAGACGGTTCTATTTCAAAGTGGAATAGAAGCAGAGTTTATGAATCGAACTGAAATAGCTTCGATAAATTGTAGCCGGCCCCATGGACGTTCGCAGGTGGGCGGGGTGCAAAAGGGGCAGTTGCCCCCCTGGCATTTGAGAAAAAATCGCATATTTTTCAAAACTGATCTTTATTAAGTTTATACTAAAAAAAAAAAGGAATATTTTTAAATTTCGGTTTTAAATTTTTAATTAAAGTGACACTATAAAATGGGTTATAAAAAGTAAGAGGGTTATTTCTTCTTTACCATCATCCCAAAGTGCCCCCCCCCCCTAGAAAAAAGTCTGCGGACGCCCCTGGCCGGCCTTTGGATAGAGGGACGCCTAAATCAGACACGTTGCGACGTTGGTCGAAGTACAGTTCAGCTGAGATCGCCTGAGCCAATCGCGTGGCGTGTTGCTGCTCTCGCCACCTGAACCAGCGAATGGTGTCCATTGAAATCGTACGACACTAGTTGCAGCGGCCGGCGGCTGCACGGTCTGACTGAAGTCATATCGGCGCGTACCCGCGCGTACCTCGTGGAACTCACTGTCAGCACACGTGCACGTGATGCATTGCGACAGGGCGCTGGCGACACACGCACATCCACCAATGAGAATGAGCAAACCCGAATGTTCCGATATCGAACGAATTGTTAACACATAATGACTCTGACGGTCGCATGTTTCGGAGCAACAACGCCCGTTACACTGCTCCTAACTATTTTATTTGACTAGAAAGACCCAACGAAATAAATAAACGTATCTCTCTTTTTACAAATTTTTGTTGCAAAACACTGAACACTCGTAACATATGAATTTATGAGAACTGAAAAATGTAAGAGCTGTATGAATTTATATGAATGTACTAGAAATTGTTTCTAAATGTCCAATACTGATTTACAAAACACAGATACAATTATTTTAGAAAGAAGTTGCGTACGGAAACATAAAATAACACTCTTGAAAAACGTACGATTCTAATGACACAAATTGAAATGTAGATTCTATACCATCGACCAAAGCACAGTAATGTTTATAAACGTAGCGGTACAATTAAGTTATTTCGAGAGAATGTGGTGATGAAAGGTTAGTAGATCAAAGTAGGAGCAAAGCAGCTAAAAACTATGAAATTCAAAATCGCGCAAACAACGTGACGACGGTTGATTATATTTTAACAATATACTTTGACGACCACAATATGAGGTGGAAAAACATCGTCAAATATTCGAGGTATATATATAATGTATCATATTGTGGTCGTTAAAGTATATTGTTAAAATGTATAATAATATATGTATAATAAAAATAAAATGTATAATAATAAATGTATAGTATACTAATGAAAACATGTCACCCCATTTAAAAAAACGTCGATAACCTTGAAATCTCGGAAAATATTACCTTGAAAAGAAATCTTCTCCATCCCAATAATTGCCTATCTGATCTGAAGCAAACATTTTTTCCTCAGATATTTTCTCTTATTATTAAAAAACAACGGGAATATTTTAGATTTAAATATTCAATGACTCACCCGATATATATATATTTCAAGGTTATCGACGTTTTTTAAATGGGGTGACATATTTTCATTAGTGTAACGTTATAGACAATAAAACGATAAATTCCATCATATATAATATGTTGATCTTCAAATGACCTTCGGACAAATAAATCAAGACAAGAATTGGACAGAACTTTCCCGCCCGTTGAATTGGACCTGGCAGAACTGTTTGGTGGCCAGCACGTTCACCTGATTTGTGATAATTCGTCGAAATAACTCGACTCCACTCGATTTATTTTTCTGAGCATTAAAAAAATAAAGTGTACGGGAATGTACTAACAATTGCTGATGATATGCGCCAACGTATTATGGTAGAATGTAGGAATATCAGACCCGAAATATTCAATAATGTGCAATATTCTTTACGAAGCAGGTTACAAAAATGTTTCAATATTAATAGCCACCATTTTGAACATATTCTTTAACATTTTATTTATGTATATTTAATAATATGAAATAAATAAACATTGCACTTCCTGCGTACATTAAATTATACTTTTTTAAGAACTCCTCCGAAGGTCATTTGAAGGTCAACATATTATACATGCTTGAATTTGTCTTTTTATTGGCTATAACTTTAGACTAATTAAAATACCTGATCCCTTTATAAAAAAAACCGTCGATGACCCTTCTCTGAAGCAAACATTTTTTCCTTAGACATGTTCTCGTATCATTAAAAGCAACGAAGATATGTTAAAATTAAATGTTAGGTGACTCACTCTGTATATATACATATAACTCATACGATGGTAGTAGTAGTAAATAGGTTTATTTTTCGCCTTTCGGCCTCAAAATGGGGTTACATGTGTTATATGTGTAAGTTTTTCTTGGACTGTTAATTCAAGATTGTGCTTTCGTTTTGACTTCTTCCTTCATCTTGTTCTTCTTTTCTTCTCCTTTTGTCCAGAACCATTCGCATCCACTCCGCTCCTTCTTCTTCTCCCTTTAGAATCGCTCTGATCGTTGAATTCTCTCTTTTCAGCTCCTTACAGTCTTGTAGCTTGTGACCCAGCGTCTCTCTAGCCCTATTGCATAGTCTGCATACTGTGTCTTTTTCCTCCTTCCAGTACTTGCTTTCCCGCTCTTCATTTCCACATCTGAACCTAGCAATCATGCCTTGGTCTCTGCCTCTGTAGTTTCCGTTTAGATAATTTGCTCTCTGGTCATCCCTGATTTCTGTGTAATGTGCGTTGTATCTGCCTCCTTGTATTCTGTCGTATTGCCATTGAACCTGCTCTGCTCTATCCCTTTGCGCTAGTTCCTCAGCGAACTCTCTTCCTCGCCTTCTTTCTATTTCCATTTCTTGCATATCCATCATTTTCTGCCTGTAGAAAATGATGGATATGCAATCTCCATGGTATGCATCTCTCATTTCCTCCCACTTCGACATTTTCTCTGCTTGCTTCGCGTCTATTTCCCTCCAGCATTCTTGCACTATTTTATTCTTGTTCAGCCGTTTCGCTTTCTCCTCATATTTTATTGCTCTTTTCCCCGCTTCTATCCATACTTTGTCCATTTTTGTTTCCTCCAAAATTAAATATGCTGGTGTATTGAAGTCCAGACCTAAAGTCCACCTTATGTATTTTTCCTGTATCTTCTCTAACTTTTCTGCCTCCATCCATCCCCAAATTTCTAACGCGTACAGCAAGATACTTTTCACTATGCTTCTGAATATTCTCATTCTTCTCTCAAAATTGTTCTTGAACATTCTTTGTCCTATTCCCCATATCTGCGCCATTGCTATTCTAGCTTTCTTTATGACTTCCCTTATATGCTTCTCTCTGCCCCCTTTTTCTGAAAATTATACCCTGAGTATTTGAACTCCTTTACTTCTTCCAGACTGTGCCCCTGTCAGCTACATTCTTCTTTCTTCTTCTTTCCTCTTCCTTTATGGAAAATCAGCACCTTAGATTTCTCTGCGTTCAGTTGTAACCCTTTCCTTTCAAGGTATTTTCCGAATCTTCGTATCATGTCCTTAAGATCCTTCGGTTCATTTGCTAGTAACTCTATATCGTCCGCATATGCTAGAGTCCAGATTTTTACTTTTCCTACTGTAACTCCTCCTGCTTGGTTTTTCCTCATGGTTTCCTCCAAGTCCGCTACATATATTGTAAATAACGTTGGACTCAGTGGGCATCCCTGTCTTACCCCTTTTGTTGTCCAGAATTTGGATGACATTTCTCCGTTTACTTTTATTGTATTTCTTGTTTCTTTGTAAATTTCTGCGATTCTCATTCTCAAGCGTTTACTTATTTCCGTTCTCTTCATTATGTTCTGAAGTTTTACTCTATCCACATTGTCAAATGCAGCACTTAGGTCCGCGAAAAACGTATACAGCTTCCCCCCTTTTTTCTGTATTTCTCTGTTAGCTACATAGTTCAGAATAAAAATGTTATCTGTTGTCGACCTACCGCTCCTGAATCCTGCTTGCGTTTCTGGTATTATGTGTTTCTTTTCCAATTCCTCTTTTAATCTTTTTTCAAGGACCATAGCATATATTTTGTACGCTGTGTTTAGGATCGTTATCCCCCGGTAGTTGTTTACCTTTTCTCTATCTCCCTTTGTGAATATTGGTGAAATCACCCCTTCTTTCCACCTCTCCGGGAATCCTTCTCCCTTCCACACTTTATTGAAGATTCTGTGATCCTTTTTACTATTTTCACGTTACCGTAAATCCAGGCTTCATTTTCTATTTTGTCTTCCCCTGCTGCTTTCTTTTTTTTAGTTTCCTGATTTGGTCTCTTATTTTTGCTTCTATTATTTCCTCTTCCTCTTCTCCTTCCGTGTTTTCTATTTCTTTCAACTCTCCCACTTCTTTTTTACAGTCGACGCCTTCTAGCAATGTTTTAAAATGATCCTTCCATTCTTTTAAATCTATTTTATTGGAGATCCCTATTCTTTTCTTTCTTTGTTTATTTATATATTCCCATATTTGATTTTCTCCCTTTAATTGCATTATCTCATTTTCTATATTTTCTTGTAATTCCCTTCTCCTTTCTTCACACACTTTTTTGTACTCCCTTCTTTTCTTCTGATAGTCTTCTTTGTCTCCTTTGCCCCTCCTCCAGTTCCTCAGTGCTTTCCTGGCTTCTCTTTTCTTTTTTGTACAGTTCGAATTCCACCACTTAAAGCTACCCAATTTCCATTTCTTTATTTCTACTTCTTCTTTCCGTACTGCATTATTTATTTTTCCTACTATTTCTTCTACCATTTTATTCACCTCTGTCCTATTAAAGTTTATTTTGTTTAATTCCATTTGAAACTCTCTCTTTCCTTCCTCTGTCCAGACTCTTCCTTCTCTCTCTCTCCACCTCCCCTCCTGATTTCCCTCTCTTTCTCTCATTTTATTTCTCCTATATAGTTCTGCTATCAGAGGCATATGATCTGACTCAACTCTATCTTCCACTGTAAATTTCTTGATATCTTCTTTCGCCTCGACATTTTTTAGTATAAAATCAATTACCGTGCTGCCTCTCGGTGAAACTAAATTTTCCCTCTATCCGTTTTGACGTGGAATAGCTCGTGTATGTGTACTCTCCTTCCTCGTCTCCCTCCATATTCCCGTTCAGAATATTTCATCCTCTTTCCTCCACCATCTCTAATAACAACTTCCCCTCCGTGTTTTTAACTTTGTCTTTTGATCTCCTTACGTCATGCTTTTCTTCTATTCTAAAGTCGCCCCTTCCTGTCCAATTCTCGCATTGAAATCTCCTCCGATTATCAGTTTCTCCACCTCCCTCTCCTCTATTATCTGGTCTCGCTCTTCTTTCGTCTCCTTTATATCTCTGCTGTACACTGTTATTACTCTCCATTTTTCATTTTGTATCCTGATTCTTCTCTCTTGAATATGTTCCATTCCTGCGTTCGATTCCTCCTCTTCTATGCCCTTTCTTACACCTGTGATAATTCCGCCTATCGCTCTTCTCCCTTTTTTTCTCTCTCTAGTGGCATAATTACATTTCCATGAGAATTCTTGTGGCAATTTATCTTTTAATCCTTCCCATTGTTTCTCTTCAATCCACGTTTCTACTAATCCTATTACGTCGAGATCTTGTAAGAAATCCCAAAACTGTTTGTCTTTGCTGAATAATCCTGCTACATTCCAGTAGCCAATTTTAAATGTATCTATTTCTCTTTGACTTCTAATTCCTTTCCCAAATCTGTGTACCCCCTCTCCCCGCATATCTGCATACGCAGGCGCGCGGGGAACGGGTGTTGGTACTTAACTCATACGATGGTTTGCCGCTATTTAAAAAAAAATAACGTCAATTCGTCAATAATTCCAATAAAATTAAAGGAATTTTATAAATATACCATGGAAATAAACCCTACTTTTTCGCTATTTTTCTAATAATTTGATTTTGGAGAGTGGACAATAACAAACCACTTAAAAAGAATTGAAAAATGTTCATAGTTCGTGGGTGTGCTGATGACAAATTTTCTTAATTTGGTCAGAACTTGTTCTTTGATGATGGAGAAACGACAATTTTGGATGGACAAACGTGGACAGATCGTGGGCAATCATTTCCCACTGACAAATCATTAAAAAGTTTTCATGGGGGGTGCTGGCAATTTTTTTTATTTCTTTATAACTTTTTTTTTACGGGTGGACGAACCAAAATTTTTGTTGGACAAACATGGACAAACGAATGCCATCAATTTTTTCGAAAAATTCGCATTTGGGGGTGCCAACTGCACAAACCTGATGCCGCCTGGTACACCGTGGCGAAGGTAGAACCCCTAAGAATCTCACTGACAATGAGTGTTTATGGCTTTCGAACCGCGAAGCGGTTGGACATCATTATAATACCCAGGAAGAAGTAAGAAGTGCTCAAGTCCCACATTTCTCATCAGATCTTTGCAAAAACGACGGTAATCGATTCCATGTGTTTCATTCCATAATGAAGAAAATAAGAAGAAAAATTGATTTTTTCAACACCAGCATGAAAATGTGTGTTTTTTTACGCCTGCTGAGCGGGAGAAAAATTACCAATTTCAGACGTATTCGCGTTTGCTACTTTTCTCCCAAGGGAAAAAGACTTTACGCGAATGCGTATTCGCATAATTTTTTACTTTCCTCCCAAGGAAACTGGAGTTTGGCGTTACCGTATGGTATGAAGATGCAGTTGTTCGACTAATCGTTATCGAGCATGCGTGTTTTATTTGATATTACAACTGTCACAGCACCATTTTTCATTAAAAGAAAATGCATATTTTTTGCGAATCGCTCACAAGGGGAGTCCACAGTGAGGTAGTCATCGATTTTGATGAGCCTTGGCACGATGAATCTATATCGAAAATAAGTAAATACGT
This sequence comes from Andrena chrysosceles, assembly GCA_963855975.1. Taxonomy (NCBI): domain Eukaryota; kingdom Metazoa; phylum Arthropoda; class Insecta; order Hymenoptera; family Andrenidae; genus Andrena; species Andrena chrysosceles. The sequence goes on along the minus strand of OY979769.1, from coordinate 20,369,282 downwards.
GTCCGAGCGTTTCTGCCATTGGGCCTTAATAACAGAGATAATTGCATGTAAATTATTAAACATTCCATAGCGCCGATGGAAAACATAAAAGCCATAACCTCAGTTTAAGAATATGCCGTGGAGCGTTCGGTATGACGTCGGCGTGGTGTTGTTGCGGTCGTGAGTTCGATTCCGCCTGTGTCTGTATATTTATTTCATACTTTATTTTTTTCACACTGTATGAATAGTGAGATGGTGACCGTGGGGTTTTAATTGGTAAAAATCCCACACTACCCTGGCGGATTCCCCTCTGGAGGTGTCGGGGTGTCTTGTGAAGATTTCCCCACGTTAAAAAAAAAATAATTGTATTTATACATTTAAAAGAATTAATGATAGTTTCTACCGTTACGTTTTTTCTCACTATTCATACAGTGTGGAAAAAATAAAGTGTGAAAAAAAATAAAGTATGAAAAAAATATACAGACACAGGCGGAATCGAACTCACGACCGCAACAACACCACGCCGACGTCTTACGGAACGCTCCACGGCATATTCTTAAACTGAGGTTATGGCTTTTATGCTTTCCATCGGCGCTACGGAATGTTTAATAATTTACATGCAATTATCTCTTTTATTATGGCCCAATGGCAGAAACGCTCGGACACGTATTTACTTATTTTCGATATAGATTCATCGTGCCAAGGCTCATCAAAATCGATGACTACCTCACTGTGGACTCCCCTTGTCAGCAGGCTTTCAAAAACACACCTTTCATGCAGGTGTTGAAAAAAATATAGTGCGTGACACGGGAGAGGAGCGATATCGCCTCGCGTGAATTGCTGCTCTCGCTACGCTCGGGCAGCAAACTTCACGCTCGTCGGAATCGCTTACTTCTCTCCCTTGTCACGCAATATACCGTAAAATGGGGGAACATTGGCAGCAGGGGATAACATTGGCACATGCCGGGGTTACATTGGCACCTATACGCATGAACATATAAATTCGCATTCGAGATCGAGATTTTAGGTACTCAATTGTTTCAACGTTTGCGGTTAAATATCCAATAATCGCCTGCCAAATAGATAACTTTGTTACGTTATACATTATATTATTAATAACATTAGATCGCAATAATGCCTAGAACTTATACAGCGACTACCGGAAGTATAAAGCATTTATAGATTCCGATCTTGATAAAGCTTAGCTGATGTTAGAACTGAAATGTCTCAACAGCAAGCTAGTAAAAAATATAATATAAGTAGAGGTACTATTCAAAATCATTTGAAACGTTCTTGTACCAAGCGTGTGGGGCATCCAACTACTTTAAGCACTGATGAAGAAAAAGTTATAGTAAATACAATGTTGGCGGTGGCTACATGGGGTTATCCTTTAAGGGGGTAGTGGACTATTTCAGCTTCAAAAAATCGATTTTTTTACTGCTTCTGAAAGCCTTATCCTTTACGAACATTTTAAACAAATGTTCATGAAAAAATTCAAATAATTGTCGAAGTTATAGCACCGACCGTAACACAGTGTACCGCCGAGTAGGTAACCGCGCCACGGCCGTTCAGTACCTGCGGAGCGGTACTGGTTTTATTTAGGTTGGGTGCTGGCTACTTCTGTAGGAGTTTATTACTTGATTCAGGTAAAAGCTATTTTTACAATTACTACCGAATGTTTCGCAGCCTTTCAACCTTTTTATGCAGTACGAATTCTGCTTCTGCCATCGTAAGACGTGTCGTCTAACGTTCGTAGATATGGTAAATACGCACATCTATCACGAACAGAAAGGTAGCAGGGAAAATCCTGGACGTCCTTGCCGAACGAAGAAGAGGAAGCATTGGAGAACATTCAGTTCCAAGGTGGAGAATTCGGATAGTGGAGAACAACCGAGTGCGTCGCGACGCAAGATCGCCAGTGATTCTTCATCCAACTGTACATACGACGACAGACATTCATACCGTATTCTAAGTTTCATTAGTGTATTTAGTGCTATAAGTTCTCATGTAAAGTGTAAGATATGTGACTCTGAACTAAACTTTTCGGAAACAAAAGTACGCGGACTTGGTTTTAACATCCTTGTGAAATGTAAAAACTGTAACGATAGGGAGATTTCGACATGCCCGAAAATACGCAGCTTCTCATACGAAGTAAATTATGGAATTGCGTTGGCCATGAGACTGGTAGGAGTAGGTTTGGCCGGCTTGGAACAATCCTGTGGAATAATGGATCTTCCAAAACCAGTTTCTCGACATCCTTACCTTACGATCGGAAAATATATTAGAAACGCAACAGAAGTCGTCGCAAAAGTATCTATGTTTCGTGCTGCTCAGGAAGAAATATGTCAAACCATGGGTGACGACGAAACGGAACCCATAGGAATAACTGTATCAGGTGACGGAACCTGGCGAAAAAGAGGCTTTTCATCACTTTTTGGAGTTGCAACAGTTATTGGAAATTTGACCGGAAAGGTGATTGATGTTGTAGTGAAGAGCGCGTATTGCAAAGTTTGCGAGACATGGTATAAACTAATTGGATCACTCGAGTATGAGGAATGGTTGGACCAACACGTTAGTGAATGCAAGGCAAATCACGATGGTAGTTCTGGTAAAATGGAGATGAGTGCGATTGTTGAAATTTTTCAACGATCGCAGGAATTATATAATACTAAATACGTCAACTACATTGGAGACGGTGACAGTAAGACGTTCAACGCCGTAGTCGACGCTGATCCGTACGATGTACCAGTAACCAAAAAAGAATGTGTAGGCCACGTTTAAAAACGCATGGGGACTGCGCTTCGAAAAGTGAAGCAAACTACGCAAGGGCTTGGAGGCAAAGGAAAGCTCACGGCAAAATTGATCGACGAACTGAGCTCGTATTATGGAAATGCCATAAGAGGTGCTAGTCATTCGTCAGAAGCCATGAAAACTGCAATTTTGGCGACATATTTCCATAAGTGTTTGGCAGACGACAATCCTCAACATCATTATTGCCCTGTTGGAGAAACAAGTTGGTGTTCTTGGCAAAGAGCTTCTGCAAAAAATATTTTACACGAATATAGGCCTAAAACTCCCTTACACAAAGATGTTCAAGCAGCAATTTATCCAGTTTACGAGCACTTGAATGAAGACGCATTACTGGCAAAATGCGTTGGTGGCTATACACAAAATAATAATGAAAGTTTAAACGCTAAAATTTGGAAAATCGCTCCAAAGATACATTTTAGTGGCGTTGAAACTGTGGAAACTGCTACTTATATTGCTATAGCAACATTCAATGATGGAAACAAAGCTCTCATGTCTATAATGCAAGAGCTTGAACTTTTAGTTGGTACAAACGCGCGAAATATGTGCGAAGAATTCGATAAACGGCGACTATCGGCGGCAGACGTTCGAGAAATTGCGGCAACAAAAGAGGCTAGGAAAGAAAACAGAAGGAAGAAAAAACAACAAGAAGAAGAAGATTTTGCAGCAGAAGGAGCCCTTTATGAGCCAGGAATCGCGTAAAAGAGATTTACACATTTGGTAAGTCGAAACTTGCAGATAAATGTACCCCGAACTTTGAAGCCGGATAACTCGAAACACGATTTTCAGAAACGGTGTACATCATAACTCTTGAACCAGTGAATATTTTCACTTGAAATTTTAACTGGAGCTGTAGAATTCCATTCTCTATCAGGTGGAAGATCGGCATCAACATTGGATGTTTATAAAACATTTTAGGACTGATTAAAGACGATTTTTTCCCATAAAAATGTGGGGAAAAAATTGATTCGTGTGTAACTTCTACAATTTTTGTTCAAATTCATCGGCGACTTTCCACACTGTAGATATTTGTGTATAGAATAATCACCTTAAAGAATTTTGGTTTGAGATGATTGGTTCACCTGAATTGATGTACACCACCTGCCGCGGCGCGCCGTACAGGACCATCTTCAACGATTAATAACTTCGACAATTTTATACATTCCAACGATTTTTTTTTGTAAATACTCGCAATCGTGCCCACAATAGATTGCCAAAAGCACGACTATAACGACTGTTTGGTATTAAAGTAATTTAGCGTCAAAGAAACTAACCATTTTACGTCTCCAATAGTCCACTACCCCCTTAACCCCATTTGACATGAAAGTAATAGTTAAAAAATATCTCGATAAAAAAGCAGTAAATATCCGTTACTTTAAAGACAATATTATTTGCTAATCGACTAAACTACTGGACGTGTCTGAACCAGTCTTTACTGACTTCAGAGTAGTAAAACTTAACCTGTTACTGCTATTTATATGATGTGCCAATGTTACCCCGTACCGGCTGGTATTTAACATGTATTAAAGAAGAAACTGACAAAAATTTTATGTATTTTAACACTTGTAGTACAATCACGAAACATGCAATGTTATGATAGGATACTTAAAGCAACTGTAAACATTTTAATTTTTACATTATATAACAAAATGTATCAAAAACCTGCCAATGCTCCCCCATTTACGGTACTATTACATGATTTCAAACTAACTTCGTTAAAAATGGTCCGATTTACATGATATTTGGTATGATGTCACTTCCATTTCGATACGATAAAGATCGCGTCTTGGCGACGGGTCGCGTCTTGGAAATCCTATCTTTACGACGACTAGCACTCTGCTCATTCTGACCGGAACATTCCACGCGAAATCGGACACTTTTCGGAGTAACATTTCGGATGGTGCTGAAATTTGAGTATTGTTGTAGTCTTTAGTGATATTTAAACATACCTCAAAGGATTTTTCAAAATTTTGAAAAATGTCGATTTTACAGCTGTTTGAAGGTAAGTGCTAATTTATTTTCAGTAAATTATAGCTATGGAAGTAGTAAACGGATGGAGATGAGCTTTACGGTGCTTATAGACAAGACATTGAAGTTTTAAGAAAAAATTATTTTAGTTTCAAAAAATAAAAATTTGAACCATTTTTGTGCAATTATTTTAAACAAATGCAGTTTTTTAACATCGGGCGCGATTTTAAAAATCTTAAAAAAAAGGAGAATATATTTCCATCCTTCCCCTTGATGGACAAATTTTCAAAAATATGGACATTTTAAAATTGGCCATGTAAAAATTGCCGAAAGTTGACGCTGCGTCAAATCACACCGGCTCGACTGGCTGAGCTGTCCCTCACCTCCCGTCTCCCCGGCCCACGTCAGTAACCAGAAACTTATTCGACGTCGAATAAAGTTAAAGTTAAAGTTGAAAAATTTATTCGACGCTGAAGTTGAAACGCTCGACAAATAAAAAAAATAGCTTTATTCGTAGGATACAAAAATTAATTTTATTCGACACATGACGAATAATTTGGATAACTTTTATTATTCAATATTCGAAATTTTTATTTAAATAAAATATTTGCCTATCTCTGACTAAATGTTGCTATATGAACAGAATGACAAAAACTCCGAAGTCCGGGTCCGAAACACAAATAATAATAATCAATGACATTAGTGATGTTTATGAATACAAACATTGAAAAATACACGACACAGTAACTTCAGATGGTTGTAGGATCAGCAATACTTAGAATTTCTCTACTATAATCGTTTTTTAACATTTTTTGGAAAAAGCTAAATAATAGGTATATAATTCTTAAACCTAATACGTTTTTATAACAATTTGCTATTGAAACAAAAATAAACGTATTGGATTTTATTTGGTATAATAAGAAAATAAATTTTACACATTTTCATATGATATTGACAAAACTATTTATCTACTACTATGAACTGTTTGGAAACTGAAATATTCTACTCTTCGGAAAACGAATGAAACGTGCTACTTTTGCTGCAGCGTTTGAAATGTGTTATTGCTCGTGGCGAATTGTGAATCGTGTTTGTTCTCGTGGTATATTCGATCGAAACATGCTTGTTATCGGTAGAAATATTGAAACGTGCTTCTTCTCGTGACAGATTGAAGAAATGTGGCTCTATTTGTAAGACAAATGAAATGTGCTACTTTCCGTAACGCACGTCGATATAGAGTGCGTTCCAATCACGGTGTAAGAAAGATAGGTGGACCGACTACGCTATCCCCACCACAAAACTGCTGTGATCTTAAAGAAAAAGTTACTTGTCCCTCCCGCAGAGGGTATTAGTGTAACATGTGAACAATATGACGTTTACTTCCTTATGTTTATTTTACCCCGTGTCATAACGACGTTCTTAATACCAAGTGGGTTTCAAAATTTGTAATGACTTCATGCACCTCCAATAAAAAGTTTTATAAAGTAAAATATTTTAACTTTTAAAATTAATTAAACTCAGAAAATGAGAGTCGGTTACATGGAGTCATAGGAACTGAACACAAAAAGATCATACTGAACATAGCAGGAAAAATATCATAGCCTAATTAAACATAAAGAAGTAAACGTGATATTGTTCATATGTTACACTAATACCCTCTGCAGGAGGGACAAGTAATTTTTTCTTTAAGATCACAGGAGTGGGGATAGAGTCGGTCCAGCTATCTATCTTACACCGTGGTTCCAATTCACGCAGTGAATGCAGAGATCGCAGCGTAGTCGCTGTGCGCATTCATATCGTTCCGTTTCGTTACTGCGGTTCATGCGTTCTTGAAATTTGAAAATGCTACTATGGAGAAAGAAACGTTGTTTACAATAACCTCAATACTATTAAATAATAGTGATGAAAGTGAAAATGAAGATGATTGGAAATAGGGCGGTATTCACAGTCGCGTCTTGAGCGAATGCTTGAGATCATCTTCTAGAAGACGATCTTGTTTGCCTGAAGACATCAGGTATTCATAGTCGTTGCTCAAGATGATCTGAAGCATTTGCTTGGAACAAGCGATTGCTTATATGACGTATCCATTTACTTTATAAAGCATTTACTCAAGCATTTGCTCATTCACGTTCGGAAACTTTCGGAATAATTCTGTTAGAACAACCAATGATGAAGGATATTCCGTTCGTTCCTTGGTGGACGACGGAGTAGGATACTCGAACGTGAGTGAGTGATGCGTATGACCGTCGAGGTTATATTATAGCGATGCCGGGGGACAGTTTATCGGAGAGTCTCCGGAATGGCGATGATAACCCCTCGCGGTGCTTTATAATGATTTCAGGAACAACGTAATTCGGAGCATAATCAAGGAAATTAGATGTAAAATTGATTTATATTGATTTACATAATGAACTAATATATAAACCCAACCACTAAACTGTAATGCGTGTGAGCGTCGAGGTTATATTATAGCAATGCCGGGGGAACAGTTTAGCAGAGAGTCTCCGGAATGGCGAGGATACCCCCCGTGGTGCCTCACGATGACTTCCAGGACTTCGATACGATAGAATAAAGAATACTGTTTTTATGTAACAGGTATCAAGGGGGGCAATTTTGGGATGGTGGTAAAGAAAAATATATACCCTTCTCGCTTTTTAACGTTTTGTAGTACCAATTTAATTAAAAATTTAAAATCGAAATTGAAAAATATTCCCATTTTTAGCATAAATTTAACAAAGATCAATTTTGAAATTTCGCAATTTTTTCTCAAAAGTCCAGTTGCTCCAGGATCACCCTGTTACATGCGTGATGGCCCATATACCATGCGTAAGCATGCAAGTAGTTGCAATTGCAGGGCAATCGGCAGGCCACGATTATTTATTTTCGCCAGTCTTTCAATAATTCTCGGTAAAATACCATGTAATACAGAGTCCTTATTAAATCGAAATCGCCTTTTAAATTCATCTTTATCGTAATATTCAAATGGATTTTGCACGTCCCGAATATACCTTCTAACGACTGTATTGTCCGCTATATAATCATCTTCGTCAATATCGTTAATATCAATATTAATGTCGATATAGTCTACAAAATCCATTTTTCGCGTCCTTTATGCAGGTAATGGCGGAAGTATTTGATAGTTTAAACTTTCAACGCGTTGCCGGGGAATAGAATCTCTGGAGTGGAGGGGGACTATCACGTGACGGTACATGGGTGATGGAATCATCACGCACACATACGGCCACTGCCGTAGATGTTCCCCCTCTACTCCGGACATTCTTCTGGTGGAATCTCAAGACGGTCTCAAGACATGTAAAACGTCGTCTTGAAAATATAACCTCGTTCTACCGTCTATTTTGACACATGTGACGTCATACAAGGATTTACTTATTTGAAAAAGATTTTCCTCAAGCAAATGCTCAAGACACGACCTCAAGACGCAACTATGAATCTAGGCGGCATCTTAAGCAAATGCTTGAGATGGTCTTGATCTCAAGACGCGACTGTGAATACCGCCCATAGAGAAATTCAAATAATCAAAGATTGTAGAAACAATCACGCATGCGCACTGCGCAGTGACTGCTTCACCTCTGAAATTTCTGCGTTTACTGCACGCTCGCTGCACCGGAAGTGGCATCGTATTGGTGGAAAATGAGAGAAATTCTAGGGCAGGCCTGCCCCATCGGGTGCAAATACCTCCTGAATTTCTGGGACCCGGGTAACAGCCGAGCGCGGTACTGTTCCATTGCTACCCGTTGCGAGATTTGTGAGAGAAGTGCATTAGTGTGTGTCCATGTACGAGCCTGCATGGACGGCCGCACACTCATGCAGTGGTTAGCAACGTGACCAGTCCCGCGCTCGGCTGCTGCGCGGGTCCCAGAACTTCAGGAGATATTTGCACCCGATGGGGCAAGCCTGTTCAGGGAATCGTACGATGCCACCAATACGATGCTACCAATTTCATACACTCACTGCGGTAAATTGGAACGCACCCATAGTCTTTGAGTTATCTCCGGCGGCAATTTTGAAAACGTGTTTCGAGAAAAACGCGTTTAAAATGCGTTTTAGGTAGGGGAAATATGGACAAAACCGGGTACCTGGGTAAAACCGGGACGGACTATTATTTTTAACACGGCCTTAAATTTTCCCGCGTCGTTGCAGCCACATATTGTCACGATGTGCGTTGTACTAAAGTTATACCGACTTGTGTGTTTTTAAAGGCTCTGATCTAATTTTCGATAGTTAAGAAACTTCGATACTTTTGACAGTGTTCAGGTAAGTACTTTTTTGTGCGAATTATGTTAATTGTTGCATATTAAAGTGTAAATAACTAAGACAGTTTGTTTGTACTTCGCCCTGGCATTGTTGACAAATCGTAATATTTACAAAATTGTATGTTGGGGCAAAACCGCACGGGGTAAAACCGGGTACCCGAGAAAGAGGAAGTTATTAACATTAAACTAAATCTTAAGAAAAGACTACAATTAAAGAGAAAGAAAACCACAAAATTAAACAAAATACGGAAGGATAATGATAACAGTGGTGATGAAGACGGTGAAGACATTTGCATTTATGTCCAACAATCCTATGCTTCATCCAAATTGAATGAGGATTGGGTGCAGTGTACAGTTTGTTATAAGTGAGCCACGAAGGCTGCACTGGTTGGGAGACTGAAGAATTGGACGAATTCCGTTGTTATAGGTGCTAGAGTCAGTTTTTACTATGGTACCCGGTTTTACCCAGGCCATGGGGTAAAACCGTAAAAACGAACCATATTTTAAATCGTAATTTTTTTGTATCTGTTATTGTATTTAAAAAAAAAGGGTATATAGTATTATTTAATAAAGAGTTTATTCTAATGAATCCTAATTTCAATTTCTTTTTTTCGTTAATAATGTCAAAATTATAAGCTTTTATCCTTAGCGTCCCGGTTTTACCCATATTTCCCCTATAATGCTCGGCGCTCGAGGCTGTAGTATCGAAATCGCGTTGAATTTAGGCTTATAACTTTAAGAATATATTTTTGAAATGTTTTAGAAGCGATATATGGAAAAAAATTTGTTTCTATTTTGCGTTCGATTTATATTGTCGCCGACCACGAGAAACACGGGGATATAAGAGTTCGTACGCACTTGCTCACGGCGAACAACAAAGGTTTCTGGTGTCATGTCGACCAAGTTGCCGGCAACTTGTCGCAAGTGCGTAACGGGGCTTAAGGGCGGGCGCACACGAGCGACTTTTTGTCGGACAACTGTTTCGTCTTTGTCGCTCTCCAGTTGCTTCGGTTTTTGAGAGCGCGCACACGTTGGCAACTGTTTCCTGAAAACAAATTCATTTTCACGTGTTTTTGTAGTACATTCGAGAAATGCACGTGAACATTGTTTGGTACATGTATAATGGATTTTTTGGAGACTGCAGAGACTGGAAGGTGGTTTCTGATCTTATCATTCGGCACAGGAAAAATCAACAGAAAAGGAAATATTGGGTTCACCCTCTGATATCTGAAAGATCAAATACAGGGAAATTTACTTTGATGTTTGAAGAGCTAAGATGTTCCCCAGAGAAAGAATCGATTGCGACGTCTGGTCCGGCCGTCACTGAAAAATAATGAGACGGCAACTAATAATGTCGTCCGTGTGCGCACGTAGGTACCAAACTATGGGAGGCGAGACGGGGCGGAGAGAGTTGCGTCGCCCTTTTGTCGGCTGCCAGTGCAACTGAAAAGTCGCGTCGCTGTTGCGTCGTTCGGTGTGCGCACCTACATAAGACTGTACAGACGTTGTGGAAGAGACGAAACAGTTGCCCGACAAAAAGTCGCTCGTGTGCGCTCACCCTAAGGGGGGAGCTTGGTGTAGCGGGGCGAAGAAACCGATTTTTATACATAAATCAATAGTTGAACATCACGATAATATGTTCCTAAAGCTGCAAAACGAAATTCGAAAAATTAAAGCGGATGTAGACGGTTTTGCTATGCAGCAGTAGGTTACCAGAAAACTTGATACAGTATTTCCTCGCTGTGGGCTCGCTGGTCGGGACCGGCGTTGAACCCATATCATGAACCGAGCCCAAATTCCGAGTGTTCGTTTCTCGCTTCTTTCTGGCCGAAGGGGGGAGCGAGATGGAACGCTTTGCGTGCGCGGCGGGCGTGCGCGACGGCCGCGAGCGCTCAGATGGAATCGTGACTGCTCGACGCATGCGCGTGACGGTCAGATAGCCAGGCACGGCACGCGTCTTTTTTGCGCCCTAGACGAAGTTGTCCAATTTATCCCTTTATTATAATACATTTATTTGAGATTATTGGTGACCTTACTCTGAATTTTTATTCGTAGTTTAAAACAATTGCAGTACAATTAGTAATATTTTATTTTAAAGTTTATTTTCAACAATACCAGCAATGAAAATACCATTTTGCAAATATTAAAGTAATTATCATGGTAAATAATACATATGTAATGCCTTACAATTATGTAAATACGTTAATTCATATATGTATTTCCTATATTACATATAGATACGTACAATAATGGAGTACCTATTAATATTTAAGGGAAAGTTGTAATTGTACAAAGGACGTCAAAGTTATCTTTCCTTTCATCTAGGAAATTTGACAAACTTGTTACAAATATGTACATAAAATAGAAAATATACGAATTTCATTTTTCAAAAGTACATATAAATGATTTATTTAGTCTAAGACGCGTTATATATGTATTTTCTTTGGCTATGTACATACTGATCGCTGCCTGTAAGCTTGGCTGGTCCCTATTGGCGACTGCCTAGGGCGGAAAGTCGACAAGAGGTGCAAAATGGTATTTTCATTGCCGATATTGTTGAAAATAAACTTTAAAATAAAGTATTACTAATTGTACTGCAACTGTTTTAAGCTACGAATAAAAATTCAGAGTAAGGTCATCAATAAACTCAAATAAATGTATTATAATAAAGGGCGTTATTTCATAAGTTCGCATAGGGCGCAAAAAAGATTTGAGCCATGCCTGCGTCAAGATTTTGCGAAACGGTTCCCTTGCTCACATTGTTGCGCACGCCCGTCGCGCACGCAAAGGACGGAGCGTCACGGCGTCCGAAAGACGGAGCGAGACAAAACATCAACGCGTCGTTTGTCTCGTACCGTCCTTGCTCGCTTCCAGTGCCTCTCGCTCGCTCTCGTTCCATCTCGCTCTCGCCTTCGCCGGAAAAGAGTGAGACAGAAGTGGTGGGGATAGCGAAAAACCCACATCGTGTACATCAAATCGAGTCCACAAGGAGACAATACTGTATGTGTTTGGTAATGGTATAGATAGAGGGCAACCTCACGGATTTTGACGACCTTGAAATATGTTGTCAAGGACGTCATTCTGAACAACTTTTTCCTTTAAACTTTTTGGCGGTCGACCTTAGTTTCCGAGATAATTGCAAAAATCGGTAATTATTTAGAAGTATTCCATCCTCACCGATTTCAATGATTTTTGGATATGTTGTCGGGGACACGATTCTGAGCAATTTTTTCCTATACATGTTACCGCCGCTCGACCTTCGTTTCCGAGATATTCGCGAAAAACTGCTGCTACTACACAATGTATTCTGCCGTATATCTACCTACAGTACGCGTCCGTGGCAGCGTCTGCGCCAGAATGGGACAAAACAAATAACGAAGCTGACCTTTGTTTCCGAGATATTTGCGAAAAACTTCGGTAAACTTGTCGATTAGCATGACCATCACCGATTTCGATGACCTTGAAATATGTTGTAGGGGGCATGATTCTGAGCATGTTTTTCCTAGACATGTAACCTTTTCCTCATGGATTTGAAGGAAAATTGTTTTAATCACCTCACCACGATCGCCTCACTGTACAGTATTTCTGTTCACTTAATCCGACACAACGCATTCCACTTTCCAACTTGACCCGGGTATTAGTATTGGTTTGGCTAGATCAGTGTGGGGGGCGCGCGTCCGCTGGCGGGCGCGTAAAGCATGGTAGCGAACCGATTTGAGTTTAACTAAAACATAATTTTTTCGCTAGAAAGAGAGTGCTTTCAAGAACACTTGCTGGACACCCCGACTATGTTCGGCGACGCCGACACATCGGTTCGGTACCATTCTTTACGCGCCCCCACGCTGATCTAGCCAAACCAATACTAATACTCGGGTCAAGTTGGAAAGTGGAAGGCGTTGCGTCGGAATAAATCAACAGAAGTTTTTCGCAAATATCTCAGAAACGAGGGTCAGCTTCATCATTTGTTTTGTCCCATGCTAACGCATACTCTCTCACGGATGCGTACTGTAGGTAGGTAAATATACGGCAGAATACATTGTAGTAGTAGCAACAAGTTTTCGCGAATATCTCGGAAATTAAAGCCGAGCGGCGGTTATATGCACAGGAGAAAGTTGTTCAGAATCTAGATCTTGATAACATATCCAAAAATCATTGAAATCGGTGAAGATGGAAAACTTCTAAATAATTACCACATAATTTTGCGAATATCTCGAAAACGTAGGTCGACCGCCAAAAAGTTTAAAGGAAAAAGTTGTTCAGAATGATGTCCTTGACAACATATTTCAAGGTCGTCAAAATCCGTGAGGTTGCCCTCTATCTATACCATTACCACGTGTTTTTCTCGAAACGACAGTTTTACAATTTGCGGGCAATGTAACGCCAAAAATATTCTACCAATCGACTTGACCTTGTGCACGGATATTTGTGAACATTTTCTTCACAGAGCTTAGCTATTGGAATAATGATATTGATATAATGATATCAATAACTTGTTTTACAGATTTAAGGTAAAATTTCGTTGGAAACAGTGAATTTTTTTCAGGAGGCCGCCATTTGTTCAATTTTACATCTGTTATATTATGTGCGTACACTCAGAAACTAAACAAAAATTGTTCGATTTTTGGTTTTAGATGAATACAACAGACGCTATGTTGCCGGCACTGGAACAATTGCGTCGCCAACGGACTGGGCATAAGCCCGCATAACTCTATTATTTGCTGCTCTTTTTTAATAATTTTTTTTATCAATCTTAATCTGATAATACAATATCCTGAAAGTTTCAGAAAGATCGATTAAATACTTTTTTTAAAAAAAATTCCTCAAAAATGCCTCGATTTTCAGCTAGTTACAGCAGGCTTCCCCTTAATGTGCGATACAACAGCTCGTGGCTCGGCGAGTCTGTCGCCTCGTCAAGTCTGACGAGCGCGAGTTGGCGAGGCTTGGGCGTTCACACGGCGCGGCTAGGCTCACCGTTTCAGCTAATTGTAAGCCAGATCTGGGGGCACGGCAGTGCCCCCGCCGCACAGTGGCCAGTTTCGCCGAAAAGCTGGCCAAAAATGAATCTGCAATTCCCGTGCAAATTATTAAAATATTTTATTGTAATATAACTCTAAGAAGCTAAAAGTATAATTTTTTAACGTTTAATGTTTAATTTGTTGTTTTAATTATAATTATATTATTAAAAATATTAAAAGTATTGTGGTTTGTAGGTTTTAGTCAAATAATTACGCAGTCATTACTGAAACATTAATATTTGTATATATTTTAACATTATTATATTGCATACTTATACATCTATATTTATACAAACATTTGGTACATAGCACTGATGATCAACGAGATGCTTTTCTTGCGGAATTTTAAACGTTAGGTATAATTACTAAGTGAGAGCACAACCGCAATTTTGTCACTATTAACTTCCGTCTTATTTTGACTGACATAAATATGTGCTGAAAGTGCTATCTGTAGGTGAACAGTGCATGTTTTATGTATAAATGAGTTTCATTGCGCGTTGTAGCATTCGGCACTTCTGTAAATCTTCCCGAATACACCTTTACTTCCGAACTTCTAATTGCACAGTAATTCAATTATTTATTGCAATGCAATCACTCGCCTTCACTCCGATATATAATATGCAGGATAATATAAGTGAGGAGATGCTTCAGATCGCTCGAGATAAATTAAAAGCAGGACTTTCAACAAAAAAAATCGCTGCAGAATTGGGAACACCAAAAAAAATTAATTATAAACTATTAGGCGTTTTACTGTATTGCCCGAACTATGTACTTATGCAGGAAAATAAAACACTTCTTTGGATATTTCTCGTTGCGTTCTTTTGCCCCATCACATGCGAACTTATGCCCCACATATCGGGTAAAAGTTCGCATTTGACACTTTTTGGAAATATTTATTTTATATAAGTTGTGACATGTAAATTTACATGAAGTCACTGCCTATCGAATAATGATTATCAGTCTAATACCAAGGACTTTAGAGAAGTCTAAACTTTAAGTGCGCACTCTTACCCCACATTACTCTACACAAAAATGAGAATATTTGCCAAAATAGCAATTTGTTGCAAAAAACTGCAACGGGGTCTTAAAGTGCATACCTTGAGCTTTCATTTAAAAAAAAGAATGGTGCTTGAGCTCGCTTGAGTTGTAACTTTTTGCTTAAGAATAAACAAAAAATTAATATGCTTTCAGTACTTGTTTATAAAAACTTTTACAGACTTCACATTTAAAACAATAATAGTGTATATGATACTACACCACAATATATAATGTTTATTTTGATAGCTGGACTCGATAAGCTGAAAATAAATCTCAAAGTAGACCTTTAAATTTCGAGCGTCAACTTTGAACTGACATATCTCAGCAAGGGCTGCAGTTTCTATATTTACATTAGTAAGAAATTATGCACAAATATGTCATAAATAAATCGCACCAATTGGATTTAGCAAATTTAAAACTTTTACATTCTGATTTTTGGCCAGCTTTTCGGCGAAATTCGCCACTGTGCGCCGAGTCGAGTCGGGCGTTTGCCGTAAGCACTCTTTTCTGGAAGCAACTCAGCGTACTTTTGACCCCCCCCCCCCCATATCTTTGTGCTGGAGTTACCCAGAAACTTGAAACTTTACTGAAACCTAGTACTATGCAAACGGAATAAAACCTCCTAATTCCATGTTTCTATCTATTATAGTTCATAAGATATTTGAACTCAAAGTTTCGCAAATTTCGACACTGACCGATCATCAAAATTCAGTCGTACTTCTAGCAGTCCTAGAAACCTGTACTTTGGCAGAAAGGTAGTGTTTGGGATGCAATGAAAGGAGAAATTAAAAAATCTGGAAAAATCCTCTTCACTAACAATTTATGAAAGAAATTCGATATCTCTGGAATCACTGTACCCATAACCATGAAATTTAATAGGCACGTTCCTCTTAGCCCCCAGGTGCCCGCTAATAAATTTAAAAAAAATCTAGCCACCCTATTACCGAAAAACGATACATGAAAGTTTAGCCCTCGCGCGCGCGACGCATATTTCGGTCCTGACGATGACGCCGTAACGCACTCACAGCGCGCAGCCCCCCACTCCGCGAAGATCGCTCGATCCTCTCACGGAGAAGGTCCAATAGGGATAGGGAGTGGGCTATTCGAATAACAGTGGCTGATATCCAAACACAACCCGTAACTAAGAAAAGAAGGATTACTTACAAAAAGTAGTGAAATCCCATCAAAAACATTTCATGTAAAAAATTGAGCCGAGTCTCGTGACTGTTTACCCATAAAAAGTTGTGAGATGTCATGTAGAGTCGAGTCTAGCGCTCTAATTAACTCTGGCACTTTCATTCACAAATCACTCCAAGTCTACATCTTTAGTTAAAGAACATTTTGTGATTTGGCAATTACGCAGTACGAGAATGTGACGGAAGTTGCTTACATTTTAATATTCACGTTTATTAATAAAGTATTGGATAAAATAATATTTATACAAGGAACTGAACATATATGTATTTATAGTGTGGACTTAATTTTACAGAACATTGCAAGGTCTAATAACTTCTCTGTGCTGCGTAATTGCCAAATCACAAAATGTTCTTTAACTAAAGATATAGACTTGGAGTGATTTATGAATGAAAGTGCCAGAGTTAATGAGAGCGCTAGACTCGACTCTACATGACATCTCACAACTTATTATGGGTAAAGAGTCACGAAACTCGGCTCAATTTTTTACATGAAATGTTTTTGATGGGATTAGCTTTTCTTTGACTCGTGTCACATCTACCGACAACGAACGGGAAGCCCAAGGTCAAGCCGCGGAAGCCCGAGCTCATCATTCCCACGGCACGTGGCTTGGCCAGTACGGCGCAAAACTCGTCGGACCACGCACCGCTGCGTTGGATCGCACTTTTATGATGTAAGGCTCGTTAATAATAATGTGCATTTTATATATATATAAGATTCATTGTGCGAGATAATGAACCAGAATAAACATAGATTCGAAAATCATTCGCTTTCAAGTTTCAAGACTTTTTGATTTATCTGCCACTAGACAAATAATTGTTTAAAAAATTCTTCACACTCCCTCAAATAAAGGTCACGCAAATCCGATTGTACAGCTATTGTACAAAACGTTTTCTAATAAGTAAAAACATTTAAGAAAACTTAAAACTAACTTCAAAAATATAAAAATGTACTAAAAAGTGAAAAAACCCGTTTGCTGGAATCGGAAGATTTCAAAAATAAGCAATTTGAAAAAATGAGAATAATATGTCTCAATTTCGTTATATGGGATCTACAACTCAACACGCGGAAATACTCTAATGCGAGAATACATGAAATACAAATTATGTAATGAGGCGAAGTTCGAAGTAACCAGTAAAGTACTGGCAAAATGTGGAGCCAATATTGATGCAGTGTTGGAAGAGACTACCGGGCTTCGCCCTCTTTCGGATAAAGAAAACCATCATAAATATCGGTCCATATGCTAAGTTATACTGGAGAAACATAAACAAAGTACAGTGCTGTCTCTCAAATGGCACGCGTTTTCGGATTCTCTATAAGCGCGAAGCTATCCCCACTACTTCATTTGTAGTCGCCGCGCCGCGGCATCGGGTATCGGATGTCAAAGAGAAAGCCGAAGAAAGGTTCATAACCATTCTCAATAGTGACACACCTTACACTCTGACCGCGTGAAATCAAAGGAAGCCGAATAGACTACTCGTCTCTCAAATTGCGTGCGCCCGGTCCCGACACACGCGACTATAGAGAGACAGAACTGTACATACGGGTCGAATCTATAACCTCCTCCTTTTTGAAGTCGGTTAAAAAGAAGCTTTAACCACCTCGCACTTGCATAAATATCGTGTATAGTTCACACCAATAGACTCATAATATATTCAACGGAACAAGATTAGAAAGAAATATTTTAAATATGTCTACGAAATCCAGATCTCTAAAAATACGGGAATAACTTAAGACAGAAACGAAATAGTTTGACGAAACGTGCGATGCCGATTGTTACGCTGAGTGGCAATGGATACGCCCGCCGCCGTCGAGTACCAGTGCCTATTTCGTTTCTGTATTGAAAACAAAACGGTTTTTTACGATTGCTGTTCATGTTTTCCGGTGGAAAAATGTCTGTTGCATCGCGGCAAGCCGTCAGATTTTCTCCTAGACCCTTAGTTTTTGAAATAAATTGAAAAATATTTGAAAAATTGGTGCATTTCGGGTGTCCTTTTCCCTTTCATAGTTGTTTAAACATATTTAAATGTTCATAATGCCATAATAACTTATATCGTTGTATTCGGGATGGTTCATAGAATAATTTGGTGGAACAACCAATTGAGTAACTATTACTGTTTGAGGATATACTTCCGAAAGGGACGGGTGGCCGATCGAGATGAGGTTTGGGGGGAGTGGTGGGAAGGGGGAGTGAACCCCAAATCTAAAATTGTAGCTTCGGGTATTTATTAGTTTCCGAAATATTAATATAAAATTGTTAATTTTTTTTTACGTTGGTACAGGCCTCCTTACCCGGGAGCACTTCCGTCCCCCCATTTGCCACTTTTGAAATTTTGTAACCACAGTCTCATTTTTAGCATCGCCTAACTCACACCGGTTCGCTACCATGCTTTACGCGCCCCCTGCACCAATCTAGCCAAACCAATACTAATACCCGGGTCAAGTTGGAAAGTGGAATGCGTTGTGTCGGAATAAGTCAACAGAAATATTGTTAAGAGGGGGGACCGTGGTGAAGTGATTAAAAACAGGCGGTAAGGTGTACCCTTTTATGCAAAATTACCTCTGTATCTTTTGAACACATTAATTGCCGAAGCTAAAATGTTATATTTGGGGTCTGTCCATACCCCTCGTAATACCCACCAAGTTTCATTTCGATCGGCCACCGGTTGGGGCTAGACCAGTGCGGGGAGCGCGCAAAGCACGGCAGCGAACCGATGTGAGTCCGACGATGCCAAAAACGAAACTGTGATTACAAAATTTCAAAAATAAAAAATAGGGGGACGAAAGGGCTCCCGGGCAGGGAGGCCTGCACCAACGTCGAAAAAAATTTCCATTAAAAATTAACAATTTTTTATTCATATTTCGGATACTAATAAATACCCGAAGCTACAATTTTAGATTTAGGGTTCACATCCCCTCCCCACCACTCCTCCTAAACCTCATCTCGATCGGCCACCGGTCCCTTTCGGAACTACAGCCCTGTTTGAACTCAAAAAATGTCCAAAGTTGAAGATTTGCATTTTTTTCAAAATCGAATTTCTCAAAAACTGAGGGTGATGACGATAAAACGGTTGGCAAATTCGTATTCAGCACACGAAAATCTATAAGAAACGGGTATTAAATGTTACAAGTCTGTACCCGTTTCATCCTAAGAAAAATCCTACTTATGCCCCGATCGTTTTGTGGCCGTTCTGCGCAGCCCCCACTACCGCCTACGAGCCCGACGCAGGCTATTGCTCGCAGCGGAACGGTTGACAAAGGGGTAACAGACGGTAAGGCGGAGAAAATCGTAGGCGGTTATGTGGGGAGTCGGACCAACCAGCGCCTCTTCAGAATCATCCCTGCGCGGAACGGGATTTTTCTTAGGATGAAACGGGTATAGACGGCAGTTGAACAGGGAACTATCGGCAAAAAAATATGTCGCTTTCAACAGTCACTTATTTATTCATTCTTAAATTTGAATCAATACGCCGTCTTCTCTCTAACTCATAACTGATAATTTACAACAATGCTATCTATGTATCAGATGATACACTATTTACTTTACATGAATTTTCTTTAACTTTTCGCGTGACGGATCGGCGAAAAATAATGTCGAGCACTATAACAATAAAATTAGTAACAATAAGATAAAGGAAATGGAAAGATAAAATTGTAATTAATACATCAGTTAACCCAGTAAACAAACTGACTGCAGTCTGACGGCAGATTGATGTCAGATTCGAGTATATTCTGACGTCAGATTCGGGTCCTACTATGTCCGCATTTGACTATGGTTTTGTGGTCAGAGCCTGACATCAGGATCTGACCGCAGATTGATGTCAGATTTCGATCAGATCTTGCTGCCGTGGCTGACCGCAGATTGAGAGCAGAAATCGAGCAGATCCTGCGCAGCGCGATCTGACGGCAGATTCGTGTCAGATACAGAGCAGATTCTGACGTCAGATTCGGTGCCTACTATGTCCGCATTTAACTATGGTTCTGCGGTCGGAGCCTGACATCAGGATCTGACCGCAGATTGATGTCAGATTTCGATCAGATCTTGCTGACAAAAACCGCCCGCAGATTGGTGGCAGAAATCAAGCAGATCCTGATGTCGGACATAGTAGGCAATTTTATATAATAGTATAGATTTAAAAACAGTGCAAAAGTCTGTAGCGTAAATAATATATAGAACACGTTTATAAGACCGACTTGAAAGATCTGATTTCTACCATATTTTATGGAAGAAAAAAAAGTTGGTAAACCATGTATTTAAACGGGTATTATAACATTTTTAAGGCGAAAGTACCAAATGTGTCAAATTTTTATAGGAAATTTCATAATGACTTAAAAATAGTAGGAAAAATTAAAATTTAAACTAGTATTTCAAAATGACCTATAAAAATTTGACACATTTGGTACTTTCGCCCTAAAGCGCCCAACATGCTTCCCAGCGACGTTACTGTGCCCTCGGAGAGAGGGTAGCAGAACTCGTCCCACCTTAGCGGCCTTAGCAGCTAAGGCGCAGCGTTGGAGGGAGAACCGAAACATCTGTTTTGGGAGCAGATTTCCCCTACTTGGGAAGGCCTGCTTTAGACGATCTTCGTCTTCAGCAACGACTGATAATACCGCCCTTATAGTCGGGTATAACAAATATATACTCCGCAGTGGAATGCCGGCAAATACGAGTGGTACTCGAGAGCCCTGAATGATCAAGCCCTCGGCCACTTATTCCCGCCACGGTGCTATTTCGCAAGCGAGAAGCGGTCGCCCGATCGCGGCCTGGCGGGTTGCGTCGTGAACTATGTCAGCAGAATCTACTCGATTTCTGTTGCCTATCTGCCGTCAGATCGCGGTGCGCAGAGTCTGCTCAATTCCTGCCATTAAATTGGATTAGCAGACTCTGCTTACTTTCTGCCGCCATTCTGCTGTCAGATCCTGACATCAGAATCTGCTCTATTTCTGCCGCCTATCTGCCGTCAGATCGCGGTGCGCAGAGCCTGCTCGATTTCTGCCATTAAATTGGATTAGCAGATTCTCCGCAGTGTCTGCCGCCAAACTGCTCGCAGGCTATGTCAACAGAATCTGCTCTGTATCTGACACCAATCTGCCGTCAGATCGCGGTGCGCAGAGCCTGCTCGATTTCTGCCGTTAAATTGGATTAGCAGACTCTGCTTACTTTCTGCCGCCAAACTGCTCGCAGACTATGTAAGCAGAATCTGCTCTATTTCTGTTGCCTATCTGCCATCAGATCGCGGTGCGCAGAGCCTGCTCGATTTCTGCCGTTAAATTGGATTAGCAGATTCTCCGCAGTGTCTGCCGCCAAACTGCTCGCAGGCTATGTCAACAGAATCTGCTCTGTATCTGACACCAATCTGCCGTCAGATTGCGCTGCGCAGGGTCTGCTCGATTTCTGCCATTAAATTGGATTAGCAGATTCGCCGCAGTGTCTGCCGTCAAACTGCTCGCAGGCTATGTCAACAGAATCTGCTCGATTTCTGCTGCCTATCTGCCGTCAGATCGCACTGCGCAGGGTCTGCTCGATTCCTGCCATTAAATTGTATCAGCAGACCCTGCCGCCAATCTGCTCTCAGGTTAAGGCAGCACAATCTGTCGGCTTTCTGCTGTCAGTCTGCTTTCATCATCGAATATAACAAATCCTGTATCAAATCTGTAGTCTTTCTGCCACAAACATTTGTACTCAGGCGTTGAGCAAAATCTGCAAATACAGACGTGGCTATCTGGGAATGCAATGATAGCATGTTCTGAGACAATGATCTTACATGTTCTTTAATCTCATAAAAATTTCAGTCGTGGATGCACGGGAAACGCCGTGGTAGTTGATGTGTCATATTGATGCACAATCGCTTGCTTACATCAAATATTACAGCACGTGCCTTTGAAACGATGTAAAACTTGGATGCACGGTTATCCAAATAATGCTCAGCAAGTAGATTAATCTACAATACATTATGATGTAACACAGAGATTTGTATTGTGAATCATGTTCAGTGTGTTCGAAGGGCAAATAAATATAACTATGATAAAGGTAACTAACATAGTGTATTGCGTATGCATCTGCATTTTTGATGTTCGTTTCATAGTTAGAATAATAGAAGTTCATGAATAATTAAGAAAGATTAAATAAAAGAATTGCGATTAAGGACTACGTCAGAATTAAAAAATCTAAATCGTGATAAGCAAAAGCTTTCTAGTGAAAAACAGGAACACTTTTTACTGTTGTCATTACAAGGAGAATGCACAACTTCTATAGGTAAATATAAAGTGGATCAGTTATTACGGGACATACAGAAAGAGTGACCCAAAATGAGGCCTTTTTTAGCTTCTTTTTGGGCCCACGATTTTGCAACTGAATTTTGTGCCACATGATAGCTTATGATGAGACATCAATCACAACAAATTTTCAAGTTGAGGTGAAAATTAGTTTCTGAGATATGGGAGGTGAAAGAAGTGAAAATTCATTAACGGGTTAGCCCATACGTTTTGATGTATGGACTTTTATGTCAGTCCGATAATATAAAGAATTGTTCCCACTGGTTTTGCTGACTGCTAACAACGAATTTGAACTTAGATTTTCAAAATTGACAATGGCCGATTGAATATAGCGGACCCTATATAAAAAAATATCCTACTTTTCATAAAACTTTGGTCTAATATTTGAAACATAAAAAGTTATAAAACGAATTTTCGAAACTAAAGTAATATTTATGGGTTTCATAATAATTCGTTTCAATTTTGTGAAAGCTGTGCCTTCTGATTGACAGAATATACATGTTTAATTACGCCCGTGGCCGCTGAGTGTCTCTGTATTAGCAACATTCTCACAATAGAAGTTGCAATCCTGCGTCGTTAAATATGAAGCCTCGGCCCATATCAAATAAGTAATGTGATCTCCTATCATGCACAACACCAAAAAGAGGGAATTTTTCTCATTCATAAGTTTAAACCAAACCCTAAACATCGAACAGCAGCTTTGGCTTATTCAAGATACGGGATTTCAGTTGAAAAACCTTTGCTAGTCAAGGCATACATACATGTAATCTCGATACCACAGTGGCAAGCATCACCACATTTTCATATTTTCATTCCTATATAACGCAAGCTGTATTAAGATTCTAGTTTTTGAGGTCAAGAAAATCTTTTTTTTTTCATATTTTTAATATCTTTTAGGTGTAATGTATTTGTGTAAAAGAATGTTTCGAGAATCAAAAAATTCACTACATTATAAAGTCTTGAGTAGAATGGTATGCGGGTCCAAAAATAATAAACTTTTTTTAAAAAAAAAAGTAAAAAAGCGAATTGAGAAAAACTAAAATTGCACTAAAAAGTAAAAAATAATTTTTTCGCTTATTTAATATACGACTCTCATATTTTTTAAGTCGGCGCCAAATTTACACAGTGCCGTAGATTAAATAAGCGAAAAAATTATTTTTTATTTTTTGTATATGTTTAGGGATATATGTATAAACATATCTCGACGGATTTTTCAAAATGTAAAAAATTGTGGATCTTACAGCTCTTGGATATATAGTGTTAACTTTTTTCAAAAAATTATAACTGTTGAACTAACAAACTGGTAAAAATGAGATTTTGTGTGCTTCCAATGAAGACATAAGGTACCTAATAAAAATTATTTCACTGAAAAAAGAAACAAATTTCTTACCATTTATTTTGCAATATAGGTACCATGTTTTAATAGCGGGCACTATCTATACATTTGAAAAAATGTGGGTATAGTCCTATTTGTCCTCCTTATGGATCCGTTTTCAGAAATACCAACACTTTAAAATTGGCCAAATGAAAATTAATTGAATGTGACGCTGCGCCATACTACCTTATAGGTATAGCCCCCATTCGCTTTCTTAAATCTCGCAATCAAGAAACTCAAAACACAAAACCCTGCACAGAATCCATGCTCAAGAAAATTTACGAAACATGACACGGACGACCTAGTCTGAAATCTCGAAAATTCTCGCTTCTTCTAATCTAACTACTGCGAACAACCTACGAAATGTTTAATTTTCATGCTCTTTGTCTGAAAATTTACCATGGAATTTTACGAATTTTAAATAGACCAAAGAAACATATACTTATTGGATCTAATTTGTTGACTGTAATTTCAACTGTCTCCACTCTGTCCTGTCCAAAAAAACGTAAGCACAAAGGCAAAAATATTCAAGAGAATAACTGTTCCAACCATATTTTACGTTAATTATTGAACGTATGCGGCCAGAAAATAAAACTATACATAGGTACTCCATCCAAAGCTTGCAAAGCGCCATGTAACGTGTTAAAGAAATGTCCCGGTATTTGTATAAACGATATTCATAGCATAAATTCACGGCTATTTCTATGAGTTATGCGTGTTGAGAGAGACGCTCATTGGTCAAATTTACGAGCGTACCCACTTTAGTGAACGGCAGGCCGCATAATTCACAAATCACATTTAATTAGCGTTATTACACTGTGCTTAGAGAGTATAAAGGTTAGAAGTTGGCGTTAAATTACACATTTACCAAACTTGAATTTTTGTATTTTCATTAAACATTTTTGTAAACGTGTAACATCTTACAGTATGACAAAATTTTCATACTCTCAAATGTATCGAAATATATGATCGTTTAAATTTAATTCAATTAAATTATTACTGGAATATAAATGTATACGTCCTACGTTTAAATATTATATTAGTGAACAAGATGTGAATATTAACCTCTTAGGCACGATGTTTTTAATCGGGCAGTATACTTAACTGACCCGAAAATTTCAAATATATTAATAAACAATAGATTAAAGTTGTACGACCAAAATAATGTAGCGCCGGAAATTAAAAAATTCGTTGATGAGAAGTAAGGTAAAAAGATTAAATACTTAATACCTTAATTCATGTGCAAATGAAAATATAATTATGGATAATAGGTAACTAATTTAAATTACATTGCAGCCACACACAGCCTACAGAGAGTGACAGTGACAATGACAGCGATACGTCAACTGATCACGAGATGTAAAACATTCAAATACATCATTATTCTTATTTTGATTGTGTTCCATATATGAAAATACAATTATCAAATCATTTCAACGAAAAAATCATGATTTCATTAGTTTCTTTCACAAAAATCGATTTTTTTCAAAATCCTGAGGCCGTAGACACATTTTGCGAACGGATTTGAAATCAGCGCGACAAAATCTATAGGAAATGATGTACAACATGTAAAGAAAAAATTCTAACCGAGCATGGTATTGGATAAACCATAATTTTGCTGTAAAATTTCAAGTTTAACACAGATTTTCAAAGGTAAAAAACGTTCGTACTATAATTTCATTAATTTTCCCTTATTCTGCAATCTTTCAGCTTTAATTTAAAAAAAAAAACATCGCTCTATCTCATCTCTATCAAAAGTTCTTTGATTTTGAAACAAACTTCGTCACTTTGCCCCACTGTGCGCCGCACCGACTTACAATTAGTGTGTTAAAGGCTCCCCCAAACCAACGCGAATATTCGTGGCGCGGAGCGGATCCGACGCGGATCAGATAAGGCTGCCATAAACCGCCACGTATAAAAAAACTGCTGAACCGCGGCGGATCCGCTGCCGCCGCGAATATTTGCGTTGGTTAGGGGAGCCTTTTATTCGACTGTGTCTTTGCGGCATGCGGCCGCGGCACAACTAACAATAAACAGAGCCGCAACATAGTATTCGCTTTTGATCTCTGAAGCAGTTTCAATTTTTTGAACTACCTCCGAATCAATAAGAATTCAGAGATCATCGGAGGTGCCTACTTAAAATCGTATAGAAGCGCGAATCAGAGCTTCCGCGAGCAGTTAGTTGTTGTAAACCCAGCACGATACAAAGATCTCTCTTACTATCGTTCTCTTACTATCGTATTTAATAATGTCTGAGGAAAGTGCTTTTACTATTCACAAGAAAGATTCTGACACGTCGTCGGTATGGAGTCATTATTTAACATGTAAAGACAGAAGTAAAGACTTAGAAATAAAGATTTAGAATTTTAACATATAGGAAATCATTTTAATTACTGAATTTTTTTATTACCCAATCCCGGGACTAATCCCGGGATCCCGGGATAGACTTTAAAAAATCCCGCAATCCCGGGATAGTAAATAATGACCGGGATTGAATTCCCTAATTATCATATGATATATATATTATTTTACATAATATAAGTTCATTAATTTTAAATCTTATGTCCGTATTTTTGTCATTACACACCATTTTGCATATATTTTCTGCATATTTTTTTGTGTATAGCGCATACATAATACATATATTGCATGCTCATATAGTGCTCGACACTATTTTTTGCCGAATATATGATTATGTATACATTAATTGAAACATAATTGACCACGAAAAGGCATATACAATCTTCTTAAAAATCATGTAAGAAGAAAATACGACAGAGAAAACAATTTGCATACACGAAATTTACGTACAACTTTAGAAAACTTATAACGGAGGCTAATTTATTGCGACACATTTTTTTGACGATAAAGTTAATCGCTTTGAATAGTCACTTGTTTACTGATTCTTCAATTTGAAACAATGCGCCGTTTTCTTTTAACTAATAATTGATCATTTAAAACAATGCCATTTATGTATCAGATGATATACTATTTACTTTACTGGAATTTCATTTAACTTTTCACGTGACCGATCGGCAAAAAATAGTGTCCAGCACTATATGTATTGAACACTGAGTTTCTATTTTTACATACCACTTTCTTACAAATGAATGGCATATTACTTGTGTTCCAAAATAATATATTTCTTACTTTATATTTCTAAAACTGCACACAATTATTACGATATACTAGGGTAGATGTCCCAATTACTGCCACATTAAGCTCATCGCGTAACTTTCGTTAATTATTTTAGAAGTTATTTAGCCTCAAAATCATTCCAAGTTGCAGCATACTAATGCTTAAGAACTCTTTTATCTAAGAAATTTTTTTTATAGTATAAACAGTATGTTTTAATTGCTAATTAATTGAAAAAGTATAAGGAAGTCCAATGTCCCTAAAACTGTCATTCACCTTTTAATATTAATTTATAAATATCAGTATGCAATGCTTCTCTATTATTATCTAACGGAAACCTAATTTAACACTAAAATTTTTTTCCCTTACGATTTTGCACGCATTATTTCACTATTAAGTAAAATAATTAAAGTGACAGTAATAGGGACACTGTCAGTAATTGGGACATCTACCCTATATTGTAGTCGGATTTTGCATGCACATATTAGGGTAGACTCACTCTACCCGTCTAACTGATAGCAATATAAACGATGTGAATGTACTCTTGTATCACTTGTAACCCGCTCCGAGCGGGTTAACCTGCTCTGTGTACTATGTAGTAACCCGCTCCGTCCCGGTGTACGACGGGTTACAGGAACTAACCCTTGGTAACCCGGGTTACGGTTAGGGTTAGGCCGCGGTTAGAATCCCTGGTACATATCCTCCGAATAATTCAAGCACCGTGTGGGAGTATTTATTTGCGTAGGGTAGGCTGGGGCTAAAAGTCCGGCGAGTAAAAAGTCCCGAATTCAAAATCTCTATTCCAAAACAATGTACTGAATTTCGCAGTATACTACATAAGTAATATGTAAAAGGCGAGAAGAAACGAAGGTGACCACAGAGTCGCCAGTCGCTCTTGGACGTTCGTTCGAATTACACGACGCCTTCGTTATTTTATGTATCGAAAACTAAAAGAAATACGTCGTCTTTGTTGTTTTATACGGAGTAAACCACAGTTTAAAAGCGTATCAGCCAAGTACGTTAAGATTGTATGTTCCTTTAGTAATGTGCGCATGATATTGTTTATTGCTGAATGATAATATTTTCTAACGTATATATCGCAGAAACTATGGAGGTACCATTGGGGCAAAAAGTCCCTCAGACTGAAAATATATATTTTATTATTTGTTTTTATAATAAGATGGCCAAATTATAAAGAATTGATGCCTAAGTCTTTAAATAGTGTTTTTGTTTTAGTTGAGCGATTTTTTTTTAATGTTTAGTTCAAAGTGAGCCTCTGACTTATATTTTTATTTTTTGATAAATAAGTCAGGCTTTCCTTTCAATATTGTATACCAAAAAGAATTGGTTTAATAAATATTTGTTGATTTGAATAGAGTTTTGTACTTATTGAGTTTAATATTACACGAAAAGACATTAGGAACTTTCCATCCTATGCAATGGACTTTTTGCCCCGTGCGTGTCCATTTTGCATTGACAAACATTTTGTGGTATAACTCAACAGAAAATAACAGTATCAACAAACGAACTGCGTGAACGTAAAGCATAATAGCCTTCAATCCTCTGTTTGTATGCATGTTTGTTTGGTTCTAACCCACTTTTACCAATCAAATTGTTATGAAACTTCGCAGGCGTGGGTAGTTATGATCAGGGCCGTCTTAACAAATTTGAGCGCCCTGGGCTAAAAAATTTTGGCGCCCTAGTTCCAAGGGTGCAGTTTTCGAAATCGGTGTAAGGAAGTACATTACAATCCCGGGTCTCCACCAAGGCAAACGCGCCCCCCGCCTGCCCCCGCCGCGTCCACATGGCCGCAAACATGAACAAAACTCAGCAAACGAATCGTATGTGATTGTGAACGTCTTGTTCCGTTTGCAGCAGTGTAGACACGGTACGAAAAGACAAGAACGCCCGCGAACAACCGGGTCAATAGACTTAATGGTTGTCGTATCCCTCCTCTCATAAAAAACACATTTGCAGTCTACACGAAAACACTTGTCAGTCCGTGCGATGTATAGAGTTGGTCTCTGAATGGAAGACTAAAGCACCGAGGTACATAAAAAATCAAAGGTCAGTCATAGAATATCAGCTCCGGCCTGATGGTAGAAAAGTGCTTCACCCCCCGGTACGTGAGGGGTGAATCACATTGGACTGAGCAATAATTAAATAATACATATAATTCATAAATTATGGCAAAAAAATTTATTTTAAAATATATCATTGCACATTTTTATTTAATTCAATAATATATTAATAATATAATAAAGGTACAGTATTGTCTCCGTATGTACCCGCTGATCGGGACCGGCGTTGGGCACTCAGAGAGGACAGATCCCTAATTCCGAGTGTTCGTTTCTCACTTCTTTCTGGCCGAAGGGGGAGCGAGATGGAACGCTTTGCATGCGCGGCGGACGTACGCGAACGTGTCTCGCTCGCTTTCGTTCCATCTCCTTCTCGCCTTCGCCGGAAAAGAGTGAGACAGAAGCGGTGGGGATAGCGACAAGTTCACAACGCGTACACCAAATCGGGCACATAGGGAGACAATACTGTAGTTCATTTCTAGATATTTATAAAATTACACGCTATAGAGAGACATAAAGAAATTCTACTTAATATATTTTTTGCGGCATTTAATTTCTGCAAATTTATTTATTATGTCAGTATGATCTATGTTATTTAATAAATCGTTTTCTATGGATAGAATACTTAAATTATTGAATTTACATTGTCCTAATGATGATCGCTGATAATTTTTTATCTGTTTTAATGTGGAAAATGATCTTTCTCCACTACAATTAGTACAGGCAATACTTAAATATACTCGTACAGCTGTTGCTATATTAGGAAATGTACATTCGATTTGCGAATCTATAATTGTTTTTAAAATACATTCAGCTTTTGATAATTTTTCATCCGTTAATAAGTTGATATGCTTAAAATGCAAACATTCTTCAACTAATCCGTTCTCGATATCTAATGAATATTCATTACATAAGAAAGCTGCCTTTTTTCGAATGACCGCTTCGTCGCAATTTTCTAAATTGATTAGAAATCCAAATTTGGAAGCTATATGTTCATATGCAGATTTTCTTTTGTTTATTTCTGCTAAAAGTGTATCGATAATTACGTAAAAAGTATTGATACGAAAATCTGCACTCTTCTCAAATTCTGTATCCGTTGATGCTCCTTCATCAAATTGCTTTTTCCTCTTAATCGTTCTTGAAGTTTTAAATTCAGAATTTCCCGATAATCTTTCTCCTTCCTGTTTATAATAATTAAATGTTTGCATATTCCGACGATTTTCAATAAATTTTTGCAAAGAATTATATAAGTTAACGACTGTTTCAATTTCGATTTCAATCTTTTGCAGGCTGATATTTGTTTTATCAATAGTATTCAAAATATCATTCCAAAATGAAAGCATTAAACCGGTTTCGAGTGAATTAAATTGTTTTTTTAAACTATCTGCTTCAAGTCTAGTAGAACATTTTTGTGTTGTATCTGTTGAAATATCATTTAGAGCTTTTTTGAAAAAGTCATATCCAACAATTAACGCAATAACTGATTCTGCTCTTGCTGACCATCGAGTGTTGCTCAATGTTTTTGGTACCTTACATTTGGTAGATAAACGAAGTTTTAATATTTCCCAACGGCCAGTTGAAGCAGCGAAGAAATTATATATATTCTGAACGAAAAAAAATAATTTCGTGGCTTCTGAACAACTTTCTGCTGCACATTCACCAATCAAATTCAGAGAATGTGTCGCACATGGTACATATATAGCTAAATTATTTTTTTATTTAATTCTTGCCTGAAGACCACTATAAATTCCTGCCATATTAGAAGCGTTGTCATAAGATTGTCCTCTACAATCTTGTAGGTCAATGTCAAAATTTGTAAACACTTCCATTACACATTTTTCCATTTCTTCGGCCTTATGTCCTACATTTTCCATAAAGGTTAGGAATCTTTCTACTGGCTTTCCTGCAGTGTTTACATATCTAACAACAATTGTTAGCTGATCGGAATGTGAAATATCGGGAGTAGAATCAACTATGATGGAAAAATATTTTGCTTTCTTTAATTCAGAAATAATGAAACTTCGGACATTGTTACCTAGAATATCAATAAATTCATCGCAAACTCCTGCTGACAAATAAGAAACTGTTCCTTTTCCTTTATTTGCGTAATCCAGTAGATGTTGTTGTAACAATGGATCGAATTTTGCTAGTAGCTCTATACATCCCAAGTAATTTCCATTGCTTTTATTCCCGATAATTTGATTTCCGCCTCTAAAAGCTAATCCTCTAGACGCTAAAAATTTAATTACCTCAACAATTCGTTGCAAAATACTTTTCCAATAATTTATCTCTTTGTTCATCTCTATTGTAAAAACATTTGTAAAATAGTCACGTTGACTATTTAGTCGATTCACATAAATCTGCGTATTTCGTTGATGTTGAACAGAGTTTTCGTGTTGTGAAATTATCTCGCTATGTTTCCAATCATTAAAACCATTAATAAAAATATTCCCTGTTGCTGTTACTTCAAACAGTTTGCATGGGCAGCAAAAAACTTTCCCGGTTGAATTAGAATATAGAAGCCAATTGCGTTTCTCTCTTCTGCCACCCTTTAAATTTCTATAAAAAATTGCTGGAGTTGCATATCTATTTTGCGCTTTATAAACAACTTTTGATGCACTGAAATCTACATGATAAACGTCTACTTGATTTTCTGCTATATTTTTTATAATATCATTAATTTGGATATCGGTTAAGTTCCCCCATTTTGCAGCATCACGGTAATCAAAGTTATTGGTTGTTATACTTTCATCTCCTTCCTCTTTAACAGTTTCTTTTTCTTCATATACGCTATGATCGGCGTCTAACGATTCTAAATTCTGTGTTCCATCTTCTATTTTTTGAATTTGTTTTGCCATAAATTCCTCCTCTTCATTTTTATTTGAATCTAACGACCCACTGGGTAATACTTGAAAATATTTATTTAAAGGTGGTATTTTTTTTAATAACATATTTTCTTTTGTGTCTTTTTCCTTCGCTAATTGTCGGTTCTCATACCCAGACTTCTTTTTCTTTTGTGGATTCATAGTTTACAAGTAATTTATATGACAAGCTTAGAGAAATCACCTTGTATACTAAAAATACTTAAGTATTAGATAAAAAAAAATATTACGTTGTTTATACCCACATTTTATCAATTATACTTTTAAAAAAAAGGTGAATTGAAAACTAATTAATAGATCCTTATAAAACTTTATCCTGAAAAACGAACAAAAGTTTTACATGTAACTTTCGCGGAGTATATATTCTGTAAATATAAAAAAATTAAAATACTTACACCATAAATATTAATGTCCTATTAATGTTATACATATACAAACACAATGCCAATGTTTGTTTTAATAATCACGATTCACAAATAATGAAGTATTCACAATAATCACAATACACGACAATATATTCGCGAATATGAATGTATCTAATTAGAAACCAGAAACAATATTAATTTTGAACGGTTGCACAGTTTTGACCCGCCTAGTGGCTGGGACTCGGTTGATCTGATCTCACAGCATATCCAGGAAGATGTGGAGTTGCGCGGAGTCTCGCGACTCGCGAAGCGAGTGTCGCACGGCACTTGTTTTTCTTCGTCGAAGAAAGAAAAGAGATACAAGTCGCGCGATGTTCGCTTGACGCACAGTCGCGGCCACTGCAGCCGCAGCGTAAAAGTAGATGCCATAGTGCGGCGACAAGCCGTGGGTTTAGTTTTGCACTGCCGCGGCATCATGTATTGAGGCAAAGATAGAACATGATGCGTTTTCTCACCGTCACCTGCGGTTTCGTCCGCACGGATCATGACGCAAGGATGCTCCAGATAAAAAT
Organism: Andrena chrysosceles; assembly: GCA_963855975.1. Taxonomy (NCBI): domain Eukaryota; kingdom Metazoa; phylum Arthropoda; class Insecta; order Hymenoptera; family Andrenidae; genus Andrena; species Andrena chrysosceles. Next base: position 20,336,326 of record OY979769.1, on the reverse strand, counting down.
TTTTGTCTCCAAAATTAAAAAGCATTTCAACATGTTTGATTCTTAAGCGCCCTTGGATCACGGGCGCCCCTGGGCTATAGCCCGTATAGCCCATGGGTAAAGGTGGCCCTGGTTATGATGGCAATAGAAAATTATGAAAACACCCGAGGGGGTGAAAAAATGACACAGTCGATTTAATCCATTCGACTTGAAATCCTCATATAACCACAAATCAAAACTTAAATTTTGTATATATATTACAACTTAAACGAGTTTATTCAAATGCATTAAAAACTAAAAAATAATAATTTTCTTGTACTACAATTTCGATGGTGTTTTTCACTTTAACCCTTTAGAAAAATATCCCGTTTTGTTTTTATCGTTAAAAATGGTCTGAATTTGTATCACTTAAACTGTTGCAAACAGCGAAATGCGAATGCAAACGGCGAAACGGCAACAAAAAGGAATGTATCATAATATATATGATACGTTTGACACTAAAGGGATAAATAAAATCGTGGAGCAGGGTATTTCATAACAGAATATGAATCAATTTAATGTAGGGTAGACCGGGGGCGGTAGTAACAGTGACTTTGGAATACGATTATGCAATAAGTATTACAGTTACAACAAAAGTTTTTATTCGAAAATGTTACATATCTGACACTTATTGAACCACCACAGCTTCGCTGTTTGTCAAGTAATATCAAGGTTATTAATACGAAATGAGAAGCGGACAAAGTGTTACAACCGTCCCCGACTCCGGGTCGGTTGTAACACTGCATGGAGTTGACAATAGAACAAATTTAACTTTACAAAATTAAAATATTTATTAATTTTAATTATAATAGTAAATGGAAAAAAGTAAAATTTATAACCAATAATGCGGTATCACAATTGTGATAGAAGTAGAAAACGTTTTATCTGGCACATTCTTCATGTGACCAATTGTTACATTCAGTACATTCCACCCATTTGTCATTTGTTTCCTTGTACTGTGCTATATTATTCCATGCAAAAAAGACAATATTATTCATCTTCTTTGTCACTATTCGGTTCTGTCGCGGTACAACCGACCTCGACTGCCGATGTTACAATGGACCTCAGGCAGGCTTTTGAACTTAAATTATAAATTTTGATTAACGAGACACTTAAAAGTTATAACTAACGATCACTATTACTTTAAAAATGACCAGATTAAATATTAAAATAAAGAAAAAAGACGTACTTGCAAAGGGAGTATTTATATTACAATTTAAAATCAGTAAGAAAACATTACTTTAGGGTATTGAAAAGTTATTTTCTCCACTATACATACCAATTTTGTATCTATACTGCTAGAACATGGATGTTATCCAAAATTTGTGTTAATATCTATCATATGTTCTGAGATATTTAACGTGTTACAATCGTCCTCCTGTTACTATTGCCCCCAGTCTATCCAACATAGAATCAAGCGTCGAAAGGAATTTGTTGTGAGATATCCTACTCCATGATTTTATTTAACGAGAAAAACACCATCGAAATTGTAGTAAAAGAAAATAATTATTTTTTAGCTTTTAGTGTATTTTAAATAAAATCGTTTAACTTAAAATTTTTGTTTATACAGTATTGTCTCCGTATATGCTCGGTTTGAGGCACACGATAGAATCTAGCGAATGCAGTGAGATCAGCAGCAAGTTCATTGAAAATTTTCATTTCTCGTTGAGGTGTAGATACGCTTCTTGGTCGCCCACGATCACTTACTAGCAAGTTGAATGTATCAAATTTTCTAACAAGGTTAGATTCCGAACCCGAAAATTTTAAAAATGCTGAACCTGATTACAACGAAATTTTTGTTTGCTGCCCAAATTCACTCGAAGGGGGTGAAATTATCCCCTGAAAAATCGGCTATTTTCCGATTTTGTGTTATAACTCGCGAACTGTAAGAGATAGAAAAAAAGTTTCAAGACAAAAGTTACTTATTTTAATTAGATCTATTATTTGATAAAAAATTATTTTACAGTCACGAGTTATAATAGAAAGTCGGAAAATAGCTGGATCTTCAGGGGTAAATTACACCCCCGAAAGGCCGCCATACACGCTCCTTCTTACCGTTCAATTTGCTTGTACAGTCAAAAGTTATAATGCAAGACTATAGTGCTCGACACTATTTTTTGCCGAATATATGATTATGTATACATTAATTGAAACATAATTGACCACGAAAAGACATATACAATCTTCTTAAAAATCATGTAAGAAGAAAATACGACAGAGAAAACAATTTGCATACACGAAATTTACGTACAACTTTAGAAAACTTATAACGGAGGCTAATTTATTGCGACACATTTTTTTGACGATAAAGTTTATCGCTTTGAATAGTCACTTGTTTACTGATTCTTCAATTTGAAACAATACGCCGTTTTCTTTTAACTAATAATTGATCATTTAAAACAATGCCATTTATGTATCAGATGATATACTATTTACTTTACAGGAATTTCATTTAACTTTTCACGTGACCGATCGGCAAAAAATAGTGTCCAGCACTATACTGAGCATATGTGTCCACAAATCGACCGATTTAGTATACGCGTAGGGTAAAGTGGGGTAATTCCGGCCACATAAACAGTAAATGCTGTAAAATTTGAACAAGTTACACATTTGTCATTTTTTTAATATTAATTGATAGTTTGAAGTGTCTACTTTGTATTAATATGGCCGAGAAAGCATAAATTTAAGTTGTAACAAAATTGGGAGCAATAACACAAAAATAGTCATTTGGTCATGATTTTTCTTTATAAAAGAGCTAGGAAAACTGTTAAATTAATAAAAAATTGTATTATTTTTTATTTTAAAATCTATTAGTACATATATCACAAATATATTCTTCAGGGGTATCCAATCCTGAACATTCTTCATGTGCCCATTGGTCACATACGGTGCACCGGAACCACATTTCATCACCTTTTCCAAATTCTTTGCAAAAGGAGCAAATATCGTGCACTACTTTTTCGTCAGAAATATCTGGATTGTCCGATTGAAAATTCAGTTTCTTTTTTCTCAGGTTTAGTCTACCTCCATTTTGGATGTTTCGATTTAGAAGCGTCAGTTTTCTCTCCTGCTTTAATTTAAGCACTTCTTTCATGGGTGTTAACGTCAGTATTTGGGAATATTGTTTTCTGAAGCTTTTCTTCTTTATGTCACAGGTTGTTTGAGGTTTCGGAATTGGTAATATATCTGACAATAAAGTAGCAAGTGGAGGTGATGTTGTGGATGGTCCTGCTATTGGTGATAATGTTGAAGGAATTGTAGTTGATGATAATGTTGAAGATCCTGCTAATGGTGATAGTGGGTGAGGTGGGTTCAACAGGGTTTCAGGAAGAAAATCTTCATCAGTGAATATAAATCTGTTTAAAGGTTCTATGCCTGTAGCTCGAAAACCTTCAATGCCTTTCGTCATACACGCAACTTCTGCATATGTTTTTCCAAATAACTCCGCAATTATATAAGGAGTGATTTTTTCCAAATATTTACTTTTCATGTAGACATCACATTCATATTTAGGTCGTTTCTTTAATGGTCCAAAAAACGAGACGTCTAGGGGATGCATTCTATGCGAGCAGTGAGGTGGTAATGACAACATTACAATATTATGCTTTCGACATAATTCATAGGCTTCAATTGTGCAGTGGGATGAATGATTGTCCAACACTAATAAAACTTTTCTATCATCACTGGGCTTTGTAAATTGTATAAAATGTTCTAGCCAGTGGACAAACAATTCCTCAGTGATCTATCCTGATTTTGAGCAATTGTAACTTGCTCCAGGAGGCCCATTTCTTTGAAGCTGGATGGACATGCGGTTTTCTCGGGAAAATAAACAATGGTGGACAATACTGCCCAGCAGCACTCATGGCACAGACAACTGTTATATTTTTTCCTCTTTCCCAACTTGTGAGGGAGCCAACTCGACGCTGTCCAGTAGTTGCTAATACCATGCCTGGATCTTGGACTGTTGAAATTCCCGTTTTGTCCATATTCCAGATATTGCCAGCTTGAAATAAATATTTTTGTCTCATGTCATCTAAATTGTTAAAAAAGCGGTCAACCTCCTCTCGATTAAATCCAGTAATTCTGTTAATACTAATAGCTTCTGGTTTTGGTACACTGATATTGTGTCTTGTCAAGAAACCAGCAAGCCAGTTTTTACCAGCCATTCTATGCACTTTGTTAAAACGGTGATTTACATTACATTCTTCGGCAAACTGAAATGCAGTCTTTCTCATTTGAAGAGCACTTACACCATAAAATATTTTTCCCAGTAGTTTCACTCTTTCTGCTAACTGGATTTATAAATCTGTTGGAATATCTGTTTTTCTTTCAATTTTTGTAGCAACATTAGAACCTAGATATATTTTAAATTGGTAAACCATAACTTAAAATAATGTAATGTAAATATGAACTACCTTTTTTAATTCTTTCTTGAAGAGTAGAATATGGTATTCCAAACAATTGTGCTGCCTTACGTATGGACATTTTATTCTTACTAATTACCTCCATGGCCTTTGATAAATTTTCCTGGTTCCATTCTGCCTTCTTCGAAATTCTTTTATATGTACGTGGCATCTACGCCAGAAAAAAGCAATGTTAAATCTGGCTGGAATTACCCCTCATTTTTGGCCGGTATTACCCCACACCTCGTGTTCAGATATTTGAAGTACTACACTCAATTAAATTTACATATCACCAAAAACCAAATGTAAGTTTGAAAGTAGAAACATTCCTCTACTTAATGAGATTAATATTAATAATTCATACCTATTCCATGTACTAACTTACCTTGCTTAACCACTGTTATAAGATTACGGTGCGAAATGAACACTCCCGGATTTGTTTGAAACAAAAGACTGCTATCGTCATGGAAACCATGAATATTAGCTCACCGCATCATTAACAGGTGGCAGTACCATACAGAGTTATGTTACACGGTTTTTATTTAAAGAAATAGAAATGGTCGGAATTACCCGCTGGCCGGAATTACCCCGCTCTCCCCTACTGTCAATTTCCTAGCATGAACGCAATTACAACATTTGACTGTACAAGCAAATCGAACGGTAAGAAGGAGCGTGTATGGCGGCCTTTAGAGTGAATTTGGGCAGCAAACAAAAATTGCGTTGTAACTGGAAGGAAATTCCCTACATATTCATAAAGTCCTAGAATTTTTTGAATATTCGGGTTCGGGATGTTCCCTTGTTAGGTCGCGTATAGACTGGAGCACGAACGCGAATGAGGCAAGCCGAGGCAACCCCGAATACCTCGGGGCTCGGGCTGGACAAATTGAGATCTTTCGTTCTGTGCGCCCCGCACGAGGCAAGCTGAGGCAAACTGAGGAAACTTTTATAACATCATAGAGGATACATTGTATTTATAATAATGTAAAGTAAAGAATAAATTTTGATGTAATTCATGATATTCGTTGAAACGACTCCGATCGGAGTCGCCGCCGGCAGCGAAAGTGTTAAAAGTGAAAGAAATGTTTTAGGGGATCAGGACAATTTTCTCCAAATTATGTGACTCCACTTTCATGAAAAATAAAAAGTATATAAAAAAATATTTTTATGTTAAACGATTTTATTAAAAATGCACTAAAAACTACAAAATTATTATTTTCTTGTACTACAATTTCGGTGGTGATATACTATGAACGCTTGCAAAGTTTTAGTTGTACTATTCGTACATACGTGGCGGATCATTTCTCGATAAATTGTGTATTTTCGGTAATCGCGATGCGACTAGCGTCCTGAACGCAGCGGCTATTCGCCGTTTTCGTAAAGAACGCGAGTGGTTGACTTCACGTCGTTTGGATTTGTGGTTATGGGTTATATTTATTGATGACTAGGTAATTTTTTCACACTCCCGGGGTTAATTTTTTTTTTAAATATTGTATTGTCATCTAAAGGAGGCTTGCTTTCCCCTTAGAGCCGTTTCACACGACGATACGTGTATCGCGATTCACGTATGCGATACGCGTCCGACTCGTATATACTTGCACGATACTCGTGTAATACTGCGTCCGAAAAATTTCGTAGCTAGGTGTCGATCATTTGTTATTTAAGACTTTGGCAAAATGGATGAAGTTGCTGTTCATTATGTCGATGCGAGAATTCGACGATACTGAATCTGTCGTGTGAATGGTACCATTTGTTTATATGTTTGGTCTGTCGCCTGGACGCACAAACAGTCGCCAGCGGCCGACCGCTCGCGGATACCGAAAATCAGTATTGCGATACTGTATCTCGCGAGAATCGCCGTCTGAACGCGTCTATGGTAAAACATGTACCGTCGGTATCCATCATACGCGTATCGCGATACACGTATCGTCGTGTGAAACGGCTCTTACTTTCGCCGCATGTCTCGGACAGATCCAAAGTTGTCGGATCGACCCGATGCATGTGAACGAATGGCACCGCGACACGTCCCGCCTCGAAACGACATCCGCATTGAGCACGAATTAATTTTTTTCGACCGATAGCGTGCGGCGAACAGCACCGAGGCAGCGGCGAACGGCCCGAGGCATGCGGCGAACGGCCCGAGGCATGCGGCGAACGGCCCCGAGCAATTCACCGACATGCAACACTTGCATACGCATTCTGCCTCGGCTTGCCTCATTCGCGTTTGTGCTCAAGTCTGTACGCGGCTTTAGTATGTTGACTTACCTCTCGAAATATTGACATACCTAAGTTCCTAAATGACCTTGTATGCATTGAATTTTTATTTACCAAACCAATACTTCATTAAATAGATACATATTTAATCACCGATATCTATATTACTGAAAATAGTGATAATATGTGAATATACCTACTAAACTTATATCTATGTATATTAAGCGAAAATTATTTAAAACCGACATATTAATAACTGTCCACCACACCAATAGATATTTGTATCATTCTAATATTGAAAGTTAGCGCTTAACCTCTTAGGCACGGCTGAGTTTTACGCGGGGCTGTTTCTCTGTACGGCAGAGTTCAACGCGAATTACGTGTAAACGATACAGTGAGCCACTGTACTGCCCTTCTTAGTTAAACTGTCCTATCTAGCATTTTTTCATTTTTTGAGATATGTTGAAATATTTGAAGTTCCACCCGTCTTTTACCTTTTAAGTAAAGTTAGAAAACTCTACGTGCTTCGTAAAGATTTATAAACAGTTTAATGCATTTAACCTAACTTCTTTTAAAATGGTTAAAATATCTTATCTAAAACAATTAATTAATTGGTACGTTAATAATACATTCCCTACCAGTACACCTATTACAAAAAATTATATTAGGCTATTACAAAATAATGACAACATGTTTTAATTTGAATGAAGGAAAATAAATATTGTACAAAGTAAATGATAAAACCTCAGTTTTCTCGGTTGTTTCAAAATGCTAGATAGGACATTTTAACTAAAGAGGGCAGTGTACTGGCGTGTCGTTCAGAAAGATGACATCCGCGAAAGCCACTATAGTGGCGTGTCGTTCAGAAAGATGACATCCGCGAAAGCCACTATAAGGTAAATGTACCAATTTCTGCTCATGTACCGATTCCTACTCACTTCGTATTTTTCTCATTATTATAAATGTTACGTTTGTACTATAGTTGTAACAAAATAATTTTAAGTTATTTGAACGTTTACGCGAGTGTTGCACGAGGTGGGGGCTAAATTAAGTACAGCCTAAGCAACGAAAAAAATGTAAAATAAGAGACTCATGGTTTTGTGATCATGTTCTAGCTGTTTGTGCTAAGGAACAGCGCCACCATTGGCATTCGAGAATTAGGCACAAGGTGGCCATTATAGTGAAAATTGTTGTTAGGAAAACATACAGAGATTATACAGTGCTCTCCATTTAGATTTTTCACGATTTCTAATATTTTGAAGTAAATACCGTCAAGTAAATACCGTCATGTCCGTATTTCTACTCACCCAAAAATTTTAGTAAGATAACCTCAAAATCAAAGTAATGTAGTAACCTCTATATCTATTCGAAGGCATGCTATTTTTTTTATCATTCTTTTATGTTCTAAAAATAATTTTATTTACATTTTTCATAGTTTTAATATGGAAGATAAAAATTTAAAAACAAAACAAATGGCAACAAAAAAGACGAGTAAGCATCAGTATACTGATGAAAGCATAAGAAATGCAATAGATGCTGTTTCTAGAGGTGTATCAGTTAGGGCTGCCAGCAAACAGTATCACATACCATTTTCAACATTGAGGTGCAAATACGAAGGAATATACCCAATAGGGAAGAAAAGCGGTCCACAGACTATATTAACAATTAACGAATAAGAACGATTAGTTCAGAGGATTTTGTTTGTAGGCAATAATGGTTTTCCATTAACCAAGAATATGCAGTTGTATAGTGTCGCATTGTTAATAAAACAGTTGAAAAGGGAAAATCCATTTAATGGTGGAGAAAGCTAAGTTGAAAAAAATAAGAGAAAAAAATGCAGCAGACATGAAAAAGATGAGATCTAACAACGCGAAGCAAATGATTTTAAATTTAACATAAACTGGTATTTTTATTTTAATAAATATTTTTTCCAAATTATAAATAGTTGTATTTGTTATTATGTTATAACACCTCTCCATAAAAGATGTAACTTATTCTAAGCTGAAACGGCAACATATTGTGTGAGCAGAAATTGGTACAAATTGTGAGTAGAAATACGGACATCGGTATTTCTCGTGAGTAGAAATACGGACATTTGGTGCATTGTATTTAATCACAAATTACTAATAGTTAAACATCTTGAAATATCTTTTTTAAATATTTTTTTAATTAGTTGATGTATTATTAAGGTATTAACCAATTTCTCTGCAAATTTTGACCACAAACAAATTTTTTACACAGTCTTTATGACGAGTAACATCTTAAATGAGTAGAAATTGGGACATTTACCTTATGCCAACTTACACAGATGCACAGGCATATCATTTTTTATTTCTCTTATTTTTGTTATTGTCGTTGGAGTCATGACACTGGTCAGGGCCGGCCTTAGGGGGGGGGGCAGCCAGGGCGACCGCTCGGGGCGCCAAATCTGTAGGGGCGCCGCTGCCTAATGTTCCCCCACCCACTGCCTCACTGCTCACGAGTCACACACAATAAGGTAAATGTCCCAATACCTGGACACGTCCCAATACCTGGACACTAGTGCAAATAATGCTGATTATTACGTTTAATATTTGCTTTATCCATAAAAGAATTATTTTATTCAATTACTCAAATATTTAATAAAATATATTCATATACATATTTTTCTTAGTAAACTTGTAACAATCGTAATAAAAGTAAATTTTCTTGAACTCTCCAGTTTACACCATTTTAATATTGCTCTTGTCTGATTTGGTAAACAGTCTCTATATTTTCTTAAGCGAATATTATTAATAATATTTAGTATATTGGTACAACTAATACAGTTTTAGAAAAATTGTACCTTGTAGTATTATTTTTTGATTGGAAAATTAAACTTAAAGTTCGCATTAGCTTTTTATTCGCGTGTCTATCTTCTGGTACAGTGAAATCCCAGAACGTCCCCAAACCTGACCACGTGTACTAACTGTGAAATAAGTACATGTTATTGTTGACACAATAATAAAATAATTATTTAACACCTTAAAAATAATTTGCACCCTGCAAACACTTTGTATTCTTTGTATCTTGCTTTAATGATAATATTTCATTCATGTGTAAAATTCGTGTGTAACACACGAATACACATAACCTTAAAATTAGTCATTCACTAATAGATTCTTTTTACTTAAATTTATTTACTGATTTGAATAAATTTCTTATACCGGAGAAATATGCTAAAACAAAAAACTATTGTGTTGTTTTTTTTTATTTAATTTCCCTAGGAAACATCCAAAATCATGTGTCCAGGTAATGGGACAGTAAAATCGGGACACCGGGACATACTAGTTAAGCTGTCCAGGTATTGGGCCATTGTAAGGACTACGAATTTTCAATATTTTACCAAATTATTCAATCCTACAATATGTTTTCTTTGTTTAATGATAAAGTACACACCATGCCCCATGTAATTGCATAATCGTTGGTATATAAATCGATTTGTATAACCGAAAAATTCTCAAACGAGTGTCCGGCGTACCTTAAATGTCCAGGTATTGGGACATTTACCTTATCGCGCCCTACTCTCATCATGGCGTTCTCCGCTCGGCGCGGGCGCAGATTTTCGTCGGCGGCGCGACACTTGGATCTCTTGCCACGTGGGCGCCTTTATTAAGCAGCGCAATATTCAGGAACTGTATCCGAATGTATGGATTGCATTTCGCATCTTGGTAACTATTCCTGTATCAGTAGCTAGTGGGGAACGCAGTTTTTCAATACTAAAATTAATTAAAACGTATTTGCGATCATCAATTTCACAATCCAAATTTACTAATTTAGCTGCGCTCTCGATTGAAAATGAAATTGCCGAAAAATTAGATTTCGCTGATTTGATCCGTGCATTTGCCGACAAAAGGGCCCGAAAAGTTCAATTTAATTAAATTTCTGCTATTTTTCAACTTGAGTTCTCGGTCGAAAATACAAAAAAATACAAAATCTGATAATGATAAAAAAAAATGAAAATAAAAAAAATTTAATGAACAAAAATAAAAAAATACAAAAACGAAAAAAGTTTTAAGCTGCTAGATGATTTTCGTACCGTTGGAGGGGCGCCATGATAATATTGCCCCCGGGTGCCAATATAGCTAAAGCCGGCCCTGACACTGGTGCTTTATGTTCCATTAATAAACAGATAAAGATTACTCTTTGGTTTTATTTTGATACCACCTTTAATGTTTAAGATATTTACCTCAGAACAAAAAGTATGTCATCTTGAGCACAATTCCCCTATGTTGATTATAAAACCAAAAAGAAATTTGCTTGGAAGTTCCCGGAAGGTAACTAAAAGGCCGACAGTTGCTGATATTTTTTCTATGGGTTTCTTATGGAAAAAACTATATGTAACTAATTATTTGCTACTGCTTATCAGAAACGATACTACTCATTTCGGTTCCTAAAATATTTTTCTTTTATATCACCGAAATTCAAAAGCCACGACTTAAATTTTGTCACAAAATAAAAACATACAAACTTTGACACATGTTTACACACAGATCAGAAGTAGCCGCCATGATATTTTTCCATTTTTTAGGTGCTCATATTATTAGTTTACAAGAAATATATAAAGAAAACATAATCCCATAACTTTTGGATTTCAACTAGTTTCCCTATTTCTTGGGATTCTGTCCTACTGTGGAGATGGATCGCGCGGTGGTGTCCGCTAGACTCACAAGGGAAGGTCGCGATCCGGACGAGCGCTTTTTGAACGAGACCGGGCTCAAATTATGGGGACCGATGGGCATTAAAAAAGTGCAAAACATTAGGGGTATCTCGCCAGCCGTTTTTATAAAAAATGGCTTTAAACATTTACAGGTTACTAGATATACGAAAACAATCATGTTCTCAACAGAAGCTGTTGTAGCTGCGAGCGTTACGCCGCAGGTTCATGTTCTAGAGGTCGTACGTTCGAGACTCGGCAATGGAAGTTTTATTTTTTTATTTTTTTCCAACTGCATTTCTATTTCTTATTCCTTTTTTTACTCACTGCTATATAAATAATATATAAGAATTATAAAGTATAGGATGTGGACTACAATTTTTAATAACACGTATAATATAATACAAGTAACGTAACACCTAATCTAATGTAAATATCGCAATGGGTGATACAATATAAATTACGCAAATAGTAAGATACACAATACGCAGTAAAATATAAACAGCATAGCGAGCATACCTATAAGAATGGAAATATGTATTAATGAATCGCTGTTAAATTTGAAGTTCCTGTGCATTTGCCTGTTTCGGACAATCCTTTATATGCATATTATCATAAAAACAAATAAAACAAAAGCCGCATAAACACCACGCGCATTTAATAAAACACGGGTTATAACAACTACATATCATCTCTTTTAAATTAATGGGAAAACAAACCTGATTAACATTACAAAATACTTTCTTTTCGCTGGATAATTTTGACACATACCATGCATATAATAGCATGTCCTTAAATATAGGCGCAGACAACTGGTTGTGAATAATGGCGTGTGTTTTGATAATATTCGCTCGATCTGTTATGTCTCTATTTTCGGAAACTAGTGTCTGGGCATTTTGTAATCTGGCAATGAAATTTTTAATTTGACGGAAAAAGTATACATCGCAGGGTTGGCATAACGGTGTGCATTTAGGCGGTATTACTTTTAAAGTGCATGTAGGAGTATTATTTGATGTTGGGTCACGGAATTTGCTGTCATACAAGGATGGATTAGTTTGACCACCCCAAGAATCTAAAATAAGTAAAAACTTGTCTCGACCAAGGTATGGTTTAATAATAGTGTCCAAAAATTGTTCATATATGTCCGATTGTAATTTCCCCGATTTTGTACACGTTACGAAAACGTTAACAAAAATTTCCATTTGCTCCCGTACACTCGCTCCCACGCGCGGACCAAAGCTACCACCCGCTTCTTGTAAACAAATGAAAACTTTGGTAATATTTCTCCAGAAAATGTGATCGCGTACTGTGCGGTATATGAATGAGTCATCTTATTTAAACTACCCGTAGCAACCTCTGTAATTTTCTCACCCTTGTATGACAACGTGCGCTTTAACTCTATTTTATATTCACAACCAGTTTGATCCGTATTTATGACTAGCCTATCGTCGAATGAAGGTATTACATCGCGTACGGGTCATTCCACGCGAAGTCGGACACTTTTCGGAGTAACATTTCGGATTTTGGTGCAACTTGGATATGTTGTAGTGTTTAGGGATATATACACATTTCTCCAAGGATTTTTCGAAATGTCAAAATTTGTGGATGTTACAGTTCTTTGAAATATCGTGTTTACTTTTTTCCAAAAATTATAACTGTTGATCTAACAAACTGATAAAAATGACCTTTTGGGTGCTTACAGTGGAGATATAAGAGTACCTAATAAAAATTATTTCACTTAATAAAAACGAATGTTTGTCCATTTATTTAGCAATTGTTCTTAACAAATGCAATTTTATAGTTGAAGGCACCTTTTTAAAAATTTGAAAAAATAAGAGGATATAGCCCTGTTTTTCCTCTTTACGGACACGTTTTGAAAATCGTGGACGATTTAAAATTGGCCAAATGAAAATTAATTGAATGTAACGCTGCGTCATATCACACCGACTCGACTGGCTGACACGTGCGGTACTCGCAGCGGCCAAGCGGCTATATCCGTTATTCTTATACAGTATTCTCTAATATGGTAAGTATTTGTAAAAAAACTGAAGAAGGAAAACTTTTACTGTTTTTTATACACAACATAATACGGTATCTTAATTTTTGGTGTTCGCAATATTTTCCTTGAAAAGTGGGTGACATTCAGTTTTTTAAATGGAATGCTATATATTTGATTACCCAATATGAAAGCGACTGTCAAGACAAATTCAACCATATGGTATACTATGACCTTCAAGGCTACACAAGGTTAGGAATAAAATAAATATATCGATCTATCTATCTAGTAGATTGAATTTCTTCTTTCATTCTTAACCATGTGTGGTCTTGAAGGTCATAGTATACCATATGGTTGAATTTGTCTTGACAGTCGCTTTCATATTGGGTAATCAAATATATAGCATTCCTTTTAAAAAACTGAAGGTCACCCACTTTTCAAGGAAAATATTGCGAACACCAAAAATTAAGATACCATATTATGTTGTGTATAAAAAACAGTAAAAGTTTTCCTGCTTCAGTTTTTTTACAAATACTTACCATATTAGAGAAAACTGTATAAGAATAACGGATATAGGGTAAGTGTGGGTATTACTGCGGACTTTTAAGGTAGGTTAACTTTAGAACCCTCGATACGGCGTTCAAATGAATGAAAGTTCCTCCTTCTTTTTTTAAAAGAAAGGTGGGACCTTAATAATTCCATAAAAAAATATCAGGGCGGGGTAATATGTACAGTTAATTAAAAACACAGAGATTTGTCGATCAATGTCATTGCATGAGTTACTGCGGACATGCATGTATTACTGCGTGCCAGTTACTAACGAAACATCAGTTACTGCGCATGTATTACTGCGGTCTGATGTCAGGCGAAACATAACCTTAATACCTTTGCAGGTTACGTAGACAGAAGTGAATACGGTCGGAAGAAAGGTTAGGTGGCGCAATGGTCGGTCCGCAGTAATACATGCACATGGTGTAAAGTACTGCACCTAATACTGCGGTGACAAATAAAAATTAAAACTAAAATGTAGACGACTGATTGATTGTTTTTCTGGAAAAATAACTCTTATTCTACCGAACAATAATGCTACATTACATGTATTACTATTAATAACAAAAATATAAATGTTTTCCTAGTAGGTGTTCATGACCGCCATATCGGGAATCGACCGAAGTTTCGCCTTGACGAATTTCAAACTACGATAAAAGAATTAATAATAACTTTGCTGTACATATTTATTAATAATTACCTGTAATAGAGTTTAAAATAATTTTATTAAAAATTTTCAAGAGATTATGTACTTTCTAACATTAAATATGATCTGTTTTAGAATATCCGCAGTAATCGGGGTATCCGCAGTAATACCCACACTTACCCTAGCCGCTTGGCCGCTGCGAGTACCGCATGTGTCAGCCAGCCGAGCCGGTGTGATTTGACGCAGCGTTACATTCAATTAATTTTCATTTGGCCAATTTTAAAACGTCCACGATTATTATAACGTGTCCGTAAAGAGGAAAAACAGGGCTATATCCTCCTATTATTTCAAATTTTTAAAAAGGTGCCTTCAACTATAAAATTGCATTTGTTAAGAACAATTGCTAAATAACTGGTCAAATATTCGTTTTTATTAAGTGAAATAATTTTTATTAGGTACTCTTATATCTCCACTGTAAGCATCCAAAAGGTCATTTTTATCAGTTTGTTAGTTCAACAGTTATAATTTTTGGAAAAAAAGTAAACACTATATTTCAAAGAGCTGTAACATTCACAATTTTTGGCATTTCGAAAAATGCTTCGAGATATGTTTATATACCCCTAAAGACTACAACATATCCAAGTTGCACTAAAATCCGAAATGTTACTCCGAAAAGTGTCCGACTTCGCGTGGAATGACCCGTACCTGATCCTGAAAAACTTGCGCTGCCTGAAGAGTATCCTGAAATGAGATTGTATCTTTTTTGCTCACAAAGCGCGTAACTTTACGTTGAGTAATTCTGTTTCGGAGTTAAGAAATAGAAATGCAGTTGGAAAAAAATAAAAAATAAAACTTCCATTGCCGAGTTTCGAACGTATGACCTCTAGAATATGAACCTGCGGCGTAACGCTCGCACCTACAACAGCTTCTGTTAAGAACTTGATTGTTTTCTTATATCAAGTAACCTGTAAATGTTTAAAGCCATTTTTTATAAAAACGGCTGGCGAGATACCCCTAATGTTTTGCACTTTTTTAATGCCCATTGGCCCCCATAATTTGAGCCCGGTCTCGTTCAAAAAGCGCTCGTCCGGATCGCGACCTTCCCTTGTCAGTTTGGAGCAGCCAAGCTTTTAGCCGCCGCGACTAGCCGCCCGCCAGGAGATTCCGCCATAATGGCGGAAAACAGACACTCATCGCATTGTGTTGCGTCTCGAGTAGCCTAAGTAGCTGCCGAGACAGACGCACTGACACAGCAATTGGAGAACGCATCTAGAAAAACAGATACACGCTTGTCCATAAGAGCGGTACTTGGGATCCGGCCGCCGCGATCCGCCACCGCGGCGAATCGTGTCTAGGAAATCCTACCTTAAGCTTTCGAATAAGACCAAATGTAATCAAATCGGTCCAGGCTTAACAGAGATATCGTAATATCGTCTCATGGATCAGTCGGAAACGGTAAGATTTTTCTTCGGATTCGCGTCCTTTTTCTCTAAGAAATTTTTCGTCAAACATACTACGTATATACGCGTTACACGCACACCTTCAGCCAAAACGAACTAATATATGTTTCGTTCGTCAATCGCTATCTTCACTATGCAATCTATTCCAATTTTTGACAGCTTGCAGTCAGGTTATAACCTGGCGATTGTCAAATAAGGTGTTGTCAAAATTTGAGATGCCACGTGTTTTTACAAATATGTATCGTTCTACCATTGAATTGTTACCAAAATGCAGTCTCAAACACAAGGTAAGTTGGCCAAATTTTAATTGAATCATGTTTGTATATCATCAAACTGTTTTGTATTTGTAACTAAACTCAGGATTTTATGTATATGTAGATAATCGAAACGTAAAATGATGCTGTGACCTATGCCAGGCTATGTATGTACGCATAATTTTGTAGGAAGGATTTCGTATACATACTTATTCTGTTATTTTGATACATGGACACCTTCGATAATGCACGAATTTATGTGAACTTTACCTCTGGGAAACCTTTTTTTTTATCTGAAATTGATATGGATCGAAAGCACGTATCAAATAACATGCAAAAATCACAATTTTGAGTTTAGGAATCTATTCCTTGAAAAGTTATGAGGCGAAAAAGTTGCGAAATTTTGACAGATTTTCTAAACTTATTGTGACAGTTACAGTGGTTGTCGCGTATGATTTGTTGTTTTAGGTTGGAGGGGTAGGAGTATGTAGTTTCTTTGTTTTTCGAAACGGTTACATTGAGGGATTTCGACAGCCTGAAGTACTTAGGGTGTTTCTAAAATAGAGGGTGTAAGGAGAGTATGTGTTTAGTATTTAGGTTGAATTTTATATATAGGTTGTTTGTTCTATTATGTATTTTGGATATAGTTTTCAGTTGTACAGGTTGATAAATGGGAAGTGTATTTATTGTATTCATTTTTGCAGAAATAAAGTAAGTAAATATATTTAAGATGGTACCGTGGAACTTGTGTTCTTTACCACAGTCTGAAGAGAGTGCTATTTTATGGTTGCGGGAACAAGGACTGCTGAGGATTAATAAAAATTGTGGTGTTCATCGCAAACCGATGAAGCTATACGATACAGGTCAACATGGTGTTGGACGTTTTCTTTGTGTAAAAGGGAAAAGCAAATGTCGTCAGTTTGCTGGAACTGTAGATTCTTTCTTTGAAGATGTTCAATTACCCTACGATAAAGCGATAAAGTATATTGTGTAGTGGTTATATTGATAATTATTGTATGTATGTATATTATTTATATATCTTTATTTTTTGGAGGGTAATGTATTGCTTTACAAGAGATATGTCGTATGAAGATACAATGCATGAAGTGTGCAATATGAGTGGTGGAAGTGTAGACGAATGCAGCATGTTATCATCTTCTACTATTAATGCATGGTTTCGGTACTGTAGAGAGATGATTATAGATCATTTTCAGGATATACAAGTAGGGAAACCTAAATTAGGAGGAAAAACTGAATGTGGTCTGCCTATTGTGGTTGAAGTAATTTAATATTTGTATTTCAACTTTTGCTTACCTTCATTATTTATTTTTATAGAATTTAATATTTTAGATTGACGAAGCAAAGTTTGGTAAGAGGAAGTACAATCGGGGGAGGATAGTTGATGGTCATTGGGTATTAGGTTTAATTGATACCCATACACGTGATAGTAGAATGATGGTTGTACCAAACCGAGAAGCATCAACGCTTATTTCTATTATTAAGGAACATGTTGATATTGGTTCAGAAATACATACGGATAGTTTTAGAAGTTATAGTAGTTTAACAGAAGAAGGTTATATACATAAAACTGTTAACCATAGTATTGAGTTTAAGGCACCAGATGGGACACATACCCAAAATGTTGAAGCAGCTTGGCGTCCAGCAAAAGATTGGTTCAGAGGCAGAGCACGGTATCATGATGAAGAGTTTGGAGAACGATTATGTGAATACCTGTGGCGTCGATTTTGTTCGCATAATAAGTTAGATAAAATGAGATTTTTGATCGATGCAATAAAAAAACAATATGTTTTTAAAAACTAATAAAAGTATTTTGTGAAAAATACTTTCTTTACATTTCGAACAAAATTGTTTTATCTATGTTATATATTTAAATACTGCACCTCTTTCTTCTGTACAGTATTTCCGTTGACTTATTCCGAAACAACACATTCCACTTTCTAATTTGTCCAGGGTATTAGTATTGGTTTGGCTAGAGTAGGACGGGGGGCGCGCGCCCGTTTGCGGGCGCGTAAAGCATGGTAGCGAACCGATGTGAATTTGGGCATAACCTAAAATAATTTTTTCCCGAGCAAAAGTGGGAAGAGGGTGCGATTTTAGTATCTCAGTGTCAGTGATTATACTCACCAATGTGACCGTGCCAGATCTGTGCCAACCGTTGTATAGTATTGGTTAAAATAAGTATTGAAGCATAATAGTTGTTCACAGAGGTTAGAATATCTGTCAAAATTTCACAGTCCCTTTTACTTAATAACTTTTTACTGAATAGATTCCTAGACTTAAAATTGTGATTTTTGCATGTTATTTGATACGTGCTTTCGACCCATATAAATTTCCCGTGAAAAAAAAGGTTTCCCAGAGGTAAAGTTTACCCACGAATTTAATTAGTGTTTCTTGTTTCAATCAAGAATTTTAAATTTTGTAAATAAATTATATTTTATTACTGGAACTAGTAACTACACTTACTTTTGCAAAAAACGGTCACTCTATTTCTATTTATTTATTTATAAATATTAAATGTTTATTACATTACTGCATGTGGGGCAAAGTGGAACATTTTGCGTGGGGTAAAACGGAACACCTATTTAACTCACTTCTACCAATCCAATTGTCTGGAAACTTTGCAGTCGTGCGTAGTTATGATGAAAATACAAAATTATGAAAAAACGGGAGATGAAAAAATTACCCCGTCATCAATAAATATTACCGATAAATATCCAAACGACTTGAAATCAGCCTATGACCACAAATCAAATCAATTCAATCGATATGCAATCAGTATATAACCACAAATTAAAACTTAGTCACTAAATAAAAAGTAGATAATAACAAAATATTTAAAACATTTATTTTAACTTACACGATTTTATTTAAAATGCATTAAAAACTAAAAAATTCTCCATGCACGTGTTGATATTCATTATTCATGTAAAAATCCATTTGTATTTGATTATTTTCTGTAAATTTGATGTTATCTGGTAAAATATTTTTCCAATGTGTATAATATATATTTTTGTTATATTTTATTTGTAATAGTTATACCTAAAACATATATTTATATTTTTTTACATAAATGAATACTTTTTAAATCATAAAAATAAAGATTTTGTACGTTTACATGGTCTTCAACTGGATGTTCCACTTTACCATACCACCTTAACGAGGCGAGGGTTTCAATACCTCCGGTAAATCTCATTTTCCTTTGTTGCCAAATATTTTTCTTAACAAAAGCTTTGATTTTCTTATAGTCTAAGGTCCACTTAAAACTCCTGTTGAAGTCTCGGGTGTTTTTTTCTTTCCAATTTTAAGTTATCACCCTCCAAAGTTAAGCGTTCCATTTTACCCGACTATCTAGAGACGCGGTAGCGTCTCGACGCCAAGTACATGAAAGAAAAGACACCTTGTATATGCCTGTCGCTGCCGTGTATCTTTACTCGACGCACAGCTATTCCAACCTAACCTGAAACTTATTTCATTAATATCTCATCGCGCCTGCAATATTTTCTAAATTTAAAGGCATTTTTCTTATGTAAACCGCATATAAGCTTTCGAATAAGACCAATTTCAATAAAATCGGTCCTCCCATGACAGAGATATCGTAATATCGTCTCATGGATCAGTCGAAAACGGTATAAGAAAAATTGTTCTGATTCTTCTTCTCCAGTCATAAATTTTTGTCGACATAATACGTATACGCGTTATACACACACACCTTCAGCCAAAACAGAACTAACACATGTTTCGTCGACTCTCGACGGATCTCGATGGATCGACTTTCTCGCAGGGATCGTCGTTCGTCATATATATATATATCTAGTATTGAATTATATTATAACCTAGCAAGTGTCAATCAATTATAACCTGGCAAGTGTTAAATAAGGTAAGTTGTTAAAATTGGAAATGTCACGTGTTTTTACACCACATAGGACACTGATTATTGTCTCAATTAACAAGGTAAGTCACGAAAATGTTTTAATAGATTTTTCTTATGTATTCTTATAGATAGAAATGAAGGGGACGCACAGACTTGGAAGTTGTCCGGGGAAGGTTCGACAGAGAAGCATCTTCTTTCACACAAGTTTCTGGAAATTTGTACCATGCATGTACAAAAATAATATATTGTAATTAAGCATATGTTTTTATTCCAGCAAACTATTTTTAATTTATATCATTATAAGTTTAACGTAGGCAGAAAATCATTCTTTTGCCTTTTACGTCTCGCATTCATAGATCGACAACTAATTATAAGAGACTTACATTCCAAGTAATTTTATTTCATATGACGATTCCATGAGTTTACAAATTTATTTGTATATATGTATGCGAAACTCTGTTTAAATACGTTTGATAAAAAGTTTCACAAAATTTAAATACCATGTGTCGATGTCACAGCAGAATACCTAATAATTAAATAATTACAGACACTATTATATGTAGATTCATGAATAAAATTATATGTATGCTATATAATAAGTAAGTACTATTACAATGTTTAATATTATTATTATCTGAAATACAATAGGATACGTTGGAACATATTACGTACACGACATTAAGCATTTCTGAGAAATGCCACGAATATTAATGTAAATTAGAAGATTAAGTTTCTTATTAATTAAAATATTCTACCATTTATAAATCCAATTGGAATTCAATTATTCAGAAGCATCGTGCTCTGAAAATTAGGAACCATGAACCGTAAGTTCGATTAATGTGTATAAAATTCTATTTAATTCTTATTTTGATTTTGACATTAAAGAAAATTATATTCGAATCTGTTTTTATAATATAATATATATATATATATATATATATATATATATACCTACCTGTTGTCATGAAAATTTTTGGTCCGAGCGCGATAACAGAGTTGCTGTATACCAGAACATGAAACAAGTCGACGTCAGCCTGGTTGAATCGCATTGGAACGAAATGATAGAACAGCCCACATAGCACAACGTCTGGTAAAGTCTTAAAGACGTCCAAACAGCGTCTTAAAGACATCTCAGAGACGTCTTGTTACAAATCAAGACGTTCAGACCTAAAATGGACATAAACTAGACGTCTCTAAGACGAGGTGTGCTGTATGGGAGAAACGAGCTTTCCTTAAAAAGTCAGTATTCCCTTGCAAAAGGGTTTCAAGCGCGGTAATCTTCTTAAACACTTTGCCTGGGTCATTCTTAAAAGTCTACGAAACAGAG
Organism: Andrena chrysosceles; assembly: GCA_963855975.1. Lineage (NCBI taxonomy): Eukaryota > Metazoa > Arthropoda > Insecta > Hymenoptera > Andrenidae > Andrena > Andrena chrysosceles. Next base: position 20,314,895 of record OY979769.1, on the reverse strand, counting down.
CGGCAAACGTGGTAAATATTTAAAAAAAAAAAAGAAATTTACAATCGCGAGAATTCCCAAGTGGCGAACAACTGCAGTTTCGATCAACCGAGCGAGATATTTCAAATAGAACCAAAGAATGACGACAATTTATCAATATGATTCTTGTCCACGGTTGAAACTCTTGGTGCCATGAAAGATTTTAAAGACGCGGGAAACAAATTTGACTGTGGTGATCTTCAAGAAATGATTTCGGAATTGAACCATGATCAGAAGCGGATATTTGATACAGTTACGAAATCTTTGACGTATAAAGATAAAATTCTCAGGCTTTATGTGAGTGGAGAAGGTGGCACTGGGAAAAGTTTTTTAATAAAAACTATCAGACATTGGGTCTAGCAGATTATCTGAAAAGACACAGCAGTAACTGCTCCTACTGGAATCGCAGCTTTCAATATTGAAGGTCTTACCATACACCGATTATTTCAATTACCTGTAGAACATGGGCATACCGCCCAGTATAGGCAACTTATGTTAGTGATGCAGCCCTTCAAATTGTACGAGATCAACTAAAAAACGTTGCTTTAGTAATCATCGATGAAATTTCGATGGTGTCTAACGTAACTTTCCTGTACATACATCTGCGACTTACAGAAATATTTGATACTACAGATTCCGATGATGCTTGGTTCGGAAAAAAGCCTATGCTGCTATTTGGTGACTTACTACAACATCCTCCTGTTCACGAAGAACCTGCTTTTATACAACTATCCAATAAGAGTATGGAGAAAAATGTTGGAGGGTTAGGTTCTTATAATTTATGGTCTGCCTTGTTTAGCTATGACGAATTGACAATAAACATGCGACAGAAGGGTGATAATATTTACAAAGACATGTTGTCGAGAATTCGCACCGGTGTAGTGACCGATTCGGATACAAAACTTTTAGAATCGAGGAAATTAAATTTCAAAGCGACAAATTGTTGTAATGACCGATTAAACGAATTATGTGATTACATGCTTAATGTGGGATCTAATACGGTGTGTTTACTTCCCACATGTGTTCAGTGCGATTTTTTGAACGCTGCAATGCTGAGTCGATTTCCATCCGAAGAAATCCATTTGATTGCTCATGATACAATGAATTGTGCACCGTACTTGAAAAAAAAGGTGTCAAAGGTACTAAACAATAATGACGATGATAGCTCTCGAACGGCGGGACTTGCAAGGGTCGTAATTGTTAAAGTAGGAGTACAAATCATGATTAGAAGAAATATTGATGTTACACTAGGTCTTGTCAACGGTACCATTGCTAAACTTGTTTCAGTTATACGAGGTGTTGATAATGACGTTGAAAAATTGAAAATTATATTACCCACGGGGCAAGTACATATAATAGAACGCGTATGTGTTAAATTTGAAGTAATGGATAGAGCGTTCGTTATTAGAAAACAATTTCCGATTTGCCTCAGCTATGGTATAACTATTCACAAAAGTCAGGGACTAAGCTTGCAGAATGCTGTTGTAGAAGCAGGTAATTCAATATTTACTTGCGGACAAATTTACGTTGCTCTTTCACGGGTGACCACATTACAAGGATTGCATCTTATCAATTATGATCCATCTTCCGTAAAGGCATAAGAATCGGCTATCATAGAGTACAATAGATTACGAGAAAAATATAGACCTGATCTTATGACTATTTCAATTTCTAAAAAACGCGTCTCCAATGTTCGTGATGCTGTTTGGGCAGTACCTAATTATAATGTATCCGAATGTCAGAATACTAATGATCAGTATCACATCGTCGATACCAGTCAATACTATGTAAGAGGTCTTCCCAATTCTGATGGTGTGTCTTGTTATGCGAATGCCACAATCCAATGCATGTTATATTGTTCATCCATAAGAGAAAACTTATTTTCGACTGAAAAAGCTGATCATATTATAAAAATCTTTATGGACCAATATAAATCGGATCAAAATCCAAACATAATATCATTACGGCAATTCGCAGGAGAAAAATACGCTTACAATCAGCTGCATGATGCAGCTGAGTTTATTACCTCTCTTTGTGATCATGAGATTCTTATTAAGAATGCAGTACAACACAAAATAACAACAGTATTGATATGTTTAGCGTGTAATTACACAAGTACCACTATCAGTACAAATTGTGTGGTACATCTTGCACTGCCCAAGATGTTCAAAAAAAGAAACATTTAAATTTTAAGATATAATAAAACACAATTTCACAGAATGGAAAAATCAGAAAGATCCTTGCAATAATTGTGATAATTCAAATTCAAATACAATGAAGAAAATCGATATAACTGCTTCCAAACCAATTCTTATTGCAAAATTACATTTGTTCGAACACGATAGTAGTGGAACAACGAAAGTTGAAAATTTCAACATCAAAGCAATACCTACTACTAAAATACAATTGGTAGATCACTGTTATAAACTTAAGGCAGCGATTTTCCACCACGGTAAAAGTATTTCCGATGGTCATTACACGAGTATGGTAAGGGGTAAGGGCACAACGTGAGTATTCGTTGATGATTTACGAGTAGAAAAACAAGCTTGGCCACGAAATGCTAAAAATGCATACATATTTTTCTTCGAAAGATGTTAATTGTGGTTGTTATTACAGTTCAATGATAAATACGTTCAACACCAAAGGCTGCTTTCAGCGCCAAAAGCTGCTTCGCGCTCTATGTACTGCACATAAAGTACTATACATTCATATAATACATATAAATCGGCAATGCGGTGCACATGTTTTTTTTTGCGTAGGTGTTAAACTTACGTAGAATTTATCCTTAATTAAAAAATAATAAAAGTACACTCGCTGAGCTGCTTTGCGCTATTCCGAGTATTGCGAGTACAAGCTTTACTGGCCACAAACGCGCTTTATCTTCTAACATCACTCGATAGGCTGCAGTGCGCCAAGAACATGAATTAGCTTTGTAAAAAGAAGTGAGATCCCCAGAAAAAACTTTAAAAAAGTAAAAAATACGCCAAGTACATGAAAATTTCGAAGACAAAAAAGAATATTATCAAAAATCACAAAAAAAAGAAAATAGTATACATGAAAAAGTCGAGGAAGAAAAACAGTATTATCAAAAAATTAATAGAAAAAAATCTCAAAAAATGACAAAGAAACATGAAAATGTCAAGGACGAATAAAGTATTATTATCAAATAAATATAATCACATAAATAAAAAAGAAAATAATATAATTACAATATAAAAAAAGATGTGAAATCAAAATGAGCTGCAAACACAGCTAAAATGCTGTGTTATTCCGTAAATTAATAGCTTTACAAAATTAATGATACACAATAAAAGACAAAAAAAATGTCCGCGGCCTGGAAGTCAAATACTTGGCGTGGCCAGGCCAAGGTATTCTCAGATCATCAAACAATACCCATACCTCCCCCCTCGCAGGCTTTCGGATAATTTGTCCATTTAAATCTCAGACAATATGAGTACATTTTCATTATATTGCGTTTAAAAAAAATTGTAAGATCACTCATCGACACCGATACCTTTCCTCTGACAAGCTCTCACATAATTTGTCAATTTAAAACACTGACAATATGAATACACTTTCATTATTTTGCGTTTTTAAATAATTCTTATTCAGCGACACCTTGGCCTGGCCACGCCAAGTATTTGACTTCCAGGCCGCGGACATTTTTTTTGTCTTTTATTGTGTATCATTAATTTTGTAAAGCTATTAATTTACGGAATAACACAGCATTTTAGCTGTGTTTGCAGCTCATTTTGATTTCACATCTTTTTTTATATTGTAATTATATTATTTTCTTTTTTATTTATGTGATTATATTTATTTGATAATAATACTTTATTCGTCCTTGACATTTTCATGTTTCTTTGTCTTTTTTTGAGATTTTTTTCTATTTATTTTTTGATAATACTGTTTTTCTTCCTCGACTTTTTCATGTATACTATTTTCTTTTTTTTGTGATTTTTGATAATATTCTTTTTTGTCTTCGAAATTTTCATGTACTTGGCGTATTTTTTACTTTTTTAAAGTTCCCCTACACAGAGTATGCACGATACATATATGTACATAATACATACAGATCGACAATGCGGTGCATATGGTTTATTTCATAGTTGTTAAACTTGCGTACAATTTATCCTTACTTCTGTCCTCTGATAAGGCTGTTCATGGCTCTTGATGGTGAACCTTTCTAATTCATAATATTAAAAATTATCTGAAGTCATTCCCTATGCAAATTATCTTTGTAAAAAGAAGTGATATCCCCATAAAAAACTTCAAAAAGGTACAAAAATTCCGCCCAGTACATGAAAAAATCAAGGACGGAAAAGAGTATTATAAAATAAATCATAAAAAATAGAAGATAATAATAATTACAATATAAAAAAAAGTCAAATACTTGGCGTGGCCAGGCAAGGTGAAGGTGTCGATAAATAAAGAATTATTAAAAAACGCAATATAATAAAAATGTACTCATATTGTCTGAGTTTTAAATGGATAAATTATCTGAAAGCCTGCGAGCGGGGAGGTATGGGTATTGATGATCTGAGAATACTTTGCCTGACCACGCCAAGTATTTGACTTCCAGGCCGCGGGCATCCAGGCAAATATCTAGATCAGGGGTGCACACTAAGTTTGCCCTAGGGCAGTCGGTGCGCCCTCGAGCTCGACCGTGGAATGCTCACCCCCCACTCCTGCGTGTGCGTTAGCCATCTCAAGGGGTGGGTGACTCAGGCACCTGGATACGGAGGGTTACTTGAGATTTGAAAAATGTTTAAATTTTTGTATGCAATAATAATAATTTTGTTCAAAGTTATAATGATAGCAGTAAGAAGGGTTTAAAAAAGTTTGTGGCTGGCGTAGTCATCGAAAACAAAAACCGCAAAATTTTTCTAAATCTATATGAGTGTGTTTATCGCGTAAACTAGAATGAAGTAAATATTTACGAAAATCCAATTTTGCAACACAGAAATCTAACAAATGCTTTTCCAAGAAATTAATGTTTCCATTTGAAATACAACCATTTTTGTGCTTTTCAACATTATTCATTCGACATGACGAACCACACTCATATAGATTAAGAAAAATTGTAGGTTTTTTGTTTCAGACGATTACGACAGCCAAAATCATGCTCGCCAGCAACAAACTTTTTTCTCAAACCCCTTTTACTACTACCATTATAAATGTGAACCAAAGTATTATTATTGCATACGAAAATTTGAACTCATTTTTTAAAATTCAATTAATAAAAGTACAGAGATTGGAATTATAATACTCAATACTTTTCTTTTAAAAATTCCCCAAAATGTGCCTTATTTTCGAAGCGTCAAACTCTGGAAATCCCTGTGGCAGCCTGTGAGGCTCCGCTCCCACTACTCCAGCAGCTCCCCACTCCGTTGCCGGACTCGCTTCTACCTGAACGAGCTCGGAGCTCGAGCTCGAGCTCAGCTCGAGCTCAGATCTGAGCTCGCGCTCGGAATTGGGGGTCCTGTGCATGCCTGATCTAGATGTTAAATTTTATCATCACATTATTAAAATGTCCGTGATTATTACAAAACACCTTCATGTACTTGCAGCTCATTTTGATTTCACATTTTTTTATACTGTAATTATTATTATTTTCCATTTTTTATGATTTATTTTATAATACTCTTTTCCGTCCTTGACTTTTTCATGCACTTGGCGTAATTTTTTTACTTTTCTGAAGTTGCTTCCTCACGAAATAGAAATGTTCAAGATGGGAGCATGTGGCTTGGCAGTGCCCTAAATCATGTTCACGAAATACTATAGAAATGATCGTCGGAAAAGAGGCCAATCATGCCGACGCGCGCTAGGAAAAGTAGCACGCTTCATTTTTCTTACGAAAAACTGTGCGTTTCAGTTTGTCACGTAAAGAAGCACATTGCGTCGTTTCTGACGAATATTAGCACGTTTGGTGAAGCCGAAGCGCCGCGAAAACTAACATATTAGAGTATTAGAGTGCTTCAACACGACGAATAGCACAGTTTGGATTATACAAAACAGAAAGACGAAACATGATATTTTTCCTGGCCAACCATCCAAATGTGCTACTTTTTGTGGCAAACTGAGCAAACATGCTAGTTTTCGCAGCGAAAATCTAAACGTGATAGTTTTCGTGAAAACGAAGAGAACCTAAAATGCACGTACATAGGGGAGAGTAGCCTATATTGGACCGGCTCCTTAATTGGACCATTCGTATATCTCGATAAATAAATATATTTGCAGTGGTTCTTTCGGCTACACTGCTTTAGGAAGTCGAGATGGAACATGCGAGAACAGCGAGACGATTATTCATTCGTTTGTCGTTCAGCGTCATCGAAATAGAGAAATACGTAGTGCGCGATCATTATTTTTCGTGCTATTTCAAGTGGATTTCTTTCTACATCTCATAAGTACCATAATTTTAAATGATACTACTGTAAAGTGTGCTGTCTTAGCTACAAATTCATGTCCTCACTTTTCCATATTCGTATAAGTATAACAATAAAAACATATTCTATTTGATGTAACCTACAAGTTGCCTAATATTGGACCACCACTAGTTGCTTAAATTGGACCGGTCCATTCTAGGATACCATCTACGTTATGGTAGCGAATAGTTAAAAGCATACTAAAAAGGTTTTTTTCAATGTTAGAGATAAAAGCTGGCATTGCTGCCTATGTAGCAAAAACAGTGAAGAAGACATGATACGATGTCTTCAATGTCGCACCTGGGTTCATACACGTTGTGCAAATGTGAAACCCACCAAAACAACGTACTATTGCACTACGTGCACCGTAAGATACTTGTTTCTTCCTGTTTCTATTTTTATTCAATGCCCTGAACAGTGTTTTTTAGATTGTATATATAAATTCATTGGTTTTTAGGAGCGGTCCAATGTAGGAAACCCCGGTGGTCCAACTTACGAAACCGGTTGCCTGAAATGGACCGAAGTCATTAGTTTAGTTTTTTTGAGATATTATTTTAATCAATTATTTTATTAACACATTAAATACATGATAAAATCTACATGAAATGTAGATCATTTTCCCGTTTTTGTTTCCTTTCTGCAATGTGTTATGCCCGTGTAGGAGAGAAAAAGAAAAAAGTGGTCCAAAATAGACAACCTTCCCCTATACTTATGTGAATCCCACTACCGAATCTCGACGGCGGCAATCGTTTGAGTCGTGCGTAGGTATGCTTTGCTTCGAAATCGCGATACGAATCTTCTCTTGAATAATGATCAATATGAAAATAAAATTCTTTGCAAAGTCGAATTTTACTACGATCCACCTCACCTTCAAATCTTCATAATATGGACGAAAGAATTTTACAAACATAAAAAGAAAAACGACAATTTCTCGATAATTCACTTGCAACCTGCTGCACCGATATAATGACAAGCAAAACTTCAAGCCAGATGATGAAAGAACAATTATAGCGTACATATATCATTCACGGGATAGTAGTATTTACTTACAAGTTAGTAAAAACCCGTGCCAAAGCGTGTAGCCGCGTAAATACCGCGACGATACGGGGAGGCTGCGGGGAAGGCCGGCAACGGCCGATGTTTAAACGCGACACCGAAACGCCGATCCATGAGCAGCCGGCGGCGTCGATATTAAACCGAATCGTGCCGAGGAACAATCCGTGATCAGGTCGCAGATTTGCGGCCATTGGTGGAAAACGAAAAGTTGCAAAAATCGCGAGCACGGTGATGTTGAGTGGGATGGCGAGCTGAACGTTAGGAGTTCAAAATTCTAACTCAAAGTACACAAACGTGAATAAACGATCAACAGAAGCAGTTAGTACACATATTTATTCGATCTAACTGATATAAGGCACTAAAACTTATGCTTGTTTGCTAGAGAATTAGTCATCAGTCATCACACGTAGGTATGCTTTACATTCATTAAGTTACTGATTATGTAAGCTACGATCGTTTCGTACAAATTTATTAGCTACGCACCAGAATAGATTCGTTGACGATGAATTCGAAGGAGGCTTCGGCATTGTAGTTGAAAAAAACAACATATGATATGAAATAATCTAAAAAATAAGTTACGAAAAGTATCTTTATTTTATGTCAGGATCAAATAAACGAGTTTCAAATAATTTTCCATTTTAGTTAACTCATTTGAAGAAAATAACGAATAATTTGAAGTTTTAAGCAAGGGAATCTTTAATTTCTTTATCATGTGACAATTTTGGGCAAGTAGCTACGACTACTCCATTCAGTGTAGATTTTTCTGTAATTATCTGGAAAATAGTATTATCCAACAATCTTTTCGTTTTGCATACCTTTAATATTTCATTATGCGTTGATTAAATTGTAATCGAATGGCTTTTATTTGAGAGGTACACGAATCTGTACACGTATTGTTTGTACTATTTCACTTTCTTTTAATGACTACCGATTGACAAAGCACAGTTAATAGTGCCGGTATCAACGAGAAACTATCCTGGAAGGAAGTAAGCTTACCCATCTATTTACGCTGTGTTTATATATTTACCCTTGAATAATATGCGTGTGAGCCTGTGTGCGTGAGGCACTGTGAGAGGAAATCAGTGTTTCTGACGCAGTTAACATAATAGAGTCATATATTACTTGAATAATTATGTCAATATCCATTCACTCAAATAGAAAAATATTAATTTTGATAGCTAAATAATGTTATAATTCGGAGAAAAAACATTTGCTTGTTCAAATAAACTAACGCATATTTATTTCGAAATAACAAGCAAATAGAATGATAAATTTGAATAATTATTTTTAAAATATTTTATTAAAATATTGACCAAGGCTGATTCGGAATACCATTAAGAAAAACAGATACTAATAATTATTTATTGCGCAGTAGATATTACAAAAAGAAACATAAATGAAAACAAAAGAAAAAAATAGTGCCAAAGGCGAAGTACAGCTATGAACTGCTGTTAACCTAACTTTTTAAAACTCCTTAAACTACTTAAAAACAGTATTCAAAAATGTATACGGAAAATAGATGTAGATAGCCAAATACCGTAATCACGAGTAAGGACTAAAGTCATATATGTGTGACGTTGAAAAAGAAGAAGAGTAAGAGTTAAGAATTAATTTTATTGTTTGAAGGATGAGAGGGCGGTTAAAGAGCGAATTTCAGATGGAAGGGAGTTGTAGTAGTTGTAAAAGAGTTTAAGTACCTGAACGAAAAAAAACTTTTTTCAAAATTTTGTTAACGCAAGTTTGCAGTGCTCACTGCACCATTAATCTTTTGTTTCAAACATTTTTTCTGTTTGTGTAGTTTGGGAGTTGTGCGGGAAAAAGTGGAAGTGCTTATTTGACTTTGAGGTTAGTTTCCACCCCCTTAAAGGGCGATAGGGCCCGCATGAAACACACCGTTTTTCTTGTCTTATGTCACTCTATAAATCCACAAAGTTCCGTTCCAATTGGTGAGTGCGGGTTTGCGGTGTTCCCTTATTAGTTAAGCTGGGAAAATACACTATATCAGCGTAGTCAAATAAGAATGTAATCAACAGAGAGGCGAGGAGAAGTTTTTGCAAGTACGTAATTATACGGAAGCAACTATAAACAACAAAGACTGCAGAGAGAAAAAAGTAAGGGATATCGCTGGTACCTGAATGGGAGACATTTATGACATGACGAAAACAGATAGAAGAAACTATAAATAAAACTCTTTGAGGAACAAAAGAAACTGAACTATTTTTATATTATGTATTTCGTTATTGCTTGCAAATGAGTATAAGCCAACTTATATACGCGCAGTTGTGATCTTGCGTTCGTGATCCCACGTAACACGTGCCTAATATCGTGAACACGATGAGTTACGGTACTGGCGGACGTGATGTTGTTTAAGTTATATCATTTAATGAACACGCGAGCCGCGTATCCAAACTGGTCTCTCCTCTCTCAACGCAAATGACTTTCTCTTTTAGCTTACAATTAGCCGATTTGAGAAAAAATGAGCGACTAAGTTCATCGTGAATTGTATCCGAGTTTGAACGGCAGAGTAATTATTTACACGGCTTATTTCCGTATGTATGTAGCTTGCATCGAGGAAAATTTTCTCCTCCACTCGCGAATACGTGCGTAACGAATAAGAGAGAAATTTGTTTCTGAACTTAGGTGAAACACCAACGGTTATTTTAACCGTAACGGAATACAGTTCGAATTCATTTGTTGATTTTCGTTGCTCCGTGAAACACAATCACATGGGACACTACAGACACACCATTACATGATCCTGAATACTAATAAGTCGTCAACGTGGTTCGTTAGGCCCAATCAAGCGGTACGAAGGTGTCGCTGTCCAACAAAAATCGGGTAACGGTCGCGAACAATTCTCTCGTTATTAATTTACCCACGAGGTAAGAATGCATAAATAGAAAAAAAGATGATTAACTTGTATTAATATTTTACGTAATAGTTGACTCTATATTCACGGTTTCTGTATTCCTTGTTTCCTTCAATGAAATTTCCAATGTCAACGCTAGCGCCCCACACACACATATATATATATAACAAACAAGAGAAGCGTACCTTTCTTTCCACCCTGGTGGAACTCTCAGCCGGTTAACCTTCTCCGAATATGATGACGAACGATACCAACACGTTCTTCTCCTTCAGCTCAAGCGTACACAACTCGAATAAACACCAATTGTAAAATGCGTGAATAGAATACCGTCACAAAAGACTTATCTTCGTAAGTGGAATCGTTCTAACGAATTCAGCTTTTGTTCGCGGCTCTTCCCTCGAATCGAACGATCTGACAGCGTAACACAAGACTGAGATGCCGGCACCACGCGGCCAGAGCTAAATACGATTGTGGACAAACCGAGTCACAGCGACCAGCGCGCTTCAACGCCAGGCGGAAATAACAGTGGCGCCGCGACACGGCATCTCGCGTGATTCTGTAACGATGCTCCGTGGGCACCGGCCTACTACGTCATCTTTACGAGAGAGGACACGTTCATCCAACGAATAACCGACACGTTTCCAAACCGTAAACGCTCTCAGCGCTCTTTTTGCTTAACCATTCCTCTGTGTTAACGGGAATGAATTGTCTATTCGCGGGAATTCTAATGTCCACCTCGTAATCGATACATCAGAACCAAGCGAGTAGATTTTACGACGCAAGTTTCGTAATAATATCTGCTTTTTCCCTTCACATTCGGAAATGTAGATAAAGAAGAACAGAGTGATGACACAATGAAACGTTATGGCAAGCTTAATGTAGACATTATTTCTTTTTGAAAACGGAGGACAATGAAGCAGAGGTCATCAGATTTTTTTTTATATTTCGAAACCTAATCGTCTCTCCTGATATGTAACGCAGAAATGGGGTATGGCGGCAAAGTAGGAGTTGCTGTAATGGTAACTTTTGAGTTTGTTATATTATGTCAATTTTAAGAACTTATTGCGCGCACACATTTTCGCACTTTTAAAAAATAGAACTATGTACACATTAGTAAAAACGTGTTTACATCAACAAGTTTTACTTGACGCATTACCAACTGAATATTATCTACGCATACAGGTTATTGATGCATTTTACACAAACTAGAGAATAACTGCAGAAGAACATCTTCTTTTAACTGAGATATTTAATTTATTCTTATTCATCACAAAGTTTGTTATTTACATTATTTTCTCCAAAATAAAATTGATTACATTATCTACAGTCGGTTATGTAGTTGTTAATGTTGCGTATTAATCGATATGGTATGTACATATATTGAGTCATTCTTCAAAATATTTCACAGATAAACAGCGACACATTAATATTGCAAAATGAATATTTTATTTAAACTAGGTTACATTATGAATTTTGATGGATGAGCTTTAATGGATAATGAGTCAATTACACTAATCGTTAAAAATAATTACAATCCTTCCTTATGTGCATACCCTATTTGAATAACAGTTTACAATAAGAGAATAATTTTTTGCGGCATGTGACAAGTAATTACCTACATTTTGAAACGAAACACTGCTATCGTCAACGATGAGACTGTGTAGAAAATTGATTTAATGCGCACGAGAGATTAAAGCACCTTTCGCATTCAACTTGATAACCTTACACTTGATCTTTTATTTTCAAATCCAATTCTGCCGTTTATCATCATCGCATCAATGATACCCCGCCTATGCTAACAGAATTATTTGGATGATGCAATTCGCCTTAACTCGAATTAGCGAATTACATGATGTACTTTGAAACCACATTAACATAAATCCTTGGTCATAAGCATATTCGTGAGATCGTGCACGTATTCGATGTGCAATGATATCATGAACATATTATGCTGACTAATACAGGTGAATTGTCCATTCGTGTTCCAGTGACAAATTGTCGTCTTTGATGTTTGATTACAGCCACTAGAAAACTGAAAAGATATATTAGAAGTACAAAAATAAAAATTTCTCGCGCTATATAAATGCTGGAGAGCTTAAATGAGAGAGAATGACATTGGCAGTCAATATTTAAGGGGGGAGACCACTGTCAGAAATCTGAAATTTTTAAATTTTTCTTACATTTTCTGAAAGGCGTACGTTTCAAGAATGTTCTCTCGAAATTTTATGAAGAAATTCGCAAAATTGACAGAGATATGGTGTTTTTCGTGAAGCGGTGTCAAACGCGCGACTGAGCCACGCGGAACATTGGACGCGTTTTTCTCAGAATTACATTTTTCAACCGCGTTGACAGTCTACAGAGAAAACTATACGTCCAATTGACATCCGACATTTATTGTACGGAAACCCCGTCGCTATTACGTGACGATCAGATTTTTTCAATTTTCGACCTGTTTCTATTTTTTTTAGCAACATTTCCCCAATTTTGTACCCCGAAAACATGACTTTTTTTCAATGGTCCGCCATTTTTTTTTTATAATTTTGACATTTTTTGATCGTCACGTAATAGAGGCAGACTTCTAGTTTCTAAATATTATTGTTTTTTTTTAATTCCGATTAACCATATGGCCTGGGGACTGTCAACGCGACTAGCATGTTTTTGCCGAAGCGCAAATTTTGACGAAGAGGATTTATGAATTTGATTGAAAAAAAAAATTTCTTACCCTTCGATATATACACTATTAACTATACTAAGCAATTAATTGATTTACTTGCGTTGTTTGGTTGAAATAAATTCCACCAAACACCCTTACATTTCGGACCGTCACACAGTGGTTCGAGTATACTACATACTAGTTGGACAAAATTATTTTTTCGCGGGTTTGGGTTTATATGGGGTTCAAATTGCTTGAAAACAAACCTGATTCGTATTACAGTTTATTATTTCAATAAAAATATCAATAAAATAAAAATATGACTAATTCAATTAAGGGAAAAGAACAAAACGACAGTATTGTACTTTAAATATAATTAACAGTTATAACATTATGTCTATTCCTGTAATTTCTGAGTTTTTATGTTTAAAACCTGGTTTTTGAAATCAGTCTTCTCTGCATCGCTATTAAAATAGTGTTTTACTATATGTTCCACGTCGATCCACGCGACAAGGGTTGAATGTACGGAAAGTAGAGACTTTCTAGTTTATTTTAATCAATCGATCGATCTGCAAAAATTTGCAAAACTATATTTTTCTAATTGTTTTCGAGCGCGACGCTCGGCATAGTTTTGCAAATTTTTGCAGATCGATCGATTGATTAAAATAAACTAGAAAGTCTCTACTTTCCGTACATTCAACCCTTGTCGCCTGGATCGACGTGGAACATATAGTAAAACACTATTTTAATCCACTGAGTGGTGCTACCGAGCGTCGCGCTCGAAAACAATTAGAAAAATATGGTTTTGCAAATTTTTGCAGATCGATTGTTTGATTAAAATAAACTAGAAAGTCTCTACTTTCCGTAGATTCAACCCTTGTCGCGTGGATCGACGTGACGGGAATAGACATAATGTTATAACTGTTAATTATATTTAAAGTACAATATTGTTGTTTTGTTATTTTTCCTTTATTGAATTAGTCATATTTTTATTTTATTGATATTTTTATTGAAATAATAAACTGTAATACGAATCAGGTTTGTTTTCTAACAATTTGAACCCCATATAAACCCAAACCCGCGAAAAAATAATTTTGTCCAGCTAGCATGTAGTATACTCGAACCACTGTGCGTCACAGTGGTCTCCCCCCTTAATAGAACTGCTAAATACAATACCATGTTAATGTACTATTGCCCGGCCGAAAGAAGATCCCTAACAGGCGGTCTCGGGCGATGCAGTCCGCCGATGTGACGATTAGTTGACTCACCTATTTGGGCACAATTTTAAAGACGGGGCACACGTATTTTGGTTATTGGTTGAAATAGGCAAATACATTGTCGCACCACGCGATGAAGAGAGCGAACAAAACACATCGAGATCGAGTGGGATAGAGCGATCTGACGGACGAACGCCAAAGCAATAGCGTAGGCATCTTTAACGGTTAACCATTAATATATACTAAAATAAAAATTTCCTTATCTTTCACAATATGTTCAGAAAAATATTATCATTGGGTTGGCGGACTGCATCGCCCGAGACCACCTGCTAGGGATCTTCTTTCGGCCGGGTGATAGTAATTCAACAGGCACCGCAGAATCAGGGAGAATATCACGTTCTATAAAATAATTAAAATGTAAAAAACACATAGGGGAATTGTGCTTAAGTTGACATAGTGAGGTAAGATGACATACCATGACTATCTTTTTAAATATTCGCGCAAGAAGCGTGACATTGATGTTTATTCATCGGTTAGTAGATTTCCCTAATAGTACAACATAGTATGGTCACCAGCGGACGCACGTTTAGACGTGCTGGAGAGTTGTCTAATTCTGTGCCTGAAAAAAGAATTATTCTGATTTATGTATTGTTACGAAAATGCTCGTCAGGTAAGGAATTCAATTTATTAGATTTTAAATTTTAAATTTTGTGTAAAGTAGCGTTAATTTGCATCATGAATACTGTGCAACTGAGAAAGAAATCATAAAGTTTTCGTCAGTAAAAAGCAATACATTTTTTCGTTCACTTTTGGGTAAGTTGACATAATGAGCGTCCGTTTAAAATTCCATGAAAATGGATACTCCTACGAAAAAACTTATATGACCTTTTTTGTAGAGAATTTCCTAAGCTATAAATCGTATGATGACTACTTTTGTCGCAAAACTGCTAGATAACGAGTTATTCGCGAAAAACAGTTGTATTTTTGCAATCCTCCGTAAAATTTTTAGCGGCAGTCGGATCGATGGGGACTTTTGACATATTGTTTAAAACGACCAAATAAAGGCCCATTCCAAAATATAGCTTGGTGGGAATTATACCGTAGATTGGGCAGATTTCCGTCTAATTTCACTGGACTAGACTGAGCAAGCCCGCTTTAGAGTATGTCATCTTATACATGTAGACTGTTTAGTCTAGTAGGCCGCCTCCTTGGGCCTGTGAGATAACGCAGACGCCTTTGGCGTCGTAGGGCCTTTAAGTGCGTGACGAATTCGGCCCATCCGCCTGCGTCACATTTTGTAAACAGGCCAGGCTCTGCTTGTCCTGGGAGCCTGCGTGAAAGCGCAGTTCGTCCCTGATCTCCAGACTGTAACCAGTCTACATAGCTTTAATAAACGTTCGTAGTTGTTGTTACCTTTTGCGTTTTATTGAGACCACCTCCTACAAATCTTCAGAAGTGGGATTCGTGTGTGAATGTGATAGTGTATGAAATTTTGTTTATTCGCGACTATCAACTTTGGACAGATAACCGCTGTGAACGCGGTACTTTTGTTTCGATCGCGAAGCCACCAGTGTGCTCGTGATATTTAGTGAGTTAGGAGGTGACTCTTTTTGTGGTGAACGTTTATCTTTTGTGCGCAGACGAACTCATTGGACCAGCCACAATGACTGGAGAAAGGAAGACGTTACAGGACCTCACTATGAGTGATTTGAAGGAACGGCTGCGCGCTAACTATTTGACTGTATCCGGCAGCAAGAACGAGTTAATTGCCCGCTTGATGGCCGCCGATCCGAATATCGAGGATGATATTCAGCCACCATCCGATACCGAGGGGTTTCACGATGCGCAGCCCCCCCGTTCAGCCATTTGGTGATCAGTCTTCAGGTGAACCTTCAACGGCTCCTATGGTTGATGCGCCTGTTGAGCGAAGAGAGATAGAGCTTCTTCGGCGTGAACGAGATTTACTTCAGCGCGAATTAGATTTTGAGCGGCGCTCGAGGGGTTCGTCAATGACACCGCGATCCGCTGACAGCCGTGCCAGCTCGCGGTCCAGAGTCGGCCTTAAAACAATCGGCGATCTTCTGACGGAGTTTTCTGGGGCCGAGAACGATTTTGGACCTTGGAAGATGCAGGTGCAACTTTTAAAAAGAATGTACCAGTTAGATGACGAAGCTACCACAACCTTGATGGTACTGCGCCTCCGCGGTAAGGCTTTAAAGTGGTTTCATTCAAAACCGGGGCTCATCGAATTGCCTGCTTTGTTGTTGTGGGAAGAAATGCGGAAGATGTTTAACAATCGACCGAACAAACAGGCCGCTAGGAAAGAATTCGAGGACCGTGTTTGGCAGAAAACCGAATCGTTTAGCGATTATTTTCACGATAAAATGACGCTTGCGAATAGAGTTTTGATTGATCCGGAGGAACTTGTCGATTACGTCATCGATGGAGTTCCCGACGTTTGGCTAAGAGACCAGGCACGAATGCAGCGTCTCAACACTGCGGATGAACTTTTAGACGTGCTCGGAAAACTTTCGCTAAGGGACGACCCGAGGAATGATTCAAAAAAGACGGCACCGGCGAAGCCATTGCCTAAAGACGACGGGCAAAACAAGGAGACACGTTGTTTCAATTGCAACGAGACGGGGCACCGGATGAAAGATTGTGTCAAACCGAAGCGAGAGTGGGGCTCCTGCTTCAAGTGTGGGGCTACGGGGCACCTGGCGAGGCGTTGTCCGCAAGATGCTTCCACGTCAAAATCGGGGCGGAAACAACAGAAGCCGCCGACGCAGATGACGACGCCGATGACGACGCCGAAGACAACGCCGACGCCGACGCCAGGGCGGTCCACGAATTTGGTTCAGCCGAACTCCCTAGGAACACCATTTACGGCAGTGATGCCAGATTCGGGACGGGTTCCCTCGAGAATTTCCCCCACCTCGCACGCACACACCGCCGGAGCTGCGTGTCCGTGACCTCGGCGCTTCGGACAACGTCGGGAAGACGAGAGAGAAAACGAATGTGCGCCTTTCTCTATCGCTCTTAAAACGCTGTGATTCATGGTGAGGTGCAAGCGACACGCGGTCATGCGCGATTTTCTTGAGTGCCTCGAAATCCACTTTTCACTTTCTGACATATGTATAATACTCTTGTAATGAAAAAAAAATTGGAAAAAGTTTGGTTACGGAAATCACGTTTTAAGACCTCCTGATCACGTTTTGACTATTTAGAAAAGAGCTTCTTTTAAATATCTCATATATTTGTTAACACGATTACGTTTAAACGGCAAAATGAATTTCAATGAAACTTTATATTTAAATTTTATATTCTTGTCTTAAGATCCGATTAGATCACGAAAATCGATAATTACCCGTTATGGTTCTTCGATTTTTCAGATATACGAACTAAATTCTACATAAAAAAAGGTTAAAAGTTCTTCTGTAACTTCTTTAACAAAGAAAAATGTACATTCATAATTTTTTGTTTTCATTTTAAATTTCCCTACGTTTTATTCGAGCTATTTCTATTTTTCAAACTTGACCTTAAAAAACCTTAAAATGAATTTTTTTATTAAAAGATGAATATTTTGATACTGTAAATTGGTGAACTTTGTTAAAATTAGAATCCACTCTTGGCCAGTAGCATGGACGCTGTAGCGCCTTCCATAAAAAATATATTTCAGAGTATGATCTAAAATCTAAAATCTAAACGTAATCACATTTCTCGCTAGATTTTTCGATAAGTATATCAAGTTGCGACAAAGAATCACGCGCTATTTATAAATTAATTACGCGCAGCGTGCACGCTAACGCTCGATGGAAACTACGGGAAAGTGGTGGTCTCTTCCATCGGGAGGGAAATGTAAACGATTCGTTATGCCAGGCATGGAACTAAAGTGAACGCAGCGGCCGTTTTTCGGAGGCAACGCCTCCTTTCTGCCGCCGCGCGTCTTGGCCCCCGCGGCGGGCCAAGGAGCTTCGAGCGCTTCAGACCCGTACCATATGAACCGCGCGTGGCGCATTGGGGCGACACCCGTATCAATAGATTTCCGCATCACCCATGGAGTACTATTATCGATGCGTTTTTTTTTTGTCAGTGGTATCCCCTGTAGGCCTATTCCACTGTGTCACGCGATAAAAATGGATAGGGAAAACGCGTTTTCCTATCAAAATTTTAAATACGATTGGGAAAACTTAATTTTCGTGCACGTTTAGACGTGCTGGGCATATCTAAAATATCAACGGGGAGGCTGGTCGGCGTTGTACGTATTAAAATTGAAAGCGAGGAATCGCTTAGCCGTGTGCGCTGTTCTGTCTTAATGGCACGCATTTTTGAGAACGAACATTCGCACAAATATGTTGACCCGAACATGGAAAAAATTCGGAGCGCGAAATTTCTAAGTTTAGGGTATGTCGATTCTTCCAGCGTTTTAAAGAATTCGGCTCCTTTTTCTTTCCTCGTTTTCAAAGAAATGTGCTGAAGATCGTACAGTTCTTCTTGATACTCGAGGGCCTGTTCTTCAATATTTACGGTGAGGGGATTCTCAAAGAGAATTAAATCATTTCTGAGCGAATCGAAGTCAGTGAAACGCTCATCGAACTGATCTATCACCGATTGAAGAACGTGTAAATGATTATCAAAATCACACTCATTGCCGAATTCCTCAAAAATTACCCTACACGAGGGAAAAAAGAAAAAAATTTTTCCAACGAATGCAAACGAAAATACGTTACAGTTACAGAGACTGTTTTCTGTTTTCCAACACTGTATCAGCGACTGTTTTCTGTTTTCCAACATTGTATGTAACGTATTTTTGGTCAGACGTTTCCATTCGTTCAGATCGAACAGACGGCAAAACAGATCAATATGTCTACAGAGCAAAGGTATTATCAAAATTTTGACAAAGTATGGGAAAACTTTTTTTTCGCTAAAATTAGTGATCGTACGATGTGTCTTCTTTGCGGATTTGAGCCTGCCCTAGTAAAGAAAAATACTATTGAACGGCACTTTTCACGTTATCATGCGCAAAAGTATACATCGTATGAAGGCCGCGAAAAATTTGATTTAATAGAGGGGCTCAAATTAGTATATCAAGAAGGTCGTACGTATATTCCTGAAGAAGCTTCTTCGGTGGAAAAAGCTCGCATAGCTTCTTACGCTATTTCTCATTTAATAGCAAAGCAGGGTAAACCGTTCACTGAGGGCGATTTCGTAAAGAAATGTCTCATTGAAGCGGTTAAATCCTTCGGGACGTGTATCACTCTTGAAGAAGCTGAGAGCATCGCATTGGGTAGAAAAACTGTGAGCTCCCGAATTTTTTATATAGGCGCATCCACAGAGCAAAAGTTAATTAAACTTTTAACTAACTGTCGTTATTTCTCTTTGTGTTTGAATGAAAGCACCGATAACCGGCATACGAGTCAATTGAGCATTTTCGCTCGCATTGTACAAAATGATTTTTCGTATGTCGAGGAGCTTTTGGACTTCGTGCCTTTGCACAACACAACGACAGGACTGGATATTTTTAACGCAGTAGAGAACACTGTTAAAAAATTCCAGATTGACTTTTCTAAATGCTCTGTAGTGGTAACCGATGGTGCAAAAGCCATGACAGGTGCCAAAATAGGACTGAACGGGCAGTTTAAAAAACGCGGGTTTAAATTCCCAATGCTGCACTGCATCATTCATCAGGAAGCGTTATGTGGGAGAGATATAAAATTATCTTCCGCCATGAAGAAGGTTACGCAACTAATCAATTCTATCAAGGGCGGAAATTAATTTCTATCTCACAGGAAATTCATAGAATTTCTTAAAACGCATAACGCTGCTTACACTGATGTCGCTTTGCATTGCGAAGTACGCTGGCTCAGTGCAGCGAAATGTCTAAGTCAATTCTTTGCTATAAGAAATGAGATCTTCCATTTCTTACAAGAATATCAAGAAAAAAAGGGAGCAGAATATTTCCCCTTATTAACAGATGCGAGTTTCCTTTGTGAACTCTCACTTATAGTAGATCTGACTAATCATTTAAATACATTAAATTTAAAACTGCAGAAACCCGGTCAAACTATTTCGCAGTTGTGCAGCCACGTCGATTCTTTCCGTAGGAGGCTCGTAGTGTATCAAAATCATCTCCTGTTGGAAGAAAAAAATTTTTTCTTTTTTCCCTCGTGTAGGGTAATTTTCGAGGAATTCGGCAATGAGTGTGATTTTGATAATCATTTACACGTTCTTCAATCGGTGATAGATCAGTTCGATGAGCATTTCACTGACTTCGATTCGCTCAGAAATGATTTAATTCTCTTTGAGAATCCCCTCACCGTAAATATTGAAGAACAGGCCCTCGAGTATCAAGAAGAACTGTACGTTCTTGAGCACGACATTTCTTTGAAAACGAGGGAAGAAAAAGGAGCCGAATTCTTTAAAACGCTGGAATAATCGACATACCCTAAACTTAGAAATTTCGCGCTCCGAATTTTTTCCATGTTCGGGTCAACATATTTGTGCGAATGTTCGTTCTAAAAAATTCGTGCCATTAAGACAGAACAGCGCACACGGCTAAGCGATTCCTCGCTTTCAACTTTAATACGTACAACGTCGACCAGCCTCCCCGTTGATATTTTAGATATGCCCAGCACGTCTAAACGTGCACGAAAATTAAGTTTTCCCAATCGTATTTAAAATTTTGATAGGAAAACGCGTTTTCCCTATCCATTTTTATCGCGTGACACAGTGGAATAGGCCTACAGGGGATACCACTGACAAAAGAAAAAGCATCGATAATAGTACCCCATGGGTGATGCGGAAATCAATTGATACGGATATCGCCCCAATGCGCCACGCGCGGTTCATATGGTACGGGTCTGAAGCGCTCGAAGCTCCTTGGCCCGCCGCGGGGGCCAAGACGCGCGGCGGCAGAAAGGAGGCGTTGCCTCCGAAAAACGGCTGCTGCGTTCACTTTAGTTCCATGCCTGCGTTATGCAAAGCTAATATCGCCATATACGGTACATTAAAATGTGTAAATCGGTATAAAGGAATTGTACAAGATTAAGAGAGAAAGGTAACTGGTAAATGCATCTGAGGCAGTTCGGTACTGTCATCATTGCCTTACTGTTATTTCTATTAGCCTTTTCTTCGATTTTTCTCCTTTCTGAATTTTTCTTACTATTTTACGATTTCCTATCTATAATAAAGTAATTTAAATATCGACCGTATTTTTATAATAAAACGATTTAATGTTTTCGGCGCACTGGTTCGGTCAGTTTTACAAGTTTAATAGCTAATTTTCAATTTTTATTTATATTTAATAATTTCCCGACGTTTCGGTCCGTGGTTTAGACCTTTTTCAAGGAAAGATTTATAAAATATTGTCTTCGCTATTAAAGTCACACGTTTGATAAGACGCGTGACTCGCGAGCCGGTTGGAACGTGACTAAAGTAACCATAACATTTTGGAGCATCTAAAGGTGAAGCAAACTGTGGTCAGAAAGAGTCAAAAGAAAGACCGTTAAGGAAACAGAACACATTTAAAAGTTACTAATCAAAAGAACATTTTTAACATCAAAACAACTGTCTATATACCACTAATTGAAGTTAATGTGGTAAGATCCCAACAATATTCGGATGTATGATCAAATGATTACATAATATAATTTTATTATGTATAATTGAGTTGATATTATTGGCCAAATTGAAACGACCACTCTGCTGGAAAAATTACATCATAAAGCCCTATTGCTTTAATAAAGTTGCGTAGTACTCTTGTATTTTAGGTGTTTCATACCTAAGATTTACGCTTGGTTGTTTAATCATATGTAAAGTCTCCAACAAAATCCTGCGACTCCAATTGGCCTCTCTATCAATAATTTTAACATTATCGAAGTCAAATCTGTGATCATACTCCAATGCATGTTTTGTTAGGGCAGTGTGTTGTAGGGGTGATAAGAAAATGTTCTTTTTCTGTTCATAGATCCTTCTTTCTAAAAGTCTAGATGTTTGTCCAATATAAACTTGGTTGCAACCCATGCAAGGGATTGAATAGATGACGTTTGAATTTTTTAATAATGGTATTTTATCTTTAATTGGGGGGAACAAATTTTTTGTGTAAGTTGGTATTTTGAAAATCGTATGTATCCCTACTTTTCTGAAAATCCTTTTAATATCGTTGGAAATGTTATTACTGAATGGTATGACCGCCGTATTTTTCCAACTAATAGGTCCTATTTTTTGGGCTTTTTCCTCCTTACGTTTTTTAATTAATGTCGGATGGTAAATCTCAAAGACTCGATCACTAATTATTTTTGAGACCATTTCAATGGGATACCCATTACGTTTGAGAGTATCTTTAATAAGGAGTAGATTAGCTGGTCGATATTCAGGGTCAGAAAGTAAGATTGCACGGTCTATTAACCCTTTTATTAATCCCACCTTATGTTGCATGGGATGAACCGAAAAAAAGTTTATATATCTACCTGACCAACTAGGTTTGTGATACCAATTGGTGGTAAGTTTATTGTTGGATCTGATAACTAATGTATCAAGAAAGCTAAAACGAGAATCTTTTTCAACCTCATAAGTAAATTGGAGCCTATTGTGAAAACTATTAAATGTATCAAGTAAAATTGGCAAATCTTCTAATTTAATGCAAGTGATAATATCGTCAACATATCTTTTGTAAAATTTTAGTTGAAATGGTACCTTCGAGAGAGAGATCGTCTCTAACCTTTCCATAACTAAGTTGGCGATAACAGGGGAAATTGGAGATCCCATGGCAGTTCCAAAAACTTGTTTATAAAAAACTCCATTGAAGGAAAAGATGTTAGCCTCCAAAACAAACTTTACGGCTTGGAGAAAATCATCTCTGTTAATATCGGTATGTTCTGCAATTTCTGTCCATCGGTGGTGTAACACCTGCAAAGCTAGATCAACAGGTATATTCGTAAACAGAGATACGACATCTAAGGACACTAAACGCATTGAATCTTCAATATGTATTTTCCTGATTTCATTGCAAAATTGCCAGCTATCAACAGTGTGGTGTGTAGACTTACCTACTACCTTAGAAAGTATGCCAGCTAGAAAACTGGATAATTTATAAGTGGGCCCACCGATGGAAGATACGATAATTCTCCATGCCAAATTTTCCTTATGAGTTTTTGGAAGTGCATACGCTCTGGGAATAATAGCGTTATAAGTCTTTAAAAGTTTCCCTTTCTGTTCATTGATCTGTTTCTTTTTTATCATATTTGAAATGATAGAATTTGATCTCTTCTCAAAGGTACATGTATATTCAAATTTACTAACTTTGTATGTGGTTTCATCATTCAACAATTTCATAACTTCTGAAATATAAAATTCTCTCCCAACTAAAACTGTAGTGTTACCTTTATCTGATTTTAACACTAACAAATTACTGTTTTCTTTAAAAAAAGTTTTTGTTTCAATAATATCTGATTTAGACAATAACTCATTAGCGGGTTTTACTGAATTGGTGGTATAATTTATGATTTTGTTAACTATTCTTAATCTGGTTGTAGTTTCTAAGTTATCATCGTTAATTTTAGTTAAAGCTGCCTCAATTGAAGATATGAATTTGGGAGAGGTAATAAAACTTTTTGAAACAGACAAAGCATGTTTGGGTCCCAAGGTTAACACTTTTTTTACGTTCTGTGGGATTTCAACGTTTGAAAGGTTTTTGAACCAATTATTATTATCAAAAGTGTCATTGTTGAACGGTATAAAACCATTATGATCATTGTTAAAACTATTGATTTTGGCTAATAGCAAACTGTTAAATTTTTTTTTATACACTTATTCTTCTGTATTTTAAATAATCTATTGTATTTTTTTTCTCCAAAAAGCAATATTTATCAAAAATGTGTGTGGGAAGGTTGAATCTAATTTCTTCATTTAAGTGTGTTATTTTATTTATGATTGACTTCTGTATATTGTGTGTGTCTTTTATGGCAATGTTCAATAATTTGCGTGAATATTTGTTTTTAAGATTCAACAGTTTGCTACAGGCAGAGGTCGAAGACATGAATATGTTAGAGTTGTTTATAATATTATTTGCAATGAACTTCGGTATTATATTTTTGGCTCTACATTTTAATAAAAATAGTTTCCTATTACTTATCTTACTGAGGTGATTTCTTTGATTCGAAAGATCCTTGAGATTTCTTATGGCTTCTCGTCCAAACCTTCTTGAGATAGATTGAAAGAAACTTTCCTTATTTTTGAATTGTGTAAAATGTAGATTTCCTATCTATTCTTTTCGTTTTCCGTTTCGAGGATTCGCTCGGGCCTGGTTTTCGTCAAGTACATTTGACGGTCAGATCCGCGCGAACTCAAGTGTATACTTTGTTTACGTGTCCGATGCGTTTCGTGGGGGGTCGCGCAGTCGCACTTCGCGACATTTAACCGTCATTTCAATAGAATTAGAGATCAGGTGGTGGGTACTATTTTTTTCGCGCTGTCTGCATGTTTTTCGTGTCTATCATTTCTCATTTCGTGAATTCGGATCTGTCGTGTTGGAAGTGTAACGTGTAATTAGTAGCCCCCTATATCACCCTTTTTCTATACACTAGGGTAAGTGGCCCAATTACGGATGGTGTCCCTATTACGGTGGGCTAACTATATTTTTATGAATTAAAAACACTGTATTTATGCAACACCTGAAATAATTTTTTTTTCACTAAGTTCAACGCTGATTTTATTCGGGGGGATTAAAACATTTTTACTTTAAACTCTTATATTTATTAAATTTCGTATTTTAATACTGATCCTGACAATTTTGTCGTGATTCTTCAAACAGCTAACAATAAGTGAAAGTGCTAAGAACGCTCATCTATATGTAAGTAAAGATTAATGTATACTTTTATGGAATGAAGTTTCGATTTTCTTTTTATGAGTAAATATTACCTAGATATTTCGTATAAAACGAAATAATCTTGAGTTTAAAATAGTTTTATCTAATAAAAATTGAAGTCCGTGATTGGTACCGATGTATTGAATATGTTCCTATTACGGAGTCAGTAATCGATAGTTTCCGCGAATTTGACATTTAGAATTTTATTTTATCCAATTAATAGTTACTGCAATTTTTAATGTAAGTATATATAATTATTGATTACATTGGTTCTTAATTTGTAAAAAATACAAAAAAAAATTTTTACTTTTATTTATTTATTTCAGAAAAATGAGTAAACAACCAAAAGTGCGACGTCTAACCTACAAAAGGGAATCGTTGGACAATGCTTTAAAAGATATTAGGAAGGAAATGCCTATAAACACTGCTTCCACGAAGCATAATGTTCCAAGGACTACATTGTTCAACAAAATAAACACAAAGTATGCAGATAAAAAACCTGGTCCCCAGACAATTTTAAGTGCAGATGAAGAGAATTGTCTTGTTAATTGGATAATTAGTCTTAGTGAACGTGGCTTTCCTGTTACCAAACAGCAATTGATAAACAGTGTACAATTAATTGTTAGAAACCTTGAAAGAGAAAATCCGTTTGAAGATGATCGTCCGGGTCGTCACTGGTATAATGGTTTTTTAAATCGACACCAGCACCTGTGTGCAAGAATGTCAGAGAATGTTTCACGTGCTAGAGCAAAAGTTAGTGAGAAATCTTTGAGAGAATGGTTTTCTACAATTAAAAGCTACCTTGAGGAAAAGAATCTCCTTAATATACATCCTTCAAGAGTATTTAATGCTGATGAAACAGCAGTATTATTAAATCCTAAAGCAAAAAAAGTTATAGTTTCAAAGGGATCCAGAAACGTTTATAATATTGTCGGCGACAATAAGAAAGAAAGCCTGACAGCTTTGATTACAGGCAATGCTGCAGGTCAATTAGCACCACCGCTAGTTTTATTTGCGTATAAAAGAATACCGACGAATATATATAAGAAAATGCCAAAGGGATAGTGCTATGGCAAATCTGATAGCGGATGGATGACAGGCGAAAGTTTTTACGAATTTATGGCTAACACTTTTATCAATTGGATAAAAACTAGTGGACTTCAATTACCTATTGTAATGTACATTGATGGGCACTCCTCTCATATGACACAGCCTTTGAGTGCACTTTGTATGGAGAATCAAATTGAATTGATTGCATTGCATCCTAATGCGACTCATATAATACAGCCAATGGATGTATCTCTGTTTTATCCATTGAAACTTGCATGGAAAAAGGAGCTCAATAAATATAGAGCAGAAAATGATGTGTTATGTGTGCTCAAAGAAGATGCAGCATTCCTGTTAAACAAAGCGTTAAATTCTATGAATGTTATTACTTGTTTAGAAAATGGATTTAGGAAATGTGGGTTGTGTCCATTCTCAGCTGATGCAGTAGATTACACAAGGTGTTTCAAAAAAATATCAAATGATCCACCAACAACAGCGGAAGATGCTAGTATAAATACTACAGAATATAATGTGACTTTAAAAACTATGAAAGCAATGATTCATCCGGATACAATACAAGCTTTTGTAAGAGCGAAGGATTTGGGAGAATGGATGGGCAATAGCGAAGATAAAAATCTTTTCAACTTTTGGAAACAAGTCTGCGATCTTAGTCAAGTAACCACTGTAAATAATACAACAAAAGATCAAATTGAAGTGACAATACATGCATGTGCAGCTGTTGTTACAGCAAGTGAAATTACTGAAACAGAAGTAAATGGTAATGAGTTTATAATTGACGAAACAGAAAATATAATAATTTCTTTTGTTGATGAAGCCAAAAATATTACAGAGAAACTACCTGAGCAATGTGTATTGAACGATAAGGAAAATTATCAAAGCAATAATACTGTGATCCTAGATAGTGATTATATCCTGGATATAAGTAATGCAGCTGAAACACAACCACTTATCGAAATTTCCAATAACATTCCTCCCGAAGAATCTGCGAAGCCTTTGGAATCAATGAAATCATATTTATATTGGCCAGGTCAAAAATCAAAAGAGAATGCCAAAGATGGTAAAAAACAACGAGAACCGAAATAAAGACCACCTTCTGTCTTAACAAGTGAGCAGTATCAAGTATATTGTTTGGAGAAAGAAAGAAAAAAAACAAGAGGCCGATAGACGAGTATTAGAAAATAAATTAAAAGCACAAAAAAGAAAACTTGAAGTTGAAGAGAAAAAACGTAGGGCACGAGAGCAGGTAGAAATAAAGAAACGGATTAAAGTAGAAAAAATGGAAGAGAAACAAAAGCAGAAAGAGATTTTAAAAATAAAGAAAGAACATAATCGAAAAGAAAAGCAAGAAAACCAAAGAAAATCAAAAGATGCTCGTGAAGTAAAGAGAAAATTAAGGAAACCAAAGAAAACTGTACCAACGATTAATGTTAAGCTTTAAAATTGAGACGTAAAGATACAGTTATTTTTCTACTTTTTCCCTATTATTATTCATTAAAGAATGTTATTTCAGAATTTATTAGGATCTTATTACTGTGTTAATATTTTATATTTAAATATACTAGTCGCAATTCAAATAAACTAACGTAAATGTTATTAAAAATTATATTATTAATTTATTTCCCCATTATAAGTATATATATTATTACCATTGTAACGTACCGCTACGAACCGCCATACATTTTTCCTAATTTAACCATTGTTTTAGTTGTAACACGCGAAACACGTGCAAGCGACATCCCATGCGGTGAGAAAAACGTTGAACTCAAGTGACGCGTAACGCATGCGCATAGCCGCGTATTCAAGCAGCAGACTCAGTGCCGCGAGTGAACCGCGCACGCATGCGCACACCGTACGATAAACCGGATGCCGAATATATCGAGCATAGTGTGCAAGTGGCGCGAACCGGATGTTAATTATAATTGGTGCGCGAGATCGCACAGTGATTGGTGCGGGCTACGTACCACAGATAGATATAAATACAAGCCCGCCAGCAGCAGAAAGGCAGACTTGGTTCTGCCACCGAACCAACAAGAAGACTTAGGTCGCTTTAACTAGCCCCCTCTGTTTCAAAAAGGTCTAAAGGAAGTTTATATTAAAATCACACTACCAAACTACCTTTCGAGGTCGCTTTAGCTAGCCCCCTCAACACCTTTACGAGGTCGCTTTAACTAGCCTTCTCACCTTCCATCCGAGGTCGCTTTTACTAGCCCCCTCGATACCTCAATCCTCCCAAGCGTGGGCCAGCTGATAGGCACCAGAAGCCACTATCAAATCGAAGGAAGGAAGCTACTAATTCAACTTCCATCTGGGGACGCCCTAACCGGTTACCTACCTACTATCTGAGATCGCTTTCACTAGCACTCAGCTACCATCCTAGAAAGCGTGGGCAAGCTTATAGGCAACTGGAAGCTACTCCAAATCCGAGAGAAGGAACCCTCTCCAGTTCTCAAACTCTAACATATTAGACCGATCACGGATCACTTTCTGTATTATACATCGATTTAGCGTCGAGACTTTACGTTCAATTAGCGATTTAGTATCGTTACATTATATTACCTTTAAATATCAATTAACCATTAGTTCTAGACATTCTATATCAACTAGAACGATTCTTGTGTTCTGTTTTACCGAGCGAAACAACAAATTCTATTTTCTTTATTACCGACTTAGCGTCGTAACCAAAAACCGAATTATATTCATCGTTACCGACTTAGCGTCAATCAATCACCGACCGATACGTCGTTACGTATTAACATTAGTTCTATTAATTAATTATAATAATCCACACGACTGAGCGTCGTACTATATGTTCAATTTCGACCTAGAGTCACTACCATTTATTCTTGAATAAACCATTGTTATTTTCACGTTAAAAGAAGGACTCTCGTATCTTGAAATTTATTTCTTAATCGCACGCCACCCGAACCAATCCCACAAATTCACAGGTAAACCGCTCTTCTTGTGAATCTCCTGTAAAGAACGGCAACGTCTCGTTCGAGAACGTTACAGGTAGTTAATTTTGGTGACAGCGGTGGGATGAAATTTGCTTGAAACCGCGATCACGTGGCAAAGGAGATCAACACTCCTAGCGATGAACAAGACTCCTTCTTTCTTACTAAGTCAGGCGCGTAAAAAAAAAAGCAAAATCATGAGTACTACAGGGCCAAACACGTATAACTCACCATTGTTCATAGTAACCAAGAAACGGGATAGTCAAGGGAACATACGTTGGAGAATAGTAATAGATTTTCGTCGACTAAATGAAAAAACTATAGGCGACGCTTACCCCTTACCTAACATAGTGGAAATATTAGATCAACTAGGCAGTGCAAAATATTTCTCAATATTCGATCTAGCCTCGGGATTCCATCAGATACCGATGCATCCGGAATATAAGCACAAAACCGCCTTTTCAACACCCTATGGACATTACGAATTTA
Organism: Andrena chrysosceles; assembly: GCA_963855975.1. Classification (NCBI taxonomy): domain Eukaryota; kingdom Metazoa; phylum Arthropoda; class Insecta; order Hymenoptera; family Andrenidae; genus Andrena; species Andrena chrysosceles. The sequence goes on along the minus strand of OY979769.1, from coordinate 20,285,285 downwards.
ATCGAATGCCATTTGGTCTCAAGAACGCTCCAGCTACATTTCAAAGATTAATGGACCAAGTTCTCACCGGATTACAAGGAATAGAATTATTCGTGTACCTAGACGACATAGTAATCTATGCTAGTTCACTGCAAGAACACACTACAAAATTCATAAGATTAATGAATCGGCTAAGAGAAGCCAACCTATCTCTGCAACCGGACAAATGCGAATTTCTAAAAAGAGAAGTGTGCTATTTAGAACATATCATTAGTGAGGAACGAGTTAGGCCCGACCCAAAGAAACTAGAAGCAGTTAAACAGTTCCCACAACCCAAAACTCAGAAGAATATAAGACAATTTTCAGGACTAGCCGGATACTACCGGAGATATATAAAGAATTTTTCTAAAATAGCAAAACCATTATCTGACCTAACTAGAAAGGATCACAGATTCGAATGAACAATCAAACAACAAATAGCTTTTGAAACATTACGGGACGCTCTATGTGAGGAACCAATATTACAATATCCAGACTTCAATAAACCATTTATCATTGCCACAGACGCCTCTGGTTACGCAGTAGGCGCAGTTCTAAGTCAAGGAGAAATCGGGAAGGACCTTCCAATAGCATACGCCTCAAGAATATTAAATGATGCAGAAACGCAATATGCTCCAACAGAACGCGAACTACTTGCTCTAATATACGCCGTACAACATTTCCGTTCATACGTATACGGGAAGCGTTTTACCCTAATGATGGACCATAAACCACTAGAATGGCTACATACACTTTTTTTTTTACTTGGAGGAAATCCCCACGGATACCCCCACCCGCGGGGGCGGGCAGGGGGTTATGTGGGACTCGAACCCACTAAAACCTCCAAGGTGGTCTACCTCGTGCGCGGAGCTGCGCGCCAGAGGGGAGGGACTTTGTGCGAGAGCAAACTAGCGATACGTTCGCAACCCTCCCCCCCCTGCGCTTAGTGCAACTCCGCGCAAAACAGCCCCGTAACGGGGTCATCCCTGGGGGAGTATTGATGGACCTCCCCCAGCTATATTCTCCTGGGCTGGCGGCGCGCGACGGACCACGCGTCCGCACCGCCTCTTCCGGGGTCGCTGCTACTAGGGCGGGTGGTGCCCCCCGGACCCCCGCCCCACGACCCCACGATCGAGCTACTACCGGGCCGCGACGGTACCTTACGTCGCGACCGGGCCGGGGCGTTGACGGCCTTAAGGGCTGCCCAAACCGCCGCGTCTCGAGGGGGCCTTTAAGGCAGTCGGTTAGAAACCGACGGACACCTCGGGCGGGCGGATGGCAATGTGCCTACAGGGCGGCCCGCTTTCGGCCGCCCGACTTGCCCCGCGGGCTACATACACTAGATAATCCTACCTCCAGGCTCATGCGCTGGAAAATAAAATTAGCAGAATACAAGATCGTATACAAGCCCGCGAGATACAATACTAACGCAGACGCCCTCTCGCGGAATCCAGTAACTTTACTCCCGCTACAAGTGGAAGGGAAACGATCGCGCTCCCAAACTGCCACGAGTCCGGGATCCCCAAATCCAAGGCCTACAAAACAACCTAAGGGAGATGGATCATCCTCCTCATCATCATCCGATTTCCATCCAGATCAAATACAAATGAGAAGAAAATTAAAAAGAAAACTTAAAACCACAACTACTACATCATCATCAAACAGACCGGCGGAAAAGAAAAGGGGAATCGCACCAAGAGGGGATTCGGAAGAAATGGAAGTATCCACCGATAGCTTCGAAGCAACCAAAAATATTGAGGTATCAGTAGAGGTTCACCCCTCCCCTGGCCAAATCGGTCTTCCACCATCAAACCCCAGACCAACCACCCTTAACCGTCCTCACAGCCCACAACGAATGGAAATAGAAACATTAGATCAAATCATGGAAATAAGCAATGCAGAAATCCCAAAAAGTCATACTTATAGAGAGCCACCTAAAATAGACTCTAGCAATAGTAGCAGCAGCAAGAAAAATAGCCCACCAATAAGAGGTAGAAAATATTATACAAGGGATTCCAGCGAAACACTATCGGGGCCAATATCCCCAATTACAATAAGAAAAGATCCACAAAATAATTTTAAAACATCCACGGGACCACCCCGACAGCAAATACAATCACGTCAACAGAGACCACCCCAGCAACAAAAATCACCACCACAACGAGCACCACCAAGAATAGTGAACCAAGAAATATATCAGAGTAGAGTCAAAGAAATTGCAGACCATTTATGGATGAGAAGGGAAACTGCAGGGATATTTATCACTACACGTGGGAAACCAGTGGGCGAGGAAAGTACGGAATTTATGAATAAAGAACAAATTAAAATTACCTTACCCCTGCCACTCCAGGCAGGAAGTATAATAGAAATTCCCAAACTAGAACGAACCATCTTAGGTATGGTAATGCCAGATCCTCCAAACGAAGAAGCCTATCATACCATAATTAGGCACCTGTATAATAAATTAACACAAAATAACATTAACAAAATCTCACTACCCAAAACAGAAATTAAAATATCTTGGGAAAAATTAAAACAAATGATCACCCTAAGATTCCTACAAACAAATATCAGCATCACAATCTGCAATGGCACTGTACAGCTGCCATCAGAACAAGATCGCCCAATAATAATTAGAGAAAACCACGAGTCACCAGTAGGAGGACATAAAGGGGTAACCAAAACCTATAACAGAATTAGAAACCTGTACCATTGGCCAAACATGAAAAAGGATGTTAGGCAACACATTAAAACATGCATAAGTTGTCAAAAGAAGAAACTAGTACGAGCTAAAACAAAAGAACCTATGATAATAACAGATACGCCACTAGACGCCTTTGACAAAATATCCGTGGATATTGTAGGACCATTGCCACCTACAAGGTCAGGAAAAACATATATACTTACCATACAGGACAATCTAACAAAATTTTCATTAGCAATACCACTAGTCTCATTCACAAGCGAAGAAATAGCCCATGCATTCACCACGCACTTCATATGCCAATACGGATGCCCAAAAGCCATTCTCACAGATCAAGGATCTTCATTCATCAGTTCTCTCATGCGAAACTTTGCAAAGGCTTTCAATATCAAGCAGTATAAAACCTCAGCATTCCATCCACAGTCAAACGGTTCCCTGGAAAGAAGCCATCATGTATTAGTTGAATATTTAAAACATTACATACCCAAAGAAAAACAATGGGATTAGTGGCTACCACAGGCAATGTTCTCTTATAACACTAGTATACACGAAGGCACCAAATACACTCCCTACGAATTAGTATATGGTAAAAAGGCCAGACAACCATCAAGTCTAATGCCAAATGATTCATTAACTACATATCCAGACTTTGTGGAGAGGTTAGTAACAAAGTTGCTCAACATTCGCGAACTAGGACGCCAAAATTTAGAAAACTCAAAATATCGTCAAAAACACTAGTACGACCGAAATGTATCCTCCGTTAATTACCACAAGGGAGAACAAGTACTGGTTTTAAAACCAAAAAGAGATAAATTTAGCGACGAATACGAGGGGCCCTACACAATAGGGTGGTCCTTATTTTTCGACTTTCGTTTTTTTTTTGGTCGCACCCCCCTAAATTGTGACACTTGATGAGAAAATGATATGTGCAAAATTTCAAATTGATTGGACAACGGAAACCCGTGCCACATTTGAGTTGAAGTTTTGAAATTTGGGTGATTTCTTGTAAACTTCGAATATAATTGCTTTCGGCTATTTTTGAAGTATCAGTGAATGTTTTTTAATAAAAGTACAATTTCTTAGGTGTATAATAGTATCATTTCTGTGTGAAAGCAAACAGTATTCTCAAAATCTCTGATAGTACGATTAAAATTAGCGTACAATACAACGCCTGAGCCATTATGCGCGGCTACGTGAAGTCTTATTTTACTACTTCCGATTTTTTTCGTTGTACCCCCCCCCCCCCCCCCAACATTGTAACACTAGGCGGAAAAAAGATCCCTGAAAAAAATTTCAAATGGATTGAACCTCGGTAATTAAAGTTGAAGTTCTAGTGATTCTATGTCAATTTTTGAAATCGTGAATATTAGCGCGCTTTACCTGGTTAAGGAATTGCGGATGGTCGGGTTTTTCCCGGCAGAAAGCTTAAAAAGCTGTCGTGAATATTACCGCGTTATACCGTTCGAGGGTAGCGTTTTATGATATTACCTGGCAAAGTCTCTGGCGACCAAATGTATCTACTATTAGTCACAGCAGTGATTTTTCAGTCTGTTTTGTGAGTTCGAAGTGTTCGTATCGTGGAATTTAAGTCAAGAATAGATACAGTGAAATTAAGAAGATGGAAACCAGAAATGCTGATAGAATATATTTGTTGGGGCATGATGAATCCCAAATTATTGGCTCCAAATTACCAAGTAATGGACAAGTTTTGCGTGTCCTATTTTATAATGTCCGGAAAGTGAAACTCGATCTCCGTCCAAGTGCTGCTATCGCGATAAAGGAAGTGGAAGTTTTCTGAGATAAAGCACGTATACCTGTAAGAGAAACACATCATAGTATCGACAGGTTATTAGAACTACATCAAAATTGGCGAAAATTGCAAAAAACTAGAAAACGCCGATGTGAATTGCAAGAAATAAAGGAAAGAGAATTTCTTGATGCGATGGATGATCTTTTCGACATTGCTCACAGCAACGCCTTAAATACAATTAAAATTCAAGAGGATAAAGTTTTTTTACTAAACCAGAGAAAAAAGGGACGACCAGGACTCATGATTGGAGCCGACCAAAATTTAGTGCAGAAAGAAAAGCGACAAGCAGTTCGACTCCAGCAAGAAGAGCTTCGAAGAGAACGATTTGAAGCTATGGTGGAACTACAAGGTATGATATATTTTTTATAAATTTTTCTGTTTATCTATGCATCCTATTTCTTTTTTAAATGTTTGTGTATCTCCATTGTAGAAGAAACAGAACTACAGTCCTCATCAAGTAGTGGAACGGAAAATACTGTACGCGATTATATAGATGATGTACCTGAATCTTTTAATGAACCCGGCCCAAGTAATCTAAAAAACAAAGAAGAGGAAAGAAAGAAGTCATTACTGACAAGCTAGTTGCAGTTCTAGATAAGTGCAAAATAAGTTTCAATCAGTTCCAATTATAATTGCTACTGCTGAAGCTCTGCATCACAATTTAGATGAGCTTATAATTAATCGATCTTCAATCCATCGCTCTCGACAACGTATCCGTGCAGAACGCACCACAAAACTACGCGAACATCTTCAAATACAGGACGATTACAAGGAGCTTGTGTTCTGTTAGAGCAAATGATAGAACGCGATATATTATATCTTCCTTGTCGTCATCACATATACGAGATAATTTTAAAAAGTGTGTTTGAGGAAAAGCTTTTCAAATCAACCGGTCCTGAAATACCTCTTTTTAAAAAAATCCGGAAAGCTTGGACTAATATTGATCAATTAAAATTTAAATCAAGTATAGAAGACAATTATGTTAATGGAAAGCTCCAGGATATACAAGAAAAATTAGACTTCTGCTTGTACAACATAGAGCAGAAGCGGCCACGAGAAGGGTTAATGCACCCATTTCCGTAAAAGCACCGTTTCAAGATCTAAAATTCCTTCAAAATTTATACTCGTATTCTGCAATTGACGAAAATATTATAAGAATAGCAATACGCAAATTTTGCGGCCATTTATGGTATCTTGCACCAGAGAATGTGGCATTATCCTTTTTCGATGATATAATACCTTTGGACATAAAAAAGCGTATGATTTTGGCTCTAAAAAAGGGGAAGCCGAAAGATTCGGTAAAGAAAGTTTCAATACTTCCAGAAAACGTAAAACATTATGTAGAAATAAATATTGATAGCTTCATATCCATAGAAACGAAATTTTTTTTTAATAGGCACAATATTCCGACAGACTTTTTAGAAAAGGACCCTTCATTGTGGGCAAACGACATTTCGTATCAGAAAGGTTTACAAATTGCAACACATTTAAAAGTAGTGAATGATACCGCTGAACGTGGTGTCAAACTTATATCAGAATACAATAATCTGCTGACCAAAAACGAAGAAGAAAAACAATATATTTTACAAATAATTGAAGACTATAGGAGACATTACCCTAATGTGAAAAAATGTACCTTAACACAAAATGTATAATGAAAAATACATACAATTTAATAATACACCAATTTATTACCTTCAATCTATAATATATAACTTAAATTTCAATAAAGAGTATTTTGTTTATAACCATGTAAAAAAATATCATTCTCAAGTACTAATACTATAATCATTATTACAAAAACAAATAATAAACTTTTTGGGCATCGACAAAGAACTATGATTTGACTTGACAACCACACGACTGCGTACACTAGTATAAACTAGTGTATAAACGCTGCGTTATATACTAGTTTTATTAAATGAAACTCGAAGATTTCTTATATATTATTGTAAATAATACATAAATATTATTATTATTAATAATTATTATTAATAAATTGTGCTTTTATTAAAAAATAGTCACTGATACTTCAAAAATAGCCGAAAACAATTATGTTCGAAACTGACGAGAAATTACTAAAATTTCAAAACTTCAACTCAAATGTGGCACGGGTTTCCGTTGTCCAATCACTTTGAAATTTTGCACATATCATTTTCTCATCAAGTGTCATAATTTAGGGGGGTGCGACAAAAAAAACTCACAAAAAAATTTCGACCCCTATAGCTAAGGACCACTCTACTACACAATCATCGAAATCTTGAAAAACAACAATGTAAAGATAAGCCCCCGTCGAACTAAGGTTGTCCACAAGGTTGTCCACAGAATAAAAAAGGCCTATACGCCACCAGACTGCGCCGTCCCTAGGGACATCACGGCAAACCATTAGCAACTTCGCAGCGCTAAATTCAAAGCGGTGGGGATTACGCAAAAGGGCTCATTCAGAAAAGTGACACCCTCTTGAAAAGCACGCGGAAAATTTTCTTACAAGTAAGAGTGGAGAAAAGGGAAGCAGAAAGAAAAGAAAAGCCGACTGCAAAGAAAAATAAGGTAGGAACAGCATAAAGCATACAGGGTCATCGTTAAATCCTGCAACCCGCGCGCGGGCGAACTTGGAAAATGGCAACACCGCCTCACGGACGCATTCCACTACAACCATGCGCCGATATTTCCGCCATCTATGAACCAATTATGAAAGTGTAGGGTCTTTAGGTGCCAGTAGATGGTGCTTTTGGATTTTGCTAAAGAATATTAAATTCGCCATTTTAAGAGTGCGACCGCGCCGATTCCGTTATCTACGTATGCAATGATCCAGAAGCGGTATTAGAACACGCTGGCGCATTAGTGGTCCGAGTTTATGAATTTTTGACATTTTTCGCATAGCTTTTGAACTACAAGATATATCGGTATGCAATTTGCGGCATAAAATGGGGACAAATTATCACCTTCTAATGATGGAAAATTTGCCAAATTTTACGTTTACTTAGTTTTTCTTTTTTCAATTATGTAACCATAATTGTTGCGAAAAGCTTTTGCAAACTGTTTATTTAAATACTTTATATAATGCTCTTTTTAATATTTATGGCATCGATAAACAACAGGCTAGTTGTCCCTGTATCATTACTTTCACAAATTGAGGAATTAAATTTTTATTTAATTAGTTCTGCAGCCTCAGAATCTAATGCTTTGGTTTTCTTTTTTGCGATTTTATCCGTAATGTAGTGCATGCACAGATTGGTAGTAGGGGGTAACTAATGAGATGTGTCGTTGTTTCTCTAGCATTCTTTGAATTTTTTATACAATTTTTGTGTCTGAATGTTTTAACCCTTTAGCTATTATACGCCACGCCTGTAGTGGCTTCCGTTTATGTCATCTTTTGGAATGGTACATGAAAATGCGCAGGCTGGATACGCATGATTATTATGTGGTCCCCTCCTCGACGAAGTGACAGAAAACATAACCTACATGCTATACCAGATTTCATAAAGATACAGTTGCGACGTAATAATAATATTTTGGAGGGATGTTAAGTCATACAAAGTTCACAAATGTAGCGTTAAAGAACGAAATAGCCAATAAACATTTATTGTCATGTAGCATAGAGGTTATATTTTCTGTCACTTCGAGGTACGGTTGCCACCCGTACTTTAAAACAGGCATGGAACTAAAGTGAACGCAGCGGCCGATTTTCAGAGGCAACACCTCCTTTCTCCCGCCGCACGTCTTAGCCTCCGCGGCGGTCATGGAGCTTGGAGCGCCTCAGGCCCGTACCATATGAACCGCGTGTGGCGCGTTGACAAAAAAAAAACGCATCGACAATCGTGCTCTCTGGGACGATGTGGAAACCTATTGATACAATGTCACCTTAATACGCCACGCGCGGTTCATATGGTACGGGTCTGAGGCGCTCGAAGCTCCTAGGCCCGCTGCGGGGGCCAAGACGCGCAGCGGGAGAAAGGAGGCGTTGCTTCCGAAAAACGGCCGCTGCGTTCACTTTAGTTCCATGCCTGCTTTAAAATAATGTATCTTACGTTATTATAGGTAAATGTACTCTATAATTTTGAATAACAATAAAGTACGCGAAAATACTTTATTTCACAATTAATGATATTACTTGAAACGTAACGCAATATTATTATCTTCTATCTGTTCATCCTGCCACTCTAGCATTTACTCAGAGAGTTTTCTCTGTCATGAATGTGAAGTAGCGGGATGAAAGAAACAAGGCCCCTCTGAATCTAATAAAAAACGAATTATTTATATATTTCAATATGAATATTGAGTGCCACGATGTCATTGAGATATTTCAAAATAATAAAAATTTACTCTGTAATGTTAAAAGCAATAGAAAATATGTTTGGAAGAAATAAAAACTAATAAGATTAAAATGTACTTTTAATTTGTTGAGCGTACTTTGTTGTGTACTCCACAAAAGCAAATGTACGTTGTTTTTCTGTAAAAAAAAAAGGTGTCAAGCCTACTTCGAGGACAGAAAATCCGCTCCTCGAAGTGACAGAAAACATAACCTATATGCTATACCTGATTTCATAAAGATACCGTTGCGACGTAATAATATTTCGAAGGATCTTAAGTCATACAAAGTTCACAAATGTAGCGTAAAAGAACGAAATAGCCAATAAACATTTATTGTCATGTAGCGTATAGGTTATATTTTCTGTCACTTCGAAGAGGGGACCTCATAATAATCACGCGCATCCAGCCTGCGCATTTTCACCAGACCAGGCGGCCGCATGGAAGGGTGCCTTTCCCACCCTGCAGTAATGGTAGTTGGAACCAGAGATGGATATAAAATTATTTTAAATAAAAAATTGGTTTCGAGTAAAAGGCAGAAATTTTAAAGTTATTTAAAGCTGGGCCAGCCTCGAGCGCCTTTGATCGAAGTCGTCGGCTCCTCGAGCCGAGCCACATTGTATTGTTCATCCATCTAATCTGTAGCGCGAGGTTGCTCGACGATGTGTCATCGATTATACAGAAACGGAATTTCTTTATTTTTCATCGTATCAAAATGAAAGTGAGAGTAATGGAAAGGGAGAGTAATGGTGGCGAAAAATCAAGCCAACCCTGTCGTGGCTGAAATTAGTGAAATTGAGAGGGGTACGAGACCAGTCGACACATTGTTTGCAAACCTCGTTACAGCGATCTGGGGTGCGAGAGGTGAACCGGCCATAAAAGCGGAGCGCGCGGCTCGCTTACCTGTGTCGGGAAATTCCCAAACCTAGCTCTTTGCGACGTTACTTTGAAAGAGACCATCTTAAAATTCTCGAAGCATCACCGCTGTTCAGCGGTCGCTGGCAGCTCTGAACGCCGGGCCGGTGCGAGAAATGACTTCGAGAAGTGTGCCTCCGTTTGAAAGTCGAACTTCGGTCACACTCGGGCCTCGTGGCTGGCAAACACCCGTTGCCTGGTTCATTCGCGCTTGGTGTTCGGCCACGTTCGGAACGCGTTGCGTCACCGATCGTGGGGGGACGTTCCAGCGCGAACGTCTTCAATAATAACATGAATAGAGGGTGGAAGTGGGAACTGATTCTTGCATAATTGTTTTGGGGAAAAAATTTAACATGTGAGTCACACGATTTGCCACATAGCCACCGTTTTTGTTCAAATGCTTTGTTCATGTCCTTGATATGTCTTTTTATGATTTTATCCTTAACGTAAATATGCGTAGATCGGACGTAAGGAGTAACTGAGAAAATGTGCCTTTGTTTGTAGCGGTCTTTGAATTTCTTTCTACAATTTTTGTGTCTGAATGTTTTAATCTTTTAGCTACGTAACGCCACGCCTACACCGGCTTCCGGTTCTGTAATTTTTTGGAACGATACGCCATTATTGTGGCTTTTACGCCTAGGTGGCGAAAAATCTCTTCGTACAGGGTTATAGCGCCGCGGTCAACCCTGTTGTGGCTAAAATTAGTGAAATTGAGAGGGGTACAGGACCAGTCGACACATTGATTGCAAACATCGTTACAGTGATCTGGGGTGCGAGTGGTGAACCGGCCATAAAAGCGGGACGCGCGGCTCGCTCTCCTGTGCCGGGAAATTCCCAATACCTAGCTCTTTGCGACGTTACTTTGAAAGAGACGCGCGTTCGTAGAGTTTTTCACTCAACTGTCATTGAGATTTTCTGGGAGCAAAATTGTATTCCATATTCTTAAAAAATTCTAACATTTATTAATTAAAATGAGGCATAAATCCTTTGGTAACTGTAGATAAGGGGGGAGGCCTACCTACAGCGGGCGAAACAATGCGCTTCTTTGGGATTTTTTTCTAGAAAAACCGTTACACTTTTATTAATAACTATTAGTCAATTGTTAAGAGTACATCTAAAGGACAGTTTAGTATTTTTTGCGTTAAAGAATATTAAAAGATTTGGGAGTTATAGGCGATGACCGGGATGTTTTTCTTTTTTTAAGCGTTTTGCGGTGACCATCGTAGCTCGTAGCAGAATCAACTGAAATGGAAAATTCGAATAGTTTTAGATGGAGCATGAAATTATCTAGGCGCTATCGGGCCCGATTTTGGAAAAATTATTTTGAATACGTATTTAAAAGGATTAAGAGGATTATTTGATCCTTTTAAATACGTATTTAAGAGGATTATTTGATCCTTTTAAATACGTATTTAAAAGGATCAAATAATCCTCTTGGTACAAATTGCGGATGCTCGAGCGGGATCTCGACACGCGCGCCATTGTTTCGCAGTGGGCGTAGAGTGGGGAAACACCAAATCCTGTAAAAGGACCGACGTTACCAAGTGAAAATGGGTACTGACGCAGCACGGAAGCAGAGCACTTCGTTGAGCGACGCATCAGAGCAAAGCATCAGTACTCTTCAGTGTTACACTGAATAGCCAGCACAACAATCAGCACTTTTAAGCGCTATCTTTGAACGACTCATTGGAACATAACATATCAGTACTTTTCAGTGCTATCGGAATACATATATTAGTGACATACTAATTATGTATTCAGTAGAGAAGAGAAGTTTTCTCGTGCAAAATTATTTGCGCACGAGATCGTACTTGCAGTGCCAGGGGGCGTTTCGGGAGGATTACCCGGGTTCTCGAGTACCAAACAAAAGTACGATCAGCCGTCTAGCGAGGAAATTCCAAGAAGACGGGAGCCTGGCCAATAGGAAGCACCACCGCAAGTCGACGGTGATGACGGCCGAGAAGCTGGCCGAGGTGCGTCAAATTCTGGAGGAAGCGCCGCATACATCGTTGGCGAAGCTGCAGCAGCGGTGTGGCTTTTCATATGGCAGCGCACATCTTGCAACGAAAAAGCTGCACATGCATCCATATCGATGCCGCACGGTGCAGCAACTGAAGGAGCCCGATTATGCTGCCAGACGCAGGTACTGTAAATGGTTTTTAGATCTTCTGGAGGAACAAGGATTTTCTGTTTTAGATAAGCTATTCTTCACCGACGAAGCATGGTTCCGGTCAGATGACCACGTCAACAATCAAAACAGCTGGAGCTAGTCCACGGAGAATCCAAGGGAAATCCGGGAAAAACCCCTTCATTCGGCGAAGGTGGGAGTGTGGTGCACGATATCGCGTAAGCGAATTGTGGGACCATTTTTCTTCGATTCCACAATAAATGCAGGTAAGTATAAGGAACTTTTGTTACAGTTCATTTCCCTGTTGGAGCCCGAGGAGAGGGTACGTATTCAAAATAATTTTTCCAAAATCGGGCCCGATAGCGCCTAGATAATTTCATGCTCCATCTAAAACTATTCGAATTTTCCATTTCAGTTGATTCTGCTACGAGCTACGATGGTCACCGCAAAACGCTTAAAAAAAGAAAAACATCCCGGTCATCGCCTATAACTCCCAAATCTTTTAATATTCTTTAACGCAAAAAATACTAAACTGTCCTTTAGATGTACTCTTAACAATTGACTAATAGTTATTAATAAAAGTGTAACGGTTTTTCTAGAAAAAAATCCCAAAGAAGCGCATTGTTTCGCCCGCTGTAGGTAGGCCTCCCCCCTTATCTACAGTTACCAAAGGATTTATGCCTCATTTTAATTAATAAATGTTAGAATTTTTTAAGAATATGGAATACAATTTTGCTCCCAGAAAATCTCAATGACAGTTGAGTGAAAAACTCTACGAACGCGCGTCTCTTTCAAAGTAACGTCGCAAAGAGCTAGGTATTGGGAATTTCCCGGCACAGGAGAGCGAGCCGCGCGTCCCGCTTTTATGGCCGGTTCACCACTCGCACCCCAGATCACTGTAACGATGTTTGCAATCAATGTGTCGACTGGTCCTGTACCCCTCTCAATTTCACTAATTTTAGCCACAACAGGGTTGACCGCGGCGCTATAACCCTGTACGAAGAGATTTTTCGCCACCTAGGCGTAAAAGCCACAATAATGGCGTATCGTTCCAAAAAATTACAGAACCGGAAGCCGGTGTAGGCGTGGCGTTACGTAGCTAAAAGATTAAAACATTCAGACACAAAAATTGTAGAAAGAAATTCAAAGACCGCTACAAACAAAGGCACATTTTCTCAGTTACTCCTTACGTCCGATCTACGCATATTTACGTTAAGGATAAAATCATAAAAAGACATATCAAGGACATGAACAAAGCATTTGAACAAAAACGGTGGCTATGTGGCAAATCGTGTGACTCACATGTTAAATTTTTTCCCCAAAACAATTATGCAAGAATCAGTTCCCACTTCCACCCTCTATTCATGTTATTATTGAAGACGTTCGCGCTGGAACGTCCCCCCACGATCGGTGACGCAACGCGTTCCGAACGTGGCCGAACACCAAGCGCGAATGAACCAGGCAACGGGTGTTTGCCCGCCACGAGGCCCGAGTGTGACCGAAGTTCGACTTTCAAACGGAGGCACACTTCTCGAAGTCATTTCTCGCACCGGCCCGGCGTTCAGAGCTGCCAGCGACCGCTGAACAGCGGTGATGCTTCGAGAATTTTAAGATGGTCTCTTTCAAAGTAACGTCGCAAAGAGCTAGGTATTGGGAATTTCCCGACACAGGTAAGCGAGCCGCGCGCTCCGCTTTTATGGCCGGTTGGTTTACCTCTCGCACCCCAGATCGCTGTAACGAGGTTTGCAAACAATGTGTCGACTGGTCTCGTACCCCTCTCAATTTCACTAATTTCAGCCACGACAGGGTTGGCTTGATTTTTCGCCACCTGCGTGTGAAAGCCACAATAGTGGCGTATCGTTTCAAAAGATGATATTAACGTAAGTAAGCCCATAGTGGCGCACACCGGGCTCAAGAATATGGTTCCAAGTTGGAATACGTTATTGCTACTACCCCAATTTCGAAAAGAATGTGGGTTAGTCCGTTGTTTGCTCTCACTGTCTCAATTAACGATATTACGCATAAAATTAGTTTGCAGGATTGAAATCCCGTTTCGTTAAAAGCAGTCCGATTTAAATTGTTTTGTCAATTTAATCGGGAGAATGCAAGGAATCCATTACTCTCACTTTCATTTTGATACGATGAAAAATAAAGAAATTCCGTTTCTGTATAATCGATGACACATCGTCGAGCAACCTCGCGCTACAGATTAGATGGATGAACAATACAATGTGGCTCGGCTCGAGGAGCCGACGACTTCGATCAAAGGCGCTCGAGGTTGGCCCAGCTTTAAATAACTTTAAAATTTCTGCCTTTTACTCGAAACCAATTTTTTATTTAAAATAATTTTATATCCATCTCTGGTTCCAACTACCATTACTGCAGGGTGGGAAAGGCACCCTTCCATGCGGCCGCCTGGTCTGGTGAAAATGCGCAGGCTGGATGCGCGTGATTATTATGAGGTCCCCTCTTCGAAGTGACAGAAAATATAACCTATACGCTACATGACAATAAATGTTTATTGGCTATTTCGTTCTTTTACGCTACATTTGTGAACTTTGTATGACTTAAGATCCTTCGAAATATTATTACGTCGCAACGGTATCTTTATGAAATCAGGTATAGCATATAGGTTATGTTTTCTGTCACTTCGAGGAGCGGATTTTCTGTCCTCGAAGTAGGCTTGACACCTTTTTTTTTTACAGAAAAACAACGTACATTTGCTTTTGTGAAGTACACAACAAAGTACGCTCAACAAATTAAAAGTACATTTTAATCTTATTAGTTTTTATTTCTTCCAAACATATTTTCTATTGCTTTTAACATTACAGAGTAAATTTTTATTATTTTGAAATATCTCAATGACATCGTGGCACTCAATATTCATATTGAAATATATAAATAATTCGTTTTTTATTAGATTCAGAGGGGCCTTGTTTCTTTCATCCCGCTACTTCACATTCATGACAGAAAAAACTCTCTGAGTAAATGCTAGAGTGGCAGGATGAACAGATAGAAGATAATAATATTGCGTTACGTTTCAAGTAATATCATTAATTGTGAAATAAAGTATTTTCGCGTACTTTATTGTTATTCAAAATTATAGAGTACATTTACCTATAATAACGTAAGATACATTATTTTAAAGCAGGCATGGAACTAAAGTGAACACAGCGGCCGTTTTTCGGAAGCAACGCCTCCTTTCTCCCGCTGCGCGTCTTGGCCCCCGCAGCGGGCCTAGGAGCTTCGAGCGCCTCAGACCCGTACCATATGAACCGCGCGTGGCGTATTAAGGTGACATTGTATCAATAGGTTTCCACATCGTCCCAGAGAGCACGATTGTCGATGCGTTTTTTTTGTCAACGCGCCACACGCGGTTCATATGGTACGGGCCTGAGGCGCTCCAAGCTCCATGGCCGCCGCGGAGGCCATGACGTGCGGCGGGAGAAAGGAGGCGTTGCCTCTGAAAATCGGCCGCTGCGTTCACTTTAGTTCCATGCCTGTTTTAAAGTACGGGTGGCAACCGTACCTCGAAGTGACAGAAAATATAACCTCTATGCTACATGACAATAAATGTTTATTGGCTATTTCGTTCTTTAACGCTACATTTGTGAACTTTGTATGACTTAACATCCCTCCAAAATATTATTATTACGTCGCAACTGTATCTTTATGAAATCTGGTATAGCATGTAGGTTATGTTTTCTGTCACTTCGTCGAGGAGGGGACCACATAATGATCATGCGTATCCAGCCTGCGCATTTTCATGTACCATTCCAAAAGATGACATAAACGGAAGCCACTACAGGCGTGGCGTATAATAGCTAAAGGGTTAAAACATTCAGACACAAAAATTGTATAAAAAATTCAAAGAATGCTAGAGAAACAACGACACATCTCATTAGTTACCCCCTACTACCAATCTGTGCATGCACTACATTACGGATAAAATCGCAAAAAAGGAAACCAAAGCATTAGATTCTGAGGCTGCAGAACTAATTAAATAAAAATTTAATTCCTCAATTTGTGAAAGTAATGATACAGGGACAACTAGCCTGTTGTTTGTTTGCAAAAGCTTTTCGCAACAATTATGGTTACATAATTGAAAAAAGAAAAACTAAGTAAACGTAAAATTTGGCAAATTTTCCATCATTAAAAGGTGATAATTTGTCCCCATTTTATGCCGCAAATTGCATTCCGATATCACTTGTAGTTCAAAAGCTATGCGAAAAATGTCAAAAATTCATAAACTCGGACCACTAATGCGCCAGCGTGTTCTAATACCGCTTCTGGATCATTGCATACGTAGATAACGGAATCGGCGCGGTCGCCCTCTTAAAATGGCGAATTTAATATTCTTTAGCGAAATCCAAAAGCACCATCTACTGGCACCTAAAGACCCTACACTTTCATAATTGGTTCATAGATGGCGGAAATATCGGCGCATGGTTGTAGTGGAATGCATCCGTGAGGCGGTGTTGCCATTTTCCAAGTTCGCCCGCGCGCGGGTTGCAGGATTTAACGATGACCCTGTATATTAATAGAAAGAATAAATTATAATAAAAAAAAAAACGAGTAATTAAAATAACACGTGGCGTATCTATACGGGCAATGTCAATCAGATCGCCTGACGAAAAGTGGATTAACCGTCCACGCACGGAAGAACGCGAGGATCATTATTTAAAACTGCTACAAATGGTCTGCCTAAAATCCAAATGGGTTGGATATCGCACAGGCCGCAGCGATTTATAGCTGCAAGATCTGCTACCCGTGTTATAAAAACCTAAAGGCAGAAGATACAAAATATTACACGCCCGCTAGCCGCCACCTATTAACCTGTCGAAGAAATTTGATTAATTTTAAATACTGTATGATTTGTACTCGACAAATTTTCAATTACGGAGTAGCGGCACAATGCGCTGATTGTGTGGAAACATATATGCACATTAGTGCCAATAATGAAGAAGCCCTTAATTTGGGGCTTTCTATAAATGTGCTCGAGGCAGACGAGCGGAGGCCTAATTAATAAACATTTATATTTTTTCCACTACACATACGTGTAAAAATTCAATTACCTTTCCAAATAAATCCAATCATATCCTGTTACATATTCGCGACATTCCTGAAAACCCCTTAGCAGCAACATATAAGAAGGATAGCTATAGACCGAGGTCAACGAAGCCGGGGCGCGATGTAAACAAACCGCGCACTCCTGAAATATAGAGAAACAGAGTCACATAGTAAATAGAATAAGACAGAAGCATTGCAAGAAATCCTATACCCTAAACAATATAAAATAGAGTCGTGTAATAAACAGAGAAAGACACCAGATTTTAGGGGAACATATAGTCAATAAGGGGGATAGAATTCAAGTCATAATATGACGTAAGGAGAACTGTATGTATTTAAGGGACATCATACAGCTAGGCTTCATTCGGTCTCAAGTGAGCGAAACAAATTAATCGATAGCGTTATAATGCCAAACCGATCGGGAAAAAAATTTAAAAAATTAAGAGCACTATCAAGTTCAAAGCCGTCAGTACTAACACCGCCACCGTGGAAAGTGCATAAAATAACTATGCCAGAAGTAGACTGGCGACCTTATACAAGGCTTTTACATTCCGATCCGCGACAACGCGTATGGAAATATATATTCCTATTCGGGACAGGGAACGTACCACCCCCAACGAAGGGAATAGCGGCCAATATCAATAAAGACGCAGAGACATTTAAGCATATAGAAAAAGAAATCGAGCCCCAGACTTCTTCTCGCGAACCGATAGTCCGCGTAGTAAAACCTAAAGCTACATCTCTCGGGACGAGAGAAAAACCGGGCGGCGAGATGTAACGTACCGCTACGAACCGCCATACATTTTTCCTAATTTAACCATTGTTTTAGTTGTAACACGCGAAACACGTGCAAGCGACATCCCATGCGGCGGGAAAAACATCGAACTCAAGTGACGCGTAACGCATGCGCATAGCCGCGTATTCAAGCAGCAGACTCAGTGCCGCGAGTGAACCGCGCACGCATGCGCACACCGTACGATAAACCGGACGCCGAATATACCGAGCATAGTGTGCAAGTGGCGCGAACCGGATGTTAATTATAATTGGTGCGCGAGATCGCACAGCCAGTGATTGGTGCGGGCTACGTACCACAGATAGGTATAAATACAGGCCCGCCAGCAGCAGAAAGGCAGACTTGGTTCTGCCACCGAACCAACAAGAAGACTTAGGTCGCTTTAACTAGCCCCCTCTGTTTCAAAAAGGTCTAAAGGAAGTTCATATTAAAATCACACTACCAAACTACCTTTCGAGGTCGCTTTAGCTAGCCCCCTCAACACCTTTACGAGGTCGCTTTAACTAGCCTTCTCACCTTCCATCCGTGGTCGCTTTTACTAGCCCCCTCGATACCTCAATCCTCCCAAGCATGGGCCAGCTGATAGGCACCAGAAGCCACTATCAAATCGAAGGAAGGAAGCTACTAATTCAACTTCCATCTGGGGACGCCCTAACCGGCTACCTGGCTACCATCTGAGATCGCTTTCACTAGCACTCAGCTACCATCCTAGAAAGCGTGGGCAAGCTTATAGGCAACTGGAAGCTACTCCAAATCCGAGAGAAGGAACCCTCTCCAGTTCTCAAACTCTAACATATTAGACCGATCACGGATCACTTTCTGTATTATACATCGATTTAGCGTCGAGACTTTACGTTCAATTAGCGATTTAGTATCGTTACATTATATTACCTTTAAATATCAATTAACCATTAGTTCTAGACATTCTATATCAACAACTAGAACGATTCTTGTGTTCTGTTTTACCGAGCGAAACAACAAATTCTATTTTCTTTATTACCGACTTAGCGTCGTAACCACAAACCGAATTATATTCATCGTTACCCACTTAGCGTCAATCAATCACCGACCGATACGTCGTTACGTATTAACATTAGTTCTATTAATTAATTATAATAATCCACACGACTGAGCGTCGTACTATATGTTCAATTTCGACCTAGAGTCACTACCATTTATTCTTGAATAAACCATTGTTATTTTCACGTTAAAAGAAGGACTCTCGTATCTTGAAATTCATTTCTTAATCGCACGCCACCCGAACCAATCCCACAAATTCACAGGTAAACTGCTCTACTTGTGAATCTCCTGTAAAGAACGGCAACGTCTCGTTCGAGAACGCTACACCATTTAATTAAATATGTAAATAAAATTCGGAGAACGTCGCAATTGGGGCTCCATATGGAGTCTCGAATCCGTAACTGGGGCTCCATATGGGGTCTCGAATCCATAACTGGGGCTCCATACCGGGACATATTTTCCATAATTGGGGCTCCGTAATATGTGCACTCCAGTTTTGAAGGCTCCGTAATAGGTGCAAAAATCTGTTTTTTTTTCGTTCGATCGGTATTCCACTAATTTTTAATTATTCTATACAAAACTATTTTTAGGGTGTTCCGGAACCATTAAACTTACTAGAGGCTCGAGAGAAAACAATTACCCCTAATTTGTTATTATTTCTAAAGAACAAACAGCCCGCAGTGCCACTAATCTGTCCGTAATTGGGCCACTTACCCTAGCATTCGCTTGTTGCTTTGTATATAATATTTTTTCTAAATATTTCAATTTTTCGTGGTAAGTACGATGGAAACGTTTGAGAAAACAGGTGAAAAGGCTACTTCTGTTTATCGGCCGTTGTGGGAAACGAATGGGAAGTTCCAATCGTGGATTCGCGAAGTACCTAATGATAAAAGCCTTTTCTACTGTTCTTCATGCGAGAAAACTTTTTCTTGCGGCTCGTCGAACGTTAAAAAGCACGCGGAGTCAGCGAGACATAAATATTTGTCATCTAAAAAAATTCCGCGAATAACTGTGCATGTTACGGTCTCGAGAAAGATTTTTATGCCTCAATGGCTTGAGGATTTCGAGCCCTGGTTGAATAAGGTCGCCGATAATCCTTTTTCGTGTTTCTGTTCGGTTTGTAAAAAATCATTTGCTTGCGGAATGTCTCAAATCCAACGTCACGCGAATTCCAAGTGCCACATCAAAAAATGTGAAAAAAATGGAATAGGTGTGAGGAAATCGAACGATTTCAGATCGCAATGCGAGGAATCGCCTTTGTCATTTGATGAACGAAAAAAAGTCGCGGAAATTCGTTTTGCTGCATTAGTTGCCGAGAAAAATATTTCGTATCAATCCGCAGAGGCGATTCTTAAATTTTTCCAACACGTTGGGAAAGATCCTGACGTTTGGTCGAACAAAGTGTTCTAATATTATATCGAAGGTTCTGTGTCCTCGGGAAACAGAGCGTCTTAGTCATGTTTTACAGAATTCCAAATTTTCAGTATTTATTGATGAGACATCCGACTCTACCCATGAGAAATGGATGTCGTTTATTGCTCGGTATGTCGCACCCGAGACTTTGGATGTTCGAACGGAATTAGTAGAATTAATTAATCTTGACGCGCGAGAATGTACTGCCGATAAAATATTTACCTCATTTACGAACTCCATGTGGAAAAAGCAAATTCCGTTCGAAAACATTCTTGCTCTGTCGTGTGATAACGGCAGAGCAAGGTTATACAAAATTTTCAGACCTAGCCCAGCGTCAAAAATTTGTAGTTTCCTTGGAACTAACCCGCAATTGTTTACCTATATTCCTCCTAACACCATCAGCAACAACATTGATAACAACATCGACGACAACAATAACATCAACAACAACATTGTTTACCTATATTCCTCCTAACACCATCAGCAACAACATTGATAACAACATCGACGACAACAACAACATCAACAACAACAACATCGACAACAACAACATCGACACCACCAACAACATCAACGCCAACGCCAACGCCGACAACGTTAACATCAAATCGTGATTTTCGATATGTTCAGCAAGTACGTGTGGTCCGCGAAAAACGTGCATCGATTGCGTGTTGCGAGCATTCGAGGAACTCATATTACTTCTAACGTCCTTGGAACGTCGCGACCATCCCCCGATCACCCGCGAAGCATGAGCAAGGAGCGAGTACAAATAGTGAACGAATTACACGCACTTGCGAGACGAAATTTTCCGCGGCGACGCGTCGTGATTCGCGACTGTGATGATTTGTGGCAGGCCGATTTGGTGGAGATGCGTCCGTACGCGAAGCAAAATCGAGGTTATCACTACTTACTAACGATCATCGATGCATTCAGCAAGTAGGAGAGATGCCGCAGTCGGAGAGACGCCGCACTATCGGTATTTCAAGGATGTCGGTAATAAAACACATCATTGCCGATTTTATTTGTTTAAGGCTGTTGATTTAGGTTAGTTTGTCAGGCAAGAGCGTGTTTCCTGTACTACTGTTAAAGATTTTGCTGTTTTTCGAGGTAAGCCTAGCGTACTTTGCCTGAATAGTTATACGTCGCGTCTATTTTTACTAATATAGTAGCTAAAAATTCATAGTTTTTCTTGATACAACATTTCTAATACGTTAAAGGGACCATGTAGAATATTTCCTTGGCAGAATAGGTTACTTTCGACATAGCATGTCGAAATACGAAAGTGCGGCGCCTCTCCCGGGCATTTCGGATAGACGCCGCACTTTTATTTCGGATAGATGCCGCACTTTGATACTGTACTGTTTCAGAAACTAAGTCGATTTAAATGATGTTTCTAATGTTTAAAATACCAAAAAAGTTTTTTAAAATAGCTAACGTGGTATCTCAAGGCAAATTATTTATTTTTAAATGAATAATCTTATAATCGAAACATATTTGTGGACTATGTACTCTTTTTTCACATTTTTTTATATTTTAATCTCAAGATGCCAACTGAATATAAAAAAATTCGAAAAGCAGAAATAATATCTGTTCCTACTGTACCCATTTAATTTTCCAATTTTATAATTGTATAAAATAAAAATGTTTCATTTTACTTTGTTTTTACTATTTTTTTTTATATAAAAAGTTAGAATTAACAAGTTTAAATCGAAAATTAAACGTATTTCGAAATGCGGCACCACTCCCGCATGTGCGGCGTCTCTCCTAGCAAAGGATGTTTTTAGTTTCAATTTTTTAAGGGTGACAAATATTAAAATTTTGATTTTCTTTAATGCTAGTAGAATCACAAGATGTTGAACTAATAATATGTATCCTTGGAAAACATTTTCATTGCAAAATTTGAACACGGTGACAATTTTGCGTAACGTGCGGCAACTCTCCCACAATTACCCTATGCATGGGCCGTACCCGTGAAAACAAAAAGCGGACACGACGTGACTGCCGCGTTCACGATCATATTGCGGCAGAGCGATAGATGTCCGCGAAATTTACAAACCGACATTGGTAAGTAGTTTTACAACGCGGAGTTTCAACGATGTGTGAAGACCCGCGAGATCAACCACTACTCCACGCACAGCGTGATGAAAGCGTCGATCGTTGAACGTTTCAATCGTACGCTGAAAAAACTTCATGTGGAAACAATTCTTCTTGAACGCGTCCTATCGTTGGATCGACCTGTTACCTACGCTCGTACACACCTACAATCATCGCAAGCACCGAACGATCAACGCCCGACCCGTTGACGTGACCCCCGCGTCGCGTTTGTCGTTCGCCGCGAATGAACCCCTCTCACCCTCCTTATCGAAAGGTATTCGACGACGCGCAAAATTCAAAGTCGGTGACAAGGTACGCGTGAGCAAGACCCTCTTCGAGAATGGGTACACTCCGAACTGGTCGACCGAGGTGTTCGAAATCGTAACCGTACAACTAACCTACTCGGTGACGTACATTCTGCGTGATTCCGTGGGAGAGCCGATCTCGGGTGGATTCTACGAGTACGAACTGCATTCGGTCGCGAATCCGGACGTCCATATAGTCGAGAAGATTATTCGTCGCAAGGGAAACCAGGTGTACGTTAAATGGCTTGGATTTGATTCGTCGCGGAACTCGTGGATAAGCGACAAGGATATTCTATGATTCCCGATTATAAACGCACTATGTGTTACTGAAATAAATTAATAAATAAATACATATAAATATATATAAATATATCCCTCGTCTGGCGGCATAGGTACAATTGTAACTTTTGCGTCTTTTTAAATTGGGATAACATTTTTGCGAGAAGCCGTGGAGAGCTGATGTTTCGTGTCTTCTCTAAATATTTGGTCTAGATTACATAGACCAAATTTCAGAATAATATCTCTACCCCTTCCGAGATAGGGGATTGAGTTCAGGATTGCAAAAATTGTGCCGCCTGACGACGGATATACATTGCCCATTTATTCAATTATTCACATTCTCCTTCTTCATCTCGTATATGCGTACAATTAATCTTAATAAAGTAAGAAAAAATATATACATATATACATATATACTAAC
Organism: Andrena chrysosceles; assembly: GCA_963855975.1. Classification (NCBI taxonomy): domain Eukaryota; kingdom Metazoa; phylum Arthropoda; class Insecta; order Hymenoptera; family Andrenidae; genus Andrena; species Andrena chrysosceles. The sequence goes on along the minus strand of OY979769.1, from coordinate 20,262,004 downwards.
ACGTATAAAATACAATTTTGGCTATTCTACGCTGTACATATATTAGATATTCATAAATAAATAAATAACATCAACAAAAGAAAGAAACGTATATACATATGTACATGCAAACATATAAACATACAACATGCAAACATACTATACAATGGGTTTCTCGTACTCCTCCGTCGAGTGACAATGGTTGCGCACTTTTTTGTCCTTGTCGACGAAGGGTTGTCCGCACACATGACACACAATCGCGTTTTCAAAACTGAGACGTTGTTGTCTCGTCAACGAGTTCATCGGTTTCGCGTTCCGCAACCACGAATACGCAATGTTCGCAAAGTCACGTAGTTCCTGCACGAACCACTTCACGCACACGAAGTCGTGACGATACGCGCGATAACGGCACAGAGACGCGTCGGTGGAACAATGAACGTAGTATCCCACGCTGTACGCTCTGTGTTGCTGATACGTGTACGTACGACTCCGCTCCGCAGGCTCGACGTCCTCCAGCATACATTCGAAGTCCGCGTACGCGATGAATGGCGCTCGTTCCTTATTTTTGAAGTTCTTGAACTGCAACCATTTATCATCCAGGGACGGCAATTCGACGGCACACTTGTTCAGACGCTGGCAGTCCACGTTGTGCTTGGTCAATTGCTCGGACGAATGGAAGAAGTTGAAACATCTGCAACGATAACAATAGCATTAATAATAGAACATAAGAATAAATAATACATCGATTGAAATATTCCGTATTTTACTCACCTTTCGCAAAGGAATACTTGATGCCTATGATTGTCAAGCTGCTTCGAAATCAGTCTCGACATGCTGCGAATGCACGCGAAATGATAAAGTTGAGGCTCCTTGGAATCCTGCATCAGTAGTAGGTTCGCGTGTCTCTCTCTCTCTCTCCCTCTCGCTTGTCCTCGGTCAAACGCAGAGGCACGCAGTTTCCGTCCGACCACGTGTACACGTTTCGGATACGTCGTTGAACCTCTCGAACTTGGCCAGCTGGTTCAACGTCACGGGAACAGTCATATCCTGCGTGCGAAGCACCTCCGAGTAGTGTGGATACGATGAGATCCTACTCACGTTCGTAGCAGCAGGATACAAACGGGCGACGACAGACCACTAAAAGCACGCATTGTCCCCGCTCTTTACGTTCACAACCGCCTTTTTTCAGCACGACGGCGTGCGGAAGCGGTATGTCGCAACCGGCTCGAAGTGAATTATGCTTATTAATATTCACTAGAATATTTAGCACAGCCCTTAGGGTCCATCCACTGTCGCGATATTGAAACTCCTCGAGCATCACTAGCGTGGGAGCGATCGATCACGTACTTCGAGTACCACTCGCGCACGTTCGAAGTCATTAACAGTACACGATTTCGCGTACCGAAACTTTTCATGTCCGCATTTTCACCCAAGATAAACTCCGCGTTCAAGTTTGTATTCACGGACACGCTCTTATGCGTCGTGATAGCGTCCGTAACGCGCGAGATTACAGTTCGTCGAGCACCCTCTAAAAAATCGACGCGTATCGACGTGTCCCACGTTGATGACAGCGCCGGTTGAAATACGTCCAATAAACGCGGATTCCACGTCTTCCCATACGACTTTAGGTGCCGTCGGTCGAGCCGAATCCCCACATCCTACTCGCGAAAACTGTTCCCGCACGGTCACGCGCAATGTCTTTATTCGCGCGATCAGCGACACCATGCGTTGTTTCGCGGCCACGGACACTCCTCCGCTGCACTGGTACTCGTCGATGAGCTGCAGGCACGTGTCGCAATGATCAGTCCAGTCTCGGAATTCCGCAATTCTGCGTAAAAGCTTAGACATCCGGGACAAAACCCTGTACGTGTCCATGAACCCCTCCATATTCACTTATTCACAAAGAGTTCACTTTTTCACAAATAGTTAACTTCCCAGAGACTCTCGATTTCACCTGATTTCATGATGCGGCTTTTCCAGGTGATACGATCATACTCGCAATCCGGAAATCGAAAACTCAGCGGTAGAAGGACGAGTGTCGAGTTTAGCGGCAAGCCCGTACGATCATCCAAATATCGGGCCAATTCCCGACCCAAAAACCTATTCGCTGGAATTGTTGTTGTATCAGGACTCAGTACTTTCAGTACTTCGACCATTCCGTTCTCAATGTCATGTAGAAGCGTTAACGGCGTACACACGATCGCGGTAATGTACTTCGTACGCTTAAGGTACACGTCCTTATCAGCAACGACGCAATGTAATGTGCATTTACACACAGTACTGTATCGCGCGATATAACGTAACACTTGACGATGTTCGCGCGACAATTGCATAAATCCATGTTGAAAGATGCTGATGCATGACGACTCGGATAATGTTGGTACACTTAACACGTCGCGGATCTTATGTCTCTCGATCGTTAGTGATTCGTCATCCAACTGCAGCAACGTCCATAAATGGTTTTCCTCACCATCGCTATCGTTATCGGAAGACGATGACGCGAGCAATGCGTCTCGCGCGTCCAGTTCAGCGACTATGCACGCTATTTTGTTTCGAACACACGTTCGCACTATTTCAAAACTACTCGTAAGTAAAGTCGAACGTTGTTGTTCCGATTCCGATACTTTTCGGGTCTTAAAATGCTCGTGGATGAGGTGCAAGTACTCGCCACATGATATTAACCATTCATAGCACTGTTCTTCGGTACGCAGCCGTGGAATCATATCCCGCAACGATTCGTACGATTTCACGAAAGAGTTCATGTCCCGTGATACTTATGCACGCGTAACGTATTTCACTCTTTTGATAAAACATAAAATACCGTTATGTAAAAACTCAAACATTGTATATTCAATTCCTTGCATGGGTTGTAACCAGGTTTACATTGGACAAACTGCTAGACTTTTAGAAAGACGCATTTATGAACACAAAAGAAATATCTTTTCGTCTCCCCTCCAACATACTGCTTTAACTAAGCATTCACTTGAATTTGATCATAGATTTGACTTTGACAGCGTTAAAGTGGTTGATAGAGAAGTTAACTTGAACCAGAGGATTCTTTTGGAGACTTTGCATATGATTAAACAGCCGAGCGTAAATCTTAGGTATGAAACTCCTAAAATACAAAATTACTACGCAACATTACTGAGGAAATAATGTCTTATGATGTATTTCTCCATTGAATCTCTCTAATTTAATGTCTATGATCTGACGGCTTTACATATCTTTTTAATGGTATGTAATTAGTGCTGTTCATCACCTATTAGTGTATGTATAATTTACTACATTAGTAAAAATGTGAGTTTTCAAGGCAATAAAATTTGGAGAGTTTATAGTATTCATAATTTTTAACGGTCTCTTCTGACCATATCTTAGTTCACCTTCTACATCAGGCATGCACAGGACCCCCAATTCCGGGCGCGAGCTCAGATCCGAGCTCGTTCAGGTAGGAGCGAGTCCGGTAACGGAGTGGGGAGCGGCTGGAGTAGTGGGAGCGGAACCTTACAGGCTGCCGCAGGGATTTCCAGAGTTTGACGCTTCGAAAAGAAGGCACATTTTGGGGCATTTTTAAAAGAAAAGTATTGAGTATTATAATTCCAATCTCTGTACTTTTATTAATTGAAATTTGAAAATTGAGTTCAAATTTTCGTATGCAATAATAATACTTTGATTCAAATTTATAATTGTAGTAGTAAGAGGGGTTTGAGAAAAAAGTTTGTTGCTGGGCGAGCATGATTTTGACTGTCGTAATCGTCTGAAACAAAAAACCTATAATTTATCTTAATCTGTATGAGTGTGGTTATCGTATGAACTTTAGTTCATGTCGAATGAATAATGTTGAAAAGCACAAAAATGGTTGAATTTCAAATGGAAACATTAATTTCTTGGAAAGGCATTTGTTAGATTTCTGTGTTGCAAAATTGGACTTTCGTAAATATTTACTTCATTCTAGTTTACACGATGACCACACTCATATAGATTTAGAAAAATTTTGCGGTTTCAGTTTTCGATGACTACACCACCCAGAATCATATTCGCCAGCCACAAACTTTTTTAAACCCTTCTTACTGCTATCATTATAACTTCGAACAAAATTATTATTATTATTGCATACAAAAATTTAAACATTTTTCAAATCTCAATTAACTCTCCGTATCCAGGTGCTTGAGTCACCCACCCCTTGAGATCGCTAACGCACACAGTGACGGAGCTGTGAATGTCGGTCGCGGCCAAGCGATCATTTAGCTGTCGGGGGTGTCATAAAAGCATAAACTGGGCCTTTTCTGTGATCGTGTTGGGGCAACAATGGGAAGCTCGAGACAATCCCATATTTTCCTTGGAGAAAACAACATGTGCCCAGAGAGAATGGTAATTAGTCCGCTTCGAGAGGATTCTTCTGCTTAGGACTTTTATGGGTAACGACATAATTAGTACCTACTCTATTGTAAAGCACTAAAGCGATCACGGAAAAGGTATACTACTTTCCGTACAGAATGAATACCAGTGTATGGTGGCCTAATGGTACGGTCCCGAATGCCAAAAGATGTTATACAAAACTAAATTTGTGGAACATAAACAAATAGTTTTGGGCAGTTACAATATCTGTGAAAGAAGAGTAGATTATTTCACTACAAATCCACTACTTTTCTGGCCTACGTCAGGCATATTGATTGAAATAAATTGTGATATAAGTTATTCTACTGCTTTTGAATTTGTTTAACAAATACAGGGCTTTCAATTTTTCCATGCTTGCCCATTTTTAAGTAAACGGATTGTACTTATGAATTATTATAAGGGAAACCATTTATACTAATTTATAGGGTAGACCAGAGCGAATCAGATCACAGGGCAAATCGAATTAAAATAAGAATTTAGTCTATATTTCTCACATCGCGATAGAAATGAGCATGCCGATCGTTCGTAGTACCTCGTCTCTCCTCACCGGCAATAGTCCGTCAATTAATTTAAGTCATTGTTTAGAGCTGGCGTACGGTTTCAGTGAGATGGACGCACGCGAACGTTACAATTTTGGTCCAAATATAACCTACGTAACCTGCAACTTCGCATTTAAAATAAATAGTGAGCTTGAAAATTCAAATGTGTTTATTGTTATTAGTTTGCACTGTGTCCAAGTTTAGTATTTGATGTATTTTAGATTATTATATCATAATATATTTATGTAATGTACAACCTTTGAAATACTTATATATGTGGCGAATCTGATCACGTCATTTGGGGCGAATCGGATCACTCTTTTTTTCATTTTAGTATTTTTATGATTATAAATATCATAATTGTTTGTATACAGATGGTTCGTAGGTACATAAAAAAGAGCAATCAGGGATCACGGTGTGCAAAACAAAAATAAAGAAAGCTGTGATAAAAATTAAATCTAAAGAAATGTATGTTCTGTAGTGAGAGATTAATTCGTCCACTTTCCGAAGTGGATTTTGCTGATAGAGGCAGCAGAAAACGGCAATATTCTTCCGATCTGTGTTCTAAATAGTGTCACTTGACTTCACTTTCATTAAATTAGATTTGTTTATGTTGATTCTAAAGATTTTGTTCTGAACATTTCAGTTTCATCAGAGATTTCTGAGTCTCGGGGCGCATCGGATATTTTTCACTTTCTCGTTTCTTGTTTATAAATGAAAGATTTTTCTGTTTAATTTCAATTTTTATATATTAATGTTCAAGCCAAAGGTGTACTGGTCACGAATATATTATAATAAAAAATTAGATTTTTAATGTTTAACTACTACTTTTTTACCATCAAACACAAAGTGATTCGATTCGCCCTCGTCTAGCCTACTAATAGTATTGAATTTTTTCCCTATAATTGAGAAAGATCGCCGTATTTAATTATATTTGGTACCAAAGAAAAGAAGCTGTTGTGGCAGTGAAATATTTTAGCTAAATGTTGTAAGTTTAAAAATCCAGGAGAAGGTTACCGTATTTTTCTATGTTCTTCCTAGAAAATACATTTCTCTGAATGATAGTAATTTTAATAGAAATATGTGACTGAACCCGAAGAGAGGACGCTTATGGCATGTATATCGGACTATTTTTAACGAAGTTAATTTGAAATTATGTAAATCAATTGTTCATGTAATTCCCTTCATTATGGTCATAAGGAATCGATTGGCGTCGTAATCGGCAAAAATCAAGGATCTTTTGGGGAGGTCTTTTTAAAACCTTCAGGCCATATTATTATGTATTTCGAGAAGGGAATAAACATTTTTTTATATAAAAACGCAGCAATTGCGAATGGCGCAAGGGTTTCGGAGCGGCAAAGTTGTTCAGCTGCGCGCAGTTTAGGGTCCGTTGTAGTAGCCTGATACCAAAAAAAAATAGTTTTGTGTTTTTAATAAAATTAAGCTATGGATGTAACTCAATCCGCATTCCAAAATGAAAGGACAATGTTAAGTCCTAGAGGGGATTACTGACCCAAGAGCCTACAGCATATGCTATACACCGTCGGAAAGGTCTCGCCAAGACGAATCGATTGATACCATTTTTAACTTCGAAATCAAATGGGATAACCTCGAAAAATGCCTTCAAAGTTCGAGATTTTGCGGTTTTGAACAAAAGAAACCGGTAGTAAAATCCCATCCGGCCCGAGGGACCTCAGGTAGGCACCTGAGCGAAAAACGAGGGATGCAAGCGATACTCTAGCAGGTTGGGGCGGCAAATGTGCCCCACGACCTTCATTTCAGGGCCGTGTTGGGCCTGCGTTTGCTCCATGGGCCACTAATCCATTGGCGATTTCGTACTGGGCATTAGGAAAGGGGCCCATGGGGAAAACGTAGGCCCAACACGGCCCTGTAATGAAGGTCATAAGGCACATTTGCCGCTCCGGTCTGCTGGAGTATCGCTTACATCCCTCGGTTTTTCCTCAGGTGCCTACCCGAGGTCTGTCGGGCCGGTTGGGATTTTACTACCGGTTTCTTTTGTTCAAAACCGCAAGATCTCGAACTTTGAGGGCATTTTTCGAGGTGATCCCATCTGATTTCGAAGTTAAAAATGGTATCAATCGATTCGTCTTGGCGAGATCTTTCCAACGGTGTATAGCATATGCTGTAGGCTCTTGGGTCAGTAATCCCCTCTAGGACTTAACATTGTCCTTACGAGAATGGTGTGTGTACTTGTCGAGTATACTTCGCTGCGTTCCAATTTCTTTTATTTGACCTGCTAAATGAGCTTGCAGGGATCCAGGGCTAGGGATTTTCCCACTCTACCCCCACGCAGCGGAAAAATTAGCAGGTCAACAGTTTCGAGGTGAAACAATTTGAGCAGGCTCGTCAGTTCATATTCATTAGTGACGCGAGTAACATCACTTCGAATATTAATCATGGCCGGAAGTTCCAACGCGAAGAAAAGTGCGGGGTGTAGCGCCAGCTTCAACCCATTGTGGGAAGAAGCCTTTTTTTTCGTGGAACATAAAGGTGCCGCAGTGTGTTTAGTGTGTCACAAAGAAATGAAACAATTGAAAAAATATAATATCCAGCGGCACTATACGGGGTCTCATTCCAAGGACTACGTTCATCTGTCACCGGAGGAGAGAATTGAGGAAATTGAAACGCTGAAGGCAGCATTAATAATAGCAGACGAAGAATCACAGGACGAAGTAAGTTATTTTTCTAAAAATACTGTATGATTGTCAGTTTTTGAAGAACTTGAAGTGGCATGCTAAACCATTGTTTAATTTGTTCTTAGGAAGAGGGACCCATCAACGATGCAGCTTTACGTTCCAGTTATATCGTCGCATTGGAGCTCGCGAAGGCATGTCAACCATTTACATCAGGCCTGTTTTTCAAGGAACTGCTACTGAAGGTGGTGCACGAGGTAAACCCAACACAGGTAAATAAATATAAATCTATTAATCTTTCACGTACGACAATACTGCGCCGGACAGAAGAAATGGCAAATTATGTGGCGGACCAATTAAGAAACGTCACAAGTAATTTTGTTTCGTATTCTTTAGCTTTGGATGAGAGCACGGACATCTCTGGTACGCCACAACTTGCCATTTTTATCCGCGGGGTAGATGAAAATTTAGTAGTTTCGGAAGAATTGCTAGATTTCCTCCCATTGAAAGAAAGTACGACAGGCGAAGATATTTTCTCATGCGTAGAAGAGGTCTTAGAACGCGGTAATTTGCAGTGGGATAAGCTTGTGTCAGTAACAACTGACGGAGCCCCCGCTATGGCTGGTAGATTCACCGGATTAGTAGGTCGCATTCAATCGAAGGTAAAAAATTTAGTAATTCCTCGGGAAATAATTGCTATACATTGCTTAATTCACCAGGAGCATTTATGTGCTAAAAGCGTCGAATTAAGCGATGTAATGACAGTTGTTGTCCAAACCACTAATTTTATTAGACATAATGGAAATAAACGTAGACAATTCAAAACATTTTTGGAGGAACTGGACGCTGAGTATGGCGAACTGCCGTATCATACAGAAGTTCGTTGGCTCAGCCGCGGAAAAGTTTTGGATAGATTTTTTCACCTTCGTGAGGAAATTGGTATATTTATGAATTGGGCGGAACGTCCAGTTCCTCAACTTGTGGACAATGCCTGGATAAGGGACCTTGCTTTCTTATCCGACATTGTCGATCACTTGAGTAAACTCAATGTATCGTTACAAGGTAGAGACAGAACAATTATAGAGCTTTTTGATAGCATTCAATTATTTAAAGCACAATTGCATTTATTCATGGGCCACCTACGGACCCAAGTCACATTTCATTTTCCAAAATTAGAATCAGTCTCCGTAGGAAATAATTTAAATTTCAATAGGTACGCCGATATATTACAAACTCTGCATGACGAATTTTCTTCGCGTTTTAAAGATGTCATGAAAATAGATAAAGAATTAAGTATCGTAGTAGCTCCATTTCAATGTGACGCGCAGTCGGCTCCAGTGCATTTACAATTAGAAATATTAGATTTGCAAAATAATAGATTACTCAAGTTGAAATTTGAACAGTACGAAAATGTTTTAGAATTCTACAAACATCTACCACGGACGAGATTTCCTAAACTCCACCAGCTTGCCGCGACAGTAAAATCCATTTTTGCCTCGACGTATGTGTGTGAGCAGCTCTTTTCTGCTATGAAAAGAGTGAAGTCAGCTCACAGAAGTAGATTAACCGATTCAAATTTGAAAAATTGCCTCGTTTTATCCACTTGTCAGAACATAGTTCCTGACATTCCTGCATTAGTACAAACCAAAAAGCGGCGGATATTGAAAGAAACCTCAACCGTAGTATCGATTGACGAGACAACTGAATAGTAATAGTATTAAGTACCATTACTATTTTGTTGTCATATTTTGTATTAGCTATACTAGAAATACTACAAGTACTATTATAACAATAATAGTAGTTGTAGTAGTGGTGGTAATGCTGGTGGTGGTGTAAGTAGCAGTAGTACTGTACATATTAATAATAATAATAATAAGAGAGAGAGAGAGAGAGAGAGAGAGAGAATGGTGTGTGAAACCAATCAGTTCTTTTCAGAACTACCAAATCTTTTTAACGAGGAACGATAATCATGTTCAAAAATCAGTTCTATTCAGAACTAACAACTCTTGTCAACGAGGGATAACAACAATGTTCACATCAGAAATCAGTTCTTTTCAGAACTAACAACTCTTGTCAACGAGGGATAACAACAATGTTCACATCAGAAATCAGTTCTTTTCAGAACTAACAACTCTTGTCAACGAGGGATAACAACAATGTTCACATCAGAAATCAGTTCTTTTCAGAACTACCTTTTTAACGAGGAACAATAATCATGTTCATAAATCAGTTCTTTTCAGAACTACCAACTCTTGTCAACGATAGATAACAAAAACGCTCAAAAATCAGTTATTTTCAGAAATTCCTCATTCATGACGGAATACTCAAGGTTTCAAATTGAAGAAAAATGAATCCACGATTAATAAATATTAACAAATTATACCTACATAGAAATATATGTATATTCACGTATGGATCTAATATTGGACCAATTTTAGAAAAGTTATTCTGTTTTAAAGGGTATCCGAATACTTTTGTGGCCCACTGTATACGTATATATGTTATTAAATGTCTTCAAATGAAAGTACTCAAATTTACGTATGCGAATTTGTTAAAAATAACTTTCTGAATATAATATAAAATATCCTGTATATCTATCGCCAGTATGCTTGTAGTTGTAACGGGCATACGGCCTTTGCAGTCATAGAGTTCCCCACCACGAAACCTTATACCGAGGAGTGGGGAGTGAGCATACCACGGTCGAGCTCGAGGGCGCACCGACTGCCCTAGGGCAAACTTAGTGTGCACCCCTGTTCTACATGCTCTTGGTTTGTCTATTGTTTACCTCAGTCACCAGTAAACCGGCTCACGAGTCCCACGTTTCATTTTAAACGGTAGTGACTAACTTCAACAGCACACGCAATATATTTTTTGATTTTATTAACTTTCCTTGAAGATGGTCAGAATTTTGACCGAAACGTTGGAAATAAACTCACAACATTATATTCGCAAAATAGCGTTGAATTAATTTTTAATATTTGTTATATGACCGAATATGTGCGCCGATATCATAAATTGTTTAAATAGACGGTCGAAATTAAAGATAACTTGTACTTAGGTATATATGTAATGACTGTGGCAGTCTGTAATAGACTTATTTTTAATTTAACATACATTGTTATTGCTGAAATTAAATTTTATATTCTTGGAATAATAATAAAAAAAATTTCCTATACAAATGCAAGAGTTTTTCAACCCAAATGATGCCACCATTCAGTTTGCACAATAAATACCTTTTTGAATGCTCCGATATAGGACTATTTTTTTTTATCAAAGCAGCATATCCCAAGAGTATAACTGTAAATTTTTTCCTAAAAATATTAAAAATTAAAAAAGTTATGATTTTTAAGCAAAAGCCTTTTTGTCGGAACTCTTATTGTTTTAAATTTTTTTAAACATGATCACACATTAAGTGTCAACTTTCAACAATGGACATATATTCTACAATATTCAAACTTTATCCCAGAATTTTTGAAACTTAATTTAACAAATAGTTTTTGAATAACAACTGATTAAAAATTGACAGGGTCAAATTGACCCAGTGTGACAACGGCGTTCGAAAAAGTAGGTGTGACAACAGAGGGTTAAACATCCGACAGGTGTCGCCAATACGAAATGTATGGAATACCTAAAAAATTTACCAAGGTGGGCCCAAATACCAACGCGGACCCAAAGTATCTTAAACATCCAACATCCACCAGGTGCGCGGCATGGCACGGTGCAATGTCGTGTTTATTCCATGGGCTATCGCGACGATTGATTTACAATAATTATCGTTCTATGTTTACATCATTGCACGTGTGCTGTACCGGTACCACGATTCAAATATTTCCTCAGAAAAAATCTTTTCTCCTGGTCCACCCTCTTTCTCAGAAATCATCGTTGAAGACGCGAATTTCCACGAATCGGTCGCGGTCGCGCCTGCGCACCGATCCCCGCACGCGTACGGTGATTGCGCGGCGGCGACGCGTGCCCAAAGTACCTTAAACATCCACCAGGTGGCGTCAATACGAAATGTATGAAAAAACCTGGGGAATTTACCGACACGGGCCCCAAATACCAACGCAGACCCAAAGTATCTTAAAAATCCAACATCCACCAGGTGGCGCCAATACGAAATGTATGAAAAACCTAGGAAATTTATCGACATGGGGCCCAAATACCAACGCGGGCCCAAAGTATCTTAAAAATCCAACATCCACCAGGTGGCGCCAATACGAAATGTATGAAAAACCTAGGAAATTTACCGACACGGGCCCCAAATACCAACACGGACCCCAAATACCGACGCAGACTCAAAGTATCTTAAACACCCAGTAGGTGGCGCCAATACGAAATGCGCGCGACGCCATTTTGAAAATTTTGAAATCCCCCCCCTGTGACGTCATCACCCTCACCCATCTCGTCGAAGAGCGTGGTACCCCCTCCACCCTCCCGTCGCCCGCGCGGTACGCCCCTCGCACCACCGCACCCCCTCGCCCTAGGGCTCAAAACTCTCATAGTATACCTACTGATTACATAGGGAACTGCGTAAAGTACATAGAGTTTTCTCCTTCTAGCGGGAAAATCGAGGGATTTTTACATAGTTTGGGTAAAGGTAACCTGCCCTTCCAGACGACCCATATTGATCATTACGGTCCTTTGGAAAAATGTGGAAGTGGTTATAAATTCATTTTGTCCGTGATAGATGGGTTTACCAAATTCATTAAATTATATCCATGCAAGACAACAAAAACAGAAGAAGTAATTAAGCACATGAGAGAATATTTTCGGGCATATAGTAAGCCTAAACGAGTAGTCAGTGATCGGGGTACTTCTTTTACTTCCGGCTCGTTTAAGGATTTCTTAGCGACTGAATCAGTTGGTCAAGTGTTGATTGCGGTCGGAACGCCACGTGCGAATGGGCAGGTGGAGCGCTTTAATCGGGTCATAGCGCCAATGTTGGCAAAGTTGTCAGAGACACCAGGAAAATGGGATCGCGTCTTGGGATCCGTAGAATATGCCATTAACAATGTGGTTTGTAGATCAACGGGAGAGAGTCCTTCTCGATTATTATTCGGTATGGATCAGTTAGGTGCTGTAACTGATAGCTTGCGTTTAGTTTTAGAGTCGTATTCTGAGACCGATAGGGATCTTACCACGATACGTGGAGAAGCTGCTGACAATATTGTTAAAAGTCAACGGGTTAATGAACGTTTGTATGATAGAAAACATAAGACACCCACCGTCTATCAAACTGTAGATTATGTCATGATACGCAATTCTGATGTCACTGCATACGTGGTTAAAAAAGTTCTAGATCATGATAGGTATGTAGTTACGGACATTGAAGGGTTTCAGCTGACGCGTATACCTTTCACTGGAGTTGTAGGGCCCGACCAAATGAAATTTTGGATTCCTTCGTGATAGTGATAGAATAAGTGTAGTAATTAGTAGCAATGAATATTTTATAACATTTCCGTTCGTTTTAGATCTTGTGTGTGCGTTTGTGTGGAGGAATGTTATTTTATCTCAATATATTGTATTTCGTATTCTGTTTTATATCCGTGTTTGTTAATGTACTCTATATTGCTGATTGAATTGTATTGCGTAGTCCATAATTTACGAAGATTTTTTTTTTCTTTGCTATTTGTTTGTGAGTCTTAGCAAGTAATGCGCCGTGACCGGGGACGGTCACCATTGTCAGGTTTGGCCGAACTGTAGACTGTTTAGTCTAGTAGGCCGCCTCCTTGGGCCTGTGAGATAACGCAGACGCCTTTGGCGTCGTAGGGCCTTTAAGTGCGTGACGAATTCGGCCCATCTGCCTGCGTCACATTTTGTAAACAGGTCAGGCTCTGCTTGTCCTGGGAGCCTGCGTGAAAGCGCAGTTGATCTCCAGACTGTAACCAGTCTACATAGCTTTAATAAACGTTCGTAGTTGTTGTTACCTTTTGCGTTTTATTGAGACCACCTCCTACATACAGAAGTATGCCAACTTACACAGATGCACAGGCATATCATTTTTTATTTCTCTTATTTTTGTTATTGTCGTTGGAGTCATGACACTGGTGCTTTATGTTCCATTAATAAACAGATAAAGATTACTCTTTGGTTTTATTTTGATACCACCTTTAATGTTTAAGATATTTACCTCAGAACAAAAAGTATGTCATCTTGAGCACAATTCCCCTATGGAAATAGAACTATGTCAGAAAAAATGTATTTTCGCATTGTTCAGTCTTGATATCCCTCTCATCCCTCAATAAAAACTAAACAATAATTATTTTCTTGTACTTCAATTTCGATGGTGTTAATATCACTTTAAATAATTCACTTTAAATAAAATTGTGGGGCACCATGTGCAACCAGAAGTTGAAATATTAAAGTGATTCATATCCTGTTATGAAATATCGTGTCCCACGATTTTATTTAAAGTGAATTATTTAAAGTGATATTAATACCATCAAAATAGTAGTACAAGAAAATAATTATTTTTTAGTTTTTTGTGCATTTTTAATAAAATCGTTTAACATAAATTTTTTTTATATATTTTTTATTTTCTACTTTTTAGTGTTTGTGGATTTACATTTCACAGCTCAGACTTCTTTACAAATATCTTTTATTGCTGTATACAGTTTAATAGTTTGCTTAAACGCTACAGTGCTTCAGTCGCTAAAAAATAATTATTTTCTTGTACTACAATTTCGATGGTGATATACTACGTACGCCTGCAAAGTTTTAGGGCGGTATTCATAAACGCGTCTTAAGCAAATGCTTAAGATCATCTTCTAGAGGACGATCTTATATCACTTAAGACATCACCCTGATAACCAGATGTATGCGATCTGACGTCAGATTGGCAGCAGGGTCTGCCGTGAGAGCGCAGAGCCTGACGTCAGATCCGTAGTCATCTATGTCCGCATTAGGATACGTTCTGAGGTACAGAGCCTGACATCAGGACCCTGACGTCAGATGGGCAGCAAATTCGCATCAGATCCTGCCGTTCGCCTGACACGTATAACAGCACCATCTGAAGGCCAGAATTACCAAACTATTCCCTACGCGTGACGCCACACGGCTGTCCCTACCCTTACATAACCATCAAGCAAATTCTATAGTTTATTAAATAATTAATGCTACTTATTTCAAAAAGTATTTATTATTTTTTGTTAATATACATGATCGGTGATTACAATTGTTACAAAATAATATAAGTAACGCATATAAATCCAAAGAGGGACATTTCAACATTTAAATTTACAAATCCACGTCCCGTAACCACTGGTACCTAGTAGGAGCGATATCAGAAAATTTCATTCAATATTTTCGACTTCTTTTTTGTGTAAAAGCATCATATTTCCTTTTGTGTTAGCGCTGAAAACAAACACAATATTTGTATAAAATTAAACGTAACGTATGGATAAACAGGATACATGCCATACTTACTTTAACTTCATCTCCGCACAGCACACACCCTAGGCGATCATGCATGCTCCTGCGAACATTAACATTTATAAGAAAACATATGTTAAATTATTATCTACTAAACAAGACGCCAAACATTGGCAAGTCGCGCGTAACCCTACTTTTCTATCTTGCAGATAATAATGTAAATCTTCGCTTGTCAGGTATGACTTCTCCAGGGTAAATCCTGGGGGACGCGGTCGTGCCGGAGAGTTGGTCGAGTCGCTATAGTGCTGGACACTATTTTTTGCCGATCGGTCACGTGAAAAGTTAAATGAAATTCCAGTAAAGTAAATAGTATATCATCTGATACATAAATGGCATTGTTTTAAATGATCAATTATTAGTTAAAAGAAAACGGCGTATTGTTTCAAATTGAAGAATCAGTAAACAAGTGACTATTCAAAGCGATTAACTTTATCGTCCAAAAAATGTGTCGCAATAAATTAGCCTCCGTTATAAGTTTTCTAAAGTTGTACGTAAATTTCGTGTATGCAAATTGTTTTCTCTGTCGTATTTTCTTCTTACATGATTTTTAAGAAGATTGTATATGCCTTATCGTGGTCAATTATGTTTCAATTAATGTATACATAATCATATATTCGGCAAAAAATAGTGTCGAGCACTATATACTTCAGACTCCATATATATATTTATAACTTAGATTTTTGTCCAAAATTCTATCATTATTTCTCACACGCTCACAAAGTTCTTAGTCGACTCCCTGAATATAACCGTCCCCGATGTGTAATGCTCACTATACTTAATTTAATTAGAATAAGTTACCAGATTCGCTACTTATTGTAATAGTTATCATGTTCGTTTTTTTATACTAAAGGGTATTTCCATTGGAAATAATAATAATAATAATCATTCGTCCGCACTGTGCCTCCGGCCCGTTATCTCAACGAGCGGACACCAAGCCCGTGCCCAGCCGGCAACGAGGACCCGCCGAGTTCCGACCGAGCTCGGAGGCTCCTCGTCGCCCATAAGCTTAACATAGAAGCTCGGACGAGGCACGGACGGGCCGGCTCGGATCCTGTATAAACCGACCTTTAAGGGGAGAGACCACTGTCTCGGTCCGAAATGTAAAGGTATTTTCGGGAATTTATTTTAACCAAACAACGCAAGTAAATCAATTTATTGCTTAGTATAGTTAATAGTGCACATATCGAAGAGTAAGAAAATTTTTTTTTCAATCAAATTCATAAATCCGTTTCCTGTATACTCTTCGTGAAAATTTGCGCTCCGGCAAAAACATGCTAGTCGCGTTGACAGTCCCCAGGCCATATGGTTCATCGAAATTAAAAAAAACAATAATATTTAGAAACTAGAAGCCTGCCTCTATTAAGTGACGATCGAAAAATGTCAAAATTGTAAAAAATTACAAAATGGCGGACCACTGAAAAAAAGTCATGTTTTCGGGGTACAAAATTGGGGAAATGTTGCTAAAAAAATACGAGCAGGTGGAAAATTGAAAATGTCTAATCGTCACGTAATGGCGACGGGTTTTTCGTACAATAAATGTCCTTGATCATGCCAATTGGACGTATAGTTTTCTCTGTAGACTGTCAACGCGGTTGAAAAATGTCATTCTGGAAAAACGCGTTCAAAGTTCCGCGTGGCTCAGTCGCGCGTTTGACACCGCTTCACGAAAAACACCATATCTCCATCAATTTTGCGAATTTCTTCATAAAATTTGGAGAGAATATTCTTGAAACATACATCTTTCAGAAAATTTAAAAAAATTTCAGATTTGAGACAGTGGTCTCCCCCCCTTAAATCATCGTGGGTATATGTCTAACCATCCCTGTTCCAAATGTACGGTTTCTGGTATCTTGAACGGTAAGCATTACGCTTTCAATGGGACAGGTCCTTCTCCTCGAACCGATGAGGATTACATTAGGCAGTTAGACCAGAAACATCACAGGCTAGGTACAATCCCATTGTCATTGATACAGATAGGAATGGTTTCTCAAGTTCCTTTCGAGTACATGCATCTTGTATGTTTGGGAGTAGTAAAGAAACTGTTGTCTGCATGGGTTCATGGAGAATATTCCCCTTTCTCAAAATTGCGTCGCCCAGACATTTCTATACTGTCTACGAGACTGAAGAGTCTTAACAGATATTGCCTCTCAGACGTTGCCAGACGTCCCAGAGCTATTGAACTATGCTCTAAATATAAGGCGACCGAATTTCGTCAGTTCCTGCTGTATACAGGGCCAGTTATACTGAATGGTGTACTGGAGAAAACCGTATACAAGCATTTCTTATTCTTACATGCAGCCATACGGGTTTTAGTTTCAGAATATCCATCGAGCCTACACTTGAGATTCGCAGAGTCAGCTCTGGAGAATTTGTTCTTCGTAACGAAGAACTTTATGGCCCAACTTTTAATAGTTATAATGTCCATGGTCTTCTTCACCTAACCAACGATGTCAGATGTCTTGGTAATTTAGATTCATGTTCTGCTTTTCCATATGAAAACAACATGTCCATTTTTAAAAAGTATCTGCGAAAGCCAAGTCTTCCTCTCCAACAATTTCCCAATAGGGTGAGGGAGATACAATTTCAAGGCACAAACATTCATTATAATGTCGATGTTTTTATTCGCGTATCTAGACCACTTAGTAATGACCCCGATTGTTCTCGGCACCACAAGATAGAGTTCAATAACATATCTCTGGGCATCAATGTACGCGATAATTGTTGCATCTCAGTCGACGGCTCGATCTGCTTAACTTTCAATATTAGCATGGATTCCAATAACTCCTATCATTTAGGTATTAAAAAATTTCTAGAGGTCGATGATTTTTATGATATCGGCATAAAGTCTTCCGTTCTTGGTGTATATAAATGCGCCACATTGAACAATGAAATTCTAAACATCTCCCCCAATCCGATTCGCGCTAAATGTTATAGAATTCCTTTTTACGGTAGTATGCCCATTGGCAATAACGGCGACCCCATCCCCTTAGAAACCCGTAGTTATGTCAATGCCGTTATTACACACAGCGAGAAGCCATAGTATTCAAATTCTTCAATATTTATTTTCGTTAGAAGTATCTCGCTGTCTGTCCTTCTCCCTGGTGTAAGCCTCTCGCGTCAGGTGGTCACCATGGTGGTTTTAATGGGTGCAAGCCCCACATAATCTTACCCCTCCCACGGGGAGTGAGGTATCCGTTAGGGATTTCCACCATGTAAAAAAATTGTTCACTTTCTAGCTTCGTCTCTTCATTTTGGTAAGTTACGACTATTTTCTGGTGAGTCACGTGCTATAATACCCACCAAAAAGAATCCCATTTAAAAACGTTGTCGTAAATTAATAGCTTTACAAATCTAATGATATGCACAAAATGCGCCAATTATCACAATGGCTATTTATACAAAGAAAAAAATGAATTAAATAATATTAAGCTGATATATTTTTATACAAATAAATATTTTAATACGAATAAATATTTTATTCAAAATACTTGGCGCTGCTCTCCGAACAAATGTTAATTGTCTTGGTTAATAAATAACATTAGACAAGACACCACTGAGACAAGAAAGAAAGAAAAAGATTTTAATACAATCTATACATATTTATTCAGTTTAACAACGCCAATTCGGAGAGCAGGGCCAAGTATTTTGAATAAAATATTTATTCGTATTAAAATATTTATTTGTGTAAAAATATATCAGTTTAATATTATTTAATACATTTTTTTCTTTGTATAAATAGCCACTGTGATAATTAGCGCATTTTGTGCATATCATTAGTTTTGAAAAACTATTAATTTACGACAATGTTTTTAAATGGGATTCTTTTTGATGGGATTATATACTTTGCGCACTTTTTTGTAGCTTTTTTTAAAAAATGGTAATTTTGTTGGGATTTCACACATTTTGTAGTATTTATTGATGATTGGATAATTTTATCACCCCCTCGGGGTTATTTTGTTTTTAAATATTGTATTGTCATCCAAACTGCCCAGGCCTGCAAAGTTTCCAGGCAACTGGTTTGGTGGAATTGGGCTAAATTTGATTTTTCAAATATGTATGATATGAACCAAACATGCAAGAAACAAACAGAAGATCGACACTGAATAAAATCGTATAATCTAGAGACGCGGTAGCGTCTCGACGCCAAGTACATGAAAGAAAAGTCACCTTGTATATGCCTGTCGCTGCCGTGTATCTTTATTCGACGCACAGCTATTTCAACCTAACCTGAAACTTATTTCATTAATATCTCATCACGACTGCAATATTTTCTAAATTTAAAGGCATTTTTCTTATGTAAACCGCATATAAGCTTTCGAATAAGACCGATTTCAATAAAATCGGTCCACGCATGACAGAGATATCGTAATATCGTCTCATGGATCTGTCAAAAATGGTAAGATTTTTCTTCTGATTCTCCAAGAAATTTTTCGTCAACCATAATACATATACAGGGTCATCGTTTAATCCTGTAACCCGCGCGCGCGCGAACTTGTAAAATGGCAACACCGCCTCACGGACGCATTCCACTACAACCATGCACCGTCCCCGCGTTCGGAGAGCTGCAAGCGACCGCTGGACAGCAGTGATGCCCGAGCTTCGAGAATTTTGGGCTGGTCTCTGTCAAATTAACGTTGCAAAGAACTATTCAGAATTTCCCGGCCCTGGTTGAAAATTTTGGGGTCTTTTTCGTATAACTTTTGAACTGTAAGACATATCGGAATGCAATTTGCGCCAAAAAAATGAGGAAAGATTAATCCCTCTTAATGATGGATAATTGAACATATTTTACGTTTACTTAATTTTTCTTTTATCAATTTTTTAACCATAATTGTTTAAAAAGCTGTTGGAAACTGTTTATTTGATAATGTATTTAACGCTGTTTTTAAAATTCGCGGTGTTGATAAACAATAGGCTAGTTGATTCTGTATCATTACATTTATAAATTGAGAAATTAAATTTTTATTCAGTTATGTGTTAGTTCTGCAGACCTCAGAATCTATTGTTCTGGTTTTCTTTTTTATGATTTTATCCTTAATGCGGTGCATACCTAGATCAGACGTAAGGGGTAACTAATGCGACGTGTCTTTGATTGTAGCGGTGTTTGAATTTTTTTCCTAGAATTTTTGTGTTAGAATGTTTTAGCTACTCAACGCCACGCCTATACCGGCTTCCGTTAATGTCATTTTTTGGAACGATGTGCCGTTACTGTGGTTATAAGCAGGTGGCGAAAAATCTCTCCGTACAAGGAACCGTCAACCCTGTCGTGGCTAAAATTTTTGAAATTGAGACGGGTACGAGATCTGTTGACATTATTTTCAAACCTCATTACAGTGATCTGGGGTGCGAGTGGTAGACCGATCATAAAAGCGGAGCGCGCGGCTCGATTACCTGGGTCGGGAAATTCCCAATACCTAGCTCTTTGCGACGCTAAAATTTTCGAAGCTCGGGCATCACTCTTGTCCAACGGTCGCAGGCAGCTCTGCGCTGGGCCGGTGCATGGTTGTAGTGGAATGCGTCCGTGAGGCGGTGTTGCCATTTCGTCTGTTCGCGCGCGCGCGGGTTGCAGGATTAAACGATGACCCTGTATATATTTTTCGTCAACCATAATATATACGTATATACGCGTTAAGCGGCCCCTACACGATGAGACTTGCCTCAAGGCATGCCTCAAGACGAGGTCTCTCGTGAGGCAAAGAGACCAACTCTTGGTCTCTCGTGAGGCGAAGAGATCTACCGACAGTACTGGCAGTATCCGTACGACTCTCGATGTGAAATGGCGTTAGAAAATTTGACTCAGAAAAAAATCGCGATTGTTATAGCAGTAGCTATGTGCATTGAAGAAGAAGAGGTTCAAAATTGCGACAAAACGAGCGAACAGATTTTTTAAATTGTGTACAAACAAACGAAGAAAAATTTTATTTCATTTTAAATTTTATTGAACCGCATATTTTTAAAAAAATACTGTAATGCGAGAAGCTGTATCTGCTGAAGAACGCTTCATAGTAACACTTGTGAGATATTTAGCTACAGGACAAAGTTATGAAGACTTTAAATTTTCTTGTACCATATCGCTATGGCTATTCCGGCAAAAAATACCAGAAACCTGCTGGGCGATATATGAAGCTTTAAAAGGCGATTATTTACAGGTAAGGTAATAACATTTTATTTTTTATGCATTTTACAAATTCATGTACGATAAATGCTCAGAATTAACATAATGTGGTGTCATATTATATACAGGCTGGATTTGTGTCTGAGTAATAGAATAATTTTCGTTTAGTTTGCCTAATTTGGCATAATACATAACGTCGTTCATCAATTTCTCCGCAATTGTTCGCTGCCGCTCATTTAATTCTTTAAGATCGTTATCTAAGTATTTTGTTCCCCGCGGTAACGAACGGATCGTCTTCCTCAGCCGCAGACGATATCATCTTGATTCTGAAATAAATAAAAATTATTCTTCTTTTCAGTTTCCAGACACTGAGGAAAAATGGCGATCAATTTGAAGCGATTTTCAATCTCTCTGGCAATTTTATAATTGTCTCGGAGTAATCGATGGGAAACATGTACAAATTGCAAAACCTCTTTTGTGTTGGGTTCATATGAAAATTCATCAAATGAACCAATTTTCTCCTGTGAAATTGACACATTTTCCTCGGTACCTCGGAGTCTGTGGTGAATATGAGCAAATGGAAATACCAAAGGGTTGGCACATGCACCTCGGCTGCCGAAGCTCCCGTAGATTGAGATGCTTTCACTTTTTTCAGCTCCCTTCGGAAGCTGCACCTCATGTTTTGGATTCTTTTTGTTATATATTCCTTATCAGCCTGTCGGTCTCGCCGAAATTCATTTCAGTGGTTCGTCTCAAGACGCGGTCTCGCTGAATCCGCCGGCGACGGGAGACCGTGAGGCACGATTATATTCGATTATTTCTGTGAGCACAAATACTGCATTTTGGAAGGCAAATAGTCTTGCCTCACGGTCTCCCTTCGCCGGCGGAGTCAGCGAGACAACAGACCCGATAAAATGTCCAGTACAGATAAATAAAATATTGTGTGTCCTAATTGTGTAATCATGATAAAAAATAGAACGAATTGCATTTTGGTTTTTTCGCGATAGAAGCATGGCCTACTCGCGCAGAGATGTGAAACACTTGAATTTAATAATCAATAACCGAGGAGAAATGTATCGACGAATGAGAATTTATCTTATTATTAATATTTCTCTGATTGGCTCTGAATATCTAAGGACATTTTGTATTAACAAAATATGTTTTAAAACGACCGGTCTTGTGACCATTCATTAGCCGACAACGGAAGTATACAGATGTATCAAAATCTTGAGAATTTCATATTTGTAAATAGTTCAAATTCAGTTCCGGGTTCTAGTTAAATTGTTTAATTGTCATGAATAATATGGATGTGAATCGCCCATTTTGGGAGGAATTCATACATCTGTATAAAGGATTGAAATGTTTGTGGGACGTCAGATCCAAGTGCTATATGGACAAAAACGCAAAAAGTGCCGCGATGGATGCACTGATCGAAAAAGCCAAAGAAATAAATCCAACAGCAGATAAGGAATATGTAACAAAAAGAATCCAAAACATAAGGTGCAGCTTCCGAAGGGAGCTGAAAAAAGTGAAAGCATCTCAATCTACGGGAGCTTCGGCAGCCGAGGTGCATGTGCCAACCCTTTGGTATTTCGATTTGCTCACATTCACAACGGACTCCGAGGTACCGAGGAAGGGAACGGAAAATGTGTCAGTTTCAGAGCAGGAAATTGGTTCACTTGATGATCCCAACACAGAAGAGGTAAGTAAATATTTGTTCAACTATTTTATTCGAATATTTGTTACAAACAAATTCCTTAATTTTCAAAATTTATCATGTTTTCTTGGAAAGGCACGGCTCCTACACTATTAAAATAATTTTTAAAATTGTCTCGTGCTTCTCGTGACGATATATTTGAAGCTCGTGGTACTCTCTGCAATGGCATTAAATCTCCTGTAGCTCTCCAACGACCTGGTATTATCTCTCCAGTATTTGTATTTTCACTATCCGCGTGTAAGGGGGGCATATATCTATTTGGTGCGTGTCGCCGTAAAAAATTATGTAATGCACAACATGCCAGTATTATAGCATCTACATGTTTCACGTCGACGCTTATTATAGAGTAAAAACTCTAAATACGGAAGCCATTATTCCAAAAGCATTTTCTACAACTCTCCGTGCCCTGCTTAATCTATAATTAAATATTTTTTCTTCTTTTGCTAAATTTTTGTCGGGATATGGTTTCATTAAGTTCTCCATTAATGAAAAAGCTTGGTCACCCACAAATACGTACGGCAATTGTAAATTTGTTCCTTCAGGTGTTGTTGGGTTAGGCAAATTCAACTTCTTATTTATTAATTTGTGATAGAATGCAGTCTCTTGCAAAACACCTCCGTCTGAAATTCTCCCGTTGGTACCCGCATGTACCATCATAAATTCATATTTAGCGTCAACGATAGCTAACATGACGATACTAAATGTTCCTTTATAATTGAAATAATAAGAACCACTATTGGCTGGTTTTGCAATTTGTACATGTTTCCCATCAATTGCTCCGAGACAATTATTAAATTGCCAGAGAGATTGAAAATCGCTTCCAATTGATCGCCATTTTTCCTCGGTGTCTGGAAACTAAAAAGAAGAATAATTTTTAGTAATTTCAGAATCAAGATGATATCGTCGAGGTAGAAAAGGAACCAAATCTCTTGAGTCCTTCTGTGTCGACAACTTCTTCAACACGCAAGGCACCAAAACGGAAAAGGGAGTGCGATAGTAAAAACAAGCTCATTCAATTAGCTTGCAGCGCGTTGTCTGCGGATAAGGAAGACGATCCATTCATTACCACGGGGAAGAAAATAGCTAACGATCTTAAAGAATTAAATGAGCGGCAGCGAACAATTGCGGAGAAATTGATGAACGACGTTATGTATTATGCCAAATTAGGCAAACTAAACGAAAATCATTCTATTACTCAGACACAAATCCAGCCTGTATATAATATGACACCACATTATGTTAATTCTGAGCATTTATCGTACATGAATTTGTAAAATGCATAAAAAATAAAATGTTATTACCTTACCTGTAAATAATCGCCTTTTAAAGCTTCATATATCGCCCAGCAGGTTTCTGGTATTATATTTCGCAATAGCTGTGGCGATATGGCACAAGAAAATTTCAAATCTTCATAGCTTCTTCCTGTAGCCAAATATCTCAGTGTAGCTATGAAGCGTTCTTCGGCAGGTACAGCTTCACGCATTACCGTATTGTTTTTACGAATGTAAGGTTCAATTAAATTTAAAAGAAAATAAAACTTTTCTTCGTCCATCCGTACATAATTTAAAAAATCTGCCGCAATTCTTTTAATAAACTAACATGCGAGAATGTATCCCTTTTATTCAGCCAATTTTTGGACCATTTTCTCTTTCTACGTGGAACCTTTTCCTCTTCAAAGCACATAGCTACTGCTAGGCCAATGGCGATCTTTCTTTTCAGAGACAAATGTTTTAACGCCATTTCACTCCGAGTGAACACATCCGTATACTTTCGTTGTCGGCTAATGAATGGTCACAAGACCGGTCGTTTTAAAACATATTTTGTTAATACAAAATGTCCTTAGATATTCAGAGCCAATCAAAGAATTATTAATAATAAGATAAATTCTCATTCGTCGATACATTTCTCCTCGGTTATTGATTATTAAATTCAAGTGTTTCACATCGAGAGTCGTACGGATACTGCCAGTACCGCCGGTAGGTCTCTTCGCCTCACGAGAGACCAAGAGTTGGTCTCTTTGCCTCACGAGAGACCTCGTCTTGAGGCATGCCTTGAG
The DNA here is from genome assembly GCA_963855975.1 of Andrena chrysosceles. Classification (NCBI taxonomy): domain Eukaryota; kingdom Metazoa; phylum Arthropoda; class Insecta; order Hymenoptera; family Andrenidae; genus Andrena; species Andrena chrysosceles. Next base: position 20,237,118 of record OY979769.1, on the reverse strand, counting down.
GCAAGTCTCATCGTGTAGGGGCCGCTTTACACACACACCTTCAGCCAACACATGTTTGTTCTTCTTTCGTCGACTCTCGGGATTATTCGGCAGGGATCGTCGTCCGTCATTGTACATACATACATATATATACTATTTTGAATTTTATAACCTACCAAGTGCTAAGTGTCAAATAAAGTAAGTTGTCCGAATTTGGAATGTCACGAGTTTTTACATTACATAGGAGACTGAATTATTGTCTCAATTAATAAGGTAAGTCGCCAAAATTTTTTTAATAGATTTCTTATGTAGAGTCGCAGACTTGGAAGTTGTTCGGAGATGGTTCGACTGCGAAGCATCTCCTTTCACACAAGTTTCTGGAAATTTGTATCATGCATGTACAAAATAATATATTGTAGTAAAAAATTACATTGCATTTAAATTGCCAGATACTTGTTTTTGTATATACCAGCAATTTAGAGTTTTTATGTAAAGCTTATTATATATCAGGCATGGAACTAAAGTGAACGCAGCGGCCGATTTTCAGAGGCAACGCCTCCTTTCTCCTGCCGCACGTCTTGGCCCCCGCGGCGGCCTTGGAGCTTGGAGCGCCTCAGGCCCGTACCATATGAACCGCGCGTGGCGCGTTGACAAAAAAAAACGCATCGACAATCGTGCTCTCTGGGACGATGTGGAAACCTATTGATACAATGTCATCCTAATACGCCACGCGCGGTTCATATGGTACGGGTCTGAGGCGCTCGAAGCTTCTAGGCCCGCCGCGGGGGCCAAGACGCGCGGCGGGAGAAAGGAGGCGTTGCCTCCGAAAAACGGCCGCTGTGTTCACTTTAGTTCCATGCCTGTTATATATTATAGAAATGAAGGGGACGCACAGGACTTGGATAAAAATGAAGGGGACGCACAGGCTTGGATAGTAGAATTGAAGGGGACGCACAGGCTTGGATGGATAGAAATGAAGAGAATGCACAGGCTTGGAGGTTGTCCGGAGAAGATTAAATAGATATATAGATAGACAGAGCATCTTGTTTCGCACAAGTTTCTGGGAATTTGTCAAATAAGGTAAATCGGCAAAATTTGTCAATCAAAAGACATAGCATTAAGAATTATTAAGAAAATAGATTATGGTGTACTGGAGGTTGTCCGGAGAAGATTAAATAGATATATAGATAGACAGAGCATCTTGTTTCGCACAAGTTTCTGGGAATTTGTCAAATAAGGTAAATCGGCAAAATTTGTCAATCAAAAGACATAGCATTAAGAATTATTAAGAAAATAGATTATGGTGTACTGCTTGCAATGTAAAGCCAGTCACATTAGTTAAGAAAGTACCCTGAAAACACATCTCCCTTGATGCTTTTCAATCTTTTGTGAAAGACATTCGTAATACTTTAATAAAATCCACAGTAGTTGTCACGCTATTCATTAATTTTTTAGATTCTCATTATTTCAATTCACCAATAAACATACTAAATTATTATTAGTTTTATTCCAACACCAATAAATTGTGTGTTAAAAATATTGGATCTCCTCATTCATTTTCGCTGAATTATTACCATTAGCATTTAAATTTCCTGCAACAAGACTTTCTGCCATATGCTCTCACCTGCTTTGGATACATTATGTAGTCTCTACACTCACTATAGCAAAAGGCCACTCTATTTCTATAAATAATTAATAAGTTCTACGTTAAGTTGTATATAATTATTAAAATGAGGCTTTATATATATATATATAATTTACAGATAATCATCAAAGCAGAAGATGATGCAGTATGATCTACGTTGGACTATGTACGCACAAATTTTCACGTAGGGTTTTGCATACGCAATTATTCATTCAATGTGAGCACGTGTGATAATTTATATAAATAATTAGTAAATTTGTCCTATTTTTCAGTTAACGATGCAGATGAAGAGAATTATTTTAACAGCTGAAAGAGAAAGTAACTCTGCTGCATGAGCAAATGAAATAACCACATTTTTATGTATGAAAATAACGAATTTATTTTTTTATATGTTATTGGCCGCCGCCACGTCCACGGCCCCGCCCCCATCCACGACCCCGGCTCTGGCCACGTCCCCGGCCCCGGCCACGGCCGCAAGCTGCTTCGCGCACTATGTACTGCACACAAAGTACTATACATTCATATAATACATATAGATCGGCAATGCAGTGCACATGTTTTTTGGGGGAAGGTGTTAAACTTACGTAGAATTTATCCTTAATCAAAAAATAATAAAAGTACACTCGCTGAACTGCTTTGCGCTATTCCGAGTATTCCGAGTAAGCTTTACTGGCTACAAACTAGCTTTATCTTCTAACATCACTCGATAGGCTGCAGTGCGCCGTAAACGCGTAGACGTGTAACGAAGATAGATCAGAATTTATAATTTATTGGGATTTCCTTACTTTATCCTTACTTTTAGTACCCGTGACAGGGAAAAATTTGTAAAAAAGAAGAAGCTGAAATTCTGAATCCCAAAAAAAACTTCAAAAAAGTAAAAAAATATGACGCCAAGAACATGAATTATCTTTGTAAAAAGAAGTGAGATCGCCATAAAAAAACTTTAAAAAAGTAAAAAAATTACGCCAAGTACATGAATTAGCTTTGTAAAAAGAAATGAGATCCCCAAAAAAAACTTTAAAAAAGTAAAAAAATTAAGCCAAGTACATGAATTAGCTTTGTAAAAAGAAGTGAGATCCCCAAAAAAAACTTTAAAAAAGTAAAAAATACGCCAAGTACATGAAAATGTCGAGGACAAAAAAGTATTATCAAAAATCACAAAAAAAAAGAAAATAGTATACATGAAAAAGTCGAGGAAAAAAAGAGTATTATCAACAAATAAATATAAAAAAAAGACAAAGAAACATGAAAAAGTCAAGGACGAATAAAGTATAATTAACAAAAAAATATCACATAAATAAAAAATAAAAAATATGATTACAATATAAAAAAAGATGTGAAATCAAAATGAGCTGCAAGTACGTCACAAAAAAAGAAAATAATATAATCACACAAAAACAGAAAATAATATATTCACATAAAAAAGAAAATAATATATTCACATAAAAAAGAAAATAATATAATTACAATATAAAAAAGGATGTGAAATCAAAATGAGCTGCAAGTACATCACAAAAAAAAAGAAAATAATATAATCACACAAAAACAGAAAATAATATATTCACACAAAAAAAGAAAATAATCTAATTACAATATAAAAAAAGATGTGAAATCAAAATGAGCTGCAAGTACATAAAGGTACTTTCCAACTGCGCTTAAGATGACACAACTACATATACACAGCTAAAATGCTGTGTTATTCCATTACTCATATCGCGGACATTTTAATTAACCCATCAAAAAGAATCCCATTTAAAAACATTGTCGTAAATTATTATTAGCTTTACAAAATTAATGATATACAAAAATTACGCCAATTATCACAATGGCTATTTATACAAAGAAAAAATCACAATGGTACAATGAAAAAATGTATTAAATAATATTAAGCAGATATATTTTTATACAAATAAATATTTTAATACGAATAAATATTTTATTCAAAATACTTGGCGCTGCGATCTAAAATACATCATACGTAGCATATGCACATACACACATCCACGAACGCACGCACAGGAAAGAAAGAAAAAGATTATTGCAATTTATACATATTTATTCAGTTTAGCAACACCAATTCGGAGAGCAGCGCCAAGTATTTTGAATAAAATATTATAATATTATCACGGGCCATCGTCATCTCCTGTGTCTTCTTCATCAGCTAGAGTGGGAACCGGAACCAGCTTCGTGATGTGGAATAGATTTGATTCAGATTTTCTGTGTCCTGTATCTATCTTGTATATTGAGGTTGATATTTTATCCAGTATTTGGTACGGTCCAATTCTTAGTTCATCCAATTTCTTCCTATTTAGTCTATTTCCGTTTTCAACGTATATCCAGTCTCCTACATTAAATTCATGTTCTTTTCTATGTTTGTCAAATCGTTTCTTATTATAGTTATGTGACTTTCTTGTGTTTTCTACCGCCGTTTCTCTGTCCCACATTAGATTATTGGTTTTCTCTTCTTTTAGTTCCTTCGGTAAGACTCTGATATCGGCCCCCTCCATTAGATATTTTGGGGCGAAGCCCGTGACAGTATGTTCAGTTTCATTGTACATTCTCGTACAATTGTGTGCTATGGTTGTCCATGCTAATTTCTTTTTATTCTCTCCATTAATTTCGCATCTGATTTTGTTGACTAATGTTTGGTTTAGTCTTTCATTCAAGCCATTGGAAAATGGTGAATTTACGGCTGTGAAAATCATTGGTATGTTTTTGTCGTGTAGAAATTTTTTAAACTCCTTAGAATTTATGCCCGGATATTGATCTGTGATGATCATACCTATCTCATTGTTGTCGGATACGTTTTCTACCAGTTTTATAAAGTCATTTGAACTTTGTGTCTTTGAGGTTAAGATGTATGCGTATCTTGTGCAATGGTCCACCAGAAGGTGTAGGTATTTTTTCGTTGATCGAGATCCTCCGAATCCTCCTATTGTGTCTATAGACATTATGTCGAAAGGCCTTGTTGCCGGACCCAACTGAGACATCAAACCAATTTTATTTTGCCCTCTGGATTTGTTTTTTATACAGATCTCACATGTTCTGCAGATTTTTTTTATATTCTTCGTTAGATTCTTAGCTGTATATATTGAGTTTATTTTGTTCTGTATTTGTTTTGTGCCGATGTGGCAGTAGCGTTCATGAACGTCTTTGATAAGCTTCAAGCTAAAGTCTTCTGACAACACAATTTTTTCTTTTTTTCTTACTTTTCTGTAGTATACCTTGTGTTTTTGTATTAATTCATTTTTCGTTTTCTGTACATCTTCATTTTTTTCTTGATCACTTATAATGTCTTTCAGGCTTATCATATTTACAATTTTTAATTTTTCCTCTTCATTTTCATGCGCTTCCAATACAGGATTCCTGCTAAGACAATCTGCTTCTAAGTTGTATTTTCCTGGCGCATATCTGATCTCGAAATCATACTGTGATAGGTAGTACGTTAAGTCTCCCAGTTCTTCATCAGTCCTCGCTTTTATGTTCATCTTTTCTAGCGGCTTGTGATCTGAGAAAACAGTGAATTTCCTACCTATCAGCCAGTACTGTCAATATCTTACTGCTTCTTTGATTGCTAAGCATTCTAAATATATGGCTTTTTTCCTCTTTTGCACTTCATTTAACTTTTTTGAAAAGTACGCTACCGGTTTTTCTTCTTTGTTTTGTTGTGGCTGTTTTAACACTGCTCCTACTCCTTGTAAGCTTGCATCTGTGTAGATATTTATAGGTAAATTTGGGTCGAAAATGGTTAAAATCGGTTGAACACAATAGTTTTTTCATTTCATCAAATGCCTCTTGACATTCTTTCGTCCAGATAAATTCTTGTCCTTTCCTCAGTAAGTTATGTAATGGATCCACCGTGATTGCTATGTTTGGTACATATTTATTGTAAAAGTTTATTTTCCCTAGAAATTGTCTCACATTTTTCTGTGTCTTCGGGGTAGGGAAGTTTTTTATCGAGATTAGGTTGTCTTTCATCGGTCGGATTGAGTTATTCTGTATTATATGGCCTAAATATCTCACTGAATCGGATGCAAACGTGCATTTCGAAAATTTTAATTTGAAGCCTTCTTTTTTTATTGCTTCGAAAAGATGTGTCAAGTGCTTTATGTGTTCGGAAAATGTTTTTGAAAATATTAAAATATCGTCTATATAATTTACTGTGAATTCGGTGAGTTTGTATTTCCTTATTATATTACTCAATATTCGTTGGAAAATTGCTGGCGCGGTTTTTAGGCCGAACGGTAAACAAGTCCATTGATAGTAGCCCTCTTGCGTAACAAATGCTGTTTTATATCTATCTGAAATACGCAGAGGTATTGACCAAAAAGCTGAATTTATGTCCAACGTCGAGAAGTATTTACAGTTTCTTGTTTTCACCATTAGATCTTCGATTAGTGGAAAAGGTTGAGATTGAGGTACCACTATTTTATTAAAATCTCGGAAATCAATGCACAATCTTGATTTTTTATTCTCGTCTTTCTTGTACACCAGTGTTACTGGAGCAGAAAATGGGCTGTACGATTCCTCTATTAGATTTTTCTCCAGTAATTTTGCGACTTGTTTTTCGATCTCCTTTTTGTCTTCAATTGTACATCGGTACGGTCTTTTACTGCAATATTTGTCTATTAATAAATCAATATGTGCTTCATAGTCTGTCACTGTCTCAATATCATATTTGTCTCTGGCAAAAAGTGATTTATGACCGATTATTAATTCGTCTATTTGTAACTTTTGCTCATATTCTAAGTGGTTTATACACATAATGAAATTCTTTTTTTCAATATGTTCATTGAAGTTTACCGAATACTTTCTTTCAAATGCGTTACTGTCTTTTATAATTGTATCCGAATAATCCGAAATTTCTCTGCCACTTTTAGCGTCCCTTTTTTCCTTAGAAATCTTTTTTTTATACTTTAAAGCTTCATTTCCACTGTTCACTACTGTTGAGTCAGAAGTATTAATTTTCATTTCCTTAGAAATATTTTTATTTTTCCCTAATTTATTAGGTTTTACAGTGTATATATCATTAGAACCCATCACTTTATTCTCTTTTTTATTAAATTCTTCCGCTAAAGGGATTTTTTGTGTGATTTTTAGATTCTCATCTTGAACTAGACGAAATTTTTTTATACAGTCTAGGCCAATTAAAACATCATAATCAAAATTCTCTTTGTCTATTACAAAGACATCAATTGTTTTTTCTACATCGAAAATTTTCGCTTTTAATGTTATCATTCCTTTTGTTTTCTTCATGCCATTGATTGTCCTCAAATTAGTACCTTCTGAATTGTTTAGTTTCTCGTCCTTCCGTCTCAGTAGTCTTGAATTTATTAGAGAAACATTTGATCCTGAGTCATAGATCCCAAGTAGAATGGTCTTTATTGATTCCCCTAGGGGTTACAGGCTCCATATACATACTCCTCTCACAACCTCTTCTTCCCTTATATCTACCTTATATCTATCTTAACCTATCTTAACCTACTTCGTCCTACTTCCACCTCTCCCCCCTCGCCGCTCGCTCGCCCCCCACCCTCCTCCCCGCCGCTCGCAATCGCAGAACCCTACACATTTCCCCCTCTCTCCCGGACCTCCGCTTCCGCCCGACTCCCCTTCCACTCACATCTCCTCATCCATGCTCCATTCCCTCTCTCCTCTCTTCAATTCTTTTCATCCACACTTCCCCTTCCCCCCATCATCTAGAACCTCCCACGCCATCTCCTGCCACCCCCTCTCTTCTTCCCACCCCATACATACCTCCCAAACATGCTCCCATGTCTCTTCCCCCCCTCCACATACCCTGCATATCCTTTTACCCTCCTCCTCCCAGTACCTCCCCCCCTCATTTCATTGCCCAGCCTATACCTCGCGACCCTTCTCCACCTACTTTCCCCCCACCCCTTCTTCAAGTACCCCGGCAACCCCTTCCCCTTCACCCTACCATACCAACCGTTATATTTTGAATCCCCTATCCTTCTCCACCTCTCCTCTTCCTGCAAATTCCTTTCCCTGCTCACTAACTCCTCTCCTCTTATTCCCCCCCTTTCCCTTATCCCTTCCATTTCCTCCAAGGTCCAACCCCTTTCCTCGTAAAACCCCTTCCTTTCTTCTTCCCATCCCTCCAAAGCCTTTCCCCTCTTGAACCTCCCCTTCATTTCTTCCCAACACCTTCTCGCCAGCTCCCCCCCTTTCCCCTCCTCAAGCTTCCTTTCAAACCCCCACGCCCTCATCCCTGCCCTTCCCTTCACCATTTCCCTTTGCACCTCCTCCCTCACCATATAACTCGGTGTACCCCTTTCAACACCCAGCACCCATTTCAAAAACCTGTCATGCAGGCGTTCCACCTTTTCCCTTTCCCTCCACCCCCACACCTCCGCCCCGTACCCCACCACCGGCCACACCAACTTATCAAAGAGCCATAATCTCCTTTCCCAATCACTGCCAAACATCCTTTTCCCAATACCCCATACCTTCCCCATCACCGCCGCCCCTTTTTTCACCCTTTCCCCCACATGCTCCTCCTGCCCCCCGTTCCCCATCATCGTGTACCCCAGATACTTGAAGCTCTTCACCTCCTCAATCTCCTTCCCCTTCCATCTCCATGTTACCTTCTTCCATCTCCCCCCTCCCCTCCTACACCTCATAACCTTCGTTTTCTCCACATTGACCTGCAGACCTTTCCTATCCACATATTTCTCCAATTTCCCTATCAGCCCCTTCATCCCCTCCTCATCCTCCGCCAACACCGCCACATCGTCGGCGTATGCCAACGCGTATACCTTTTCCCCCCTAGCTTCACTCCCCCCCATCCTCCCTTTTTCAGCTCCTCTTCCATGTCCGCTATGAGCAGGGTGAAGAGGCTCGGGCTCAGCGGGCACCCCTGCCTCACCCCTCTCGCCGTCCAAAACCTCTCCCCCTCCTCATCACCCACCCGCACCCTACAAGATGTTTCCTTAAGTATCTCCTCGCACCTCCCCACCAACTCCTCCCTCACCCCCCTCCCTCTCATTGCCCTAACCAATACCTCCCTGTCCACCGAGTCAAACGCCGCTTTCATGTCTATAAACAGTACCACCATTTTCCCCCTCTTTCTTCCCAATTGCCTGTTTATCACATAGTTCAGTACATATATATTATCCAAACAACCCACCCCCCTCCTAAAGCCCGTTTGACCCGGTGGCAGCAGTCCTTTCCCCTCCACCTCCACTCTCAATCTCTCCGCTAACACAGACGCGTACACCTTGTACGCTGTCTGTGTTAGGGTTATCCCCCTATATTCCTCCACCTTCTTCCCCAACCCCTTCTTCACTACTGGCACCACCACCCCCTCTCTCCACCCTTGTGGCCAGCCTTCCGCCCTCCACACTCTCTTACACAGCCCCCATAGCCAATTCTCGACTTCCGTGCCTCCATACTTCCATACCTCGTTCGGAATCCCATCCCCCCCTCCCGCCTTCCCATCCTTTAGATTCTTTATCACTTTTCCTATTTCCTCCCTCCCTATATCTGCCTCACCATCCTCTCTCCTTCTCGTCTCCCCACCCCTTCTCACCCTCCACTCCACCCCTCCCAGCAACCCCCTGAAATACCCGTCCCATTCCCCCATTGCTATTCCTTCCTCAACCCTCCCTCTCCTTTTCCGTCCCCTATTCACCACCTTCCATACTTGCCCCTCCGTTCTTACTCCTTCCACTTCCCTCACCCACCTCTCCACCTCCTTCTTCCTTTTTTCCTCACACAACCTGGCATACTCCCTCTTCTTTTCCTTATATTCTCTCCCATCCCCTCCTTCCCTCCTCCATTTTCTCAACTCTCTCCTTACCTTACTCTTCTCCTCTCTACACTCCTTATCCCACCACCCTCCCTTCTTTACGGTCTCCCCCCCCCTTCCCCATCTTACCTATCGCGCCCTTAATCCTTTCCCGCAACTCGCACCATTCCTCCTCTACTCCCCTTTCCCCCTCCCCCCTTTTTCCAAACTTCCTCATAAATTCCCGCCTTCCCTCTTCCGTCCAGTCTCCTCTACCCCCTCCCTTCGCCCCTCCTTTCCTCCCACTTTCCCCCTCCTCCCTCCCCTCCCCTCTTAACCACACCACCACCGGATGGTGATCTGATTCCACCCTTTCCGCTACCTCTAACCTTTCCACTTTCTCCCTGGTATCCTCGTTCCCTACCACGTAATCTATTACCGTATTCCCCCTTCCCCCTGTGAAAGTCCACTCTCCCTCCTCGTCCCCCTCTGTATTCCCATTCAATATTCCCCACCCCCTTTCCACTAACCACCCACACAGCCTCCGCCCTTCCCCATTCACCTCCTTATCCTTGGATCTCCTTCCCCCCCCCCTCCCCCATCTCCCACTTCCAGCTCCTTTCTCACCCCCAACAGCATTCCTCCTATCGCTCTTCCCTTTTGACTTTCTCTCCTGGCCCACTGCTTTTCCCATGTATACCCTCTCGGTAGACTCCTTTGTACATACCCCCAATCTTTCTCTTCCACCCACGTCTCACTCAGTACCATCACATCCCATTCCTCAAGTCCCCTCCAGAATCCTACATCCTTCCTCTTTATCCCTGCTACATTCCAGAACGCCACCCTCCTTATCCCCCCTTCCCTTCCCCTTTCCCTCCTGTCTCCCCCTTCCCGGTTCAATCGTTTCCCTGCCCCTCACACCATTTCTCCCTTAACTCGTCCCATCTTCTTATCTTCCCGTCCACCCACATTTTCAAATACCCCACCTGCACTTTCCTTCCCTTCTCCCTCTCCATTTGCGCCTCTCTCTCTATTTTCCATTTCGCCCTCCGTTCTTCCTCGGTGAGGTCGTCCTCTACCCTTTCCCTTCTTCCCCTCAGTTTTTTCTTCGCGTCCATCACCTTCCTCTTTTCCTCCCTCCCCTCCAACTTCACCAGCACCATTCCACTCCCCTCCTTTCCTACACTTCCTATTCTCACCACCTCCTTTATTCCCTTCGTCCCCAAACCCATCCTTTCCCATAACCTCCCCACCTCCTCCTTCACCTCCTTTCCTTCTAGTCCCAACCCCCTAACCACCACGTTATTTCTCCTCACCTCCCTTTCTTTCCTGTCGTGCATGACCTCCATCCTTCTAATTCTCATTCTCCATTCCTCCTCTTGTCCTTCCCACCTCACTCCCTCCCCCTCCTCCCCACTTCTTTCCCTTTCCCACCTCCCTACCTTCTCCATCACCTCCTCCATTCTCCTATCCCATTCCTCTAACTTCCCTAGCTTCTCTACCAGCCCTCCTCTCCTCACCCTCTCTTCCTTCATCTCCTCCTCCCACCTCCTCCTTTCCTCTCTCCACTCCTCCTCCATAGATCCCAAGTATTTCTAGCTTATTATCTAAAATTATTTGGATTCTTATCAATGGCGGCACAATTAGTTTTTTTGGTCTTCATTTTTCAGTTCGTATTCTAATTCTGAATTATTAACAATCTTAATTTGATTCCTATCTTCGTTTTCATCATATTTTGTTTTGAACCAACATGAAGACTCTGGGTGGTAACGAACACCCTTTTTTAGTTTCTCACAGATGCTACATTTTTGTTTTTTTGTCATGTTCGTTCTTGTGTCGTTTTTTGTTTCTATAAACTTTTTCTTGTTTACCAAATGCTCCAGTTTTCCGATTTCATTGAATAAGTCTTTTGTTTCTAATACTTCTTCCTTATTGATTCTATCAGTTATAAAGTTTGGTAAACCAGCTGCAATTATGTCAATCATAGTGCCATGATCTATTGATTTTCTCATTTCTAGCAACAGTCTTTCTTTTTTTATCGCGTATTCCAATAATGAACCTGCTTGGTATTTAAACGCTAATGCATATCTGCCAGTGGACCAACCTTTGCTTGCATAGGTTTCACAGAAATTCTGCTTCCATTCTGACCATTCGGATTGTAAAGTAATTTTAATCATCATGGAACTGTACCAGTCCAAGCATGATTTTTCCAGAAACAGTCTAAGTGTCTCAATTTTATTCTCATCTTCTGTTACATTGAATCTAGCACATTCCTTTTCAAAGAGTTCCATCCATTGCTATGCCCCAATTTTTTTCCATCAAACTTTTCTATTACAAATCTTTCTGCTAGTTTTTTTACGTTCTTTCGTTCCTTGTTTTGTTGATTTTCGACTAGTTTTTCCAAGATTTTTACGATCGGATCATCTGGATGTCTAATGCCAGCAGCCGAGAGTTGTTCTCCTTGACTAACTTCTTCTAAAAATTTACCTTCAAACATCATATTTCCATCCTCGTCAAGGTATGTTTTTAAAATTTGATCTGTCCCCTTTATCCATATACTTCTGGTTTGATGCCTTTCTTTCATTGTGTTTTTAATGATTGCATAAGCCTTTGTATCGCTGACTGCTTTGTGTAGCCCTGCTGCTTGTAATTCATCAGGCAATAGAAATGTTTTGTCATTTTGATCGATGATCGAGGTTATGGCAATGTAGTTCGATTTTCCATCTTCTGATGCTTTTACCTTGAATACGAATTTTAGCTTTTCCATTTTTCGCAGTAAATGTCGTTTTATAATGCGTTTTTTATGTATTCAGTGTGGGTGACTACGATTAACCAATAACACGCTGAGTTTCTCTGTAATAAAGATTATTATATTTCGTTATTTATCCTACTTATTATTATACAGTTATTTACAAAGGCCCTACCTGTAATAAAGAAACGACATTTAATGTCATTGGTCACCTTATTACTATTCTTATTACTATTCTTATTACTATTCTTCTCATGTGTTACCACGTGCACATCTCTTGTTTACTCTCGCGTCCTTAACGCCCCCTACTTTATTAGCGCTCAAGAGAGCGCGGCAATATTTGAATTAAAGGAATTATATTTCCTTTACATACATTATCAAATAAACAGTTTTCAACAGCTTTTTAAACAATTATGGTTAAAAACTTGATAAAAGAAAAATTAAGTAAACGTAAAATATGTTAAATTATCCTTCATTAAGAGGGAATAATTTTTCCTCGTTTTTCGGCGCAAATTGCATTCCGATATCTCTTACAGTTCAAAAGTTATACGAAAAAGGCCCCAAATTTTTCAACCGGGGCCGGGAAATTCTGAATAGTTCTTTGCAACGTTAATTTGGAAGAGACCAGCCCAAAATTCTCGAAGCTTGGGCATCACTGCTGTCCAACGGTTGCTAGCAGCTCTCCGAACGCCGGGACGGTGCATGGTTGTAGTGGAATGTGTCCGTGAGGTGGTCAAGTCGCAGCGACTTGACCTAGCGACTGGCCCTAGGCTGAATCTCCTTGCCTGCGACAGGGTGCTGGCTACAGGGTAAAGGTCCGCGCACACATATCCGTTCCGTGTCAGTTCCGTGGTCGTAAAAGGTATCGGTTGCTTGTTTTGGAATGGAGCAGCGCACACTTGTCAGTTCCGTGAAATTCGATGGCCTCTCCGTACCCATCAGTTCCGGGCCGACAGGATCAGTGTTAAAAAATATCGTTTGCGTGCTTTACAATGGAGCAGCGCACACTTGTCCGTGTCACGGATGTCAACAGATGTCAGTGGAGAACCCCTATCCGTTCAGTGAAACTAAAATTTTGTTGCCAACGATATTTGGGTGTTTGGACTGACGGAGTCTTGAAATCACGGAAAGGTGAAAGGGACGACCTTTTTTTATGACCGTGAAAGATTCTTGAATCGAAGATCTCGAACCACGCGCTTCGGGGGTCCTAGACCCTAGAGCCATAAAAACAAGGAGAACAATAGGCCGCTCAGTAATGAAAATGGAAATTTCTATAATTAATATTAGATCTCCATACAAATACCACCAATGGATTGCTGGAGTTCTTGCAATGAAAATGATACCAAACATGATATAATTCTGATCATTATTAATGATTGTAATGAAAAGAGTTTTGTATTTGAATTTTGCGTGGTAAGATAGAGGGTATGATCGGATGCATGCATGCTGGGTGTTAGGGAAATGGAGCTAGATGTGCGTTTCAACAGGACGTGCAAACTTTAGAGCTTTTTCACACAGCGATACGTGCATCGTACATGCATCATACATGATGTATGATGCGTATGATACACGTGTATGATGCGTACCGATTTTCAATTGTTCATTATAGCTTCCATAGGAACCGTTCACATGACGATTCTCGTATGGCGATACTGATTTTGAGCACTCCACAAACGTCGGCCGTACGATACTTTTTGTCTGAAGTCGACAGATGAAACGTGGAAATGAGCGGACTCTTTCACACGGCGCGGGGCGAAACATGTATCGCGATACGTGTCGGTATTTGAGACCATATTGTTGTGAGTTTTTGCATTATAATATTTATTATAAGTCTTTTTAGTACACAAAATAAGATCCACGCAGCATGTGGACGATTTCACAGCTCTAAACCAAAGACGTGCTCCCCCACTCATTTCTATCAATGGCTTAACTGTTGGTAAACTACATAGTAAATTAATCGTTCCAGCTTCTAAAGAAAATCACGTCGTTTGAACCAATTTTAAAGCTGTTATTCTGTTTTCAAGGGTGTACGAATACTCTTGTCACCTACTGTCTGACAAAACTGTACAGTAGCCTTGCAGAAACGACTGAATTGGGACTGACAGGGCCAGAGCAGGCCTCCTGTCAGTGAAATTAGGGACACCACACGGATACGACGGACAACGGACGGACACGGAACTGACACGGAACGGATATGTGTGCGCGGACCTTTATCCTGGTGCCACTGGACTGAAAGAGATGCCGCCTGGCACCCTGTGACGAAGTCCCCCCCCCCCCCCCGTGTTGCCTCACTGAGTTTTACACCTTCGACCCTCGAATGGGTCTGAATATCATTAAGAACTGCGAAATGACCAGGATTTCCGCATTTCTCATCAGATCTTTGCCAAAACCACGCCAATCGAATCCTTATGTTTCGCCGATGAAACTAATACCAAGAACGATGTAATTCGGAGCATAATAAAGGAAATTTCATGAAAAATTGATTTATGTCATTTCACGCTAGCTTCGTTAAAGATAGTCCGATTTACATGAAATTTGGTACGATCTTCATCGGAAAAACATAAGGAATCCGTCGGTGTTACTTTCATATCGATGCGATAAAGAATAAAGAATTATTTTATTTCCGAAACAGGTATGAATCCTCGGTCGACCGCAGCGATTCGAGGTCGGGCGCCCCGCTGTCGAGGGTGAAAATGTGAAATATTCATTTCAGCGTATTAAGAAATTCTTTATTCTTCATCGTATCGGTATGGGGCCATCCTTAAATTACGTAAGGGTAATTTTGACCATTTTTTACCCCCTCCCTCCCCCAGTATAAGAATTCGTAAGATTTGATATTGCAACCCCCTTCTTACGTAATACTTTTTACATTGAAATTTTTCAATTATTAAAATTCTTTTAAAGGTTTATCGAATTCATTTAACTCTGTTTCGGGAAATTTAAACTAAAAAGCTTTTCTAGAACATTAATGATAGAATTTGTATTTATTGAAAATTAGATTAAAAAATATTACGTAAGACGCTACCTTACTCCCCCGTCCCCCTTGTAAGAAAACATAAGAAATTCGCGACCCCCTCCCTCCCCAAAAAAGCCTTACGTAATTTAAGGACGACCCCTATGGAAGTGACACCAATGGATTCCTTATGTGTTTCTGATGAAAATTATACCAAATTTCATGTAAATCGGACTATTTGTATTCTTCGTCACAGTGGAGCAGAATCCCAAGAAATAAGGAAACAAGTCAGAATTCAAAAGTTATTGGATTTTTATATATTTCTTGTAAACTACTTATATGAGTTCCTAAAGAAGGTAAAAATATCATGACGGCTACTTCTAGAGATAAGGGATCCGTTTCGAATTTGTCAGGAAGACGAAGCAGGCGGATCTTTATTTCTGGCTTCATCTTGGGTCCCTCCACCCAATTGGCCGACTGGAAGGTTACCAAAATATTTTATACTTTCGCAGGAATGTATCAACACTTTGTGAACAGTATTTGATATATAGGATAACGGATACAGGTTCACAATTATTTCTGCATGTTTCGCCTTGTGGGACAAAAGTGGGCTCAGAGCGAGGCGAAAATTCCAATTATCTTTTACAGCCGGTAATTTAGAATTTTTAGAAGCGAAATTTCTTCATTCGTTTACGGTAGGCAATTGCTTATTTTCGAAACGTTCGTCGAGAAGCATTTGTGTACCTGATGTTGAACAACAGGGGCAATCAACACCGGGCCAATTTTTGCAGGGGTTTAAACTTTCTTCGCACTGAGTTAATCCGTTGATTGCTCTGTCACCGGGCGCTACACGAGGACTTGGGACCGGCACGTACCGTTGTCCACAACCGGCTCGCGGGACCATACGGTCATAAACCGCGACCCTGGCGAGACGCTTTCATCGATCAGCGTACTTAGTATTTTGGACCCAAATGTGGTAGGTATTTTCCTCCCCCACTTCGTCAACAAGGAGAGGGTTCCTCCTCCGTCGACGAATTCACAGAGAGAGGCCCCCCCCCCTTCTCGAAGAACGGTGTTTCTTTTTTATGATTTTATACTTAATGCAATGTATACCTAGATAGGTAAGGGGTAACTAATGGAACGTGTCTTTGATTGTAGCGGTGTTTGAATTTTTTTTTGAATTTTTGTGTCTGAATGTTTTAACCTTACAGCTACTCAACGCCATGCCTATACCGGCTACTTATTATTATTAAAGTTAGTTAAACCTTAATAAATAAACGACACAAGCATCGCATCGCTTTCTTATTTTCTTAAAAAGAAATATATTTTTTAGAAATAGATTTGGGAAGTCGAAATTATGATCAAACGTAATATTTATATAAATACTATGCATAAATTGAGACAACAAAACATACTTTTCAATATCTGTAGTAATTTCCGTGTCATATAAATACTGGTTCTATGTACCTAGATCCTCTTGAAGGCTTGCCGGTTTCACTGTCCGTGTCTACATCACATTCTGGTGTGTTCTGCATGTCCATTAATGCTTCTAAATTTTCTTCATTGACTTCTTTATTTAATAACAAAAGTACTTCGGGGAACATTAATTACTTTATCTTTTGTCTGCAATGTGTGATCTAATATTTGAAATCAGAGGATCAGATGAAATTAAGAGATTGTGGAAAATATCCTCATATGTGCGTTTTCTGTTTATTTTTTGACCGGTTATTAGTTCAAGATCAACAAAAAATCACAAGATCAAAATGTGTTGAGAGGAGCTCCGTTATAGCCTAGGCCCTAGCCGATGGTCAGGATTTTTCCCTATAAGCAGCGTTCGTCATCTCGCGGACACTTGTCTTGCCGTCAGAGTCACATTACACTACAACTCAACGAATATTAACAATTGTACGCTTCAATAGCATTCAATGTAAACTTGTTACCCGTTGAAAATATATATTTTACGTGTCAGTTACTATTAATAAAAATTCAGTGAGCTTTTGTGATTTTAACCCATCACAGGAGTGTGGCAAAATAAGACCAGTCGTCAATCAGATACGATTTGATCTTATACGCCGGAACAAAATAGTTTATGTGTGTAATATTTATGCCACTTTTGATAAAGATATGATAGGTCACATACAAGAAGTTTGAATTTCCAGCAATTTATACATTTCGTCCCACTGTCTGTTTCACCTTCCTTTCTCATATTCATTTTTGCAGAAAATAATAGTTCATCTCCTGAAGCCCTTTATATTTGCACCGAAAACCAGACAAAACTATTTTAAAATTTGCTAAATTTTCAAAGCCTCATAACTTTGCTAAAATTCATCCAAAGTTGATGAAACAGAAACCATTTTAAGGGGGGAACCTGGTGTAGCGGGTCGAAGAAATCGATTTTTTTTTTGCATAAATCAATAGTTGAACATTACGAGAATACGTTCCCAAAGCCGCAAAACGAAATTCGAAAAATTAAAGCAGATATGGCCGGTTTTGCAACGGAGCGCCAGGTTACCAGAAAACTTTAAGGGGGGAACCTGGTGTAGCGGGTCGAAGAAATCGATTTTTTGTGTGCATAAATCAATAGTTAAACATCACAATAATATGCTCCCAAAGCCGCAAAACGAAATTCGAAAAATTAAAGCGGATATAGGCGGTTTTACTACGGAGCGCCAGGTTACCAGAAAACTTGAAACGCGTTTTTCTCGAAACGACAGTTTTACAATTTGCGGGCAATGTAACTCCAAAAATATTCAACCAATCGACTTGGCCTTGTGCACGGATATTTGTGAACATTTTCTTTACAGATCTAAGCTATGGGTATAATGATATTGTTTAAATAAATAACTTTTTTTACACATTTAAGGCAAAATTTCGTTGGAAAGAGGGACCTTTTTTTTCAAGAGGCCGCCATTTGTTCAATTTTGCATCTTTTAAGAAATAAATTCATACGATTCATCCGTACACTTATAAACTAAATGAAAATTGTTCGATTTTTGGTTTCATCTGAAACCAAAAAACGCTACGTTGCCCGCAGTGGACCAATTGCGTCGCCAACGGACTGGGCATAAGCACTTATAACTTTGTTATTTGTTGCTCTTTTTTAATAAAAATTTTTTTTTACCTACCTTAACCTATTAATACAATATCCTGAAAGTTTCAGAAAGATCGATTAAATACTTTCTTTAAAAAAATTCCGGAAAAATGCCTCGATTTTCAGCTAGTTACACCAGGTTCCCCCCTTAAAGTTTGAACTTTCTACTTTTCGACTCGTTGAATCACATTTATCGAAATGGGTGTCCAGGGGGTAAAATCCGCTCCCAAAGAAGAGTGTGCTAAACTGCAAAAATTGGTTGATATTTGTCAAATGCTAGAGAGTGCAAACAATATTTATTGCAATTTTTATGTTCACTGTCGAAAAGTATGATCATTTGCCTTTAAAATAAGTTGAACCTCATCAAAATAGAATGTTTTTTAACAAAGATACGACCATGTCCAGAGATGTCTACTTTTCGTCCCACTGTGCGACTGGTCGCTAGACTGCTCCCGGAGAGAGTCTAGCGACCGGTGATCGCAGTGCCAGCCTGCGACTAGGTATAATGGGAAACAGACCCTCCTCGCATTGTGTTGCCTCTCGAGTAGCCTAGGCTGGTACTCAAACAGACTCGCGTCAGGCTCCTACGTCTGGCGCATACCCGACGATCACAGTCGTATGTAGGAGAACAGATACATGCTTTCCCATTGCACCAGTATACTGCGACCTGTCGCGGATTACCCTTCGACGACGCGATGACGGTTACCGATAACGCGATCGATTACGTGTACTGGGACGATCCGAACTAATTGGTTGATAGACTACGATTGCTTTTGGCGTCGCGCGACGTCAGACACAGCGCACGATAACGAAATTGCATCCATCGTGGAGAATCTTCGCGAAGCCGGTCTCGTCGTAAATTGATCGTTCAGATCGATGATGCGTCAGTATCGTTCGCGATTACCGACGTATACATGTCGGTGAACAAGTTTGGCGCATCTTTGCATAGTATCGCCGATGCTGCTGCTACTACTACTACAATCGACAACGATCAACGCATGGAGACGATTCGCTTACAGAATTTATTCGTCGCGAATTATGTTCGGGAGAATGCGCTGTGTATGTCCATCGATCGGTCAACGTTCGACGCGATTGAATGCAAGATACGTCGCGTGTCACATCCGGATGATGATACCGACACTGCGATGAAACGATACGTTGATGATATGGAACGTACTGTCGGGCGTGCTTTCGACACTATGGATGAAGACATGAATGCAGTGACGACGAAACGACTGGACGCTTTGATAACTACGATAAATACTGCGATGGATGAATGTCTCCATGAGTTTGAGAATTTGATATATATCACGATGCAACTATGCCTCGATCACTTGAATGATAAACTCGACGAGCTTCCAACACCGACCGCGAAAGTACCCAAACGCAAAGAAGCGCTATGATGAGCGACGACTACGACTACGACGATAACAAAAAAAAACGCCAACACCGTACGTGCTTCGAGTGCCTGGTGCAGTACTTGCTGCTGGTCGCGGAACGTTATCGCAATCACCGTTATGGGTATGAGTAAGGAGCGAATACAATTGGTTGACGAACTGCACGCTTCCGCAAGACGAAATTTCCCGCGGCGACGTGTTGTTACAAGGTTACGATGATCTGTGGCAGGCAGATTTGGTGGAAATGCGCGCGTACGCTACTCACAATCGTGGCAACAACTACATACTTACGATCATCGATACGTTCAGCAAGTACGCGTGGACCGTGCCCGTGAAAACGAAAAGCGGTCGCGATGTTACCGAGGCGTTCGCGACTGTATCGCAACGAAGCGGCAGATGTCCACGAAACCTACAAACCGACATGGGGACGCAGTTCTACAACGCGGAGTTTCAACGATGCGTTACGTCTCGCGGAATCAATCACTACTCTACGTATAGCGTGATGAATGCATCGATCGTCGAGCGTTTCAATCGCACGCTCAAGAACCTGATGTGGAAACAATTCTCATTGAACGCATCCTATCGCTGGTTGGACCTGCTATCTACACTCGTGCACACCTACAATCATCGTATACATCGCACGATCAACGCGCGACCCGTAAACGTTACCTCCGCAACGCGTTTACCGTTCATCACATCGTCGGATGTCGAGCAACGACTGCAACAATAACGACGACGCGCGAAATTCCACGTCGGTGATAAAGTACGCATGAGCAAATTCAAGACGATCTTCGAGAAGGGATACACACCTAACTGGTCAACCGAGGTGTTCGAAATCACAACGGTACAACGAACGCACCCTGTAACGTACATTCTAAGCGATTCCGCGGGATAGCCGATCTCGGGTGGATTCTACGAGTATAAACTGCATTCGGTCGCTAATCCGGACGTATATCTGGTCGAAAAGATTATTCGTCGCAGAGGAAACAAGCGTACGTGAAACGGTTGGGCTTCGACTCGTCCAAGAACTCGTGGATACAGGAAAAGGATGTTCTGTGACGCAACAGCGGCTCCTTATTATCAATTAAATAAATATGCATTACACAGTTTACATTTATATCGTGATTCTTTGTATTTAAAAAATAAAGAATAATATATATAACAATACTTGTACACTATTTCATTTCAATGTTTAATATTATATAAGCGTATTAAGAAAAATTAACAATCTGCATACATTTGTAAAGTATTTGCATAAGCTTACGCAGTTTCTATTATACTTAGGTATGCTTAATCTATATCCTAACTCATCTACTTGAAGTATTTATAATATAGTTTGTCATTAGCTGTGATACGTCCACACATTACATACTTGTACGTGAAAAACATCGTACTCGGGATTAATGAAGCGTATATACATATATTCATGCATGCCTATGCACTACAAAACGTGATATTCGTACGCGAGTTACGTGTCGCTATCGTTATCGTTATTATTGCTATTATCGTACTCGTGAATCTGATAGTGGCCCCACGGAAGGGTTCTGACCTGATCCGGTAGTATGTATCGTTTATCGTCGTACGGACTGAGTGCGGTCTTCAGCTCGTTCACAGAATATACATCGTGTTTTCGCACACGCATTTCGATATGATTCTGGCGAACCGTCGTTTCCGCGTGCTCGCGAAGACATCGAACGTAGTCATCGAATAGTATCTCGTTCGCAACAACGCTCCTCTTCACACCCTTCACTTTGTTCATTTCGGTCATGCCCGCCACCGCCGAAGCGTTACACACACGAGTCGCGTACATCTTGGGCCGCAGTCCCACGAACTCTGCCATTAAGGCGCCGTTGTTCTCATCTTTCATTAGTCCCGGCACCTTCTTGTTTACGCGTGGCATATCATACGCGTTGTTTATCGCGTAATTGTCTGGTATCGAAGCGCGCACTGACATCACTTTTTATCTGCTCGTAAGCGTCCACGCACTGCAGCTGATACATAAGGCTATCGGTATCCGTATACAAAACCGTACATCCATCGCCAAACTTTGCATGCATATACTCATAATGAAATTCGTACAGGCACACCTTCGATATATCCAAAACACTCATGCCTACGTATATTGGTTTATCGAATTTCACTCCCAATTTACGCATTTCGATAGCGACTAAATGTTCTGAAAATATCGCGCGACTATGGAAATTTGGTTTCGCAATCAACGATTCGGCTACGTAACGTCCGTCCCACCGCGTCACTAGTCACACGTCCACTCGATTTCGAACGTTTTCCATCGTCTTTCCATCCACGGCATTGTTCATTAGTTTGTACAGTGTTTTCTGGAAATCACTGGTGGCTCGCATCATCAACTCCGTCTTCAAGGTGATATCGTCGCGCAACCATGGCGATTGATCGAAACGCAGAACGCGATGAATTCGCGACACGCGAAGTCTATGCCGAATACACTGCTCCAAGTAGCGATAGTGTATCACGTATCTTTCTTTATCGCAGAGCGTGGCGATCAGCTTAGTTTGTTTACCGATGGACGCGTGCTCGCGCACAGGACAGAACGGAAGGTCTGCGTGCTCGTTGTGAATGTCCCGCGGATACATTAGATCCACTTCCAACAGGTAGCCCTCGTCCCCATTGTCCTTCGGCAACGAGTTCACGTCCAACTCGGCCACCGCCACCTCGTCCAGCCATCGGAATCCGCCATACGACATCGCCTGCGACATCACACATTCGCACAGGTTGTTCACATCGAAGTACATCAAGTACGTTGATGATTGGGACGCGTCGTACATCGATGTCGGCAGGTACTTGTTGTTGGCGCGGGCGTAACTGCGCGAGCACTGGCTCAGACCGCCGCGTATCCCACGCTCCACGAATAATAGCATGTCCACGTCGGTGAGGAGTTCCAATTCGACGCGAGTGTATTTTAGCATCGCGTCCCACGTAAATGCCGGTAACGTACAGTAATGCGTGGGGTCTAGTTCGTAGCTCGCGATAGAGTCGATACGAAAGTTTTTGAACACGTCCGCGAGCAACAGCACGTCTGTCTTCAAGTATAAATCAATGTACTCGCCTAATGTCTGTATACGAAAACTGTTCCATACGTTCGTTGCGTGCGCGTAATCGGACTCCGACACACCACTATCATTCAGTCGATTGTAGAACGCGTCACGAGGAGGTAGTCGCGTGTCGTTCAACTTGTTGTACGACGCCACGTAATCGTACAGGAAGACTCCCTATCTGGTCAGGAGATTAAATTGTTCGTCCGGGAGATGTTGGAACTCGCGTCGTAGAATCGTTAGTCTATCTTTTCCGAGATCCGATTCAAGTTTCTGCAGACTCGTGGCCAAGAACTTGAACGAATCGGCGAATCGAAACTTCGACATTCTTCGCCAGTCCTTGCGCTCGCCTTTGAAATCCTCCATGTCCTTCGTAAACGAGATATAACGTTCTTTCCTTATCGCTAGGAGGCTGATCTTTCCATTGAACACGTCTGCCGACTCCTTGATAACGAAGTGCGCGTCGTAGCCGAACAGGTTGTGGAATACCACGGGTATCGTGCACGAATGTTGGTAGCGCAAGTAGCATGATCTATGCGCCGCACCCCTGTTCTCGCCCGTCGAATGACAATGATCGCGCACTTTCCTATCATCCTCACCTCGGTCGAAGGGCCCTCCGCACACGTGACACGCGGTAGCCGCGTCAAAACTCCGCTCCTGTTGCTGCGTTAACGGTGTCATGGGTTTCGTGGTACGTAATTACGAGTACGTTCGCTAATTCCCGCAGTTCACGCACGAACCACTGCACACAATCGGTGTCGCCGCGATACGCTCGATATCCGCACAGAGCCTGGTCGTAGGAACAATGTACGTAGTATCCTACGCTATGAGCTCTGTGGTGTTGATACGCGTACGTGAGCCGCTGATCCATCGCGAACTGCTCGATGTCCTCCAGCAAGCACTCAAAGTCCGCATAGATTACGAACGGCACGCGTTCCTTACGTTCGTGATGCTGGCATCGTAATATTTTCTCTTCTTCTAACGGCAATTGCACCGCGCACTCGTTCAAGCGCAGACATCCGCAGTGTGCCGCTGCAATCGCTCCACCGACGAGAAAAAGTTGAGGCATCTGAAACGTATACGTACAAAACTATGTAAACGCTTCTTCTTCGTCTGTCACATATCGCTTGCAATTTTTTTGCTTTATTATTCTTATTTGCTTACCTATCGCAAACGAATACTCTATAATGATGGTTGCGCAACTGTTTGGAAATCAAGCGGGACAGACTGCAGATGCACGTGAAATTGTACCGCTGCGAATCCTTCGGATCTTGTACCAACAACACTGTAACCGTAGAACGCGGGGTCACCGGTGGGACGGTGGAGGTACCATATTGCCAGCTGAGGACGCTGGTCCAGGGCTGCCAATCGAATGAATGAACGCAGATGTAGAGTGGAGAACGACAGTTTATTCAGTCTTAAATCTATGTGCAAGGTATCCCGGCCAGGTCTATGCTGGCACACCGTGTGAGGACGGCTTAACCTAGGCCTTAAGCTAGCGCAGCGCGTCTCGGTGGGAACGGCGGCGTGTATCGCGGCGCGTATCTCGATGTGTGTCACGGCGTGCGAGTCGGTGTGTATCGCGGCGAATATCGGAATCGGTGACGAGGTGGCGAAGTGGGAGGGGATAGATGGTTTGACCGTTCAGAGTCTTGGCGGGTTAACCCTGCCGTTAGACCCTGGTCGGAGAGTTTTTAGTCCGGTCACCCGGTGGGAACAACCCGTGGGTGAATCGGAGACTGTATGGACGCTCTCGAGAACGGAGATAAATCTGTTCGGGAGATCGATAAAGGGTAACGGCCTGCGTCCAGAGGATGGCTCATGCTGTCCTTTTGGGAACCGTGGCGCGGCGAATTCAAAAAGACGCAAAGACTCAGTCTGTCGGCGCACGAGAACTGGTGCTAACACGGGCGCTTGTCTTTTGCAAGAATGAGTGTCTACACAAGAACGTGGAATCGCACAGTAGGTCTCTGGGAGAGGTGTACGGGTTTGTACGCTCGCTCTTGGCGGTCTCTGCCAAATAGGCCTATGCCCCCGGCCTATATGTCGTCGTCCGCGGATATCGGCAGCAAAAAAGACACTCGCTGTGTGACGATCTCGCGCCGATTCTCGGTACCCGTGGACGAGTGGTGGGGAGCAAGACCGTTTGGCAGAGCGCGGTACGCGTCCTCGCGGTCGGGCGCGCGGTGGGGGGCAAGATCGTCGTCCCACCGACAATAACTCGTTACAATACATTCGCGTGTCTCCCTTCCCGCTTGTTGCTGAATACGCGTAGTGGTACACAGCCATCCATGTTGGACCACAGGTATATGTTCACGGAAACATTGTTAGCCACCTCGAATTTCTGCATCTGGTCCACGGACATGGGGAGTCTTATACCATCCGTACGGAACACCGTCGAGTAATGTGGATATGACGTAATCCTTTCCCCGTGTGCAGTAGCCGGAAACAGACTGGCGACGACCGACCACAAAAAGCACGTCTTCTCGTTGCACTGAACGTTCCCACAACTCTTTTCACCATGATGGTTCGCGCAAGCTGTACGTCGCACCCTGCACGCAATGGATTATGTTTGTTTACGTTGATCAGGAGATTTTGTACTGTCCGTAAGATCCATCCGCTCTCGCGCTCCTTAAACTCCTCCATCGCGACCGACGTCGGAGCAACCACTTGCGTCGCGTACCACTCGCAAACATTCGACGACATAAAGAGAAACTCTCTACGTCTGTCTCATCCCGCAACATGATTTCCGCGTTTAGAGCAGTGTTCACCGATACGCTGCGATGCTCCGTAATAGTGTTCGTAACGCGCGAAATCACCGTTCGACGGGCATTCTTAAAGAATTTGCGTGGATCAACGGGTGCTCGCACCCTACTCGCGATAATCGTCCTCGCACTATCGCGCGCAATGTTTGTGTTCGCGTGAGCAACGACACCATCCGCTGCTTCTCCCACACCGGCACGCGTTCGCCTCGTTGATACGCAACAATGTGTCGTATGGTATCGTCGCACCTATCTATCCATTCGCGGAATTCCGCGGTGGTCCTCAAAAGCCAGGACATCCGAGACAGTACCAAAAATGCGTTCTTGAACGTCTCCATGTTCTTGTTATTTGCACGTACGCAATCACGTAATAGAAAAGACTCTATGATGTTCCATAAGACGTTTACGCCACGTATTTAAATTCACATCAGGATGTCGGATACGAATCGAAAACAATTTCGGCCCGAAGAAGAAGGACCAGCGCAAAGATTCTATCAAAAAAGACTCTTTCGACGCGTTACCATACACGATTTGTCCTGTCGAAGATGCTAGCTGCTTTATATATACGAATATCCCCACCTATAATCTTATCACCCCCTTACACCTGCATCCCAAGGGGACGCATAGAATTCGATCTTATGTCACATCGCGCTTTTACTTCGCCGATTATATCTGAAGCTACCGCGAATTATTCTCGGTAGTGATCCTTCTATCGTTATAGTTATATGTTTTGGCGCGGTTATCACGCGATAACCATGGTTTCGAGTCGTATATTCTACGCGGCATACCACAGTATGTTTTGTTTACGCCAGCTGAGAGAATGATAGATTCATATCGTGTTTCTCTCTCTCTCTCTCTCTCTCTCTCATACTCCTTGTTCGAACGTCGTTGCTATCGGGGGCGCGATCTAGCCTTCGGACGACGATAATTAGAAGCGCGCCGGACCGCTTTGAATTTCGCAGTTCAGAGATAACGCGCGCACCACTACTGCGCACTATTATACACGGTTTCCATATAACGCGGTACGAATTAATAGGAGGGTTGACTGTACCTCTTATTACGCATTTCGAATAACATATACTCTATTGTTTAGTATCCTGCACTGTAACTGTACTGGCGTGACCATGAATCACTCATATTTTGATGCTACGTGATCGCTGGAGCACATGTGTATTATTCTTAAAAGCTTACCTTCAATCACTATCGCAAACAGAAGCGCGCCGGTCTACTTTGAATTTCGCGGTTCAGAGATAACGCGCGCACCACTGCTGCGCATTATTCTCGGATGCAGACCATCCATCGCTCTGTGTTTCTTCTACGCGTCATACCTCTATATGTTTTATTTTTTGGTCCTCCGACCGAGAAAGGAATAGAGACAGAGAGACATACGAAAATATCGTACCTCTCTCGCACTCCTTGTTCGAACGTCGCCGCTACCGTGATGCGGTCTGTCCTTGAGGAGGTAAGACTTTGAATTTTCATGGTTCAGAGATGCTGCGTATTATGCTCAGATTTTTTTGGCGGTTCAGATATGCCGCATATTATTCTCGGAAGTATACCATCGACCATTATGTGTTTTTTTTATATGGTTATAGCACAGGAGTCGAATTACATCTTCTACGGAATTTTCACACCTCCGACAGCATGTAATTAATCATATGCAGTACACCCTCACCACCTCACCTCACCTCACTTCACCTCTGTGTGTGTGTGTGTGTGTGTTCGCAAATTGTCGTTTCAAGAAAAACGCGTTTCAAGTTTTCTGGTAACCTGGCGCTCCGTAGTAAAACCGGCTATATCCGCTTTAATTTTTCGAATTACGTTTTGCGGCTTTGGGAGCATATTATCGTGATGTTTAACTATTGATTTATGCAAAAAAAAATCGATTTCTTCGACCCGCTATACTAGACTCCCTCCTTTAAATGTGCCAAAAAAAGTTATTTATTTAAACAATATCATTATACCAATAGCTACGTTCTGTGAAGAATATGTTCACAAATATCCGTGCACAACGCCAAGTCGATCAGTGGAATATTTTTGGAATTACATTGTCCGCAAATTGTAAAACTGTCGTTTCGAGAAAAACGCATTTAAAGTTTTCTGGTAACCTGGCGCTCCGTAGCAAAACCGGCCATATCTGCTTTAATTTTTCGAATTTCGTTTTGGGGCTTTGGGAACGTATTCTCGTAATGTTCAACTATTGATTTATGCAAAAAAACAAAAATCAATTTCTTTGACCCGCTACACCAGGTTCCCCCCTTAAAATGTCCGCGATATGAGTAATGGAATAACACAGCATTTTAGCTGTGTATATGTAGTTGTGTCATCTCAAGCGCAGTTGGAAAGCACATTTATGTACTTGCAGCTCATTTTGATTTCACATCTTTTTTTATATTGTAATTATATTATTTTCTTTTTTTTGTGATGTACTTGCAGCTCATTTTGATTTCACATCTTTTTTTATATTGTAATTATATTTTTCATTTATGTAATTATATTCATTTGATAATAATACTCTATTCGTCCTTGACTTTTTCATGTTTCTTTATCTTTTTTTGTTTTTTTTTATATTTATTTTTTGATAATACTCTTATTCTTCCTCGACTTTTTCATGTATACTATTTTCTTTTTTTTTTTGTGGTTTTTGATAATACTCTTTTTTGTCGTCGACATTTTCATGTACTTGGCGAAATTTTTTTACTTTTTTGAAGTTTTTTGTGAGGATCTCACTTCTTTTTACAAAGGTAATTTGCATAGTAGGGAATGACTACAGACAATTTTTAATATAATATATAAATTATAACAATGGTTCATCATTGACAGCCATAAACAGTCTTATGACGGGACAGAATTAAGGATAAATTCTACGTAATAACTAAGTTTAGCAACTACGAAAAGAAACCGTGTGCACCTCATTGCCGATCTACATATGTATTATTATACGAACAGGGTCTCGTACAACCCACACTCGCGTGAACAGGTAAAAAAATGGCAACAACGCCTCACGGACGCTTTCTACTACTACCATGTAGCTGCCCGGTGTTCGGAGAGCTACCACCGACCGCTGGACAGCAGTGATGCCCAAAACTTCGAAAAATTTAGGATGGCCTCTTCCAATAAAAAATTAACGTCAGAAACACTTGTTCGGAATTTCCCGGCCCGGGTAAGCGAGCCGCGCGTTCTGCTTTTATATCGGTTTACCACTCGCACCCCAGATTACTGAAATGAGGTTTAAGTATGTTGACTGGTCTCGTACCCGTCTCAATTTCAAAAATTTTAGCTACGACAGAGTTGACCGCGACGCTATACCCCTGTACGGAGAGGTTTTTCACCACTTGCGTGCAAAAACCACAATAATAAAGCATCGTCCCAAAAAATGACATTAACGGAGGCCGGTATTGGCGTGGCGTTATGTAGCACCGCGGTCAATCGCGTCGTAGCTAAAATTTTTGTAATTAAGACGGGTGCGAGACCAGTCGGCATTGTTTTCAAATCTCATTACAGTAATCTGTGGTGCAAGTGATAAACCGATTATAAAAGCGAAGCGCGCGGCTCGCTTACCTGAGCCAGAAAATTCCGAATAGCCCTTTGCGACGTTAATTTGAAAGAGACCATCCTAAAATTTTGGAAGCACGGGTATCACTGCTGTCCAGCGGTCGCTGGCAACCCTCCAAACGCCGGGCCGATAAATGGCTGTAGTGGAATGCGTCCGTGAGGCGGTGTTGCCGCGCGCGTAGATTGCAGTTTTAACGGATGACCCTGTATGTATGTATGTATGTATAGTACTTTGTGTACTGTACTTAGATGGTGCGCGCAGCAGCTTATGGCGCTGAATGTATTTAATATTGAACTGTAATAACAACCACAATTAACACCTTTCGAAGAAAAATGTGTATGCATTTTTAGCATTTCGTGGCCAAGTTTTTTTTTTACTCGTAAATCATCAACGGATACCCACGTTATGCCTTTACCCCTTACCATACTCGTGTAATGACCATCGGCAATACTTTTACCGTGGTGAAAAATGGCTGTCTTAAGTTTATTACAGTGATCTCCCATTTGTATTTTAGTAGTAGGTATTGCTTTGATGGAGAAATGTTCCACTTTCGTTGTTCCACTACTATCGTGATCGAACAAATGTAATTTTGCAATAAGAATTTGTTTGGAAGCAGTTATTTCGACGTTCTTCATTATGTTTGAATTTGAATTATCACAACTATTCCAAGGATCTTTTAGATTTTTCCATCCTCTAAAATTGTGTTTTATTATATCTTGAAATTCAAATGATTTTTTTTTAACATCGTGGGCAGTGCAAGATGTACCACACAATTTGTACTGATTTTAGTGCTTGTGTAATTACACACTAAACATCTTAATACCGTTGTTATTTCGTGTTGTACTGCATTCTTAATAAGAATCTCATGATCACAAAGAGAGGTAATAAACTCAGCTGCATCATGTAGCTGATTGTTAACGTATTTTTCTCCTGCAAATTGCCTTAATGATATTATGTTTGGATTTTGATCAGATTTATATTGGTCCATAAAGACTTTTATAATATGATCAGCTTTTTCAGTCGAAAATAAGTTTTCTCTTATGGATGAACAATATAACATACATTGGATTGTGGCATTCGCATAACAAGACACACCATCAGAATTCGGGAGACCTTTTACGTGGTATTGAATGGTATCCACGATGTGATCATTAGTATTCTGACATTCGGATACATTATAATTAGGTACTGCCCAAACAGCATCACGAACATTGCGAACGCGGTTTTTAGAAATTGAAATAGTCATAAGATCAGATCTATATTTTTTTTGCAATCTATTATACTCTATTATAGCCGATTCTTGTGCCTTTACGGAAGATGGATCATAATTGATAAGATGCAGTCCTTGTAATGTGGTCACTCGAGCAAGAGCAACGTAAATTTGTCCGCAAGTAAATATTGAATTACCTGCTTCTACGACAGCATTCTGCAAGCTTAGTCCTTGACTTTTGTGAATAGTTATACCATAGCTGAGGCAAATCGGAAATTGTTTTCTAATAACGAACGCTCTATCCATTACTTCAAATTTAACACTTACACGTTCTATTATATGTTCTTGCCCCGTGGGTAATATAATTTTCAATTTTTCAACGTCACTATCAACACCTCTTGTAACTGAAACAAGTTTAGCAATGGTACCGTTGACAAGACCCAGTGTAACATCAATATTTCTTCTAATCATGATTTGCACTCCTACTTTAATAATTACGACCCTTGCAAGTCCCGCCGTCCGGGAGCTATCATCGTCATTATTGTTTAGTACCTTTGACACTTTTTTTCAAGTACGGTGCACAATTCATTGTGTCATGAGCAATCAAATGGATTTCTTCGGATGGAAATCGACTCAGCATTGCAGCGTTCAAAACATCACACTGAACACATGTGGGAAGTAAACACACCGTATTAGATCCCACATTAAGCATATAATCACATAATTCCTTTAATCGGTCATTACAATTTGTGGCTTTGAAATTTAATTTCCTCGATTCTAAAAGTTTTGTATCCGAATCGGTTACTACACCGGTACGAATTCTTGACAAGATGTCTTTGTAAATATTATCACCCTGCTGTCGCATGTTTATTGTCAATTCGTCATAGCTAAATAAGGCAGACCATAAATTATAAGAACCTAATCCTCCAACATTTTTCTCCATACCCTTATTGCATAATTGTATAAAAGCAGGTGCTTCGTGAACGGGAGGAAGTTGTAGTAAGTCACCAAATAGCAGAATAGGTATTTTTCCGAACCAAGCATCATCGGAATCTGCAGTATCAAATATTTCTGTAAGTCGTAGATATATGTACAGGAAAGTTACGTTAGAAATCATCGAAATTTCATCGATGATTAGTAAAGCAACATTTTTTAGTTGATCTCGTACAATTTGAATGGCTGCATCGCTAAGTTGTCTATACTGGGCTGTGTGCCCATGTTCTACGGGTAATTGGAATAATCGGTGTATGGTAAGACCTTCAATATTAAAAGCTGCGATTCCAGTAGGAGCAGTTACTGCTGTGTCTTTTCCGATAATCTGCTTGATCCAGTGTCTAATAGGTTTTATTAAAAAACTTTTCCCAGTACTACCTTCTCCACACACATAAAGTCTGAGAATGTTATCGTTAGACGTCAAGGACTTAGTAATTTTATCAAATATCTGCTTCTGATCATCGTTCAATTCCGAAATCATTTCTGCAAGATCACTACAGTCAAATTTGTTTTCCGTGTCTTTAAAATCTTTCATGGCACCAATAGTTTCAACGGGGACACACTCTAATGGGTAATCGCCTTGATCATTTTCTTCTTGTACTACAGTACTCAACACGTTTTTTTCAATTTCTTCCTTTATATGATCACGCGCTTCTTGAATATCTGTTATTCGTTTGTGATACTGGTCTGTTTCTGTCAATTGTGATTGTAGCGACAAAAAAGCTTCCGCATATGTGTTAAATCCATTTTTCAATTCGTCGGTGTTTCTCCAAGGTTTGAATAATAATAATAATGAGAAATAATAATTTTCAGGTTGGGTTTGAACATTGTACTTATAATGTTTTTCAAAAACAAAGATGCACGGATTTCATAATATTCAGTCTTTTCAGACGGTCTAATTTTAGTAACGTCATACCACATAGCAAAATCGTACAGATGCATACATTCTAATTCTTTAGGTCTGTTAGGATAGTGATCATCTATGAGGGATGGACAAAATATGTCTGTGGATTCACCGTCCAGCTCCTCAATCTCTTTGCGAGTTTTCAATTTCCTACTTCTCAGTATATTTACATCTAACCATCTAATAGTAGTACTGGAGTCAGTGCCATGCAATGATAATCCTAAAAGAGTATCAGCGCATTCTGGCGCTCCACATTCTCTATGATTTAGCATGCGCATTCCAAGGTTGCACAGAAGACTAGCCAATGACTTAGTAGAATTTATTGCTGCCATAGTGTCCGTAGCGTAACTTTTTTCCGGCTTTGACACGTACTTAGTATAGTAACATGTTACCAACCCAGTCTTTTTCCCAATATATTGTATATCCATGTTACCTCTCCAAACCGTGAGAACGGGAGCATTATAATCGTTGATACGGACTTCCTTTATTTAGTCTACCTTTTGCTTTCAATTGTTTTCTAGCACCTATAGAAACAGCCACATCCCTTATTATCAAAGTATCTGTAACTGGACCTGGAAATGAAAATCTACATACTTTACAGAAGGAATTTTTAGTTTTTTTGTTGCGTAGACAGTAGCTATTGCATTTATGCATTTGATGTGCAATTACACGACTATATAATTCTGGCGACACATGCGGTGATGGCAATTTGCAAGTGACGTATTTCATAATGAATCGTGCTACATCTTCCTTCGAATCTTTGTCGATTATAGGAGCATCTTCAATCCAAATTAAAAGATGAAAATGTTGTGATCCCATGCTTTGATATTCTCTGCGCCAAAAGTAATGAGTGACCTTGCCGATCGGATTGTCCGGCGAACAAATGAAATCAAGCATAGCGTGGAATGCATTATCTATAAATCGAGCAGTTGACACGGGGTCAGAAGCAATGAGTTCGTTCGGGGACATTTTAGCCACCGATGGGCCGTTGTTACGCTATGCGCCAGGCTGGCGCCGATAGACAAGGATCAGCCCAAACCCGCGACAAAGGACCACCATAACTTCTCGTTAGATTTCCCGCCAAAAAGCAGAGGAAAGCGTCGGGCCCTCAAGGGGTATAAAACCCTTGGAGTTTCACCGACGCCAGACACTCCAGTACGGACAACCGACCTATAGCCATTGTTACGCGTTCGTTACCTTAAGCACGGTTTTCATTCTTGTAAATAAAAGTCTATCTACAAATGAAACTCTAAAGTTACTGAGGAACCACGAGTGGCTTCTCTACTTCGTAACAACAAATTTCTGGTGGCAGCGGTGAGATAGACTACGATCGTCGAGACGATCCACAAGAAGAAAATTCGATCCGAGGATCCATGCATTTGGGACGCACCAAGATCACCGAGGTGATCGATAGAAGACATAAGGCATCGACTCCGAAGAATCCATGCGAGTACATCTCCTAGTTACCCTGTAAGTAACTGACACAAATTATATAAGAATGTCGTTCACTGCATATCGCGAGTCAAAAACTACTGGCTCGACCGACGAGTCTGATAGTGAGCGTGAACTCGAAATTAACCCACCTGGTAGAAGTGCCGAGCCCGGTAATGAGCGCGAGTCCGATCAACCGGGTACAAGTGCCGCGCCCGCGCCAAGAATTGCCTCTCCAGCAGGAACTTCTGACAGGGCTAACCATGTTAGTAGAGATACCACTAGGGAAATTAAAAATATTCGTCAGAGCCTCGAGTTGGTTACTACATTTGATGGCAAGAACATTTCCGTCGAAACCTTTATTGGAGAAATCAAGAGCCTTTTCGACACCACCGCACCAGCGGAAGATTTCTACGTTCGGTTACTCTTAACCCAAAAAATAATAGGCGATGCTCGAAGAGCAATAGATGGTAGCATTCCGACAACAATCGATTCGTTATGCCGAATCTTAAGATAAGAATTCGGGAGTATTAAAAGTTACGAATTAGCAGTGCAAAAGCGAATATCAGTCAGGTAAGGTCGGGATTCCGTTCTCGACTACGTAAAACGATTCACTGAGTGCCAGCGCGAAGTGCGTCGCGCTGTACTTGACGACCCTCTTCATTCGGCGGCATATAAAGAAGCGATACAGAGCAACGAAGATAGATTAGCATGTACTCAATTCCTCCGTGGACTAAACGGAAATACCCGTCTTCTAAGTACGGCCATGAAGCCTTCAACACTACGTGAAGCCACCGACTTCGCTATTCAATTCGATCAGGAAGAATCGGTAGGGCAACAAATAAATCGCGGCTTCACTCCGCATCGCGATCGCGAATATCAAGATCCTAGACATGCATACGATAGGAACCACCGAGGCCCCCCTGCGCGACGTGGATCTACGACTAGGACACAGCATGGTAGAGAAGAATCGCGTTCCACATTGCGATGCTACACTTGTGACGGACCCCATTACGCAAGTGAATGTCCTGAACGTAGGGACCCAAGAAGACGCGACGAACCGCGTGAAAACCGCCGTGATGAAAGAAATTTTCGGACAACAGCCTCAACACCCGACACCGGGCATACACTGCCAGAGAATCAGCCGAACTAGCCACATTAACGGTCAAAACACCTAGTGGACCTCGCGAATTCTTGCTTGACACCGGAGCGTCAATTAATCTCATTTCTGAAGAAGCTGCGCTGGGGTGCCCGCTAAAACTCAAAACTTGCAAATATTCAACATCCAACGGAAGCGAAGGGGAATCCAAATTTTGCGTCGACCTACATGGTTATGAGTTCAACGTAGAGAAAACGGGAACCCTCGGCCAGTACGACGGATTGATCGCTATGGTCATGATGAGATCGGAGCGTATCAAACTCGACACGGAAAAACAGGAAATCATTTTCATGGCACGAACCGCATCGCCAAGCAGTTGCCCAGCGAGAGAAGAGCTCTTACGCGAAAACACGAGATTAGGATATGTCAACGAAAAAGACGCGGCCGAGATATGGGACATTATCCTCCCTTATCCGGATATATTTGTTCTCCCAGGAGACCGGCTCCCCGAAACGGATATCGCGGAACACCGGATAGATACGAGCGACGATAGACCGGTTAACGTAAAACAATTTCGGTAGAAGTAAAAAAGCATGTTACGGAGATGTTAGAAAATGGTGTAATCCAACCCAGCAAATCTCCCTATAATTCTCCCTTATGGGTAGTATCGAAAAAGATGGACGCATCGGGGATAAAGAAATGGCGCATCGTGATCGATTTTAGAGAATTAAATATCAAGACTCCACTGGATAATTACCCCCTTCCACATATGGAAGAAATTCTGGACTCTCTGGGACAGGCACGCTATTTCTCTGCACTCGACCTGGCAAGTGGGTTTCATCAAATTCCTCTTCATAAGCCACATCGCGAAAAGACCGCTTTCTCCACGGCCGATGGACACATCGAATTCTGCAGGATGCCCTTCGGGTTAAAAAATGCTCCGGCAACATTCCAGCGAACCATGGATAACGCCTTGACTGGTCTTATAGGGACTGTATGTTTCGTTTATCTCGACGACATAGTTGTCTTTGGTAAAACCTTGGAGGAGCATAACCACAAACTTCGCCAGCTCTTCGATAGATTGCGTGACAAGAATCTCAAGTTCCAGCCCGATAAGTGCGAATATTTGAAGCCGAAACTTGGCTATCTGGGACACATTATTACGAAAGATGGTGTAAAACCTAATCCCGAAAAACTCAGAGCAGTGGATGAGTTCCCGGAGCCCAAGAACGAGAAACAGGTGAAACAGTTCCTCGGATTGGCAGGGTACTACACGAGGTTCATCAAGGATTTCAGCCGAAAAGCAGGCCCTCTCAACCGCCTATTAAAAAAAGGAACCCCCTTTGAATTTGGAGTAGATCAACGAGATGCTCTTCAAACTCTGAAACTAGATTTAAAGAATTCTTGCGTGCTACAGTTTCCAGATTTTACAAAACCCTTCGTTTTAACCACTGACGCCAGCAACACAGCAATTGGCGGCGTTTTGGAGCAAGAGGATGAAGGAGGCTCGCTGAGGCCAGTCTCTTTCGCAAGCAGGAGCCCAAACCCATCGGAGAGACACTATTCGATGACTGAGAAAGAGTTGCTCGCCATCGTCTGGAACCTAAAACATTACAGACCTTATCTATTGGGGAAGGAATTTGTAATCCAAACTGATCATCAACCGCTGACGTGGTTGATGAACGTGAAAGATCCTTCCTCTAGGCTTATGCGATGGAGAATCTCAATGGAGGAATACGACTACAAGATCCGTTACATAAAGGGTAAGCAGAACCTTGTGGCCGACGCTTTGAGCCGTAACCCAGTCTGCTTTACCAAGGTACAACCACCAGGCTGGCGAAAGAATTTTGTATTTCTAAAGGAGGTCTCCGAAGACGCGCTTCCCCTCCAATTCGAAATAAGTAATAGGAACCAACTAAGCAAGATGCTCGAGGAAGATAACCTTTTGCTGGTGGTAGCCACGTATGAAAAATTCGACGAAGCCACATGTCGAAATTTCCTAACCGAGGTGTTGCAGGACCTGATATCCGAGGGTATCAACCGCATTTATATGAACCTGGCCAAGTTCGAGAATTTGTACGAAGGGGATAAAAAGGAACTGAAGACGATCTTGAGGGACATCTTCAATGACCCCGCAATTACCGTGGAATTAGGAGCAGAGCTACTGAAGCAACCGGAAAACGAAGAAGAACGACGACAGATTTTACAACGATTCCATGAATCTTTAGAGTTTGGACACCAGGGAATAACCAAGACCCTGAAACTTCTCAGCAAACGATACTACTGGCCCGGAATGCACCAGGAAGTGCACGACTACATAGCGAGCTGTGCAGAGTGTCAAAGAGAGAAGATCGATAGACAGAGGGAAAGGGCACCTATGCAGGTCACGGACACGGCGACCGAGTTCAACCAGAAGATAGCCTTGGACATCGTGGGACCACTCGAAACCACCGAACAAGGGCATTCATACATCCTTACGATCCAAGACAACCTGACTAAATTTGTGCAAGCCTACCCTATCAGGCAAGCGACCGCTGAAACCACTGTTCGAGTCCTCCCCGAAAAGTATATCTCTCATTTCGGAATACCGCACACGATATTGACCGATAACGGACAAAACTTTATCGCCGAATTGACGGAACAATTCTTTTCGATGTTTAAAATTCAGCACGTTACAACCACCCCATTCAGGCCACAATCCAACGGAAGTTTGGAACGGATGCATGCGAATCTAAAGGAATACCTCAGGGCAAATCGGGACTGGGACGAGTTGCTCCCATTCTTCGTCAACTGCTACAACGGCACGGAACACAGCAGTACCGGGTTCTCACCCTATGAACTCGTCTTTGGGCGACAACCCACGGTACTCGATGATTTACTAGAAGACGGAAACGAACCCTACCACGATTATCTCCATCGTCTGCGCTTGAGGATTAGGAAGAGTGAAGTAATGGCCCGAAAAGTGAACACGGACTACAAAAGAAAGGTCAAGGAGACCTTCGATAAGACCACGAATCATCGAAATTACGAAATCGGGGACTACGTGTGGTTGCGCGCACATGAGAATAGAAAGATAAGCAATCCGCTGCATCCTAAATTTGAGGGGCCTTACGAAATTATCGATATTCTCAGCGATACCAACATAATGATTAGGAAGCCTAACAAACGTGAAATAGTACATATCAATAGAGTCAAATTCGCTAACTTTTCTTCTGTTACAGGATAGCCAACATGGCAATTCA
Organism: Andrena chrysosceles; assembly: GCA_963855975.1. Classification (NCBI taxonomy): domain Eukaryota; kingdom Metazoa; phylum Arthropoda; class Insecta; order Hymenoptera; family Andrenidae; genus Andrena; species Andrena chrysosceles. The sequence continues at coordinate 20,199,289 of OY979769.1, read as the reverse complement.
GGCGCAACCACTAACCGAATCAGGGTATCAAATCACCGAATTAACGCGGCTTCCCAACATCTACTTCGACACCATGGGACCAGTTAGGGTATTCCACGACGAATGGAAAATAGTAATTTATTATGACTTGATGGAACTCATTCAAATTGAATAAGCTCTCGCGCACAGACTGTCGACATTGCAACTTAGGGATAACGAAACGATCAGTCCACTATTAGCATCACAGGTAGATCGATTCCATCGATGGCAAAAATATTCTGCTAATCTACTCCTTAGCGCAGGCACCTCAGAGAGCGAACCGAGACAGAAACGCGGATGGTTTAATTTTGTGGGAGAAATTAGCAAGACCCTATTTGGAACAATGACGAACGAAGACGCCGAGTATTATAATAAGGAAATAGATAAGGTTATATCCAGCCAAAACAGCCTCGCAAAGCTCATCGCTAACGAAACGCATATTTTGAAGACATCCGCGCTCGACGCAGATTTATTCGTAAAGAAATTAAACCTCCACACTAATAACCTAATTCGGGAAATTAATAAGGTTAACATGGAAGTACGTAGGGAAATTATCTCGTTAGAAGAAGTAATGATAGTTAGTAATCTAATCAGTGAATTCGCCGATTCTCTTTCGTTATTAGGAACCATTGTAATACACGTGGAACAAGGCCAAATTCATCTTAGCTTATTAAGTGTTGACAAATTAGACGCAGTTCTAGAGGAAATCATACAAATATACGGCCAAAATAAAATGGTACTCCCCTTTAAAGCTAAACACCACTTCGATGTGCTAAGAGTTAGTACCGTTAACATCGCGACACTCAACAACAAAAAAATCTGTTTCGATATCAGAATCTCCATCCTGGAGGAAACCGATTTTATGGCACATCACTTGGTACCAGTACCCGCGATTGATCAACCACAACTGGGATTAAAATATATTCAACTGTCAATTCCACATGTTATAATGGACCGCACCACGCATTCTTACATGCCGACCTCCAAGCGTGAACTTGATTCGTGTAAGAAACTAGGGGATAAACGAATTTGTAAACGACACATTCCGCGCTATTCAATAAGCCTGCAAGACCCCTGCATTCGAATTGGAACAAAAAATCTACATGACGATCCGTCAAAGCATTGCCCAATGGCATTAGTTAAGAGTTCTCAATCAATTTGGCATCAATTAGAGGAGCCTAATGCTTGGATCGGGATCGTACCCTACAACGATTATATGCAGGTGTCTTGTAAAAACGGATTTCACGACACTATTTCTAGAACTGGGGTATTCGTACTAAACCTCAAACCCGGCTGCACGATGGTATCGACTGCAGCAACACTGTACGCAGCAAATGCTGAAAAAATTTCCCGCGTTTCGCTAGACCTAGGGTTGCCACAAATGAATCATACGCTACCAGATAACCTCACGATTGCCTTTATCTCCGAAATCAAGGAGACTTCATTTGACTCGGACACTTTGCACGAAAGAATAAGAAGTTTAGATAGCATTCGCTTAGAAGCAGAATCAATGGAGAATCGAGTCCGATTCTTGTCTACATCAGAGTCTCGATGGGTCACGATAAAATACGGTCTAATGATATTGTCTGGTTGCGTATTGATGTACGGAATATATAAATTTAAAATTTACAAGTTGGCGTTCTGCTTATGTAAACCATGTACATATTACTACGTAAATTGTTACAACACGAATAACGATTCAAGCAATCATAATACGATAACCCAGCGCGAGGGTTTATTACAAGAAGCGCCCTCGCCGCGACTTGTTGTCTTCTCGGCAGAATCGGAAGTACGTCCACCGTCCTACGCAACAGCTACAACAACGACCACCTCTCAAACGACCCATAAGGCGAAAGGAAGGGCAAGACGACCGAAGCTGGGTGCCCCATAGGGTGTTTCAATTTTCTACAGGTACTATTTTCATATAACTTTCCTCGCACCCTTGGTTCTATTCATCTAAGTGATCTGTATGCCAAATTTTAGACAAATTTAATAATATTTAGGGGTTGCACAGTTTTATCACTAGGCTAGGCCTGGGGCGGTAGTAACAGTTTGGCTTGGGAATACGATTACGCAGGAACTATTACATTTACAACAAAAACCCATATATGGAAATGTTACTTACTTATCTAACATTATTGAGTCACAACAGTATCACTGTATGTCAAGTAATATCCAAGTTATTAATAAAAATGAGAAGCGGAGTGTTATAGCCCTAACGATACAGTGTAAAGTGTTGCAACGATAGCTGATCTAGGATCGGTTGTAACACTACATAGATTCTATGCAAACAAGACAATATTATTCGCTTTCTTTCGGTTTTGTTGTGGTACAACCGACCCCGACTGCTGATGTTACAATCACCCCCGACCATGCTTTTGAACTTCAATTATAAATTGTGACTAACGAGACACTTAAAAGTGCTAGGTAACGATCAGTATTACTTTAAAAAAGGTCAAATTACAGATTAAAAACGCACATACTTGCAAAGGGAGTGTTTACATTAGATTCATAAATCAGTAAGAAAAAGTTACTTTAGGATATCGAAAAGTTATTTTTTTCACTATCCATGTCTATTGCGTATCTATACTGCCAGAGCATGGATGTGTGTATTCCAAATGTCATTATTTATCATGTGGATATCTAGAATTGATGTCAATATTCATTATATGTTTTGATATTCAACACAATTTATATGTGCTACATTCGCCCCCTGTTACTACCGTCCCCGATCTACCCTACATATTTTCGCTTTTCCAGGTTTTGAAAATGCGATGTCTCTTGACAAACATCTTTAAGACGTCTTAAGAGCATGTTAAAGACGTCTTGAAGACGTCTTCTGGATGTCTTAAAGACATCTTAAAGACGTCTTTCACACGTCCGTACGACGTCTTAAAGATGCCTTTGTCACGAATCAGGACATTCAGACGTTCAGACGTAAAACAGACTTAAAATGGACGTCTATAAGATGTCGTGTGCTGTCTGGGTTATTTAGTGTGCAAAGTGTGCAACCTCTAAATATTACTCAATCTTGCTAAAATTTGTCAGATATTTTTTTTATATTAATAGGAATCAGGGCATGCGCAAAGTGAAATACAAATATAATATTTTAATTTTACCCCTATAATATGAAACACCCTAGTGCCCCATCATACGACTTATATTGAGGATCACCAGTACTTCTAAGTTCGAGGACGAACTTCAATCTAGGTGGGGAGGTGTTACGCTATGCGCCAGGCTGGCGCCGATAGACAAGGATCAGCCCAAACCCGCGACAAAGGACCGCCATAACTTCTCGTTAGCTCCATTCGATAGCAGATCTCTCCGTAACCTTCGCAAGAGATCTTAGCACTAGATCTCCAACGAGGATCTTCCCGCCTAATTTTCCTGCCAGACTTTCCCGCCAAAAAGCAGAGGAAAGCGGCGGGCCCTCAAGGGGTATAAAACCCTTGGAGTTCCACCGACGCCAGACACTCCAGTACGGACAACCGACCTATAGCCATTGTTACGCGTTCGTTACCTTAAGGCTGCCGTCTCAGCGGGCCTTGAATGTGTGCGTACGCTCACACAAGCTAAGAAAAGCGTGTACGTATACGCGTGTAGTAAACAATCCGTTTCAACCGACTTTCGTCCTGAAATCGGCCAGAAGGAAGTTTTTGCGGGTACAGTTGCCTCTAGCAGACATCAGTGCAGGGTGGTCTGGTGCGTTTGAACGCTAATAACCACCGTACGTTGAGATAATAATGAATTTATGAATCGAAAACTGACAGAATGAGGCTTCAAGGCTTCTCCGTTGGTGGCGCTAGTGGTGTACCGCAGCACGTAGCACCAGCGTGACGTATACGCAGGGCCGACGCGAGGTTAGCTGGCGCCCGTATGCAAGAAAATTATTGGTGCCCCCAAATTTTTGCACCTTTTTTTCTATTTAATATGATTTGTCTTTACGGGGTGTACATTTCGTTTATGTGGGAGTTGGATTCTTTTATTATTTAGCGTGCGATATAGTTTTTTAGCGTCCCATTCTGCTGGCGCCCTTATGCGGCACATGACTTGCATAATGATTTCGCCGATCCTGCCTATACGCGATGTAGTAAACAAACCGTTTCAACCGACTTTCGTCCTGGAATCGGCAAGAAGAAGGTTTTTGCGGGTATAGTTGCCTCCGGTAGACATTCGTGCAGAGTGGTCTGGTGCGTTTGAACGCTAATAAGCATCGTACATTAAAATAATAATGAATTTATGAATCGTGTACTGAGACAGACTCGAGAAATGACAGAATGAAGCTTCAAGGATTCTCCGCCCCAGCGCTGATGGTATTTTCGCGCCATTTACCATCAGAACCGGTAGAAGTCCAAGCTAGCCGATAAATATAGGAAAGACATAGTTGCCGAGACGTATCGAGAGGTATATCGCGCTGTTGCCGCATTTCCTCTATTACTATTTTCTCGTAAGGAAGGCTTGAATGAATCACGGCGAAGCTGCTAGAGAACAGAAATGGGCAAAGATAATATCTGGATAAACTCAAATAAAAGATACTACAGTACTGTCTTGTTACGGGTTCGGTTTGGGGTACACTATGTGGATTTTTCGCTATTTCCACCACTTCTGTTTCACTCCTGTCCGGCGAAGGCGAGAGCGAGATGGAACGAGAGCGAGCGAGAGGCACTGAAAGCGAGCGAGAGCGGTACGAGACAGACGACGGGATCATGTTTTGTCTCTCTCCATCTTTCGGACGCCTGACACTCCGTCCTTTGCGTTGACGCCTGTCGCGCAGACAAAGCATTCCATCTCGCTCCCCCCTTCGGCCAGAAAGAAGCGAGAAACGAACACTCGGAATTAGGACTCTACGATACGGGTTCAACGCCTGTCCCGACCAGCGAGGACTTGGGCTGTTCGGCGGCGGCTTGTAATCTCGGTTAGAGAGGCATACAGTGTTGATAAAATGTAAAACGTGACGTTTTCAGTATTCAGTAACATACTTACTGCTGAGATTTTCCACATTAACCTCTTAGGCACGGCTGAGTTTTACGTGGGGCTGTTTCTCTGTACGGCAGAGTTCAACGCGAATTACGTGTAAACGATACAGTGAGCCGCTATAGTGGCGTCTCGTTCAGAAATATGACATCCGCGAAAGCCACTACAGTGGCGCGTCGTGCCTAAGAGGTTAAAATGAATTCAAATACGGTATAAATCGGATTATTTCTAGAACTGTACTAGATAATTAAATATAAATGCGTAACATTTCTAATCTATTTAATAATGCTAAAAATAATCCGATTTATATCGTGTTTAAATTCATTTTCGTCTGGAAAATCTCACCAGTATGTTACTGAAACGTTCAAGCCGATACGATAGAAAATGTGAACGTTTTACATTCTATTAAAACAAACAAAATAAACAATCATTGAACAATCATATCATTATATTTTTTCACAAGAAAATATAAATATTTCCCTCACTACATACGTTACATTTCGCTCATTTGCTGCAACTACGACATATATTACTCAAAATTCACGATTTTTGGGGAAACGAGTTTTGTTAACGGGAAAAGTTTTGTTAGACAACAACCACTTTTTCTATACTAATAACTCAAAAACTGCAAATTTTGAGTTGTGTCGTTGTTACAGCAAATGAGCGATTTCATTACAATCGATTTGATATAATTGTAGGAAGACCGTCAATGGAGAAGAGGAATTACACAGAATGAGAGAAGATAATAAGAATTGCGAAGTGTAGAAGAGATAATGATACGCAAATAAGTATTGTTTCATTGATATGTTTCCTAACTTCACTACCCAACTTCTCTATCTTTCATTATTGCCATCCTCCTTTACGTTCAGCGAGGCTCTGACGCTAGACACAGCTCTCGTGCCGTATTCCTTCGAGCTTCTCGATAGAAGGAACTGTGGCAACAGCGCGGCAGAGACAGATAGAACAGAAAATGTGGCAACTATGCGTAAAAAATTCGTCTACACAGAGTACCTGGAGATGTCACCTCTGTATATGTTCTTTTTATCGACCGGACTAGTTTCATTAGGGTCCGTCTGTTTACTGAGTACGCTTCGATCGATTCGGACCATAACAAACTTGAGACGGCAGCCTTAAGCACGGTTTTCATTCTTGTAAATAAAAGTCTATCTACAAATAAAACTCTAAAGTTACTGAGGAACCACGAGTGGCTTCTCTACTTCGAACACCGTTTATGTTTGCGAATTAAGTGGTTGAGCACGCTGGAAAGTGAGGTTAGGGATCGACGGTGGGAAAGTAACACGCGGTGCACTGAGTTTTGAGTCAAAATTGACCGAGTCACTTTATTTAAAGAGCTCACGATGAGCTTGAACGAGCACAATGGTTTCTGCTGCTGAGCAGAGATAGCACAAACACGCGGTCACCAAATGCGATGAGCACACGTGTTGTGCACGAGAAGAGAAGAGCAGAGGAATGAATTAACTCACTCGTGAACAATAAGAATTACACTGAGCAAGGTAAAATGCGTACAAAGTTGTTCGTGAGCACTGAAAGGGATGAGAAAATAATTCACGCGTTGCGAAATGAAACGAGTAGGTACACGTCTATCACGACAAGCGGTATGAAAAGCGAGTGAACAAAAGGGAACGCCGGAAACGGTTGAGCGTCTTCTCGAACAATCCTCGAGAATCGATCAAGAAAGTATGCATTATGATTGGGCCGCTCGTTTCACGTGGTGAGCGGTGATTGGCTGAGCAGCTACCCGGAGAATCGATCGCCAGATCGATCATCGATCAGCGGCGTATTCCGCTGCCCAGTAGGTGCTGCGGTGAGCTTGGGTGCGGCGGAATAGTGAACTAACGGAATCTCAAACAGTTTACTTCACGAAGATATTGGGTGCGTTCCGATTCACGCATACTGCGCATGAAGTGCAGAGACAACCGTTCCGTTTTAGTTACTGCGCGCAGTGGTGGTGCAGAGAATTCCCTAGAATCCTTTCACTTCCGGTGCAGCGAGCATGCAGCAAACGCAGATATTCCGAGGTGAAGCAGTCACTGCGCGCATGCGTATTTGTTTCTGTAATTCAAACTTGCAAGCAAAACACATGTGAAAACCCATAGCCAAATCTCAAATGTCTCCGGCAACATTCTAACATAGAGAAATTCAACAATTTAATGAAAAGTAATAAAAATAATTAATTCTCTAATGATCACAGCTGCCACTTTTCTAGGTTATCATTTCGAAGAAACATTATTTCACGTTATTTTTTTTTAATACAAACATATAATTATGTAGATATTACTTACCGAAAATGTAGCTTGAATAATGATTTAGAATATCCTGGAATAACACGTTCTACATAACCCGTTAACTTTTCTGCTACCACCTCCCCGCGTGTTTTTTTGTTTATAATTAAGAAAGTGTATAATATTTCTAATTCTAAATTATCAGTTAATAAACTATCTTCATTTTCACTTTCCTCAGACGAATCACTGCTGCTGCTAATTTCAGTATCACTGTTACTTAATATTAATATCGAGGATATTGTAACCAACATTTCTTTATTCATTGTAGCGTCCATCTTGATTTCGCATGAAACGCAGGGAAAAGCGTTCCGTTTTCAAGAACGCATGAACCGCAGTAACGAAACGGAACGATATGAATGCGCGCAGTGACTGCGCTGCGATCTCTGCACTCACTGCGTGAATCGGACCGCACCCATTCTATTAAATCTGTCCATAGCCACTCACTTGTACTGAGCGTGAGGACCCATGTAGACTGGTCCATAATGGTGTATCATACAGTTCAAATCATTTCTCGGTTTTCGCCAATACTGTGCTGTATTACGTAATCTGGAGAATATAGTGTTCAAATTCGTTTGTAACTGATCTTTAGGGAGTTGTTCTAGAACACCAGCAGCTGTGTATTTTTCACGTGGATTTACGACGTTCATTTTGTGATAAATTCCAGCGTTCAATTGTCGCATATTGGTATCGTGTAATAAATGAAAAATATATTGTATGTTCAATCGAAATTGCGAATGCTTGGACATCAGTTTGGACTTAATGAATTCATGGTCAGTCAAACGAACCAATCTTTCTTCGTGCTGTCCGTTCACCCCATAAGGATATAAATCTGGAAAACATTTCACATCTAAGTGTTCAGCACGATGACCCAACGGAATGTCATGAACTTTAAGCATTTGATAGAGTGCAGTAGCAGATTCATTAACCCTTTTGTCATACATTGGATAAATCGTGAACTGATCATAATATGAATCAGATTGTGACATTTGTGTCAATAATGCACGTTTGTTGTTATCATCGATATTAAGTGTTTCACCTTCAATGTCCTCGATAGATTCGTTATTATTATCATTGGCAACAACTTCATCTTGAAATTCTGTATCTGGTAATTTGGCATTCAGCAATAAATCGTGCGATTGTGGTAAAACAATTTGTGAGTATAGAGAATTATTGGCTTTCAACCATACTAAGGCATTCCATACTTTCTTCAAGTCAACTAACTTTTCCCAAACTATTTTAGATTTTGTTGGAACGCCCCGTACCAATATGTATAATTCATGATTTTGATTTAAAAGTTCAGTCGAACGACAGACTTTTTTAAATTTTCTTGTAACGGCAACGGAAGGTGAAATGTTCTCCCCTTTACTTTTGGAAACATATGTTTTTGTGGCATATTTTTTTTACGCATTACTGTATCCATTCTCACAATCGTTTGAAACGGTTTAGCTCTTTGAATGAGAATTCGTTCGTAATCGTTCACCACTGCTACTTCTGAAACTAAACGTACATCAAGCTTATTTAGAATACATTTTGGTGGTATGGAATCGTTGCGAATTTTATCGTGACAATATCGGCAAATCAAATGCATATCACCAACTTTGTATACAATATGATTTAACAATGTTTGCACTACATTTCCCTTATATGTTCCTTTAGAAATATCAAACTTATGAACCTCTCTTTTAAAACAGAGTTTCTCGCAAGAAACGCACGGGATGCGCAGTGTGTCCATACACCGCTTTGTGAAAGCTCTAAATGTTAAATAATATCGAGATATAATCTCTTCTTCGTTCAAGTTTATTTCAGTATTATTTTTGTGCGACGCTTCAGCTTCTTTCCGAGCTTGCAGTGTTATTCCTTCAAGTATTTTAAGGTCACTATCGTTTAATGCTTTGTCTAAATTATGTAATTGGTTTTTATAAATGTTCGCTATTGTGTGTATTATTCTCTTCAAATTTCGTAAATCCGGAAAGTGAGGTGCCAAAATCTCAAAGGCTAAAAAATTGGACTTATATAGTTCAGGGTTTATGTAACAACTATGAGAATGACCACCTTTTTCAGCATGCACTTTATTTGAACAGCTATTGATATAGTTGTTCAACTTATGTACCTTTTTTAATGAGCACTCTAACAATCTTTTGAAGAAATCCTGTAAATTATTCAGAATTTCAACATCTTTTGTTTTACAAAGATAACTACAATGCCACGCTTTTATCGTCTTCTTCGATTTCAGTAAAGGTAGAGCATTTATAGCTTTCCCTTCCGAATTCAGTATGATTGATTCAGAACTGGTGAAAGTATGGTACGAACTTTCCGCAAAATATGATTCTGAAGAAGACGTACGAGGTGTGTAAGTAAAGTAATGAGACTGATTTTTTTTCAAGTTTTTATTCAAATATAATTACAATGCAATATTGTCTCCTTCAAAATAGGTCCCTTGGGAAGCCACACAGCGCTGGAGATGGTCCTTCCAATCATCATAGCATTGCTGGAACTCGGATAGTGGAATAGCCTTCAGCTGGTCGGTTACAGCTGTTTTGATGTTTTCAAGTGTCCCAAAATTCCCTTGAGGTGATTTTTCAATCTCGGGAAGAGGAAAAAGTCACAAGGGCTCAAGTCTGGTGAATAAGGAGGCTGAGGAGCCACAGGAATGTTTTTACTGGCCAAAAACTCGTTTATTGAGATTGCAGTGTGACATGGCGCATTGTCGTGATGCAACACCCAGTTGTTTTTGATGGTTGGTCGCACACGAAAGACTCTTTTTCGAAGTCTTTCAAGGACTTCTCGGTAAAAGTGTTGATTAACCGTTTGGCCTTGAGGCACAAACTCTTTGTGGACGATTCCGTGACTATCGAAAAAACAAATCAGCATGCATTTGATCTTTGACTTGCTCATTCGTGCTTTTTTGGGCCTTGGAGATGTTGCAGTGTGCCACTCCATGCTCTGGCGTTTGATTTCTGGGTCGTACTCAAACACCCAAGACTCGTCACCAGTAATGACACGTTCCAGAAAACGGGGATCATTTTCAATCGATCCCTGAAAGTCAAGACTCCTTTCCTTTCTGAGATCCTTTTGGTCTTGGGAAAGGTTTTTCGGAACCATTTTTGCACAAATTTTCCTCATCTCCAATTCATTGGTCAAAATCTGATGAACGGAGGTGTGATTCAAATTCAACTGTTCCGCGATCATTCTGACTGTCAACCGTCGATCTGAACGCACAATATCCCGGACTCTGTTGACATTTTCATCGGTGTTTGCACTTGAAGGCCTTCCGCTTCGTGGTTCATCTTCAATCGACTCTCTTCCTTCTGAAAATGCCTTAAACCACCGAAAAACCTGGGCCCTTGACAAAACACTTTCTCCATAGGCCTGCCGAAGTTTTTCAAATGTTTCTGTTGCATTGTGTCCAAGTTTGAAGCAAAACTTGATAGCAACACCGTTGCTCAAAATTGACGCCACTCATTTTTAGAACGGACAAGAAAAAACTGTTTCACGAAAACTAACGCTACGGAGAAACAAATGACTGTAGCGAGTTCAAACTCATACTGGAGTCGTATCACATGTGCACCTGACGCTGTTCAAAGCCTCTCGTCTCCAGCGTTGCCGGATCGAAAGCGACGTTGCCAGTCTCATTACTTTATTTACACACCTCGTATGTCCGGATTGTCCACACAAAGCATTAATCCTATCATCAACTCCTAAACATTCTGCTGCGCGCGTTAAGGAAACTTCCACTTTTTGCTTACAATCTTTCAACAGTTTCCTCATTTTCAAAATGTACTTTTGCCTAATATGAAAACACCATTTTATTATACGCTCAGCTTCCAATCTACTTGCTTCTCTGGACGGCATGCTAATAATATTTGAAAGTTTTCTAATATAAGTTTCTTTGTTATCTTTGGTTGCTATATTGTTATTCGTTACAACAATATAACGATACTTTTTTATTATTTTCAGAGCAGCATGACGTTTTCCTACTTTATTATTATAATCATCTTCTTTACGTATTTCATTATTATAATATACCTTCCGCTTTTTGGAGATAACATCTTTATTTAGCTGATAATTTTTTTTCGCTTTTCGCATATCACTTCTTTATTTGCGTCATAATGCACTTTTCTCTTTTTTATCATACCTTCTTTATTTAGTTCATAATAATTTTTTCGCTTTTCGCATGTCACATTTTTATTTCCGCCGTAATGCACTTTTTTCTTTTTTATTATAGCTTTGTGTGCGTTATAATATTCATAATTATAAAGTTTTATGCCTTCCTCCCCTTTTTTACAATCTTTACCTTTTTTCATGTTACACGCCTCTTTCTTTGCTGTATAAACAGCTTTTCTTTTTAAACGAATTTCCTCTTTACGCTTTTTATAATAATTAGACATGTATTCTTTCCTATTACATGGTACGTATACATTGCTGATTTGTGACTTCGTAACGAATGACGGATCTGTCTGAATTATATTTTTTGTATGTGTAGTGACTTCTTTGTCACGATGCGGTACATTTTGAACTGGGGATATTTCATCTTTTTCATTAGTAATGTCACTGTGGCCAATGTTAAAATCAGGATAATTTCCACAAACGGGATTTTTATTAATTGTACTACCAATTGCAGATTCATATTCATACATACAACGTGTAAATTGTTGATCCTGAATGCATGGAAAATGTTCTATACGATTAGTTTGAAACATTTGGATCAAATGATGACGCATCAACGCATGAGTGTACGTTACTTTGTCTGGTAATATTTTGAATAATAACGAGACAGCAAATGCAATCGCAAAAACTCCACAATCCCGACTGTTAGGTTGAGTTTGTACACGTGGAAATTCAATAAATTCTTCGTTAATTGCACCCTCATGTTTGTTCAAGAAAGGGTATAACTTCTGCAGAAAAATTTTATGATGACTATGCAACTTCGCGAAATTAAGAGAATCATAAATATAAACTCTTCTTTCATCATGTTTATAGAAGCTACAAACCCAATGTCCCCCTACATTGGTTCCAATATTAACGCTTTGGTGCAAAATCTGTATGTGATCCTGAGTTTCAGGAACTGGTTGAATTGTAACAGGCATTTGAACTCTCCATGTGTCGCGTGGTTTATAATTAGTGTTAGCTTCTAATAATTTATGAAAGTATTCGATATGATCATCTACTAACCATTTGCCTTTAATGATAATTTGCATATTATTAGAACTCAGCGGTAATAACATATTAATACTATTAATTACAGACATGACCAATTATACTTTCATTTATACTTCTAGTATACACTATTCTATTGTAGTATACGATATATAAGATGGTTTAAAGATTCAATAATGAAAAAGTCAATAATATATAATAATATATATAAGCGTGGCGGTTATGCGACCGCGGACGCCCAACTTTATTGAAAGTTGTTATATATAGCGCAAAGCAGCTGAGCGAGTGTACTTTACTTATTTTTTGTATATTCCAACTTTATTGAAAGTTGTTATACTATTATATACTATTATAATGTTATTATAATAATATACGGCGCGATGCAGCCAGTAAAGCTTAAATACTCGACTTCACATACAAAAAACGAACAATTTGTAACAAACACTAAAGTAATATACGTATTATTATATACAAATAAATATAAACGGGACTTACCAAATGTAATATTTTTCCTTTTACTCAGTAATATCCTTATGCGATGAACTGACAGCATGAAAACAGATCGGTTCGTTTCACCGACCATGAATTCATAAAGTCGAATGAGGGTCCCCGGGGAACATTTTGTTACGGGGATTTTCTTGAATGTTTCGTGGAGGGAGAACACTTACAGGGTGGGGGAACACCTACAGGCAGTGGTGGAAATAGTGTGTGAGACGCCACAATTGGAGACAAACTGACGCCAGCGCCAATCGAGTGACGCCACGACCAACCAGCGTCGACAACATATTTTCCGGTGACGCTGATTGGCCGTGGTGCCGGTTCGTCTCCCATCGTGACGTCTCACGCACTCATTACCACCACTCCCTGTAGGTGTTCCCCCTCTACGAAATATCCAAGAAAATCGCCGTAACAAAATGTGCTGCGGGGACCCTGGTCCAAACTGATGTCCAAGCATTCGCAATTTTTCGATTGACCAACAGTCAGACCAAGCCCTCGTCGTAACAAGAAAATGTGCCGTCGGTCACGTCCCCCTGCCGTCGAGCGAGATCTTTACCCTTGCCTTTTGGTTACGCTTTCAGCCTATTTATTCGATCCGGATCTTACATACAGCTAAATAATTCTAATGTAGAAGTACAAATGATACACTTTTTCGTCCCCGACTTTTTCATGTACAGGGTCACCGTTTTATCCTACCACCCGCGTTCGCGCGAACAGGTAAAATGGCAACAGTACCTCACGGACGCATTTCACTACAACCATGCACCGTCCCGGCGATCGGAGAGCTGGTAGCGACGGTTGGACAGCAGTGATGCCCGAGCTTCGAATATTTTGGGATGGTCTCTTTCAAATTAACGTCGCAAAGAGCTATTCAGAATTTCCCTAAAAAAAATTTTGAAAAGTTTGGGTCCTTTTCCGTATAATTTTTGAACTATAAAAGATATCGGATTGCAATTTGCGCCGAAAAATGAGGAAAAAATATTCCCTCTTAATAATGGATGGATAATTTAACATATTTTACGTTTACTTAATTTTTTTCCTATCATTAATTTTTTAACCATAATTGTTGTAAAAAGCTTTTGCAAACTGTTTATTTCATACTACATTTAATGCTGTTTTTAAAATTCATAGTGTTAATAAACAATAGGCTAGTTGTTTTTGTATCATTACTTTCATAAATTAAGAAATTAAATATTTATTCAGTTATCTGTTATAGCCAGTGGGTTTACTACGTTACATCGAATTTACTACGTGACACGCGTAAAAAATGTAGATAATTGTATAAAATGTAGAAAATGTAATTCAATGGCAAAAATTCAAATACAAACTATTTACCTCTACCTAGCTATTACATTGAATTTTACTCCACAATATTTTAAATTATTTTAAAAAGAAAGATTGAAGTGTAATTATAAAAAATATAAATAATTTCAAAGTTTTTAGTAAATTTCATATCTTTGGTGCGCAAAAGATACTGGAATTTTTACATATATCAACATGGATTCTGAAGAAATTGATAAAGCTTTAACAGATCATTTCTTTGGATGCAACATTTCATTTCGTATTATTGAATCTTTAGGAACTTTGTTTATATATTGAATCCAGCTTATAAAATTCCAACTCGAAAGACATTGTCGAATAATTTACTTAACGGAAAATTTCAAGATTACAAGAAATCAATAATCGGTGTGGAATCCAAAAATGCAGATTTACTTTTAGATGGTTGGACAAATTCATCATCCAACAATAAGTACCCAAGTAGCACAAAGACGTTTTAAAAACGTTTTTAAAACGTCCAGGTCGGACGTTCGGGACGTTTTAAAAACGTCCAGAAAAGGTCCTAAAAACGTCCATTTTCACAAACCAGAACGTTTTCTGGACGTTTTTAAAACGTTTTCAGTACCTTTTCTGGACGTGTTTAAAACGTTTTTAAAATGTTTTCAGTACCTTTTCTGGATGTTTTTAAAACGTTTTTAGTATCTTTTCTGGACGTTTTTAAAACGTTTTTAAAATGTTTTCAGTACCTTTTCTGGACGTTTTTAAAACGTTTTCAGTACCTTTTCTGGACGTTTTTAAAACGTCTTTGGAAACAGAATGAGATCCATAACCGGATAATATATAAATACTAAGTACTTGGCTCGCTTCTAAAAACACTAATAGTATAACGGGTGCAGCACGCACCCTGCTAACCATCTGCCTACAGTCTGCCAGCAGATGGACAGCAGGGTCTGCCAGGAGAACGTAGGATCTGCCGGCAGCTGCGGTGCAGCCTACGTCCGCATTCAGCTACGGTTTTGCCGGCAGGCCCTGCCCGGCAGGGCCTGCCGGCAGATCGAGGGCAGATTGACGGCAGATCCTGCCGCCCGCCTGGCACATCGAACAGCGCCATCTAAAGGCCACAATTGCCAAATAATTCCCTACACGTGACGTCAGATGGACTTACGCACCAACACAAATGTACCGTTATTGCTTTGTGTATCCCCTCCCTTTCTACTACACGTGAATAATTGATAGACGGGAGAAATGGAGCAGTGGATTCTGCTCACATAACCTGCGAGCAGATTTTGGAGTTTGTTAAATAAGTTTACTATTTACATATTTCAAAAGGTATGTACTTATCTTTAAAAACATACAATGGTTACAAATACAAAATAATAAAAATGGCACATATAAATCAGCAGAGAAACTTTCAATATTTACATTTAGAAGTGGTGATCCTAGATGCAAACATAAGTCAATTTTTTTGAGAACGAAGGGCTATATCAGAAACTTTTATACTATATTCTAGACTTATTTTTTTGCATAGAATCACCACTTCTTCATCGCTTGTGTTGAATCTGAAAACAAATACATTATTAGTATAAAATTGAAATGATACTGGGAAAGTACCGATCAATGAGTAATTTATTAAACAGGCGCTGAAAAGTACCGAATGGTGTTCATTGCGAACGTCGAGAGTTAAAAACTTTGCTTCAGTGATGCTGAAGTAAAGTGAGCACTGAAAAGTACTGTTTGGTTGTGTACGTTTAAAAATACTGGCACTGAAAAGTGCCGATTGTTGTTCCTTATGAACGCCGAGGGGCAGTTCCCGTTTTACTCATTTAAAATGGGCACTGAAAAGTACCGTTTGGTTTCTTCGCCACTGTAAAAGGAGACACATCTCTACTTTTAATGGGCATATTTCTGAAAAATAAAATATTACAAAATGAAATATATAAAATATAAATTGTGACTTTTACGGTCATGACACTAAATGTCGTGATGTTTAATGTTATGTTAAAACGGACCTTCTTCAGGGGTCATCAGCTTCTTCTTCGGGCTGCTGGTCGCTCCAGAAATCGCGGGGCATTCGTAGTTCCTGGGCCGACGATGCTGGACCACGCTTCCTACAGCGTACCCTCTCCTTTGCTGCCTTGAGTTCCGCTTGCATCCGCAACTGGAAGTCCGACCGAGTTGGCTTGCGGAACTTCTGATTTTGAGCCACACCGTCTGAAAAAGAAATGTATGCAAAGTACGTTAGCATCAATGGAACATACAGTAATAGTAACAATAATTCTATGTGAAAAAATAAAAAGTGCTTATTGTTTCGTACCAAAAATCGCCCTCGCAATGCGGGTGTCATACAAGGATCTGAGTCCTTCGCGGCCAAACCAGGTAAATGAAGATGTTACGTCGTCCGGCAGTGCTTCCTTGAAGCAGCACTTGACCGCTCCCTTCAAATCGAATCCCCCCACGTATTCGAAATACTTTACCTAAACAAAGCGAGTAAAGATTGATGTAAGTATATATTATATATATAAAAGTAAATAAAAGAATAATTTCGTCTTCACTTACAACTTTGGAATAAGTATCATCATCGATGTCCTCAAAGCAGTCAACCTCCTGCACCGAGGACAAAGGGAGGACTGCTGGTTTCGATGGTTGACCAGCATTATGGGTGGCCTGGATAGATTTCTGAATACTCATCAACAGAGTATTCATTCTTCTGCAAACAGAACGGATGGAGACGTTACGTATTAATAAACACGATACACGCGATACTTACACTAGCTCGGCCTCGATCCGATCACGCCCCGTGAGGTCTTCTATGCTCCTGCGAACATTAACATTTATAAGAAAATGTCGCAATATTTTATATTATATATAAATATATAGCAATATTTTTATAGCAAAAAAAGAAACATGTAAATTTACATATTATCAGAAGGTTGAGTCGGCGCTGTATCATGCTGCGACGGCTCACTGTAGATCACAGTGGCGTGCGCCGACGATGTCCCTGGATTCTGATGATCCGTGAATCCTCCGAGGACCGGAACACTGGCAGCAGAAGTCTCCTGAAACATATAAATGTTACTCGGGTTAGAAGTAGAACTACCCGTTAACGTTGCTGGAACCTCTCCCTGTAAGACCATCTTTAAATGGTGGATGTCTTCATTAATCGCTGGTCTCGGCGCGGTCGACGTCCTTCGCCGTTTCGTGTTTTCCTCCTCCGAAGACGTCGTTTGGTAACGTCTAGGTTTTCCGACCACACGTTTCCCTCGTTGGCTCATGTCGGCCTGTAAGTAAAAAAAGTACACATTACAATACTTAGCAAAGGCGTGTTAGCTGTTTTTTCCATTTTACATGCGATATTTTATGCACCAACTATTCTCACAATTTCCATATTATATTTGTATGTATCTTAATTGTACGAAACCTCAAGACGAACATATATAACGTGCTACTCAATAATTCGAGTGTAACTCGACAAAGGCTACAAAAGTAGAAAACGTGGACAAATGACCCATGCAGAAACATTGGAACCAAACGATAAAATACAAAAGAAGGAAATGTAAATATTATAGCACGTCACTCACCAGAAAATAGTCGTAACTTACCAAAAACAAGAGACGAAACTAGAAAGGGAAAAAGATTTTTTTTTTTTTTTTTTTTACATGGTGGAAATCCCTAACGGATACCTCACCTCCGTGGGAGGGGTGAGATTATGTGGGGCTTGCACCCACTAAAACCACCATGGTGACCGCCTGACGCGAGAGGCTTACACAAGGGAGAGGGACTGGCAGCGAGATACTTCTAACGATAATGAAGATGGAAGAATTTGAACACTACGGCTTCTCGGTGTGTGTAATAACAGCAACGACATAGCTAGAGATTCCTAAGGGGATGGGGTCGTCGTTATTGCCAGTGGACATATTACCGTGAAAAGGCATTCTAAAACATTTGGCGCGAACCTGATCGGGGGAGATATATAAAATGTCCTGGCTCAATGTGGAGCATTTATATACGCCAAGAGCCGAAGACATTATGCCGATATCATAAAAATCATCGACCTCTAGAAATTTTTTAATACCTAAACGATAGGAGTTATTGGAGTCCATGCTAATATTGAAAATCACGCAGATGGAGCCGTCGACTGAGATGACACAATTATCGCGTACATTTGTGCCCAGATATATGCTATTGAACTCTATCTTACGGTATCGAGAACAATTGGGGTCGTTACTAAGCGGTCTAGATACGCGAATAGAAAAATCGACATTGCAATGAATATTTGTGCCATGAAGTTGTCTCTCCCTCATCCTATTGGAATATTGTTGGAGAGGAAGACTTGGCTTTCTAAGATATTTTCTAAAAATGGACATGTTGTTTTCATATGGAAAAGCAGAACACGAATCTAAATTACCAAGACGTCTGACATCGTTGGTTAAATGAAGAAGGCCATGGACGTTATAACTATTAAAAGTTGGGCCATAAAGTTCTTCGTTGCGAAGAACAAATTTCTCCAGAGCTGACTCTGCGAATCTCAAGTGTCGGTCCGATGGAGATTCTGAAACTAAAACCCGTATGGCCACATGTAAAAATAAAAAATGCTTGTATACTGTAGTGTCCAGTACAGAATACAGTATAACTGGCCCTGTATACAAAAGGAACTGACGAAATTCGGTCGCCTTATATTTAGAGCATAGTTCAATAGATCTGGGATATCTGGCAAAGTCTGAGGGGCAATATCTGTAAAGACTATTGGTCGGAACTCTACTTCCCATTTCGCGTTTGTTTCGAATTCTCGTTCATTCTGAGGTGGCAGTCATTGACGGCAGATCCGAAGAATTTCCAGAGCTTCGAAACAACGAAAATCTTCCCGAGACATCCATAAGACGTAAGTAATTATGGAATTTAATAAGTTCAAATCGTCCACGTCGCGAAAATCGGGAAAAGCACTATCAGCGAGGCAAAGAAGCAGGGTTATGCGCGAAGTGCGAAGCAGCTTACGCGTGCGACACCGTGCTGCATTTAACACCGTCAGCAGAGTAGTGGATAATACTTTTAACGTGCAAGATGCTGCTAGCACATCTGCAGGTTGTAGTTCGTCCGTTCCTGTTAATTTAATCCCCGATAGATTCAGTGCTAGGCGCGATATAAATGTAGAAGACGCCGGTCCTTCTACTTCCATGTCACGCGTTTCTAATATCCACGATACACTTTCATTGTCGTGTGCTACATCCTCCGAGTCATCTTTTCACCAACGGTTAGCCTCTTGTTTCGTAGACAACAATTTGACACACGTTCAAGGAAATAATATATTATCTCTCCTTCGAACACATTCCTGTTTCTCTCAGTTGCCTCGGGATGTTAGAACGCTTCTATCTACGCCACGTAATCCTGCTGTCACATTCGTCGTGGAACCAGGAGAATATATTCATTTCGATCTGGAAGCAGAAATTATTAAAAGTCTCTCCGATACTTTGCCCGCAGCACATGTTAGAGAGTTAGAATTAGATTTTCATACCGACGGATGTAGTTTGGGCAAATCAGGTTCCATTCATATCTGGCCCATTGTTATCGCTACCGATGGGAATGGTTTCGCAAGTTCCTTTCGAGTATATGCATCTTGTATGCTTGGGCGTAGTAAAAAAACTCTTGTCTGCGTGGGTACATGGAGAGTATTCGCGTCTCTCAAAATTGCGCCGCAGGGAAATTTCTATACTGTCTGCGAGACTGAATAGTCTTTACAGATATTGCCCCTCAGACTTTGCCAGATATCCCAGATCTATTGAACTATGCTCTAAATATAAGGCG
Organism: Andrena chrysosceles; assembly: GCA_963855975.1. Classification (NCBI taxonomy): domain Eukaryota; kingdom Metazoa; phylum Arthropoda; class Insecta; order Hymenoptera; family Andrenidae; genus Andrena; species Andrena chrysosceles. The sequence goes on along the minus strand of OY979769.1, from coordinate 20,179,262 downwards.
ACCGAATTTCGTCAGTTCCTTTTGTATACAGGGCCAGTTATACTGTATTCTGTACTGGACACTACAGTATACAAGCATTTTTTATTTTTACATGTGGCCATACGGGTTTTAGTTTCAGAATCTCCATCGGACCGACACTTGAGATTCGCAGAGTCAGCTCTGGAGAAATTTGTTCTTCGCAACGAAGAACTTTATGGCCCAACTTTTAATAGTTATAACGTCCATGGCCTTCTTCATTTAACCAACGATGTCAGACGTCTTGGTAATTTAGATTCGTGTTCTGCTTTTCCATATGAAAACAACATGTCCATTTTTAGAAAATATCTTAGAAAGCCAAGTCTTCCTCTCCAACAATATTCCAATAGGATGAGGGAGAGACAACTTCATGGCACAAATATTCATTGCAATGTCGATTTTTCTATTCGCGTATCTAGACCGCTTAGTAACGACCCCAATTGTTCTCGATACCGTAAGATAGAGTTCAATAGCATATATCTGGGCACAAATGTACGCGATAATTGTGTCATCTCAGTCGACGGCTCCATCTGCGTGATTTTCAATATTAGCATGGACTCCAATAACTCCTATCGTTTAGGTATTAAAAAATTTCTAGAGGTCGATGATTTTTATGATATCGGCATAATGTCTTCGGCTCTTGGCGTATATAAATGCTCCACATTGAGCCAGGACATTTTATATATCTCCCCCGATCAGGTTCGCGCCAAATGTTTTAGAATGCCTTTTCACGGTAATATGTCCACTGGCAATAACGACGACCCCATCCCCTTAGGAATCTCTAGCTATGTCGTTGCTGTTATTACACACACCGAGAAGCCGTAGTGTTCAAATTCTTCCATCTTCATTATCGTTAGAAGTATCTCGCTGCCAGTCCCTCTCCCTTGTGTAAGCCTCTCGCGTCAGGCGGTCACCATGGTGGTTTTAGTGGGTGCAAGCCCCACATAATCTCACCCCTCCCACGGAGGTGAGGTATCCGTTAGGGATTTCCACCATGTAAAAAAAAAAAAAAAAAAAAAAATCTTTTTCCCTTTCTAGTTTCGTCTCTTGTTTTTGGTAAGTTACGACTATTTTCTGGTGAGTGACGTGCTATAATATTTACATTTCCTTCTTTTGTATTTTATCGTTTGGTTCCAATGTTTCTGCATGGGTCATTTGTCCACGTTTTCTACTTTTGTAGCCTTTGTCGAGTTACACTCGAATTATTGAGTAGCACGTTATATATGTTCGTCTTGAGGTTTCGTACAATTAAGATACATACAAATATAATATGGAAATTGTGAGAATAGTTGGTGCATAAAATATCGCATGTAAAATGGAAAAAACAGCTAACACGCCTTTGCTAAGTATTGTAATGTGTACTTTTTTTACTTACAGGCCGACATGAGCCAACGAGGGAAACGTGTGGTCGGAAAACCTAGACGTTACCAAACGACGTCTTCGGAGGAGGAAAACACGAAACGGCGAAGGACGTCGACCGCGCCGAGACCAGCGATTAATGAAGACATCCACCATTTAAAGATGGTCTTACAGGGAGAGGTTCCAGCAACGTTAACGGGTAGTTCTACTTCTAACCCGAGTAACATTTATATGTTTCAGGAGACTTCTGCTGCCAGTGTTCCGGTCCTCGGAGGATTCACGGATCATCAGAATCCAGGGACATCGTCGGCGCACGCCACTGTGATCTACAGTGAGCCGTCGCAGCATGATATAGCGCCGACTCAACCTTCTGATAATATGTAAATTTACATGTTTCTTTTTTTGCTATAAAAATATTGCTATATAGACATTTTCTTATAAATGTTAATGTTCGCAGGAGCATAGAAGACCTCACGGGGCGTGATCGGATCGAGGCCGAGCTAGTGTAAGTATCGCGTGTATCGTGTTTATTAATACGTAACGTCTCCATCCGTTCTGTTTGCAGAAGAATGAATACTCTGTTGATGAGTATTCAGAAATCTATCCAGGCCACCCATAATGCTGGTCAACCATCGAAACCAGCAGTCCTCCCTTTGTCCTCGGTGCAGGAGGTTGACTGCTTTGAGGACATCAATGATGATACTTATTCCAAAGTTGTAAGTGAAGACGAAATTATTCTTTTATTTACTTTTATATATATAATATATACTTACATCAATCTTTACTCGCTTTGTTTAGGTAAAGTATTTCGAATACGTGGGGGGATTCGATTTGAAGGGAGCGGTCAAGTGCTGCTTCAAGGAAGCACTGCCGGACGACGTAACATCTTCATTTACCTGGTTTGGCCGCGAAGGACTCAGATCCTTGTATGACACCCGCATTGCGAGGGCGATTTTTGGTACGAAACAATAAGCACTTTTTATTTTTTCACATAGAATTATTGTTACTATTACTGTATGTTCCATTGATGCTAACGTACTTTGCATACATTTCTTTTTCAGACGGTGTGGCTCAAAATCAGAAGTTCCGCAAGCCAACTCGGTCGGACTTCCAGTTGCGGATGCAAGCGGAACTCAAGGCAGCAAAGGAGAGGGTACGCTGTAGGAAGCGTGGTCCAGCATCGTCGGCCCAGGAACTACGAATGCCCCGCGATTTCTGGAGCGACCAGCAGCCCGAAGAAGAAGCTGATGACCCCTGAAGAAGGTCCGTTTTAACATAACATTAAACATCACGACATTTAGTGTCATGACCGTAAAAGTCACAATTTATATTTTATATATTTCATTTTGTAATATTTTATTTTTCAGAAATATGCCCATTAAAAGTAGAGATGTGTCTCCTTTTACAGTGGCGAAGAAACCAAACGGTACTTTTCAGTGCCCATTTTAAATGAGTAAAACGGGAACTGCCCCTCGGCGTTCATAAGGAACAACAATCGGCACTTTTCAGTGCCAGTATTTTTAAACGTACACAACCAAACAGTACTTTTCAGTGCTCACTTTACTTCAGCATCACTGAAGCAAAGTTTTTAACTCTCGACGTTCGCAATGAACACCATTCGGTACTTTTCAGCGCCTGTTTAATAAATTACTCATTGATCGGTACTTTCCCAGTATCATTTCAATTTTATACTAATAATGTATTTGTTTTCAGATTCAACACAAGCGATGAAGAAGTGGTGATTCTATGCAAAAAAATAAGTCTAGAATATAGTATAAAAGTTTCTGATATAGCCCTTCGTTCTCAAAAAAATTGACTTATGTTTGCATCTAGGATCACCACTTCTAAATGTAAATATTGAAAGTTTCTCTGCTGATTTATATGTGCCATTTTTATTATTTTGTATTTGTAACCATTGTATGTTTTTAAAGATAAGTACATACCTTTTGAAATATGTAAATAGTAAACTTATTTAACAAACTCCAAAATCTGCTCGCAGGTTATGTGAGCAGAATCCACTGCTCCATTTCTCCCGTCTATCAATTATTCACGTGTAGTAGAAAGGGAGGGGATACACAAAGCAATAACGGTACATTTGTGTTGGTGCGTAAGTCCATCAGACGTCACGTGTAGGGAATTATTTGGCAATTGTGGCCTTTAGATGGCGCTGTTCGATGTGCCAGGCGGGCGGCAGGATCTGCCGTCAATCTGCCCTCGATCTGCCGGCAGGGCCTGCCGGCAGAACCGTAGCTGAATGCGGACGTAGGCTGCACCGCAGCTGCCGGCAGATCCTGCTGCCGGACCTGGTTATCAGGGCATGCAACATTTCACACACTTTAGAGTAGTTCATGAGTTAGACGCTGTTGATGAGTAGAGGATGCTAAATTCAGTTCTCAAATTGCAGGTCGGTAACACAGTTTCGCTGGAGACACAAATCCCCTTAAACCCTAACCTAGAACTACATATACTAGATATATAAAAACTGTACAAAAACATTATGAAAGCTGTATAAAAACTAAATGAAAACAATATAAAAACTGTATAAAACCTGCTTGCAAACATTCGGTCAAAAACATTTAAACAAATGCATCTGTTTTTTGTTTTCCATTGTTCTGGAAGCATTCATAAACATTTGTATGTATGGAGATATAATTAGGCTTTACGTGTTCGATCTATCCATACTTCGTGGATGGTATGGGTTATTTAGACAGCGGTTACAATCCCTGGTTTCTTTTAACTAATCTCTAAAACAACACACAGATGTCTTGAAAACATATTTTAAACGCTTCTTCCAGACCTAACCAAAACGTTTTAAAAACGTCTTACACTTGCCTGTTTCGGACGTAATCAAAGCGTATTCTGGACTGTTCTGGACGTTTTTAAAACGTCTGTCAAATACGTTTTTAAAACGTCCGCAAAATACGTCTTTAAAACGTCCGCAAAGTACGTTTTTAAAACGTCTGCAAACTACGTTTTTAAAACGTCTTCTGGACGTTTTAAAAATGTCCATTTTCCCAAATCAAGCCGTGGACGTTCAGACATAAAATGGACGTAAAATGGACGTTTTTAAAACGTCCTGTGCTACCTGGGTATGTTGTTGCAGTTCTGAATTTAATAAATACGATATGCGCATGAAGGTTATAGCGTTCCACAGTCTGCAATGTTTTTTTCAAACAATATGATTTTATACAGTAAAATACATATGAACGTAATAAAGTTAAGCTATTTACTACGTCTTATTCTACACGTAGAGAATTCACTTTCCTACGTTAGGTAAAATAAGGACCCATCACTGGTTATAGCACATTCGGCAAACCCGCACTGGTACTGCACTGGCGCAGTTTCGCACTATGCCAGTGCTGCTCCAGCACAGTGCCAGTGCATCATGATTTCTAGGGTTTTCTGACACCGATTACATTGGATTTTACATGCGAGCAATCTTGTATCGTATTCGGCGCCAAGAACTGCCCTGATGTAGTGCAAACTTCGTTTTCGGATGAACAGAATGCACTGCACTAGTGCAACCTTTCTCGCACTGCGATTTTTGGCAGTGCAGTCAGAGCATCCTCCAGTGTAGCCAACTTACAGAAAACTATGCGCGTGAAATGATCTTCACACTACTTCAGACCAATGAGAATGTATCGCAAATAAAACTCGGTCGAGATAGCGCTCTGATCGTCGTGCTCAAGATGGCGATCCGAGCATGCGCGTGATGACGCCGTGACGTCAAACCAATTAACGCCAAGATGGGAGACGATGCGAACCGATTTTTCGTGATCGCTTCTGATTGGTGGAGAGCATAACTGTTTTTTACAGGCGTCACATAATTCCGATTTCTCTTAAAACATTCCCAAATGTTCTTATAGAACAGGGTTGTCTAACTGACGACTCACGAGATGCCGGGGGCTCCTCCGCCTTGCGGCCACGCTGACGATCGCAGTCGAATTCGTCCGTCCCTACACAGACATATGTAAACACATTCGATTGCTACGGCCGGCCACGACTATACGTTTACATATAATTATAATTAATACGACAATACGAACTGATATATCCTTAACAGCGAAGACCAAGAAATGTATTATCGAGTTGTATTGTGTAATTTGCAAGCAGATCCGTTCGTTCATCAATGTTTGGTTCTACATACAGAAAGTGCGTTTTCCGTTATGAAAAATATAAAAAGTAAATATCGGTCAAGATTAGCGGACCATTCATTATCTTCGCTGTTAACCCTCGCTAGGCTGTGCCGGAGTCATTTCTGACCCCATCTCGAGACGGACACGCACACAGTGACAGAGTCAGTGGTGGGGACTCGCGGTCTCGAGAGCGGCACACACACAGGCACAGAGTCAGTGGTGGGGATTCGCGGTCTCGAGAGCGACATGCACACACTGACGGAGCTGTCCGTGAAATCGGAAAGTGATGAACTCCTTCGCGGTATCTCGTGCACTATCGTCATGTTGTTGCTATATGGAAACGGATCGGACTATGTATAGTCCTATTTATATATATATATATATATATATAATATATATATATATATATAAATATATATATATAAATTTATATATTATTATTATTATTATTAATTAAACGGGAGAACCCTTTAGTTTACAAGAGAGATCAACAGAGAAGTACAAACGTATAAGAAAAATCGAAAAAATAAATATAAAAATAACATAAAAATAAAGAGAAACATAACAATAACAAAAACATAACAGTCCTACAAACATCGATGTCACTGACACACATTGGAACGTACGATTAAGGAGGTAACAGACTCCTAAGCAGCTGCGCATGGAAGGACGTAAGGGAGGATCGAAACAAATCAATGTCCACAGGACATTGATTTAACTCGTCCATCGCGCGGTTAATAGGGTCATTGCTATAATAGTGGTACTTCGGGACTCGCGATGCAAAAAGGGGTCTAACACGCAGCGACCGTTGCGGAGCTTGAGAACTGATCTGCGCGACTAGCTCCTGGCAGTTGATCTGTCCATGGAGAACTTTATAAATGAAGAGCAGATCGGAAATAATACGGCGATCACTCAAAGTAGATAGCCGCGTTTTCAATAAGGGAGGGCCATATTCGTGATCATCAATCCAATATATATATATATATATATGTATATATATATATATATATATATATATATATATATATATACATATATAAATTATTGTAATATAATATTGTTGCGAGCACCCTATGGATGGAATCCATGGCCCGCCGGTGCTCGCGACGAAGACAAAAGGACAGCGAGAAGAAGGTGATCGGATCGATCACCTGTCAAGCTGTCACTCTAGAAGCAGACGCCATTGCGAGCAGACGTATTCGAGAACACCTCATTGCCTTTGTATTAAACCTTGATTATTGTTGACCGTTACCCTTCATGTTCAATTACGCTTGTTACACATTAAAGTTCTATGATGTCAAACCCAAAACGTAACAATATAATACGAGGCCAAAAACGCATGCATTTCAACATGATCTACAGGTTTCCATGTCTTGTTTGGTAGTAGTATCTCCCGTGCCTTCTTATTGATGTATAAAATAAGGATATTGATGATTTGATGGACAAATCGAAACATTCCTCCGTCGTTTTTACGTGTTCGCTCCTTCCGGTTAGTGAACCCTTACGTAAAGAGTGAACTTCTGCGTGACTATTGGTCAGGTGGAGTGCGCTGCCAATTTCGTCCAAATACAATATTATATTATATTATAATATGTATATTATAATTATTCTTATACAACGCTTTGCCTTGTCGACCGCTTGATCACCGAATCTAGACTGTTCGATCGCTTCCGTTATCGATCCGCTTGGATTTTTCGCATCCGTCTCTCCCCCAATCAGAACACTCGTTCTGCCATGTCTCACGCGCATTCGCTCATCTTCACCACCTCATTCATAGCGCTAAATTTGACCACAGATTTAGTAGTTGTTTTTGTTATTTTCCTTGTTATATTCTTTCGTTTTCGCGGACATATGTAAGATAATCCGATGGTCGCATATTCCAATTGCATCCCTGGACATTGGCCTACCGTTCGAAAGGCCAGCAACAAAGGCTGGGACCGTTTGCGCGGGAGAACCTGGGAAAAACCCAAACCCCAATGATAGCGTCACGGGAAGGGCGCTAAGACCTTGCCGCTAGTACGCGGACAGTCTTGTACGGTTCTTGGACACGCTAGTCGACATTACGGAAGCCCTCCATGTCTTTTGTACAATTCGATTATATCATTGTTTCAAGTGTTATCCACGGTGTATTTTTCGCGTGTGTGCTGCCCATCCAGTGAAAAACATTTCTTACCCATAATGGCTGAAGTAAGTGAGCACAGCCTTTATTCACAATTTGAAGAAGAAGACTCCGATAATTATTATGAGAAATCATCGGACGATGGAAATTCTTCAAATAGTGACGATGAGCCTGAGGTTCAAGATTCGGAGGACGATGGAAATTCGTCAGATAGTGACGCTGAGCCACAGGTTGGAGATTCGGAACCGGATAAAACGGATAATCAAGTTGTATTTGGACGCAGTTGGCAGCGCTGTGCACCTAACAATAGTCAGGGTGATGTTCATCTTTCACGCAAGGGTTCACTAACTGAAAGGAGTGAACACGTTCAAACAATGGAGGAATGTTTCAAATTATTTATTAGTGAACAAATCATTCAAACTGCCATATTATACACTAATAAGAAGGCACAGGAGAGTCTACCGCCAAAGAAGAAATGGAAACCCGTGGATCGTGTGGAAATGGACGCATTTTTTGGACTCGTGTTGCTGATTGTGGAAAGAAAATCCAGCACTCTCGCGATGATATTACGCGGCTATAATGTCACGTGATCGATTTATAGAAATTTTTAGGTATCTTCGTTTTGATGATTCTGCCACACGTGAAACAAGGAAAGCGGTCGACAAACTGGCACCACTACGGGATGTGACAGATATTTTGCTGATAATTGTCAGAATTCATACCATGCAACGGACGTTGGGTGCGTCGACGAGCAGCTAGTTACATTTCGCGGCCGTTGTTCTTTCAAGGTGTATATGCCCAGCAAACCCGGCAAATACGGTATAAAAATATGGACACTTTGCGACTCTACAACATTTTACTGCTGCAATATGGATGTCTACCTGGGGAAACGTGGAAACGCCCCAGAAAAGCAGCAAGGACAACGTGTGGTGAAACAATTAACCGCTATGTGGAAAAATTCTGAACGATGTGTTACAACAGACAATTTCTTTACAGATATAACTTTATCAGAAGAATTATTAGATAATAAAATATTTTTAGTCGGAACCATTAGGAAAAATAGACGCGACTTACCGAAAAGTCTTGTAAATATAGAAAAGCGGCCTCAACATTCGTCCCAATTTTTATTTACTTCTAAATTAACGTTAGTTTCGTATATAACAAAACCGCGAAAGTGTGTCATTTTACTTTCGACATTGCACCATAAAGATGAAATATCCTCAGAAACTGAGAAATTCAAACCAGAAATAATTCAATATTACAATTCAACAAAAAGTGGTGTAGATGTTCTCGACAAACTCGCCAGAGAGTATTCTTGTCGACGGTGCACACGCCGTTGGCCGTTGTCCCTGTTTTTACATTATATAGACACTGCTGCGTATAACGCTTTTGTTATATGGCAGACAAAAAATCCCACATGGGAAGCTACTTCTAGACTAAAAGTCAGGAGAAAATTATTTTTAGAACAGCTAGCGAAAAATTTAACCGATAAAAACATAGACCGAAGAGCGTCGGAATTTGAAAATAATGAATCCGGGCTACATAGGCCTCTGAAAAGTGCAATTGAAGGGACAGGGAGGAAAATCGTAAAAAAACCGAAGTTAGAAAGGCAAAAGCGTGCTAGGTGTTGTTTATGCGTAGGAAATAATAACAAATTTTCAACTGTATGTAGTCAGTGTAACAGACATGCGTGTAAAAATAATTTACAAGAAACAAGGACAATTAAATGTGAAGCCTGTAATGTAAATATATAATGTTTTGTAATGTAAATATATATAATATTTATTACTGATCCCCTTAGGGTTACAATCTCCCAAACCTTCGCCTTTACAAACTTTCCTTATATCTACCTTATTCTACTTAACCTAACTTAACCTACATCTTAAACCTACTCCCGCTCGCTCGCTCTCTCCCCCCCTCTCCCTCGCACGCTCCCCCTCCTCCGCTCCTCGGACCTCCGCTTCCGCACACTTCCCCTTCCACTCCCAATCTTTCATTCATCCCTACCTTCCCCCCCACACATTTCTCTCCTTTCTTCCAACCTCTTCATCCACTCCTCCCCCTCCCCATCCTCTCCCAACACCTCTACCACCGCACTCTGCCAACCCCTCTCCACCCCCCATCCTGTACAAACCTCCCACACGTGTTCCCATGACTCCTCTCCTTGCCCACACATTCTACACCTCCTTTTCTCCTCTTCTTCCCAATATCTCCCTCCCCTCATCTCATTCCCTAACCTAAATATCGCCACCCTCTTCCACCTATCCTCCCCCCACCCTTTCTTCAGATACCCCGGCACACCCATTCCTTTCACCCTCCCATACCATTTATTATATTTCCCCTCCCCTATCCTCCTCCACCTCTCCTCTTCCTGTGCCTTTCTTTCCCTCTCCACCAACTCCTCCCCCCTTAACTCCCCCCTATCCCTCATCCTTTCCACCTCAACCGTCCACCCCTTGTCTTTAAAAACTGCTCCCTCTCTTCCTCCCACCCCTGTAGCACCCTTCCCCTCCTCATCCTCCTCTTCATTTCCTCCCAACACTCTCGCCAACTCCCCCCTTTTCCTTCATCCAGCTTCCTCTCATACCCCCATGCCCTCAACCCTGCCCCTCCTTTCATCATCCCCCTCTGCAATTCCTCTCTTATCATGTACCCCGGGGTACTACGATCCATTCCCAACACCCACTTCAAATATCTTTCGTGCAGCCCTTCCACCTTTTCCCTGCACTTCCACCCCCACACCTCTACCCCGTAACTCACTACTGCCCATACCACCTTGTCGAAGAGCCATAGTCTTCTTCCCCAATCTTTCCCACACTTCCTTTTCCCTATCCCCATACCTGTCCCAACACCGCAGCCCCCTTCCTTACCCTCTCCTTTACATGCTCTTCCTGTCCTCCATTTCCCATCACTGTGTACCCCAGGTACCTGAACCTATGCACCTCCTCCAGCTCTTTTCCCTTCCATCTCCATACCACCTTCCCCCATCTTCCCCCTCCCCTTCTATACCTCATCACCTTAGTTTTTCCCACATTAACCTGTAACCCCTTCCCGTCCACATACTTTTCCAGCTTCCCCATCAGCCCCTTCATCCCATTCACATCCTCTGCCAACACCGCCACGTCATCCGCATAGGCCAGAGTATAAACCCTCCTCTCCCCCAGCTTCACTCCCCTCCACTCTCCCCTTCCCAACTCCTCATCCATGTCCGCAATCAGAAGTGTGAACAGGATTGGGCTCAGCGGACACCCCTGCCTTACCCCCTGGCGGTCCGAAACCTCTCCCCTTCCTCTTCTCCCACCCTGACCCTTTCCGTTGTTTCCCTCAACGCCTCCTCACACCTCGCTACCAGCCCTTCCCTCACCCCCTGTCTCTCATCGCCTTTATAAGTACCTCCCTGTCCACCGAGTTGAAAGCTGCCTTCATATCCACGAATAAAACTATTAATTTCCTTTCCTTCCTCCCCACCTGCCTGTTAATCAAATAATTGAGGGTGTAGATGTGGTCGACACATCCTACCCCCCTCCTAAATCCCGCCGGACTCGGTGGCAGTAACTTCTTCTCCTCCACCTCTAACCTCAATCTCTCCGCCAGCACCGACGCATAGATCTTATATGCCGTCTGAGTCAAGGTAATCCCCCGATAATCCTCCACCCTTTCCCCAGCCCCTTTCTTCACCACTGGCACCACAATCCCTTCCTTCCACCCCTCCGGCCACCCTTCTCCCCTCCATACCCTGTTACAAAACACCCATAACCATTTTTCCACTTCTTCCCCCCCATACTTCCAAACCTCATTTTGTATCCCATCACCTCCCCCCGCCTTCCCGTCCTTTAAACTCCTCACCACCCTTCCTATTTCGTCCCTCCCTATCTCTCTCTCATCGTCCCTTACTCCCTTCCTTCCTCCCCCCCATTTCACCCTCCACTCTACTCCTCCCATCAGCCCCCTAAAATATTCGTACCATTCCTCCATCTTTATTCTTTCCTCACCCCCATTAACATCCCTCCCATCGCCCTACCTCTTCTTCTCCCTCCGTGCCCATTGCCTGTCCCAAATATACCCTCTCGGAAGTCTCCTTTCCACATTCCTCCACCCCCCCTCCTCCATCCACGTCTCCGACATCACCACCACATCCCACTCCTCCAAACCTTTCCAGAACTCCCCGTCCTTGTTCCTCAATCCCTCCACATTCCAGAATGCTACCTTGTACCCACTCGCCTCTCCCCCTTCTCCCCCCTTCTTTCTCCTCTCTCCCCCCTTTCCCTTATCTTTCGTTTCCCTCCTCCTCCACCCATCTTTCTCTCAGCTCATCCACTTTCTCATCCGCCCATTCACCCAAAGCTTCATATACCCCACCTGAACCTTCTTTCCTCCTTCCCTCTCCTTCTCCGCCTCTCTTTCCACCTTCCACCTCGCCTTCCTTTCTTCCTCCGTCAGATCATCATCAATCCATTCCCTCCTGCCCCTCAGTTTTTTCCTCGCCTCCAACACCTTTATCTTCTCCTCCCTCCCCGTTAGCTTCACCAGAATCACCCCTCCCCCTTCCTTTCCCCTTCCCCCCACCCTTCTCACCTCCCTTATCCCCCCCTCCCCTATTCCCATCGTTGTCCACAACTTCTTCACCTCCTTCTCCTCCTCTCCTCCCTACGCTCCCATCCCCCTTATCACCACATTATTCCTTCTCTCCTTCCTCTCCCTCTTGTCTTGCTTTAGCTCCATCTTTCTTACTCTCAGCCAACATTCCTCCATATCCCCCCCCTCTCCAAACTATTTCTCCCTTCCTTTTCCTTTTCCCATTTCTCTATCTTCCCTATCATTTCCTCCACCCTCCCACCCCTCTCTTCCACCCTCTCTAACCTTTCTTCTATCTTTTCCCTCTTCCTCTTTTCCTCCTCTCTATCCTCCTCCCATCTCCTCCTCTCCTCTCTCCATTCCTCCAACTCCTTTCTTCTCTCCTCGCTCTCCTTTCTCATCTCCTGTTTCATCTCCCTCATCTCCTTCCTCATTTCCTCTTTCTCCTCCCTTAATTCCTTCATCATCTCCCTTAACATCCTCACCACCTTTCCTGTCTCCTCTCCCTCCTCACTTCTTCCCTCTTTCCCTCTGCCATCACCGTCCTCGAGCTCCTTTTAAACCCTTCTCTTTCCCACTCCACCTCCCTCCCCCCTCCCTCCTCCCTTTCCTTCCTTTTTTTCCCCCGCAGCTATCAATGCTTCCCGCATTGCTTCCTACACTACTCAAACTATCGTTCCTGCTCCTTTCGTCCTTTTTCTGCCTTCCCTTTTCCTCTCCTGCTGTCCCCCCCTCCTTAGAAGTCCTTAATGTAAATATATAATGTTTGAGATTGGCCCAAACGGCCACGGGCCAAGCCGGCGTCGGATGCGCCACCAATTCCGCGCGCTATTCGAACAAGCCAACGCGACCAAATCACGGTACACACGGCCGCGGTGATGTGATCGGCCGAGACATCTGTTGACGCGCACCTCACCTAATTAGGCAGCTGTCCTACTTCATCGCGCGAGATGCTTTGTCTCGCCGGTGGGGCTTTGTCCATCTCAGGACGAACAGCTGTTGGGTGGGGTGTCGACGTCACAGAATTCGGCGAAGCGGCTAGACCCATCACCGCGATCGCTCTGTCTTCCGAGAACTGTTGACGCGATCCTTATTCGTTAGAACTTTTCTCATGCTTTCCTCTCTACTGGAACTTTCCAGTAGTCTAAAACTTGAGCTGCTCGGTTCATCAACTACCTCGCGTACTTGCGCGTTGACTTAGATTAAGTGCGTGTTAATTGTGACTAAAATAATCGAACATAGCTGTAAATACTTGTGCAATTGTGGTGTAAATACAAAGTGACCGTGACCTTACATTTTTAAATATAACGCCTATTCTTAAATCTAGCTTGTAATCCTATCTTATCCTAGTACTTATTTTAACGCAGTCGAAGCTTCGACGTCTAGTGCTAAACATGTTCTATAATGTTTTGTAATGTAAATATATAGTGTTTTGTAATGTAAGTATATAATGGTTTATAATGTAAATATATAATGTTTTGTAATGTAAACATATAATATATAATCATATTTCTGTACTCTGTTTCGTTCTGATTGTTAGTTGTAATGCTTGTCTCTACTATGTATCATTCACTCCAATCTTTGTTGCTAACTGGGTCTGACCCTTGCAAGAGAAATAAATAAATAATAAATATTTCTTTCATAATTCACAAGATTATTGTTTCGTATACGTATAACGCAAATCCGAACATAATGCGAAACCGACTGCTGGAGTTCGAACGACCGTCACTGCGGTAGTAGTAATACATATCGGTGAGGATCTCGAGCTAGAGTGACCGTCACTGTGTTAGTAGTAACATCAGTGAGGGTCTCGACTCTCGAGCTCGAGCGGCCGTGACTACCTATGTATTAGTGAAATATCGGTGTGGGTCCAAAAAGACCCTGGCACCGGCCTCCAAAGTTCCGTAGTCGGAGGGTTAAGGATAGCCATAACAAAAATTGATGTGGATATACCATCCCTTGTGAATAATATGACGCGGCCTCAATGTGCACGTTCACATTCACAGAGACGAGTAAAAGTAAGTATATATCAGTTCGTATTGTCGTATTAATTATAATTATATGTAAACGTATGGCCGTATTCGGCCCTAGCAATCGAATGTATTTATGTCTGTGTAGGGACGGACGAATTCGACTGCGATCGTCAATGTTTAGTACGTGTGGAGGGGGCCGTTCAGCGTGACTGGCCGCAAGGCGGAGGAGCCCGCGGCATCTCGTGAGTCGTCAGTTAGACAACCCTGTTATAGAAGATCAGATGGATATTTTGAACCAATGTAATTGTTCTTGATTTACTTAAATATAACGAATATTTCTTCACGTTAGTTAAAAAATATGTGTATACTTTAGCCAATCAAATCAGTGTGTGCATACATTGACTAGTAGAGGATGTATAAATTCGTTGAATTGCGCTCAATTAACGCTTTGACTGTAACACAAGCTATATTGATGTAGTTTATAAAAAATTATTCAATCAATGCTAAGAATTACGATCACGAGATGCAAATTCACTCAAGATAAAAAATCACTATCCCCATTCTTAACCAGAATCCACCAGAAAAGAGCTGAGCCAGCTCTAGTTTCACCCGAATGTGCGGCATGGTATCGCACTGAAAAAGTTCGCACTCAGTGCACACTAGTGCAGGTTGCCGAATGTGCTATTAGTTATGCAGACCTCAGAATCTATTGTTCCAGTTCCCTTTTTTATGATTTTATCCTGAATGCAGTGCATACTTAGATCACACGTAAGGGGCAACTAATGGGACGTGTCGTTGATTGTAGTGGTTGAATTTTTTTCTGGAATTTTTGTATCTGAATGTTTTAGCTACTCAACGCCACGCATAAATAAAAGTAGGTATACTAAGCGGATTCTGGATCAACGCGTGGCGAGGGGGTGAAGCGGGGCGAGGGGAACCGCAGCGGTGGCGAGGAGGAAGCGGGTGGGGGGACCGCGACTCGTGGAGGTGGGGACCGCGACCCTGGATCAGTGGAGGGGAATTGGGCCTTGAAAGCAGGTGGAGGGGATACCTCGCTGACACGTCACGCGTCGTATGAAGCGATCCGCAACCCTCTTATCTCCCAAGGCCATATGGCACCCCGATATCTGTGACGTTTGAATCGGGTGTATGAGAGAAAGAGGTATGATATTTTCGTATATACCTCTCTCTATTCCTCTCTAGGACCATAGTCAAAACAAACGGTGGTACGACGACGCGTAGAAGATGATGCAAGTCGAAACCTGCATTTTCGTATCGCGTAATCCGATAATAATGCGCGGAGAGGTACGATGTTTTGTACGTCTGCCTCTCTCGCTCTCTAGAACCATAGTCAAAAACATACGGATAGCGAAGGTCACTTTCCGAGAATAATGCGCAGCAGCATCGGTGCGCGCAATCTCGGGACCGCGAAAATTCAAAGGACCATAGTCAAAACATACGGTGGTATGACGACGCGTAGACGATGATGCAAGTCGAAACCGTCATTTTCGTATCGCGTAATCCGAGAAGAAGACGCAGCAGCAGCAGCATCGGTGCGCGCAATCTCGAGACCGCGAAATACAAAGCGGACAGCGGCAACGTTTGAACACGGAGCGTGAGAGCGGTACGATATTTTGAACATCTCTCTCTCTCTCTCTCTCTCTCGTTGTCGAAGGTCAGAAAAAACATACGGTGGTACGACGACGCGTAGAAGATGTAAGATAAATCTTATAGTTTGTTATCGCGCGAACACCGGACCAAAAACATATAGCTGTAACGATGAAAGGTCGGCATCCGAGGATAATGCGCAGCAGCGATGCGCGCGCGCTATCACCGAACCGCGAAATTCAAAGCGGACCGGCGCGCTTCTAATTATAGTCGCCCGAAGACTAGATCGCACCCGCGATAGTGGCGGTGTTCGAAAAGAATATGATGAGTAAAAGCGCGATACGACTTAAGGTACGATTCTAGGTATCCCCCTGTATGTAAATGTAAGGGGGTGGGGAGATTTAAGGTAGGGATGTTCGTATATTTAAGGCAGCTGGCATTTTCGACAGGACAAAGTCGCGAATGGTAACGCGTCGGAAAGAGTCTTTTATTTCAAGTGAGTGCGTACGCGTAAATAAGAAGAACATGGATAAGTAGTATAGCAAAGCGGTTTCCAACCGAGGTCCTCTGAGGGGAGCGCGGGGGCGGGGGGAAGTGAGGGCGCGCGGGGGAGCGCGGCGGAGGGAAACATGGGCGCGGGGCCTGCGGGGAGAGGAAGACCCGTTGCGCGCGCACGAGCCGCGGAGTGGGGGAAGCTGCGATGATGGAGGGGATCACTCCAGGCCGAGCCGCCGCGGAGACCGGGCCCACCGCCGAAAACTTTTTAGACCTAACCGGAGGGAGTGAATGACCCCCGAAAAACTTTTTCAAACCCCGATCCACCACCGGAATTTTTTTCCGAGGGAAGGGACAACCTTGACCCACCCCCAAATATTTTTCCAAACCATTATGTAGCTGAAATTGTTTTAATAATTTATTTTTATTGGGAATTATTTCGGACGATCTCGGGAAAGATCGGCGTTTTTTTACACACCGCGTCTTCGGAGGGTGGGAAAGAGATAGAACATTACTTTAAAGCTAAAATCTGGGAGAGGGAAAGAGACAGCGCTACATAGTGATACAAACACATTTTATTCTAAAGCTAACAGTATTTCAAAGCGTTCCGATTTAACGTCGCGGCATATCGTGTGTAATTTGAATCTCCTGGAGCAGTCGTGTAGGATGGCGACATTTGGCAGCGCGAATCATAGAAAGAATTATGCGGCGTCAGCAGAAATTTTTTTCCATACCAATATGTGATGGAAAGTTTTCCCCAACACAGAGAAATAATAATAATTTTTTAATCACCGATATAGCAAACTGTTATGTAGCAAACAGACATATTTTTCCGAACCATTATGTAGCAAGCAATCTAAAGCTAACAGTATTTCGAAGCGTTCCGATTTAACGTCGCGGCGTATCGCGCGATTACGCGTAATTTGACTCCTCTGAGACACCTGCATGCGATGATATCATTTTCACGGCGCGAAGAACGCTCGAACGAAATAAACGCCGAATCTTAGAATTAGGTGGCGAAACCCCCGAAAACTTTTTCAGACCCCGATCCACCACCGGAAATTTTTTCCGAGTGAGGGGACAACCTTGACCCACCCCCGCACCGATCTAGCAAACCAATATGCAGCAGAAATTTTTTTCCCCAGCGCAGAGAAATAATAATTTTTTAATCAACGATCCACCGAACCATTATGTAGAAATATTATTTCAAACAGATATGTAGCAAGCATTCTAAAGATTTTAAAGCGAACAGTATTACAAAGCGTTCCGATTTAACGTCGCGGCGTATCGCGAGATTTCGCGAAATCTGACTCTTCTGGAGCAGCCGCGCTAGATGACGTCATTTGGCAGCGTTAAGAACAAAATACAATACATGTAGAAACGTCGAATCTTAAAATTATGCGGCATCAGCAGAAAAAATCTTTTCCATATCAACAGACATTTTTTTCCCAACGCAGAGAAATAATAATTTTAATCCCCTCCCTCACCGATCTACCGAACCAATATGTAGCACACACACTCTAAAGCTAACAATTTTAAAAAAATGTTTTTCAATCTTAACATCGCAGCGTATCGCGCGATCACGTGTAATTTGAATCCCCCGTGATGGGACCGCCGCACAGTGGTCGGAACGTGGAAAAAACCCTAAATTAGAAAAGTCGGATTTTTTGGTATCGATTATTATTTTCCGGTAGCCAATGAACCAATGTATCTTGCTATGAAAACGGATATATGTTTTTCTCTTTAATACGGAAGAAAAATGCATCTGAAGTAGACCTTTCGTATTCTAGCGGGATTCTGACAGATTTGTAACCAAAGTTTCGACATTTTTCTTTCACTTTTGGAGATATTTATAATCAAATGTATTATGTATTATCAACGTATATAATCTCAGCTTATGTCTGACGTAAATAGTTTTCAAAAATACATAACCAGAATCATGTTTTCGAGCCTGAAAGAAAGGTACTTATAATTTCAGGTTAGAACTGTTTTCTTTAGGCCTACAAAAAAAGCTACGCGTTCCTACGGTCTCTTGATGATATATTTGGAAAGTAGATACCATTACGTAACTGTCTTGCAAAAATCAGCTGCTACTTCTTGCAACTTTAGCTGATATTAATGTTTAAAGTGTCAGAACGCATGACATTTCGAGGGGTAGAACAGGACTCCCGAATCGGTTCACGGCTCACAGTGGTCGGACGCATAGAGGAGAAGTGGAAAAAACTCATAACTTCAGAAATTCTCAATACTTTTTAATTACTTTTTTTATATTACTTCTTAAACGCCAATCTTAATATAATATTAAAGAAATAATTTAATATGACTTTTTT
Source organism: Andrena chrysosceles (assembly GCA_963855975.1). Classification (NCBI taxonomy): domain Eukaryota; kingdom Metazoa; phylum Arthropoda; class Insecta; order Hymenoptera; family Andrenidae; genus Andrena; species Andrena chrysosceles. The sequence goes on along the minus strand of OY979769.1, from coordinate 20,160,652 downwards.
ACAAACAATAATATTTCCAATGCCATTATAAACTTATATTTTAACATACGCTATTAAACAATAAACATTTTTAACAATATTTTAACTTAAAGTTAAAAGTCGTGGAGGACAAAAAAAGAAACAACTCTACCTGTCAAAGAAGAAACCAAAAGACGAATTCAAACTGAATTTAAAGACAGGGTGGGAATAGTAGTTGATGTGGTTAAGCAAGGAGTGGGTACAACAAATAATGGCAATACTTCCAGAAGGTTTTTTGCCGATCCGAGTATAACAGCCGAAATAACACATGTTGACGAAACATTAATAAAAAGACTGGCTGTTGTTTTGGAAGTGATTTGCAGCAATTTTGCTATCGATGCAGATAAATTTAATACATTTTCGCAAGAAACAGCTAGATTAGCAATATCGTTGTACCCCTGGTATTATATGCCAGCAACTGTGCATAAAATTTTAATGCACGGCAAGGCTATTATAGAATGTGCTGTTTTGCCTGTGGGTGCACTTTCAGAAGAGGCCCAGGAAAGCAGAAATAAAGACTGTAGATACTATAGAATACATCACACCAGGAAATGCTCTCATTTGGCAACAAATCAGGATATGTTCAACACCCTTCTGACAACTTCGGATCCATATATTAGTCACTTAAGACCGGAATTAAAGACCAAGTCACTTCCGCTTAGTGAACAAGCGCAATCGTTAATAAAATAGTTATGTATGTATAGGTTTTGTAAATATTTTTAAATAAACATAACTGCTGTGTATAAATTAATGTATAATTTAAGTTAAAATATTGTTAAAAATGTTTATTGTTTAATAGCGTATGTTAAAATATTAGTTTATAATGGCATTGGGAATATTATTGTTTGTAAAAAAGTCATATTAAATTATTTCTTTAATATTATATTAAGATTGGCGTTTAAGAAGTAATATAAAAAAAGTAATTAAAAAATATTGAGAATTTCTGAAGTTATGAGTTTTTTCCACTTCTCCTCTATGCGTCCGACCACTGTGCGCCTTGCAAGATTACATCATTTGGTGGCGTAACGAACGCACGAATCATAAAAAGAATTATGTGGTGTCAGCAGAAATTGGTGAGGTGAGAAGGAGGAAGACGGATAAGTAAATAGAGAAATAATATGTTTAAGAAATATAATTACAATTAAAAGAATATAAAAATATAAACAGAAATGGAATATAATTTAACATTTTTTTCCTACGAGCATCCGCTAAAATATCATTGATGACAGATGCTACCAGTTCGCAATCTACAAGATAATCCTCGTCGTAGTATTCGCTATCACATATTATTTTAGCAGCACGACGCGTATATAATGTTTCGCAGGCAGCGTCGCTCTGTTACAACACAGTAACAAAAGTTTTCAAATCCAAGTCCCCTCCTCAAGTTTTGTCCTCACATCTTCTGCAGTTTGATACAGCCGCGGATACACATAGCTTACACATGACTTAAGATTAAATAAAAATGATACTGTATGCAGTTTGAAATACAGCGACTTATTACGTAGTATCGTCTTTAGAATTGGAGGCGAGAATCATAGAAAGAATTATGCAGAGTCGATAGAAATTGATGACAAGTGAAGGAGGGAGACAGACAAGCAAATAGATTGCAATATTTGTAAAATGATTACATATTGTTCAATTAATTAAACAATAGAAATATAAAAATAGAATATAAATAGTGTATCGGCAGAACCATCTCTCTCTCTCTCTCTCTCCCTCTCTCTCTCTCTCTCTCTCTCTCTCTCAATCTCTCGTTCTTTCTCCTTCTCTTTTTCTGTTCTTCACATCAATCGCAAGACAACATGAACATTCTCGAACAGCTGATGGACTTCCTATTTACTTTTCGCGACATCATACATACATACTCTTCCACACAACACCTCGTCTACATTCATACGCACTCACGCTCTCGTGACCGACCCGAGTGCTCAGTTACACAGAACAGTAATATCTCAACAACATTCGCCGAAAGTGTTACGTATCTATTGTATCGCCTCAATTCTTTATCTCTAAATAAACCGCACGATTCTCAACATCTTTGAGTTCTCTCCATACAAATAGAATATAAAAATACAATATAAAAAAGACAAAAATATAATAATAATAAAAAAAATAATAATTTAATTTATTGCCCACTTTTGCGTTACAATTTAACGATGAAATAATCTTTCCATTTCATTCTCATGATTGTGTCAGTGTAAGTCCCACCCTTCTAATGTATCCTGCTGTGTCTTAACAATTTTTTCTATTTTACAAGTGTTTCCTAATCTATTCTATGTTGTATAATATTCTTTTATCACTTTCCTGTTCTTCCCATGTTTTCCTTCTCCCTATTATCTCCCATAGAATAGCCAAGTTTTTCCCTTCTCATCTAATTACCTCTTTCCAATTGCTGCCATTCTCTCCACTTACTTTCACATGCTTCAATCACGTGTTTCACTGTTTCTTCCTCTTTCTTACAAAACCTACATATCCTTTCATCTTTCGATATCCAATATTTACATGTCCTCGTTTCACTACCCTGTATGAATCTTCCTATCCATTCTAATTCACCTCTCCTTTTTTTCTTCATCCCTCATAAGTATTTCGACTTATCTCCTGGTTTGCTTGCCACCTCTCTTAATTCTCTTAGGAACTTTGACTCTTTTATTTTCATCTCTCTTTCTTGTTCTTGGATGTATATACTTATCTGCTCTATATTCGTTCACACTTCTTCACCAATAAAATATAAAAATACAATTGAAAAATAAAATAAAATAATAATAAAAGAAAATAAAAGAAAATACAATTAAATACGAAAATAAAATACAGTACAATACAATATAAAAAACAATAAAATACAATTAAATAAGAAATATAATAAAAAAGAATAAAATAAAATAATAAATATAATATAAAAAAGAAAAAATATAAAAATACAATAAAAATATAAGATAAAATACAATACAATATAAAAAAATAAATATAAATGAATATAAATGAAAATAAAAATATAAAAATATAAAAATACAATTAAAATAGATAATAAAATACAATACAATATAAAACTCAATAAAAATATAAAAGAAAATAAAAAATATATATATATGAATATAAAAATATGAATTAAAAAATAAAAATATAAAAATTCAATATAAAAAATACATTATAAAAAGAAAAAATATAATAATAATAATAATAATAATAATAATAATAATTTAATTTGTTACCCACTTTTGTGTTACAATTTAACGATCATATACTCTTTCCATTTCATTCCCGTGATTGTGTCAGTGTAAGTCCTACCCTTGTAATGTATCCTGCTGTGTCTTAACCAATTTTTTTATTTTACAAGTGTTTCCTAATCTATTTTATGTTGCATAATCTTCTTTTATCACTTTCCTGTTCTTCCCATCTTTCCCTTCTCCCTATTATCTCCTATAGAATAACCAAGTTTGTCCCTTCTCCTCTAATTACCTCTTTCCAATTGCTGCCACTCTCTCCACTCACTTCACATGCTTCAATCACGTGTTTCACTGTTTCTTCCTCTTTCTTACAAACCATACATATCCTTTCTTCTTTCTTCTTTCGATAGGCAGCCACGGAGACCTCTCCAGACCTGGCCCATCCCCGAAAATTTTTTTATACCTAACCGAGGGAGGGAATGACGCCGCGGAGACCTCTCCATACCTGGCCCACGCCCGAAAGTTTTTTATACCTAGCCGAGTGAGGAAATGACCTTGGCCCAACCCCGATAATTTTTTCCTAACCAATATGTGATCGAATTTTCCCCCCAACACAGAGAAATAATAATTTATTTTTATCGGATGATGTTTCGGACAATGTCGGAAAGATCGGCATTTTACAAACCACGTATTCGGAGGAGGGAAAGAGAGAGCATTACATTAAAATCTAAATTCGTGGAGGGAAAGAGAGAGCAATACTTAGCGTCGCAGCGTCTCATGCGATCGTGTGGAATTTGACTCCTCTGGAGCAGCCGCGTGCGATGACATCATTCAACGGCGCGAAGAAGGCTCGAACGAAATAGAATTATGCAGTGTCTGCAAATGTTAGAATTATGTGGCGAAAGGAGAAGGAAGACGGGTAAATAAAATGTAGAAATAATATAAGTTTAAGAAATATATATTGTTATAGAAAAAATATAAATATACAACTAAATAGAAATATAATAAAAAAAGAATATAATATAAGAATATGAAGAAGAATATGAATAAAAGTATGAATAATAATAATAATTTAAAATAGAAAAAATAGAAAAAATAGAAAAATAGAAAAAATATATACAAGTGAAATTAACTAAACAAATTAAAATCTATATAAATTAATCTCTCCACGCTGCGTTGGCGGTGGCGCGAGCAAGATCCGGGAGCATGTCCCGCAAACGCTCTATCTGGGGCGGTGGTGGCAGCGGTGGCAGGTTCTAAAACATGTAAACGCAAATATAATATTAATACATTCCGCACAATATCCTATCACAATATCACTTACCAGCAAGCCATCAATGGCTGCAGCGATGTTGTCGCTGTCATCGCTGTCATCGGTTTCGGAGGATGAGGAGTCCTCGATGCTGTCCTCACCACCACCACCACCGACTGCTCCCTGCAAATCCTAGAACATAGAAACCTTGATATAATATTCACGTGTTAAACGTAAAAAAACGTACAAAACATTGTTATGTACATACCTCCTGATTATTCCCCCACATCTCCTGGTCTAAATTTCCCATATCTTTTTTTTATAAAACCCCATTATGACCGTTGGCTACCACGATTGAAGTGCAATTGGTCTCGCTGCATCTCCTGGCTCTTGCATTTAAAATCTTATCATGAAATCGAGAAGTGCGTAGCTTTGTAAAAGTAAGTTGCTGTTGTTCTCCACCTTCATTTTCGCTGACGATTCTTAGTTCGGCTATCATTTTCTTCGAATTATTCTCTGGCCTACGCTCTCCTTTCTCCTTCTTCACACGCATCTTCTTTCCCTTCTTCTTTGGACACACCAAGCGACTAGACCAAATCACTTTGATCGGGTATCGAACGTGAATCGAACGTGAATCGTACCCCTCTGAACATGTATCAAACGGGTATCGAATGTGAATCGAACGTGAATCGTACCACTCTGAACGTGAATCGTACCCCTCTGAACGTGTATCAAACGGGTATCGAACGTGAATCGAACGTGAATCGTACCACTCTGAACGTGAATCGTACCACTTCGAACATGCATCGAACGTCAATCGTACCACTTCGAACGTGTATAGAACGTGTATTGGACATGTAATGAACCACTTCGAACATGTAATGAACCACTTCGAACATGTATCGAACGGCAATCGTACCGCTTCAAACGTGTATGGTACCACTGCGAACGTATATTGGACATGTAATGTACTACTTCGAACATGTAATGAACAACTTCGAACATGTATCGAACGTCAATCGTACCTCTTCGAACGTGTATGGTACCACTTCGACGGTGTATTGGACGTGTAATGAACGGCTTTGAACGGGTATTGAACGGCTTTGATCGGGTATCGTCGTAATCTAGCGTACATCACATGTAGGAAGTTGGGGAGGGTGAAGAAAAACATTTTCATATATATTAAAAATTGATTATATTTAAATTATTGAATATTTAAAATATTCAAATGGTGGTCCAAACACCAGAGAAATGCATAAATAAAATATAATCAATTTTTAATGTATATGAAAATGTTTTTCTTCACCCTCCCCAACTTCCTACATGTGATGTACGCTAGATTATGACGATACCCGATCGAAGTCGTTCAATACCCGTTCAAAGCCGTTCATTACACGTCCAATACACGCTCGAAGTGGTACCATACACGTTCGAAGAGCTACAATTGACGTTCGATACATGTTCGAAGTTGATCATTACATGTTCGAAGTAGTTCATTACATGTCCAATATACGTTCGTAGTGGTACCATACACGTTCGATGAGGTACGATTGACGTTCGATACATGTTCGAAGTGGTTCATTACATGTTCGAAGTGGTTCATTACATGTCCAATACACGTTCTATACACGTTCGAAGTGGTACGATTGACGTTCGATGCATGTTCGAAGTGGTACCATACACGTTCGAAGAGGTACGATTGACGTTCGATACATGTTCGAAGTGGTTCATTACATGTTCGAAGTGGTTCATTACATGTCCAATACACGTTCTATACACGTTCGAAGTGGTACGATTGACGTTCGATGCATGTTCGAAGTGGTAGGATTCACGTTCAGAGTGGTACGATTCACGTTCGATTCACGTTCGATACCCGTTTGATACACGTTCAGAGGGGTACGATTCACGTTCAGAGTGGTACGATTCACGTTCGATTCACATTCGATACCCGTTTGATACATGTTCAGAGGGGTACGATTCACGTTCGAAATTGGTTAAGACACAGCAGGATACATTACAAGGGTAGGACTTACATTGACACAATCACGGGAATGAAATGGAAAGAGTATATGATCGTTAAATTGTAACACAAAAGTGGGTAACAAATTAAATTATTATTATTATTATTATTATTATGATTATTCTTATATTTTTTCTTTTTATAATGTATTTTTTATATTGAATTTTTATATTTTTATTTTTTAATTCATATTTTTATATTCATATATATATATATATTTTTTATTTTCTTTTATATTTTTATTGAGTTTTATATTGTATTGTATTTTATTATCTATTTTAATTGTATTTTTATATTTTTATATTTTTATTTTCATTTATATTCATTTATATTTATTTTTTTATATTGTATTGTATTTTATCTTATATTTTTATTGTATTTTTATATTTTTTCTTTTTTATATTATATTTATTATTTTATTTTATTCTTTTTTATTATATTTCTTATTTAATTGTATTTTATTGTTTTTTATATTGTATTGTACTGTATTTTATTTTCGTATTTAATTGTATTTTCTTTTATTTTCTTTTATTATTATTTTATTTTATTTTTCAATTGTATTTTTATATTTTATTGGTGAAGAAGTGTGAACGAATATAGAGCAGATAAGTATATACATCCAAGAACAAGAAAGAGAGATGAAAATAAAAGAGTCAAAGTTCCTAAGAGAATTAAGAGAGGTGGCAAGCAAACCAGGAGATAAGTCGAAATACTTATGAGGGATGAAGAAAAAAAGGAGAGGAGAATTAGAATGGATAGGAAGATTCATACAGGGTAGTGAAACGAGGACATGTAAATATTGGATATCGAAAGATGAAAGGATATGTAGGTTTTGTAAGAAAGAGGAAGAAACAGTGAAACACGTGATTGAAGCATGTGAAGTAAGTGGAGAGAATGGCAGCAATTGGAAAGAGGTAATTAGATGAGAAGGGAAAAACTTGGCTATTCTATGGGAGATAATAGGGAGAAGGAAAACATGGGAAGAACAGGAAAGTGATAAAAGAATATTATACAACATAGAATAGATTAGGAAACACTTGTAAAATAGAAAAAATTGTTAAGACACAGCAGGATACATTAGAAGGGTGGGACTTACACTGACACAATCATGAGAATGAAATGGAAAGATTATTTCATCGTTAAATTGTAACGCAAAAGTGGGCAATAAATTAAATTATTATTTTTTTTATTATTATTATATTTTTGTCTTTTTTATATTGTATTTTTATATTCTATTTGTATGGAGAGAACTCAAAGATGTTGAGAATCGTGCGGTTTATTTAGAGATAAAGAATTGAGGCGATACAATAGATACGTAACACTTTCGGCGAATGTTGTTGAGATATTACTGTTCTGTGTAACTGAGCACTCGGGTCGGTCACGAGAGCGTGAGTGCGTATGAATGTAGACGAGGTGTTGTGTGGAAGAGTATGTATGTATGATGTCGCGAAAAGTAAATAGGAAGTCCATCAGCTGTTCGAGAATGTTCATGTTGTCTTGCGATTGATGTGAAGAACAGAAAAAGAGAAGGAGAAAGAACGAGAGATTGAGAGAGAGAGAGAGAGAGAGAGAGAGAGAGAGGGAGAGAGAGAGAGAGAGAGATGGTTCTGCCGATACACTATTTATATTCTATTTTTATATTTCTATTGTTTAATTAATAAGGGTAAGGGTAAAGGGTGTAAGGGTAAAGGGTGTAAGGGTAAAGGGTGTAAGGGTAAAGGGTGTAAGGGTAAAGGGTGTAAGGGTAAAGGGTGTAAGGGTAAAGGGTGTAAGGGTAAAGGGTGTAAGGGTAAAGGGTGTAAGGGTAAAGGGTGTAAGGGTAAAGGGTGTAAGGGTAAAGGGTGTAAGGGTAAAGGGTGTAAGGGTAAAGGGTGTAAGGGTAAAGGGTGTAAGGGTAAAGGGTGTAAGGGTAAAGGGTGTAAGGGTAAAGGGTGTAAGGGTAAAGGGTGTAAGGGTAAAGGGTGTAAGGGTAAAGGGTGTAAGGGTAAAGGGTGTAAGGGTAAAGGGTGTAAGGGTAAAGGGTGTAAGGGTAAAGGGTGTAAGGGTAAAGGGTGTAAGGGTAAAGGGTGTAAGGGTAAAGGGTGTAAGGGTAAAGGGTGTAAGGGTAAAGGGTGTAAGGGTAAAGGGTGTAAGGGTAAAGGGTGTAAGGGTAAAGGGTGTAAGGGTAAAGGGTGTAAGGGTAAAGGGTGTAAGGGTAAAGGGTGTAAGGGTAAAGGGTGTAAGGGTAAAGGGTGTAAGGGTAAAGGGTGTAAGGGTAAAGGGTGTAAGGGTAAAGGGTGTAAGGGTAAAGGGTGTAAGGGTAAAGGGTGTAAGGGTAAAGGGTGTAAGGGTAAAGGGTGTAAGGGTAAAGGGTGTAAGGGTAAAGGGTGTAAGGGTAAAGGGTGTAAGGGTAAAGGGTGTAAGGGTAAAGGGTGTAAGGGTAAAGGGTGTAAGGGTAAAGGGTGTAAGGGTAAAGGGTGTAAGGGTAAAGGGTGTAAGGGTAAAGGGTGTAAGGGTAAAGGGTGTAAGGGTAAAGGGTGTAAGGGTAAAGGGTGTAAGGGTAAAGGGTGTAAGGGTAAAGGGTGTAAGGGTAAAGGGTGTAAGGGTAAAGGGTGTAAGGGTAAAGGGTGTAAGGGTAAAGGGTGTAAGGGTAAAGGGTGTAAGGGTAAAGGGTGTAAGGGTAAAGGGTGTAAGGGTAAAGGGTGTAAGGGTAAAGGGTGTAAGGGTAAAGGGTGTAAGGGTAAAGGGTGTAAGGGTAAAGGGTGTAAGGGTAAAGGGTGTAAGGGTAAAGGGTGTAAGGGTAAAGGGTGTAAGGGTAAAGGGTGTAAGGGTAAAGGGTGTAAGGGTAAAGGGTGTAAGGGTAAAGGGTGTAAGGGTAAAGGGTGTAAGGGTAAAGGGTGTAAGGGTAAAGGGTGTAAGGGTAAAGGGTGTAAGGGTAAAGGGTGTAAGGGTAAAGGGTGTAAGGGTAAAGGGTGTAAGGGTAAAGGGTGTAAGGGTAAAGGGTGTAAGGGTAAAGGGTGTAAGGGTAAAGGGTGTAAGGGTAAAGGGTGTAAGGGTAAAGGGTGTAAGGGTAAAGGGTGTAAGGGTAAAGGGTGTAAGGGTAAAGGGTGTAAGGGTAAAGGGTGTAAGGGTAAAGGGTGTAAGGGTAAAGGGTGTAAGGGTAAAGGGTGTAAGGGTAAAGGGTGTAAGGGTAAAGGGTGTAAGGGTAAAGGGTGTAAGGGTAAAGGGTGTAAGGGTAAAGGGTGTAAGGGTAAAGGGTGTAAGGGTAAAGGGTGTAAGGGTAAAGGGTGTAAGGGTAAAGGGTGTAAGGGTAAAGGGTGTAAGGGTAAAGGGTGTAAGGGTAAAGGGTGTAAGGGTAAAGGGTGTAAGGGTAAAGGGTGTAAGGGTAAAGGGTGTAAGGGTAAAGGGTGTAAGGGTAAAGGGTGTAAGGGTAAAGGGTGTAAGGGTAAAGGGTGTAAGGGTAAAGGGTGTAAGGGTAAAGGGTGTAAGGGTAAAGGGTGTAAGGGTAAAGGGTGTAAGGGTAAAGGGTGTAAGGGTAAAGGGTGTAAGGGTAAAGGGTGTAAGGGTAAAGGGTGTAAGGGTAAAGGGTGTAAGGGTAAAGGGTGTAAGGGTAAAGGGTGTAAGGGTAAAGGGTGTAAGGGTAAAGGGTGTAAGGGTAAAGGGTGTAAGGGTAAAGGGTGTAAGGGTAAAGGGTGTAAGGGTAAAGGGTGTAAGGGTAAAGGGTGTAAGGGTAAAGGGTGTAAGGGTAAAGGGTGTAAGGGTAAAGGGTGTAAGGGTAAAGGGTGTAAGGGTAAAGGGTGTAAGGGTAAAGGGTGTAAGGGTAAAGGGTGTAAGGGTAAAGGGTGTAAGGGTAAAGGGTGTAAGGGTAAAGGGTGTAAGGGTAAAGGGTGTAAGGGTAAAGGGTGTAAGGGTAAAGGGTGTAAGGGTAAAGGGTGTAAGGGTAAAGGGTGTAAGGGTAAAGGGTGTAAGGGTAAAGGGTGTAAGGGTAAAGGGTGTAAGGGTAAAGGGTGTAAGGGTAAAGGGTGTAAGGGTAAAGGGTGTAAGGGTAAAGGGTGTAAGGGTAAAGGGTGTAAGGGTAAAGGGTGTAAGGGTAAAGGGTGTAAGGGTAAAGGGTGTAAGGGTAAAGGGTGTAAGGGTAAAGGGTGTAAGGGTAAAGGGTGTAAGGGTAAAGGGTGTAAGGGTAAAGGGTGTAAGGGTAAAGGGTGTAAGGGTAAAGGGTGTAAGGGTAAAGGGTGTAAGGGTAAAGGGTGTAAGGGTAAAGGGTGTAAGGGTAAAGGGTGTAAGGGTAAAGGGTGTAAGGGTAAAGGGTGTAAGGGTAAAGGGTGTAAGGGTAAAGGGTGTAAGGGTAAAGGGTGTAAGGGTAAAGGGTGTAAGGGTAAAGGGTGTAAGGGTAAAGGGTGTAAGGGTAAAGGGTGTAAGGGTAAAGGGTGTAAGGGTAAAGGGTGTAAGGGTAAAGGGTGTAAGGGTAAAGGGTGTAAGGGTAAAGGGTGTAAGGGTAAAGGGTGTAAGGGTAAAGGGTGTAAGGGTAAAGGGTGTAAGGGTAAAGGGTGTAAGGGTAAAGGGTGTAAGGGTAAAGGGTGTAAGGGTAAAGGGTGTAAGGGTAAAGGGTGTAAGGGTAAAGGGTGTAAGGGTAAAGGGTGTAAGGGTAAAGGGTGTAAGGGTAAAGGGTGTAAGGGTAAAGGGTGTAAGGGTAAAGGGTGTAAGGGTAAAGGGTGTAAGGGTAAAGGGTGTAAGGGTAAAGGGTGTAAGGGTAAAGGGTGTAAGGGTAAAGGGTGTAAGGGTAAAGGGTGTAAGGGTAAAGGGTGTAAGGGTAAAGGGTGTAAGGGTAAAGGGTGTAAGGGTAAAGGGTGTAAGGGTAAAGGGTGTAAGGGTAAAGGGTGTAAGGGTAAAGGGTGTAAGGGTAAAGGGTGTAAGGGTAAAGGGTGTAAGGGTAAAGGGTGTAAGGGTAAAGGGTGTAAGGGTAAAGGGTGTAAGGGTAAAGGGTGTAAGGGTAAAGGGTGTAAGGGTAAAGGGTGTAAGGGTAAAGGGTGTAAGGGTAAAGGGTGTAAGGGTAAAGGGTGTAAGGGTAAAGGGTGTAAGGGTAAAGGGTGTAAGGGTAAAGGGTGTAAGGGTAAAGGGTGTAAGGGTAAAGGGTGTAAGGGTAAAGGGTGTAAGGGTAAAGGGTGTAAGGGTAAAGGGTGTAAGGGTAAAGGGTGTAAGGGTAAAGGGTGTAAGGGTAAAGGGTGTAAGGGTAAAGGGTGTAAGGGTAAAGGGTGTAAG